>OX438974.1:19863507-21063507 GCA_949316085.1 Hypercompe scribonia
GCTCGACCGGGGCAGTACTACCCTCCCGCAGATCAACCTAAAGCGCCAGAATCCGTGTTGTCGTGTTTCGTTGGTAAGTGTGAGACCGGAGGCCCATTGATGCAGGGGTGACAGTTATCGTGGTAACTGCGTAAGCCTTATACTGTCACGATGACTGTCATACCTTTTACGTCCCCAAGCGGGATGTGAAAAAGCATCTCACAAAGCTACCATAGTGGGGATCACCACACTGCATTGTCTGCATTTGCAATGAGTATGGTGACCACAACCCTTGGATTCTATTCATGCTTTCCATCAGGTAGAGTAGAGTCACTTTTACAGGCTCTTAATATAGAAAATATTTCTGCAACCGAAAAAACTCAATAACACTTTTTGACCCGACCCGGCAATAGAAACTGAGACTGTTACACCGGGCTAACCGTTAGATCAACTAAGCAATTGATATACAATTAACAGCATTATTGACAGATAAGCAATTTTTTGTGATGAACCGAGAAGAAAGGCAACTAAACGTTCACCATTAGGGTTCACCCTACCCCAGGCACATGTCCCTTGATAAGCCTAGATCACAACTGGCAACTAGATGCAATAATGAGATTATAAACATTTTTACACGTAGTAGTTAAATGAAATCCCCACGTTAATATTTTGGCATAATCCTTAATATAATTCTATTATAAAGTTGAGAGTGGTTATTTACATAATTTCTGTTTCGTGTCTCATTAAAAAGCTTCAAAAACCCAGAAAGGGTAGTGCTTAAAGTGATCACCTTGTACTGTTGTAGTTTTGTCATCTACGTGTGATAAAAAATTGTGCGATTCACGAAATAATAGTCCCGATCCCGAGATTTTACACACTACTGTTCGCCGTTTAATAAAGTTTCTAGCGTAGGAGTTTTACTACACTCCTTTTTTTTTTGTTTACTACACTCCTGTCATGATTTTTATTTATTTTTTCCCCTGTCAACGATATTACCGACGCTGATTTTACAAAGTAGTAAGTCTTGATTACAATTAGTTAAAAACAGATAACGTGTAATAAATATTTATTTAAAAACTTAAACACGATTGACGTAATAAACGTGTTTAGCTATTCTAAGAACCTTAGAACGTGCTCACATAGTTTCATTAGTTACTACGTATTACTAATATGTTTGTGTTGTACATTATTAATTAGTTGATTATTTTTAATATTGTAACATTGTGTAGATAATATTTTTTTAAAAAATGATTTTTGATTACTTGCTTTATTCAAACTTATCTAAAGATTTAAATGTTTATATTTTTAAATCAGTAATTTTTAAAGTATTTGTAAGTGTGTAGACGTTGTAAGAAGTAACATGAGGGAGAGTGTTTATCTTAGAAAAAGAATTAATATTGTGTGTAAATATAAAATGCATGAACTAGCGGTGTAATATAAGTGTATGCTTTTCAAAGCTGTCTTGACCAGAAAAATGGCAAGAATAGCAAGCAGATGGAAATTTTAACTACTTTGGCAGACCGTGGACTAATAAAAGGTACATACATTCCAAGATGAACGTACATTTCGACTGTTGACAATCAAACTTGCTCATCCTGTGCTCAGATTTTCGAACACAAATATAAAAATAATAAAGATAGGTTTTATAATGTATTAAAAATAAGTTTCAAAATCGAATCAATCACAAGACAGATTAAAAAGTCCGTACACAGTAACTCTATGGTACAAAAAAATATGTTATGTACGAAATAGAAAAATTTAACATATATAACTATTATTCACAATCAGTCGTAAACGCTAACATAAAGATTGCCAAAGTTAGTTTTTGGATAGTGCCCAAAGAAAACAAACGTAGTAGCAATAGTAGTGCGATATTCGGCAACTGTAAACTACGCTTATCTTTAGCGGTGTCATTAACCTTTGACGACACACAGCTGACACGTCGTATATGGGTCGATTTATCACAAGTAGGTATCGGCACGGCAACCACTTAAGTGACGTAACATATGCCAAACTGCGGTCTTTGTAAATTTCTGTAAACACTTGTTTATGTTGTGTCGACTATACAATCACTTTAATGGGAGATAATTAAAATGAACAATAAACAAGGCTCCTAACGCATACCTATTTACATAACATCTAGATTTTTCTATACTACAATATATCTCGTAACTTTGCCGTGCGTTTGGAGGAAATTGAGTCCCACCTGTCACCACTGCGATTGCAGTGAGGATTCGGCTCAGGACAATCAGTCGCCAGAGAAATGGGCGGTGAAGGCGCGCTTACCAGCGCCTCATGCTGCCGTGAATGCAGCTTCGGATGGACGGGACGAGGTTCCCCTTCATCCGCCACAATGGCCAGCCGCGAGTAGGCGACATCTGCGTGTACAGTATGTCGCTTAAGTAAGGAGTTTATCCGCAGATGGTGCGGATAGACGCTAATAGGGGTCTGAATGTCATTATAATATTTAGCTATTCCTGGATCCCTCCTATCTCAGGAGCAGAGTGGTACACCATGTGATTTAGTCGGTACGATTCCGAAACACTACCCCGCCGTAAACACCGGTGGAGTGACGGCCCGAGGGGGTTTCCACACGTTAAAAAAAACATTGCATGGTATAGATAATATGACGTGACACAAATGCATTAGATACATTTCTAATATTTCATGATTATTTAATTAGCTTAATGTCAAATAATATAAAGTTTTAGAAACTTAACCTTATACTCCGAACGAATTTCCGTTAACATGCCGTAGATTACAACTTTGCAAGAAACGGCAAAAGACCACTGTGATAATAAAGTTGTTTGCATAACTGTCATAGTCATAAAATGTATCAACACATGACCTTTGGTTTCTATGAATCACCTCGACCAGCTGTTAGCGCACAAAACAATAACGCGCCAACAAAGCTGTTTGTCGTTTGTAGGGAAGCAACGTTAGTCTCTTTGTTTCCACTTTCTACAACATTTGTCCTCTGTGTAAATATTTGGATACATAATGATAAAGTACGTTAGCAAACTGACATACTGACTAACCAACTTCAAGATTAAAATGTCATAATTAATTGGTAAATATGTCCGTTTCTTCGTTCGCGTGTTATTTCTAACGTTTTTGTTAACTTTAAAAGTAATGAATTCCATATAAAAAGATAAGATGCGAAAATTTCGATTATGTAGCCTCAGTGGTTTACAATCTGTTTTGTTTGATTAGTCAGCAAGTTAGGTTAAAGACACAAAAAAGGAGGGCTTTATCAAGGACATGATTTCAAGGCTTTTTATTGAATTACGAGAAAATTGAACTCAGGCGTGGGTTCGACGGTCGATGCTGAGTTGCGCCTGAAAACCGTAACCGAAGTGGTAGAGAGCTATGGCGGCGTGCTGTTGTCGGTATCGTTGGATATCGTCAACGTATTCAGTGGTCTGCTACATCAGAAAAGTACTCCACTAGCACAGGGTGTCACAGTACCTGAGGCGGCTAGTGGCAGACTATTTAGAGAAACGTACCGTCATTTACGAGGACCGAGATGGTATTTTGAGTCGTCGGCTCATATTATATGGTATTTCGTAGAGTTGATTCTCGGGCCACTGCTGTGAAACATGGGCTGTGAGTTTACACCATTTATTCACAATCGATTACTAAGAATTCATACATATCGTATTCATTCGTTTTTTTTCCGTAATGCGGCCATTGACATGTTTATATTAGTTTAATTTTACGAAATTGCCGTCACGTCACAGTCGCCTTAATGTGCAGTTCTTGTAAGTATTCTGTCTACACTATCACATTTCGTCGAACCCTGTATAGGTGTTAATTAAGAATTTACAGGAATTTAAGTACGGACTCACATATGTAATCACTGTAAATGGTACTTCATGTCCTTTGAAATAAACAACCTTTTGCTTGATGTGAAATCTGTTTCATAGGACTTGTGATGGAAAGGATTATTCAATATACAGACTTTTAATCTTATCTGACTAAGCTTAGCTGACTTTTACAATACTCATGCTTTGTATCTTTTAACGACTACCATTAAAAATACAAAAAATAAATATTTTAAAAGTCAGACATGTTGTGTCTAATTTTAAAATATAGAATTGTATTTACTATATATATCAATCAGTATAAGATTATGTTACAATATGGTCGTTTGGAATTCAAATCCAGTTAGAAAAAAATCATGAATAGAGTATTGTATTTAATTATACGCTTCAAATTACTAACATTTGAATATTTAAGTTTGTAAAAAAATAAGACAGATATTTTCAATATCATTCTTTACAATCATAAATAGTATTATTATTTAACATAAACTGAATATTAAAAATTGCAGCAGTTACATTTAGCCTTACTAGTAATACCCACCGATAGGGCTAAGTGTAATTTTATTTATAATTATCCCTGCCAATAGGGATAACTATAAATAAAATTACACTTAGTCCGAAAAACCGCGTTCAAAAAGAGATCCAATAAGCGTCAAATGTTGTACACACAATATTTAGTATTTTCGAAAAATAATAAAAATAAACATAGGTACTGCTAGAAATAAGTATAATAACTGCTGATAGGGATAAGTATAAATAAAATTACGTCTAGCCCTACCGATTGAAATATTTAGAAGGCCTAAGTATAACTAAGGCCTGTTCAAGGCCAAGATCAACATTGCAGTAAGAAAACAGCTCATCAAGACATACATATATGTGGAGTATTGCACTTTATGGCCGCAAAACGTGGACGCTGACCCAGAGACAGAGACAGGTTGGCAGCAATTGAAATGTGGTGCTGGAGGCAGGCGAATGATGAACATCAAATAGATTGAGAAAAGAACCAATGAGGAAGTCCTACTTCTGGTAAATGAAAAAAGGTAGTTGCTGAGTGTTATTAAAGACAGAAGAGGCAAAACGATTGGCCGCTTGATAAGACACGACAACTTCTTCAGAATAACACTGGAAGGAAAAATAGAAGGCAAGAGAAAACGAGAACGGCCTAGATTAACATACATACAGCAAGTGAAAGAGAAAGTGGGAGTTGTGGCCTATCAGGAGGTGAAAGAGATCGCAGAGAATAGAGAGGAGTGGCGATTGCTCCATCGACAAGGGCTTGGCTCTTAAGTAAAAAGAGGGAAGTGTAACTATCGCGAAATAGTGTTTGTTTTAATACATATTTGAGTTGCAAAGTCTAATCGCAACAACACATTACTTGTTCCAAAAATATTATTAGAGTGCTCCTCTATGACGTACAATGATTACTTGAGAACTGAAATAGCAGAGTCTGAAATAAGTAAAACTTAAAAATAGATTGTCTGCAAGGTTGACAGATTATCTAACAATTAGTAATATTATCAGATTAACATTTAGTAATATTTCTTTAAACAATCAATCATTCTTTAAACATACAATAAATAAATAATATTATTTTTAAAATATTTCTTTAAACAATGAATCATTCTTTAAACATACAATAAATAAATGATAGTATTTTAAAAATAATATTTTTTCATTTCTATAATTTGTACAACAGAGCGCTTTCCCATTAATTTCATAAACAATGTTATCATGTGTGCGTACGCAAGCATTGTATCTCCTTATATGCCTCTTGTACTTAATTTAGGTATACAATTTACAATCAAGTTTATGCTTGTTTACAATAAATTTAAATCATCTACATATAGCCTTTAATGCTTTTTCTGTTTTGAGTTGATGAATAATAAATTTTGTCTATTGCCGCCTTTCTCTCTCTGAGAGAGAGAGAGCTCTCTCTCACACACAAACATACATAGGTTTACAATTTTCATTGCGTGAAGAAATAGAAGAGTGTGTGAAAAGACAGAGAATATAACATTCTTTCTCTTTTAAGTTAAATATTGCATGATTTTATCAGATTTCTAGTGCGTTAAGTATTGAAGTGTGCTTATTTCGTATTGTGTTAATACTCTGCTGGACAGGGTTCCCACCAAGAACTTAGGGCAAAAGTCAATCTTATCTACAAGTGGTACACCTGTTGGTCGACGGGCGAGGCTGTGGTAAACAAAACATCCCAATTGGCAATAGGGCACATATTACGTGGGACTAAAACACTGGCGAAAACTCGGCGTTTAGTATGGCTCTGCCTACCTCTCCGGGAAGATGAGGATGATACCTATGAGTTCCTATATTGATGTAATCACAAACTCATAAAATCACTAGTTTTGCCACTGATTAATGCATTTATCTTTATCTATTTACACATTTTAATAAGTACACTAAAGGACTTCTGAGAATCAATTGAGAGTCTAGATAGGTCCACTTTTATTTCGCGCATAAGGTATTCCGATATCGTAGTCTAAATTCTGCGCAACACGTATACACAGAACAGTACACACGTCTGAAATGCATTCTATTTTTAAGCAAAGTTTATTTATGCCTTATTCTACTTAAATAATACGAATATTAAAGTATAGGAAATAAACAATATTAGAACTTTATCTCATGACATTTAAACTATCTGACCTTCCTCTCGCTTGATATGCAAAACTGTAAACTATTTAAACGAATACAACAAAAGTATAATGTGTTGTTATTGTTTTTGTTACAAATTTAAATAAAACTAATCTGAAATAAGATGAACACAAAACTCTACCCAAAACAAACATAAGACTGCCGACATTAAGATAGTTACTTATACATACTATTTATTCCACCAATCTTTTTGTTTTATTATAGAGATAATGTTGTGACCATACGCTAAATATAGTCTACAGTGACTAAAATTTAATTAAGTAAAATGATTCTAAATTAATGTACCAGAAATATGAATTTGTATGTAACAATAAGCATAACTTAAACATTACTTGGCATACTCTTAAATTGAAATTATAAATTTTATAATATTCTAAAGAAATCACTCATACATTTAAATTCATAAGCTGGATAAAAATATATTAAACTAAGAGGCTATCAAGATTTAACAACAGAATATTTAGTTAATTTATGCGTTAATCACCCTTTGAAAACGTGGTCTTGAATCGTGACCTTTAATTGCAGTAGGCTCGCTACTTACCTATTTTATGTATAAAATATAAATTTGAAAATAACCAGTATCAATTTTCGGGATGATATTTTGTTTTATGACTCAACTCAGTGTAACGCTAATTTACCATGGCAACGAGTGCACGCAAACCTCCTTTCAATAAGGTAAAGTCATAAATGTCAAGAGTAAAAAATTATTATTAAAATTAAAATAAAATTAAAAATACTCCAGAAACCAACTCTTCTATTAAGTTTAATATGATTCAGCAGAAGGCAAGGCTAAGAAAAAATAAATTGATAAACATTTATTGTAAAATATATGTAAAATAGTTATCGTTTAAAATTACAAAAACATAAATTATGCTTTGTAAAGATGCTTGTATTTTTAAACATTATATCTAAATGATATTTCTTTCTTCAAATATAAAAACTAATTCAAACCAAAAATAAGGCCCACAAGATATGTTATTCGTGAAGTCTCTTACGAGTGTTACGATTTGATAAAAAGAAGAAATAGTACAGCTATACTTTCACAGTCAACCCGAAAGTAATGCGCATGGTTTTCCAGGTCACGTGGTGTTAGGATACGACAATATATCAATAATAGATCCAAGGTCATTGTAATCCACACAAACAGCAACAGAATGTATAATTTACATGATTATAACAAGGCTTCAAGTGCATCAGAACACGTTAGCTTATCAATGACGTCAACAAGGGTTATCAGGGTGAAATGAACCGCGGAAACTCAGCAAGTGGTCATATAGGTCACACTCAATATAAGTAAGTGGCTGTTTTGCCACTACGAGAAGAGGTGCTTAGGTCAATTTCTTATGAGAAATAAATTTTTGCTCAAACACTTTATTTAGTTTAGCAATAATTCCATGGATACTCTCAATATACACCGTCTCATCCGTTTTCTTCATTCTTCCAATTTTGTTTGAAATTGGTGTAATGTATGAAATTCGGTAGGCTTTTGAATGGCTTATTCTATGTTTGGACGTCTGCCTGACGCTAACACTCCTTGGGTATATTGTGGTTTTAAGAAAGGAAAAAGAATAAGATGAAACGAACGTGGGGTAGTAAAATCAGATAAAGCGAGGGAGTTAGTGTAACGAATACCACTCTTCGATTAGAAAATGGATTAGAAAATGATAAAACTGTAGTCTTTTTGAAGAAGTGATATGTTGTTCCATCGTCCAACCCAAGGCATACCATGGGAAGGAAGTCCGCCTGAGTTTTCATATATCTGTATTATGGTTAATAAGATCATTACAACGAAAATTTTAATTGAAAAGCTTATGATTACTATTAATTGAACTTATAATTTTTAGATAATTGCTTAATGTAACATGGAACGATTTGATGAAGAAAATTATTTTTATCAAGTACAGGTTTGGCGTTTGTTACAAATGGGACTGTTAACTAATGCACCTAGTAACAGTCCCAAACGAAAGAAGATACTCTCCTTTTAATTCGTTCCTTAAGACTACATTTCTTCATATTCTGCTCTATTTGCATGTCACCGAATTGTTCTTAAATCCTAATCTTCATATTATAGGTACGAAACAAATTCTTCATGGCGTAAACGGCAGACTTCGGCCGCGCCAGCTCATCGCCATCATGGGACCTTCCGGCGCCGGAAAATCGACCCTCCTTGATGTGTTGTCAGGATACCGTATAACTGGGGTCGGTGGTGCAGTATTTATCAACGGCAGAGGACGGATTATGAGTATGTTTTCATCATAGTTACATAATTATTATTGTTGTGCAAGTATTTGTTTATGCAAACTCTATCAAGTATGACGTTAGGTAATAATACAATAAGACAATAAGGCTGGTTGCCAATTTATAATATAATATTTAAATAATTAAATCTATAATTATAAACTTTAATCTAGATTAATAAACAGACTTTTACTTTAATTGTCTTTAAAGCATAAAGAGTCATACCTATATTTTACAAAGAGAAAGATTTTTTTTGAGACAGGTGTGTTAAACCCGTTTTTATTTGTAACAAGAAAAGAAACAAAATTAGTTATATAATATATGGAAAAGAGAGTATTTTGAAAAAAAATAGGAGTGGCAATCAAAAATCGAGTAAGTGACTCTCACTTCTTGTTAAGTTAATTGATGAAGCTGACCTCTATCAAATAAGACTTCTCATAAATATCAAATTCTTTCATGAGATCTAGTTTTATTTAGCGTTAATATTTAAAAAAATATATACGAGTGTATATGACAACATTACGAATGGCCTTTTGCGTTAACAAATAAATGCCTCAATAAACGTATTATAAATAACATGATTAGATTGCATTTACATGTATTATGTGTTTATCAACGTTAAACAATTATTAATTAGCTATGAACCGCGGACCCGGATTCTAACTGTTAGATAAAACCGTAGCAGTCTAGACATATTGCTAACATTTTCAAGTACATTTATAACATAAAATATTATTATAAAGTAAATATTGGCAGAATAAAATTTTCGTGCATTTCCAATTAACAAAAAACAGATAATCCCAATGCTTCACAATAATGTTCATGAAGTAACTGTACTATCTGTTATGACTTCAATTAAAAAGGCATGGATACTAACGACAGGAGTAGTCCACGCTGAAAAATTGCTCAGCATATCATAGCAGCCCCTATGAATTTGGACTTAAAACTGTAACTTCGGATATGGCTCTGACTAATTACGTCTGCCGAAGAATTGGCAATTGTTAAAGCGTAAACTCCTGAAATGGAGAAAGAAGAATCTTCGGAAGGTATGACATCACCCACCTAGATAGACTGTGGACTGTCAACTGAAAGACGATAGGAGGAAATGTTGGATTACTAGGAGATATTGAATCATCGCATCACATACATCGCATCATGTACAAAATTGTTTTAAAAATGTATAAAGATAGTTATACTCATTCGTGTTTAAGTATCATTTTCGTAGCGTAGCAATTTTAGTCGTGGTATTTTCGCGTTAAAATACATATGTAGTCAGCTAAACAAAAAAGAATTACTATTGGCAATAGTTTCTGCAAATTTTAGTAGCTTTATTAAGGACTACGGCTTAGTCGTTAGTTTCGTTGGAACGTAAATCTGACCAAGTACTTATTTATAAGACTAGTTTGACTGGTGTTTCAACGTTGACCATGAATGACCTTAGTTCTCGCTTACTTTAAGAATTCAGGTTAGTCTTAGATTTAGAGATATGATTATTGTGTAGCGAGCGTTGACCTTAATTTAGTGAAGAATAAGGTATGTTTTAGCCTGGTCAGCAGGTCTTTGCTGTCGTCATGAGCTCACAATTACAATCGGTCCAGCCGTTTCGGAGAAGTGCTACCACAAACTTCGTGACACGAGATATTTGTATGTTCACTGTTCGCTATGAATTCTAATTTTCTTTTATTTCCAGAACGATTCAAAAAGATGTCATGTTACATCCAGCAGGATGATCGTCTTCAGGGATTACTCACAGTAGGAGAGAATATGGCATTAGCCGCAGATTTGAAGCTACCCACTAAGTTAGACAAATACGAAAAGGGTGAAGTTGTAAGTTGTTTTATCAAGTTATTTTGAAGTCACAATTTTTGTTCCCAGTTTAATGCGAGTATTTTTATCGTTGGAGCCCACAAGATATTATTATATACTTCCATTGAAACCGAAATTTGAAAATGCAATGGAATTGCGCTTCATTATTGTTGAATCCAGAAAACTAATTTCGTTGGATCCCAAACGCTTGAAAAGTCTAAATACAAGTATTTTTTTACCAAACTCTTAAAAATCTAAATCAAAGACAATCTCACATTTTTTTTATTTGTAACAAAATGTTGAGCCACAGTTCAACAGCCAAACTTTAAAAAAAATGTTGACTGACATCTTATTAAATAGTCACTCTATACCTGGAGCAAAATATAAAAAGTTAGTGTCTTCATAAAATTAACCCAAGGAAAGAAAATTTCAATATTTTAGAATCCATACATAATATTTTTACTAACAAAATTGTATTGTTGTAAATGTTTGGTAAAATAAACATAATAATAATCACAAAATATAATATGTGATAGAATCTACATAAAAAGGACTAAATATCCAGAAACCACAGAATCCCCAGAATTATTTTATTTACTTCACAATTAATACTAAGGTAATTAAATCTTCATATATATTACGATTATACAGATAGAAGACATACTAACAAATCTGGGTCTTTACGAACACATGAACACTCGCGGGGCACAGCTTTCTGGCGGTCAGAGAAAAAGACTGTCCATTGCCTTGGAGCTTATCAACAATCCTCTTGTCATGTTCCTCGACGAACCTACCACGTAAGTCGTCTCCATCTTTCTTTATCTAATCATTACTTCATTTGAAGGTCATCTAATTGTTTACCATATCTAGAAATAATTGCATATATGTCAAGAAACATTTATTAATAATTTCAATCAATGTAAAAGATAAATTTTAATTTTAAGATTATAGGTAGCATTTTCAAATCTTAAAGCAATCAAAATTTGAATTGAATTGTTTATTTTGAAATAGAAAATAAGCAGTAAAAAACATTTGAATAACTAATTTGGATTTTTATTTTTTTTTATATTAAAAGCCTGCGAAAGTGACTCTACTCTGCCTGATGGAAAGCATGAATAGAATCCAAGAGTTGTAGTTACCATACTAATTGCGGACATGCAGACAATACAATATAGTGACCCACACTATTGCGACCAAATGAGGTGCTTTTTCACACCCCGTTTGAGAACGTAAAACTTATGACAGTCATCGTGCAACATTGGGCCTCCGGTCACGTAACGAAACGTGTCAGCACGGATGCTGTCTCTTTAGGTTGAGAGTCGTGAGAATCGTTGTGGCTGTGATAGGGTAGTATTGCTCCGGTCGAGCCGGCCCCTTCGTACTGAAATCAGTTTGGTTCTACTACCTAATAAATGATGAAATCCATGTCTTCAAAAAATGTTTTCTAGGTTACTTGAAGTCGATAGGAAACCAAAGAATCAAGATTTTATAATTTAAATATTTTTTGTAAATTATAACGCACTGATATCCATGTATCAGTGGTCTTGTTGATAAAGTATATCAACATCGAAACGGATTACATGATTAATTGTGCTGTCTTCCGGGTATCGCAATTTTTTACATTGCACACCTCTACTACACTCTGTGTATTTATATTGGCCAATACTCACATTTCTTATTTGTCATTCGCAAAAGTGACACACACCTAAATAATTTAATGGTTTTAAAGTTTTTGTACTGCTTGTAAAATATTTAATAAACGGAGTTCTAAAAACATATGTGACCAATTCTTCGCATCCGTGTTTCATTAAGACACAAGTTTTACTTAGTAATGTCTGCAAGATTTATTTAATCTTAGGCATACTTTGGTTTGACGCTCACCAAGTCCTGGTCCCACATGAATGCTATGTTTATCTAAAATAAAAACAAAAGAATTGAACGAAATGTACTGATGGATGTTCTCACACTAATTAATCTTATGCGAATGTTAAGTTATTTTAGTGTACGCTTCAAAAGCTCACAACGGTCTACACCAATTGAGATCAAATTTTGACGCAATGCACGCTTCAAAAATTATTCATAGTGACGGATTTCAGAATGCAGTTAGTATATGTATGGCTATGATCCATTTGGCGTCACTCAACCTTGATCAGAGATCCATTACTTTTGTTTCGAAGACTCAATATCTCAAAACGTAGCTTAATTACCTCGTGTTAATTAGAAATATGCCCTTCTGGTAATTGGTTGTTTGTAAACTAAACCGAGATCCGGTCAAGGCTTGAAAACATAAGATGAAAAAGGGAAGACTTAGAGTACAGTTGTAAACAAGTGATTTATGATATTTATTATTGAGCACGTCCAACCAGATCAATTAATAGGTAATTAGGTACATATGTTAAAATTTAAGTGTTACAATCTGTGACATAAGTTAATAATATAATAATGATAATAATCACTTCTCCGATATCACAAAAATTGGTGGCGCAGCTCTAGTGAATGCGACTGCTGTGTTTGAGGTCTCGAATTCGATTCCCGTGTCGGACCAAATACTTGTATGATCTGCAAATATTTATTTCGAAATTTGGGTGTTTTCTATGCGTAATATGTGTGTATTTCCGAAAAAAAGTATTTAAGTATTCTATCAGTCATTGTAGTTATCATAGCACAAACTCTGCTTAGTTTGAAACTAGACGACGTTGTGTGTCAAATGTCCGAAATATTTCCTAAATTTAAGTGAATAAGCTTCTGTACTTGTCACCGGCAGTATACGTTCACCTCAAATGCGAGCGAAACACTTCTTGGTCTTCAATTGAAGCTGTCCAGTACCAGTGGTTCGTTGCTTTTAGGGTACTCGTATGCTCGTTTACTTAGGTCATAAAATATCTTAATAACTCATTACAATGGCACAAACAATAAATAACAAAATTAGAAGATTTATTTCTCGATATATGGCACATCAGTTTTAGATAGTAAATTCTTAAACAAATTGTATCTACTTTTACGATTCGATTAATAAGTCGGTAAGTTGGGTATTTACATTTTGCGAATAAGACACAACGAAACCAGCACATTGACGTATTATACCAACATTCAACTCATCTTAAGTTTTTATTTGATTTTTCTTGTTATTATTATAAAATACCTTGTTTATACGTTCTGAAATTAAATAGAACTTTGTCGCTTATATTTCAATAATTAGTCTACGCTGTCGTATTGTCATACACAGAGTTTTCTTATAATAATCGGTGCGGTATTCTGTGATAGTATTTTCACCATAATTTAAGTACACAAAGTCAACTCTGCTTTAACACTGTTACACGGTTACTTACTCTAACACATCGATAATGAAATCCAATAGTGAATTAGAACGGAGAAAATTGTAGTTATCTTACCTATTAGGGGAGCAGGTCGCATCAACTCGCTCTTGACTGCGAGCGCATTCGGCGTTGTGATTGGTCAAGATTTTAGTCTTTTGAGCGTGGTCAACGTAATGATCACTAGTAATTAAATCCTCAGGCCAGAATAAGAAAACAATATTTCGTTTTTTCTTCGAAATAATTAATCACATTAATTCGTAGAAGGAAAATAACACACATTTTCTGCAATTACGTCGACTAAATTAAGTTAAATTATAGTTCGTTTGAAAACTACTTGAAGGTTTAACTATTCACGTAAACTGTTTAAAATGCCATATCGTTTCAATAATGGAGGTTTAGGCTATATAAGCAAATAATAATATTACACAATTTAAACAAAATTGTTAATCAATCTGTACAATTATTGCTGATCATGTCAAAATTTGACACCTATTTCGTTATTACATATACGTCATTGATTTCAATTGAAGTCCTAAACGTATTTTTTAATATATTTAGTCGTGACGAATTGTTGACTCTGTTGTTCCAATATAATACCAATCAAGGTAACTAACGAACGAACCTCATAGACTAGATTTGGACATAATATTTTAGTGATGTTTTGTACACAGTAAATGTATATATATAAAATTTTAAGACCCAAAAATTAAAATTCTTCTGCGGACATAACCTTCAAATTTTCTAAGGAGCTGTAAACAAATAACTGGTTATTAAATGAGAGATTAAAACTCTCTAAAATTAAAAGTCAATGCCAGTCAGAAAACAAAACGATTATAGAAGTATTCCTGGTTCCAATAAGTGGCAGATCAACGAACATACAAAGCTATTTTTGTCAAACTAGACCTGTTATTTTGATATGTTAACAATAATTGATCTGATAAGTTTTCCTTTTAACAAACGTAATAAGCTTTATTATTGCCAATCGATTATAAAGCTCAATCTTCGAGGCAAGTTATGAGCTAGTTTCTATTTATTGTAACCGCCATTTATTCTGTGAAGAGCTTCTGCTGATATGACGGCATCTCTACTAATATTTGGTCAAAGTGTGTGGCTCTTGTGAAGTAAAATGAGTTACGTATAAGCTAAAGTGATTGTTTGTTAACATTAACTGAATAATCTATTGTTAAAGTGCTTCTTATATTAGTTTGTTTCCATTCCAGCGGTCTCGACAGCTCTTCGTGCACACAAGTCGTCCAACTTTGCAGAAACTTGGCTCACCAAGGTCGTACTATCGTCTGCACCGTCCACCAGCCATCAGCGTCACTCTTTGCTCTCTTCGACCAGGTCTATGTCCTCGCAGCCGGACAGTGTATGTACCAGGGCACTACCAAAAACCTCGTGCCCTATTTGGAGCAGTCGGGCATACCTTGTCCGATCTATCATAACCCTGCTGATTACAGTAAGTATTGGTAAAGCAAGTGTAGTTTTGTTAATTGAAAAATTGAAAACGTTATAAGTAATCGAATATCTCATATTACAATTTAAAATTAGATAATAAAGGCCCGCTGAATATTGCACGTCTATTAAAACTAATAAACATAAAATTCATTGCACAGTTGGAATTATCTTCTTTTGATTTTGTTAAATACATTGCGTTCTACATAGTCGAACAATAAAATCGATATGAAAATGTTTATTTGATAATAAAATTACATTTTCCGTCACCTCCAGTAATCGAGCTCTCTTGCGGTGAATATGGCCATGACAAAATTGAACTCATGAGTAACAAGTCTGAGAATGGAAGGTCCCTGGAGTGGTTCGATGACTCCAGCAGTATCCTTAGCATGGAGGCTTTACGGAAGAAGTTTCCACTGAGTGTACTTCGAGAAACGGAACCTACGGGTGGAGACGAGGAAACCAGTCAGTCAAACCAAAGATCAGTGCTTATTAAGAGGGGTTTTCTGAAGGCTAAGCGAGATTCGGTAAGTTCTATTAGCATATGTTCTTGTTTTATTTTAATGTATTACATAATACATTTTAATGTGAAAATTACATGATCAGGAATGTGTTTAGTCATAATAAATAATGTAATAATAATATGCTCACACATCTCACACACGGCCAGCTGATACCAAATTAGGCAAAACCCGTGCTATGGTAACGAAACTGCTGACAAACGTATCTATATATTTCTAAATACATACATATTATAGATAAATTACACCCAGACACAGAAAAAATGATAGTGTTTATCATATAAAGATTTGTCCTAGGAGGGAATTGAACCCACGACCTCCGGTTTAGTAGTCAGGATCACTAACCATCAGACCAACAGGCTAATCGCCAAGAAATATCCCCTAATCCTTATTATGTGAAATTTGGATATATGCTGTCAAGTGTATGCAAAATATACTTAGACTTATCAACATGTCACTGGAAACACATTGCCTAAAACCAGGTCTTAGCATGTTTCTCATGTAAAACCACAATTTAATAATTAGGATATGCTTCGGAACCAGTTGCTTGAGCTGCAGTAACCTAATTCGTTAATCTAAATCTTGTTAAAATAAATAAACTCGTAAAGCAACGATTGTTAAATACCGATATTATGTGAGGCTGTGGTATTTCAAGTCAAGCTAGCCACTTTTCTACAGTTAAATTATTTATTCCGGAACCTATATATACATATGTATGTCTATGTCTATGTGTTCTACACCAGTTTGGTCCTTATGACCTACAAGAAGCAAAAGGTAGAATTATAAAAACCCTTAAAGTTAACGAAATTAATGTTTCTTCACCAGACAATGACTCACTTACGACTCTTTGTGAATGTGGTAGTAGGCATAATGTTGGGCAGTTTATTCATCAAAGCTGGTAACGAAGGATCAAGAGTACTGGAGAACTACAACTTGTTGTTCGCGATATTGATGCACCACATGATGTCACCGATGATGTTGACTATTCTTACGTGTAAGTACAAAGTCGTCTTAATTTGTAAACAACAATTTTACAAATTAAAAAAAAAAATCTTTACAAATAAAAAAAAAACTACTTTACGAAAGCCTAGGAATGTAGACTACTGTAAGAATTAGAAAAATCTAAATTAAAATATTTTCTCATCAGCATAAAAACTTTTTATGATTTGCAGTTCCGTCAGAGATGTCTGTATTGTCCAAAGAGCACTTTAATCGATGGTATTCATTGGGATCCTACTACATATCCATAACACTTGTCGATCTGCCTGTATCAGTAAGTATTTACTAACAGTAGGAGCAAAAATTATTTTTCTGTTTTTCAATTTAATCAGACTTTTCTTATAGAATATTGAGAAAGATTCAAACAACAATTTCAGATAACAATAATATTAACTTGAGTAAACATACATATTAATAATTTGAATTCAGTGCTTTTTTCTTTATTAAAAAGCATAAAAATTATTTACACGAAAGATCCATTTGGTAGATGATAGCTAGAAAACCTAGATTTATAATCAACAACACTATACACACACATGTTATGTTGCTGTTGTTGTGTGGGACATAGATCTTGCCAGGTCCTACACAACAACCGATCTTGTGCTGTGTTTTATTCTGTTAACTTAAAACACACCGAATGAAAAGGTTTAGGTTACGTCACAATATTATAAAAATGTTAACAGTGATTTGACATAGACATGTTTTGTGTTGCAGATAGTGGGCTGTGCAATATTCAGTGTGATAGTGTACACGATGTCGGCTCAGCCCTTGGATATTGTGCGGTTTGCGATGTTTTTCGCCATCTCACTGTACACGGTGCTAGTTGCGCAGAGTCTGGGTCTCATGATTGGTGCTGTCTTCAATGTTGTGGTAATTATCTATACATAAAATAAACCAAAGTACTCGGCGTTTCTGTTTTAAAATTATATAAAAGGAGTATAGCTTCTACAGAAGAAGAATTGGAATTGCTAATTTCATGAAGCCCGTTAGTTCATTAATACGTTAGTCAGGGCACCTTTCCGAAAGGAACTAGATGATATATTTACGCAGATACAGGCATCAAATTAGAAATTTATGAAACACAGTTAATTTGTCAATAATGTAATGTTTCGTTGTAATATAATGCTATCTGTTCATAGTCAGTTGTAACTGACTAATGATGATGGACCCTTATTTTCAGAATGGTACCTTCCTGGGCCCAACACTCTCTGTGCCTATGATGATGTTCGCCGGTTTCGGTGTTACTCTCCGAGATCTTCCTAGTTATCTTTACTGGGGTTCTTACGTGTCGTACCTTCGGTATGGACTGGAAGGCTTCATTGGTGCCATATACGGTTTGGGGAGGCCAGTTTTGGATTGCAACGAAGCCTTGTACTGCCATTACAAGTAAGTTTTGTTAACAACAGTTCTGTACATCGTCAGTAAAAATCTAATGTAGTTCATTAGATTGGCATCCATAATACTGGCAAATTTCTTATCCTTAATGTCATCTGGTAACACTCATAGAAAGTTTGCGGTATTATTTTATTCAGAAGTCAACATTTTGGTGTAGATAAAGGAGATCCACCTTCATGTAATTCCCTCTGTTTAACTTTCCGTTATCCTAAAAAAGTCTCTTATATTTCGACATGTATGTACATATGTTTATCCGTCTTTCTGCCCGTAGCTTAACTTAGGGACTGAATAGCGTCGACAGCTTACTCCAAAGCTGGTCGGCGCTGCTTCTGCTCTTGGGCGACTTCTGCCCAATTTGGGTGGAGCCAGCGTCGCGACGAGACGGTTATACACGGGGGTTGTTCGATCAATGGCGCTGTATGGTGCACCGGTGTGGGCGGCGGCTCTGACCGCCCAGAATAGGGCTCGTCTCTGGCGCCCTCAGAGGATATTGGCGGTTAGAGCCATACGCGGTTACCGCACCGTATCGACGGAGGCGGCGTGCGCCCTGGCCGGAACTCCCCCGTGGGATTTGGAGGCGGAAGTGCTCGCCGAAGTTTATCGGCGGACGGCTGACTTCCGGGCGGGTAGCGGCATACGGCCCCCGCCCGAGGAAATACGCGAGTGGCGTGAGGCCGCTCGTCGAGCCACGATGGCTCGTTGGTCATTCCGGTTGGAGACTCCACGTGCTGGCTTTGCCCTCGTGGAGGCTCTCCAGCCGGTCATCACCGAGTGGGCAGGACGGCAGCACGGGACCCTTTCCTTCCGACTGACGCAGGTCCTTTCCGGGCATGGTTGCTTCGGGAAGTATCTGCACTCGGTCGCCAGGAGGGAATTGAGTCCCGCCTGTTACCACTGCGACTGCAGTGAGGACTCGGCTCAGCACACGCTAGCGGTTTGTTCCGCCTGGGCGGCGCAGCGTGGGGTCCTCACTGCAGTTATTGGAGGAGATCTCTCGCTACCGGCCGTCATACGCTCCATGGCCGGTAGCGACAGTTGTTTTACCGCGGTCGCAACCTTCTGCGAAGACGTAATTTCGCGGAAGGAGGCGGCGGAGAAGGCCCGGGAGGACGATATCCACTCGGACCCAATTCGCCGCCGGCGAGCCGGGCGGCGGAGGCGCGCATACCAGCGCCTCATGCCGCCTTGAGTGTGGCCGCGGGTGGACGGGACGGGTTTTCCCCTCCACCCGCTATAATGGCCAGCCGCGAGGAGGCGACGTCCGCGTGTGCCGTACGTCGCCTATGTAGAGAGTTTATCCGCAGATGGTGCCCGCTTTGGCGGGCAGGCGCTAGGAGGGATCTGGATGTCGTAATAGCAGCGGTTCCCGGATCCCTCCTGTCTCAGGCGCAGAGTGGCACACCGTGTGGTTTTAGTCGGTCCGATTCCGACACACCACCCCGCCGTAAACCCCGGTGGCGTGACGGCCCGAGGGGGTTTCCACACGTTAAAAAAAAAAAAAAAAAAAAAGGGACTGAATAGCGTCACGTCTATCTAACTATTTGAGATAGTTAGACTATTATAGCATGAAATAATCTTGCCAATGAACTATTTGTGAAATTATTTTCTGCTAAGAGCAAAACAATTGAGAAGAACTTAGTGAATGAATTAATAAACTTTAAAATATTGACATTTGTTACAATCAAACAGCTCTAGCAGCTGATTAGATTAAGAATTGTTTTTTTTAAGTGCCAAAAGCCAGATGTTTTAAAATGTAACAAAAACCCCTCTCAACCTAATTCAATCTCTCTCAAACCTCCTAACAAACTCGGTTAAGAATCATCACTACTTTAATTGAGAACATTGAGGTACTCCAGAAAGCAGCACTCTATAGCACTAACAAGAAATTCATTTCTATATCTCTAAAAATCCTATTGGTTGGAAAATTCCTTCAATTCAAGCTATTCCTATTCTTCCTACTTTCAAGACTGAATTTCCATGATAATATTTGGAATATTTTCAATTTTTCAGACATCCCCGTACGTTCCTGAACGAGGTGGCGATGTCTCCCGACATGTTCTGGTGGGATGTCCTCGCGCTCACAGTCTATGTCTTCCTGCTAAGGATTGCGGCTTTTATACTTCTTAAGTGGAAACTTAACGCTGTGCGATAAATAACTCATTTAACATTACTTCATCATTTCTGCTATAGTACCTTTTCATAATGTAATAGGCAGAGACTGTAACAATAACAACCTTTAAAATGATGTCTCAAACTAGATTTCATCGATAATTTCTGGCCATTGTTGTTCAATTCTTTTTATATTATTACCAAATTTCCTTAGTAGGACAAAAATGATATAGGCTAGTGGCCAAAAAATATTTCACATAACGATAGAAATATCAGAAATACATTTTAGTTTATTTATAATCACTTTTTTGCCACAAAAAGACAAATAATTTGAATAATTTTGTATCAAATTTTAATTTAACAAATTAAAAAATTATTACTATTAAATAATCGACAAATATTTTTTAACCCAAAACTTAGTAATAAATATTTGCCACTCTATGGGTCCAAAGGTCAAACTGTGATAGCTTTCCATATTCTTGAGGTACTACAATTTCAAGATTTATTTAGACTGCTCAATTTTCTTTATTTTCTGATATTGGATATTTTGTGTATTTTTAGTAGAAGTAGTAATTGGTACAGAGGGTAAATAAATGTAACATTCGAGGCTGTAAGCTGTGTTTATTATCCAAATGAATACAAAAATTTAAAACTATTTACATACTTTTAAAGTACTTACTACCAAAAAATGTTGCCATCACTATTTTCACGAAACGTTTTCGGTGGTATTATAAACAATATTTAAATAGTTTCAAATTTTTATATTGAGTTTGTTTTATTTTGGACTGTCAATTTTCTGTGAGTTATTCTTAAATTAATTTATAAAAATATAAATTATCATTCAATGCGTTCCTTCCCACATTATTAAGAAAGTTAGAAATTAAAGTCTTGACTGTAAATAGAAAAGATTTCAAATGACATTGAATTTAATAAATTGGAAATCCACGTACTTCATTGCGCCAAATATTGAATCTAATTATTTATTCTTAACAGAAAAATGATTTTACACAATAATAGTACAACTACATATGCAAATTAAACCTTTTAAAACAATATTTTGAAATTTATAAAATACGAGACCAGAATATTTATTTTATGAAATAGTTACTTTTTTATATTTTAAGTAGTTATTTTTGAAACGATATTATATTTTTGATAAGCACGGTTTTAGAAAAAAATAATATTAGAGATTATGTGCGCCCGTACAAGGTGAAGTACATAATATATATTTATTGTACGATGACGATAAAGTACCTACCAGTTATGTAGGACGTGATGTACACACATGTTTGTGTTAGTAATATTTTCTTTATCTAGTTGCTCAATTAGTTATTATATTTATTTGTAACTAGTTTTAGAAGTGTTAGAATTACATTTATAGACATTGAATGTACGTAGGTTACGTAGATAGTGTACAAGATTATATATGGTGATATATTTTGTAAATATGTTTTTGTAATACATTTGTAATTTTGGTAAAATGCTTTTTATTTTCCATGATCGTAATCGGCGATTTACTCAAATGCGTTTGACAATTTCCTGTTTATTTTATATACCATATACTTAACAAAAAATACAAGCTAAATAAGGATTTATGCCACTAAATGTTCTATAGAAGATTGAGGCTCTCTTATGATGTATCTGAGCAGGAAGACAGACGTTTTTTGGAGAGAGGGGATAAGGTCTTATTACCCTCTATATTTGGAAAAATACTGTTGTTTCCTAATTCCTTTTAATTTTCATTTACTCCTCTGTAAACTAGTTTTCTTGTAGTATCCTATAAAGATATTATTTCCTTCGGTTTCTGCGTGGAAAAACTGCCAACCAAGGATTAGGAATCAATTTTTCCTGTTTCTGTAATATTTTTCACTGATGCTCATCTCCTATAAGTCGTTATATAAAATCTCACCGACTTTGTATAACCTATATATCGATTACACATACATTTGTATACGTACACCGACTTTGTATAATCAACGTCAATAAATGGACTATCCAACACTAAAATATTTTTTTCTATTCAAAACAGCAGTTACTGAGATTAGTGCTCCAAACAAGAAAAAAAAGCAAGCGCTTCAGTTTTGTAACCCGCAGGGTGACGTTCTATCTGATTTACTTTTCACTATATTTATAAATTCTATCTCTAAGCCTTATGTTTTTATGCAGATGACTTTTAAATGTATACGCAAGTCTAAATGTGATACACGTCTATGAATAGAGTGATCAATATGGAGTTGTAGTATATTTACTACAACTATTAAAACCATACTTATTTTTGCTGGCAGTCCCAGGATGATGTCGAGAATAAACTGGACACAACTATCAAATATAACGTTTAACGCACTCCACTACCGATGAGTACCTGTGTCAAAAATCTAGGGATTTATGTTGATAACACCCCAATTGCGAGAGGTCAGTCGAAAATTGTTTGTATCAACAGGATCCTTACGAAGTCTATGCAATTTTCGCCTAACGGACTCTAAAATTGTACTTACACAATCCCTCCTCCTTCGAAAACTCGACTATACTGTTTTCTTGACTAAGATGCTAAACTTGAGCGATTTTAAAATGTTTGTATTAGATTCATTCATTCATTCATTCATTTGAATAACGCAAATATCTGTATCTGTGTCGCAACCTTCTTAAGTGACTTTCAATTCGCTTTCGACGGAATGCTACTATTCTATCAAACTTTATGGTATCCTAATTCATCCGCCTACTCCACCTTATTTAAAGGAATGCTTTGTGTTTCTCAGTAACACACATTCAAGATCCTCGAGGTCATCTGAATCTCTGGAACTAACAATACCAACTCACTCTATCAGGTTCTACGATAAGTCATTCACTGTACAGACTGTCCGACTATGCAATGCTTTGCCAATAGCTACGAAGCGTGTCAAATGTTTACCTATGTTGAAGATCGGAAAAAAACATTAATTGTCATCTCATTTTACTATTTACCTAAAACTTATTTTATCTGTTGGGTTTCTTTATAACGAATATATAGATATTGTGATTTATGTATAATGTGTTTTCTATTCAATATTTTTTTTTTGTTTTTTTAACTTTAATCTGAATCACTTCAATTCTTTTACCATTTTTATTTTATTTTGTTCAGACTAAAACTGTTTTGGTCCGTCAATTCGACTTTTAACAGTTAATTTTTTCCTTTCAAAGATTGTCTGGAAGAAATTGATTTCTAGCAATAAGGCCACCATTTGTACATGGTTACGCAACTGTCTTATATATTAACTGTATTAAGTGGTGCTCAATAAACTTTATTGTATTTTATAACATTAGCGTCAATAAACGCCTGTCAAATAATACACACGATATATATTACACAGTGTAATAAGTTGCTACAATTTATAATATATTTTTACTTTTGTATGACTCAGTAACATTCTAAATAGATAGAAAGATTATGGTTTCGAGTGGTCTCTTTCTGTAAAGCTGTAATGTTTAAATAAGAAATCACTGAACGGAATCAGTAGAGGGCTAAGCGAAGAACACGTTGGCGGTGGTATAAGCATAAGACGTAATCAGGTGGCCCACTTCGATTAAGGGGAAATGTATTTTTCCCCGGGGCCAGGACCTGATTAAGCGTGGTGTTGCTTGGGGAGGATATAAAATCACATGGACTGGATCCTCGCAGAAAAGAGCATCTGAGGCCGGTCGTCGTGGTAGTTTTTAGTGGGTCACCAAAATCACATACGGAAACGAACCGCAGGAAAACCGAAAAGATTTTCAAACACATACACAAAAAAATGATAGAGAGATACTATAGAATTCTTTTCTATAATTTCTATCTTTGAACTCAGATTTTGACAATTTTTTATTTTAAATAACAAAATACGAGTCACTTTTAACTATAAACAGAAACAAGTTTTTATTTCCAATTCTCAAGAAAAGTTCTTAGCTTTTTCCTGCAGAAAAGTGAGTTTGTAGAGAACTAGTCTTACTTTTTTCATCCTGAAAAGACCGAAATCGGTAGTCACTAATCTGTTTTAGTGTTAGTATTATAGAAAAATATTTTGTAAGTAAGTATAAAAATTATTATACCAATAGGAAGCTATGTTACCGCTGTTATTACAAATTATATCGTTGTGCAAGTCTTCTGTAATTGATACGGGTTATTAGTCACAAGACCTAGTTTAGTTACTACATACTTACAAAGTCTTACATAAAAGTATATTTTTGATGTGAAAACATTCGATGTTATTATTATTTTATGTTGTTATTGCTATTGAGTGAGTTAGATATTCTATTGTCAAATTTCATTTAAAGACATAATATACACTTTTTTTTGGGTAAATTCAAAAGTGGAATAATATTGTGATAGAAGTTTATTTGGTCAATGTTTTTAAAGAAAGAAAAAATACCGTATCTTTTGTTTTTTTTTAAGAAAAATAATTGCACGTGTGTAATTAATTGTTGCCAGTGCTCGAACATCAATCATCATCTATTGTGCATCTCATACAAACTCCTTAGAGTGTACATTAGGTATACCTACATACTTCTCAAAGGTTGCCAATTTCCAGAGCTACTATTTAATTGTTATAATACCTTAACTAGGGTCAAGTGGGCTATATTTGAAACAAAAATGCAATCTTTAGATTTTTATGACTTTAAAATTATTTTTGAAGTGAAAACTTCTTTAGGCGCGGTGAGCGTTTTGGTAGAGGGTAAAATCCTCGGTTCGCGTCACCGACATGCTAATGATAATAGTATATCTATAGCTATGAAGAATATGATATTATATATTATATATGAAATTTATTATTAGTATGTATTATATATGATATTATATATTATATATAGCTATATATGAAACATAAAAAATTTCATATAATTTTTGCATATAGTTTTAATTACTCTCAACTTAATAGTTCCGTTTTCACTTCTATCGGCAGTCCCACGACTGCTACTGTTTTTTTTTACATATTTAAATAAATTATATTAATATTTTTCCTTCACAGCTTTAAAGTGATTTGATACGTTTGTTAATAGTTATGCAATAAAGGCATGATTTAGTATAAAACAAGCATCCTGTTATTTACCTCAAAAAAGAGTAATTATGAGACACGAACGGTAAAAATTATACTGCTTGTATTTTTTGTTTCTTTCAACATTTTTGACATTGAAGACTCGATATAAGACAAGGCGATTAAAAGTGATACAAAAATTTAATTCATTTAATAAAAATATTCTTAAAATATAGCAATCTAAATTTATTGACTATTTATATTTGTAATGAACTTGTTTTACATTGGAATAGGGTTCTATTTGAAGTTTATTTAAATGAAATGTAACGCTGTCTTATTTTTACCTACAGTTTTCCGTACCTTATTTTTAAACCTATTTTTAAACCAGATGACCCTATGCCGTGATATTTACTGTGATCGTAAAAAATAAAATAATTTTTATCAGATCATTTTTGGTAATCAAAATCCAACTATTATCTTAAAAATATTGTTATCCTATGAAAGGAAAGTATGCTGTACGAGTATAATCAAAGACATGTTTACGAACTAAAATCTAAGCGTGAGCATACAATTGATCATTTACTTTTCATTTGGTAAACATGGCTTTTTGCCCTCGATGATCGGTAGTCATTCAATATTGCCTTATTTAAACGTACACAATTGCAATTCATATTATCTAAGCATGTCACAAAACATGACATGATTTAATCTCTTCAGAAATTAATTATTAATATATGAGCACGCCTCTGTCATGCCTTATTTAATTAGTAATTTTCTTTGACTACAAATTCACATAACTGTCATAAATCGATTAATAGATATTTGTGGGATAATTTGTCCAAGCATTGGATGTTTTGTTGACAACTATACTTATGCTATTTATTTTATTATTCTTTGGCTTATCTAAACGTACATAATGATTTGAAATGCTAAGAGTACTATTTCTAGTACTTCAACAGTGAGTTTCATTCATAACCTTGACATTGCTTCGTTTATTATAAGCTAATAAATTAAGCAGTAGTTGCATGTAAGAGATTGCCAATAGGCGATAAGGTCGCCACTTGTACTTCTTTAGCTTTAAGTCACTTATAAATTTAATCTGGTGTACAATAAAGAGATATATTATTATTATTATTACTATTCTACTTATGCATAATTTAAGTATCAAAAGGATTTGAGAGAAAATAAAGGCCACGGACAAATCTGGGCCTGAAAGTGGACAATCAAGTGTTAGTAATATAAATTACAAATAGTTGTTTTTAAATATTCACTTAATCACGGCCACAATCCAGCAGTATCAAAATAACAACCGTATAAAATAATTCACAAAGATCTTTATTTTATTTACGACGGTAAAAATTGTTCGTGTTGTCACGTAAATAAATAATCAAACGCAGTAGGGCAAACTATTTATGGACAAAAACAAAACAATATAAAATTGAAAATCAACTCCAAAAGTACATCAACATACATTTCTTTGAAATCCTTAAATTTCTTTACCTAAGAAATTTAAAAAGAATGTTCTGACTGTTAAATAAAATAAAATGACTACGTTTGTAAAATTTCTTTTTCTATACTAACAACACTTGCCTAATGTCAACACAGGTTTCCCGCCTATATCACCTGTCAATCATTTTACGCACACTCGCTCGTACTGTGGGTGTGACTTTTTCTTTGCTAATCGGTTTCGACCTATTTTTGAATCAACTGTTTTAACCAAACTTCATAAAATTATGTCTTATGTTGGGTATAGGCCACTGAAAAACACTAGTGTTGTTTCAATAATAAATTGTCACCGTCTTGGTCAGGAGGCCAATACAATATTTATCTATTTTAAAACATACAACTGACCTTCTGTTTCAGCTTAGTCGTAAAAGTGAAACTGTAACCGATAACAGCATATCATCAGACAATATTATTAATACAGTCCGCTATGACCCTGAAGGTTTTCCTCAATCGTATATTACTTTCACGTCCTAGTGTCTAACCTATCACGTGTACTAGTTTCATGCGATAGATAAACTGAAACTTTGTCTAAACATGGTTGTAATTAAGTGCAACACGAGATAAAGATTGACGTACAGTATCACGAACGTAAATATAGGCTGTTGCATGATACTGATTGTGTAATAGGTGTTCAATAACTATTTAACGGGGCTCCACTTGCGAAAGCACAGATTTTGTCAATCAATTCAGATATTCCCTGAGAATAGTAGTTCTGTTAGATAAAATTTTAGGTCTTCTATTGTGCCACTAACAACGCACAGGTACAATCTCTGAAACATTATATAAATCTTGCTTATTTAAGCATATTTATGCCTTGAACGATGTAAGTATGCCCTAAAAAGGAATTTTTGAAAATTCATTTTCGTTTTTGAGAATTAAAAGACAGAGTTAAAAATCTGTACGAGAGTTGATCAAAGAAATTGAAAATGTATTTGAAAAAGAAGGATAGTCAAAAGATTATGGTTAACCAAAATCATGTAGATCTAGGATTGTAGCCAATGAATAAGGAAGATCTAAAAATTTTGTTAACTATGACGTATCTACCTTTTAAGAATTTATTTCTGGAACAAAGTTGAAACTCAAAGACAGTTGCAGAGCAAAAGTGTGTTTACCATGAAATTATTTCAAGTATTGTCGAAGAAAACATACCTTCTTGGGTGTTTCGAAAAGTAGTGATTTCTTTTCTAGGGTACACCTGCTTCTTACGAAAAAAATAAGGTGACACTGGAAAAACTCATATCGTTAAATTAATCTTAGGAGCACTCGCTACATAGCGGCAGTCGTAATGTCTTCGGGCATTGTACCGACTTGTAAAATCGCCTAAAGTTTTACCAATAATATTTATAAAAAGGCATTGTAAGTGATACTAAACATCGTAAGAAACAGATTCATTCAAGTTTGTTTAGGTTACATGGTACACAGATTCATTGAATACGCAAAGCGATTTACTTCATTAATTAATTGACACTAATGTAAATAATAGACAATGGCGTCAGACCTGCACGTAAATATTGTACGTCGTTGCTTTGTTTTAATTTTGGTATGTGAATAACACACAAAGAGACGAAAATATGAAACTTTTGTTTTATTTTCGAATTTCTTATTTTATGCATATATGTAATTCTATAAGACGTAATGTGTAGAGTGGCGCCACATCATTAAAAATAAGATTTTGTGTAACGGAAATTGAAAACGAAAAAGAACAAAACATGAAGTCGAGGTTAGAGATTTATAGTATAATCATAATCATTCAACATATTTCTCTTGCGATTGCCGGTATCATGTTGACAAACATTGAGATTACTCAGAATATCTCTCCTTTCTAGGTAAGTTTTTGTTCTATTAAAAGCTTAGTTCAGAGTTTAGCCATTCTCACGTTATAAAGCGTATTTTTTCTTTTATGTTGAAGATTACTATAAACATAATGTTATATGTAAAAATGCATTGCTGTTCGTTAATCCTAACAAAACTCGGATATAGTCATATCCGATTTGCATAATTTTGGTTTTAAGATATTTGTATAAGTCTAAGACGAATTTAAATTAAAAGAAATACAGAAAGTAGGTTCAAAAAAATTTCTCATACAAAATGTCCGATTTCAAATAAAAAAAGATATTTTAATATCTTCTTACTTTAGTAGTCTTACTTTAGTAAGAATTTTGAATCGACCACATATAGTATGTACACAACACTTAGATTATCATTTATTTAGATTTGTACATGCATTTAAAATACATTTTCTGACTTAACTTAGAGAGAAATAAAAAAAAACAGGATAGTAATTTCCGTAGTGATATGAAGTTCACCGGGTTATCTAGGAATTAATCAAATTCAAATTCAAATTTCGAATATTCGAATCGATACATTCTTGAAATAAAACTCAATTATATTTTTATTCCACTATTTAATCAAAATTAACCTGACGTTTGAATCCCATATTCCTTCAATCGTAAGGAAACACCAATGGGTCATCATCACCACACGAGAATGAAGGGTGAAGTGGAATGACGGGCTGTGGGACTCTAAGACCCGGTTTTATCAGTTCCTGATAAAGTTTCAAATAGTTATCTGCCATGTAACACTATTTAACAGATAAAAGAAGCTGAAATATACATAGATGTATATCTGTCATATCTCTATCCAAGACTTGTGGAAACGGAAATCTGCAGTCATTTTAGAAATAAGAAGACGTTAGTCTATCAGGGACTTATCAGCAAGTGGTGCAACTGGCCCTAAACGGCTAAAATGCTATTGTAGTTAGTGCTTAAGATGCAATTATCGCGTCCCCAATAAAGATATGTGAACGTGTTGCCATGCCGGTGCATTAGTGTCGAGGCTACACCAAGAAAATCTTTTGTTATGTAGTCCTCTGATCGTTATATAACTTATATTGTTTGTTTTTTTAACTATTGCGATTTTTGTTGATGTTCTCAATATTCGCGTTATTCGGCATCGTC
The DNA here is from genome assembly GCA_949316085.1 of Hypercompe scribonia. Taxonomy (NCBI): domain Eukaryota; kingdom Metazoa; phylum Arthropoda; class Insecta; order Lepidoptera; family Erebidae; genus Hypercompe; species Hypercompe scribonia. The sequence continues at coordinate 19,893,272 of OX438974.1, forward strand.
ACCTTTCAAATAATTTTAAATCCTGCTGTACAACAAAAACTTACAAGGAATTAATACTTAAAACTAACCAAGTTAACGTTCTACGTCTATATTTTATGAGATAAGATACTTCGCAGTCTAAATCTCGGTGGGGTACGTTGGTATCTGGGGTGCTGGGCTAGAAAACCTCCACGTGGTGCACCCTGGTAACGTTGGCGACGGCACTGTTTCTTCCTGTGCCATTTGGAAGAGGATATCACCGCCAACGGCTAATATTCTAGCACGAAGAAGAGGAGGCCATTTTCTTCGGCCATTCGGTTGAGGCTTGGTCCAACAGAGCGGGCATTTTTGTCGATTCCTCTGTTGGCTCTTCGCTCTTCGGAGCAATGAGGAGGAAAACCTCGATAAAAAATCATGATGGTGGGACCCTTTCATGGGTCGGCGTTTCTCCACTCTCAATGGTGGAGAAAGGAGAACGGGCTCGGTGTGTACTCACACTGCCGCCGAGCAGGCATTGAAAGATTTAATCTTCCTGCCACCGTTGTCACATCGTAATCCCGAAAGGAGTGTCGTGGTTATGTCTCGCGACACAAATCGGGGGCGAGGGTCTTGGTTTAGCCGCCCGGACTGCGAGGAAGAAAACCTCTTTAAAAAATTATCCCGAATCCCGTGTTCTGGTGTGTGGCCAGGGGATGCATGGCTGATGGGTAGTTCAGTCGTAAGCACACTCCCAGCTGAGGCACCTGCGGACCCCTCAGTTGGGCACAAATTTACGCTTGCCCGGGTATTGGGGATCTCTACCCGGGTCGACTTTTAATTCTCCCCCACTCGTGGGTCTAACTATGGAAACCTTTTTAAATAAAATGAATAAAGACGACAAGAAAGAGAGGAGTAAGATAGGGAAGCCGGAAACTGACTTCTCGTCGAACGAGGAGGAACCCATACTTGGGGCTCCTATTTCAGTAGGGCTCTCAGAAGTCAATTTGGCTGCTGGGAGCCAAAAAAGAAAATCGGAGCGATTGCATTCCAAGTCCGCCCATCCGTCGGATGACGGCAACCCAAGCATGACTATGGACGTACTGGAGTCCACAGAAGTGAAAATCTGCGACAGCAGAAAACGCGGACGCTCCAGGGATGAGGAGAGTGACACGTCCCATGCTACGTCAGATGCTACCTCCTAAAGTGGGAAGCAGCCGCCGAGGCAGGTCAGGTCACGCACGACCATTTCTACCCCTTCAGGTTCTGTCTTCTCGAAGGCAGAAGCCTATAGACGGGTTAGAGCGGAGGGCGAAAGTGCAGCGGAGAAAGAGATTTCAGATCTCCTGCAGAAGATCCGAGAGCCAGTGGAAAGGGGTTCTGTTCCCCAAACAACGATATCTTTGCAGGAGACAGCAAATGCTGGGGTGGCCATCATCCAAAAGGTGGCTACCAAATCTAGGAACCTTAAGAGCACCTTCGTTAGGGCCCTTAAGGACTCCTCCTCCGCAATTGCTGGGGTCGTCGAAATCCTCGTTGGGGACGTAGCTCGCCTTCAGGCTGCTAATGAATGCCTGACAGGGCAGGTGGCTAAGCTGAGCGCCGAGTTTGCCCAGTTTCGGGCGCAGGTGGGTGTCTCTAAGCGACAGGTGACGGCTTCGAAGCAAACTGCCCCCACTCCCGGTTCAGGTGACGTCAGCGATGCTTACTTGCGCCAAATTATGGAGGCAGTAGGGAATATGCTAGACGGACGTCTCGCGAGCCTGGAGGCGAGATTACCCCCAGCTCCCATTATCCGACCACCACTCGCTGCAGATAGGCGAAAGGCCGCATTAGCACCGATTCCGCTTTCTGCTACAAGTGGCCGCAAATCATATGCGACAGGGATGCTAGTGTCTGCATCTACTGATGCCACGAGGACACAACAGGAGGCCAAGGCAGCAACTAAGACGGCTGCACCGGTCGCAGGACATAAAACGGCGGTAAAGAGTGTAGCAAAATTTCCTCCGCTCCTCACTCCAACACCTACGCCTGGTCCCTCCACATCTGCCCCCCTCCAATGACGGTTGGCAATTAGTCGGAGGAGCTAAGAAGAAGTCCCGAAAGCGGGGTAAAAAGGCTGCCCAGAAAGCAGCTCCAACCCCGCAGTCGCCATCGGTGGCAAACACCACCAAGAAGCCACGGAAGCTAAGGCCGCCAAAAACCGCGGCTATAGTGGTTACCGTATCGCCGGAGGCGGCAAGTGGCGGACTGTCCTACGCGACTTTATTCAAGAAGGCTCGGGACAGTCTCGCCACTGATTTCGGGACGGTAGGTGTCAAGTTGCGCCTCTCCCAAACGGGAGCTCGAGTCTTGGAGTTCCCCGGGGCTGAAGGCGCAAAGACAGCAGATTCGTTTGCGGAGAAACTGCGAAATATGTTTGCAGCCTCGGATGGTGTCAAGATCGCCAGGCCAACAAAGTGCGCGGAACTACGCATTTCAGGCCTGGACGACTCAGTAACAGCCCAAGATGTCCGTGTTGCAGTTCAGGAGAGGACTGGATGCAACACGGATAACATCAGGGTTGGCACCATCCGCCCCGGTCCAGGGGGCCTTGGTGCGGTGTGGGTAAGTTGTCCCATAGCGTCGGCCAAAGTTTTGGCGGACGCTGGCAAGATACTCATCGGTCTTGTAAACGCCAGAGTCACAATTCTGGCAACGAGACCGATGAGGTGTTTTAAATGCCTTGGTGAGGGACATACTCGTGTCAAGTGCCCGTGTTCCGCTGCGGTCGACCGGGGCACAAGGCGGTAGAATGCTCTGCGGCCCCTTACTGCCCAGCGTGTGCGGCGGGTAACAAACCCTCCAATCACCAGATAGGGCAGGGGGGCTGTAAGCCATCCTGTTATTATCGGCAGACGACGGCCAGCCAATCGACCCAGGCTGCCTCTGAGGTCGTACGTGAGACGACGTCGTCGCCCATGGAGGAGGTTGTCGAGACAGTCCAGTAATGGATCAAGTCTCCAGCCTTCTTGTCCAGACGAACCTGAACCACTGTGCCGCGGCGCAGGATCTTTTCTTACAAACCATGGCACAGTGGTCGATCGGTGTAGCTGTAGTCGCGGAGCCCTATCATGTTCCTCCCCGTCCAAACTGGATGGGTGACCGGGACTGCTCCGTGGCAGTCGTCGGCTCCACAGCGGCTCATTTCCCGCCCTTGTCGTTAAGAGACAAGGGTACTGGATATGTTGCTGCTGCGTGGGGGGGATCACCGTATACGGTGTATACTTCTCCCCCAACCGGAGTTTGAGCGACTTCGAGGCCTCTCTCAACGGCATGGAGACCTCGATGCGGCGACTAGCGTCTGGGCACGTCCTTGTGCTGGGGGACTTCAACGAAAAGTCCGTTGCGTGGGGTTCCCCCAGAACGGACGCAAGGCGCGAGGCCGTAGAGGAGTGGGCGGCCTCGGTGGGCCTCTGTTTGCTTAACAGAGGCTCCACCAACACGTGCGTGCGACAGCAGGGAGGGTCGATAGTGGACCTTTCGTTCGCTACCCCTGCCCTCGCCGCACGAGTAAGGAACTGGCGCGTCCTGGAAGAGGTTGAGACGCTCTCGGATCACCTCTACATCCGATTTGAGCTCTCCCGGACCCAGGACCCCAGTAGGGGTCACGCGGCGCGGCGTTCTTCTCGCTTTCCGCGGTGGGCTGTAGCCAAACTGAATAGGGACCTACTAGAGGAGGCAGCCATTATTCACTCCTGGCTGTCTCCGCAGGCTCCGACCAAGGAAGTCGACATGGGGGCTGGTCGTTTCCGCGATGCGATTACGCAGATCTGCGATGCGGCCATGCCCCGCATCCGAGGTTGTCAGCCTCCACGGAAGGAGGTTTACTGGTGGTCCTAGGAGTTGGCGGACCTCCGCGCGGCCTGTACTCGTGCCCGGAGGTCCTACACCCGTAGTCGGCGGCGACACCGTGTAGACGGCGTGGAGGACTAGCTTCATGAGGAGTACCGAGAGGCGCGGAAAACTCTGAAGCTAGCCATTAGCTGCGCCAAAGAAGTGAAGAGGAAGGAGATGCTGAAGGGTCTCGATCGTGACCCCTGGGGTCGCCCTTATCGTGCGGTGCGACAAAAGCTCCGCACGTCGGGCCCCCCCCTTACAGAGACACTCCAGCCCAGCTTCCTGCGGGAAGTGGTCGAGGGTCTTTTCCCGCAGCGGGCGGAGCACACACCCCCGTCGATGGCCTTCATGGTCGAAGACGACGGGGGACGGAACGAGGATAATGTTCCGCCCGTCAGGGAATCGGAGATAGGGGCGGTCGTTCTACGGATTCGCTCTAAAAACACCGCCTCTGGGCCAGATGGAATACCTGCCCGAGTGTTGGCGCAAACCCTCGACCACATGTCGGATCGCCTCGGGGAAGTCCTAAACGCCAGCTTGGCGTCCGGACGTTTTCCTGAGGGCTGGAAGAGCGGGAAGCTGGTCCTACTACGGAAGCCGGGACGGCCGGCCGATTCGGTCGCGGCTTATAGGCCCATCGTGTTGCTAGACGAGGCGGGTAAGCTGTTTGAGAGGATACTCTCTGCCCGTATCGTCCGGCACCTAAGTGAGGTGGGCCCCGATCTGTCGGACGCCCAATTCGGTTTTCGAGCAGGGCGTTCGACAGTCGATGCTGTGTTGCGCCTGAGGGCCGTTACCGAAGAGGCGGTGGGCTGTGGCGGCGTGCTGTTGGCGGTGTCGTTGGACATCGCCAACGCATTTAATAGTCTGCCATTTAGCTGCATCAGGGAAGCACTCCACTACCACGGGGTGCCAGAGTACCTGAGGCGGCTTGTGGCAGACTATCTTGAGGAGCGTGCCGTCATGTACGAGGACCGAGATGGTATTCTAAGGCGGCGGCCCATGTCGTGCGGTGTTCCACAGGGGTCTGTCCTCGGACCACTCCTGTGGAATATGGGATACGACTGGGCCCTTCGAGGTCGTCTTCCCCCCGGGCTGGGCGTAATTTGTTACGCCGATGACACATTGGTCACGGCGCGGGGGGCGAACTTTCAAGAGGCGGCGCGCCTGGCCACCGTGGGAGTCTCTTTGGTGGTCGGGCGCATTGAGGCGCTGGGTTTACGGGTGGCCCTAGATAAGACGGAGGCCCTTTTGTTTCATGCGCCCGTCGTGGTCCACCCCCCGGCGCCTCTATCGTTGTCAATTCGGTCCTCGTACCGATTAAGGCCCAGATGAAGTATCTGGGCCTGATCCTAGACGGCAGGTGGCTCTTCGACGAGCACTTCCGACAGCTTACTCCAAAGCTGGTCGGCGCTGCTTCTGCCCTTGGGCGACTTTTGCCCAATTTGGGTGGAGCTAGCGTCGCGACGAGACGGTTATACACGGGGGTTGTCCGGTCAATGGCACTGTATGGTGCACCGGTGTGGGCGGCGGCTCTGACCGCCCAGAATAGGGCTCGCCTCTGGCGCCCTCAGAGGATATTGGCGGTTAGAGCCATACGTGGTTACCGCACCGTATCGACGGAGGCGGCGTACGCCTTGGCCGGAACTCCTCCGTGGGATTTGGAGGCGGAAGTGCTCGCCGAAGTTTATCGGCGGACGGCTGACTTCCGGGCGGGTAGCGGCATACGGCCCCCGCCCGAAGAGATACGCGAGTGGCGAGAGGCCGCTCGTCGAGCCACGATGGCTCGTTGGTCGTCCCGGCTGGAGGCTCCACGTGCTAGCTTTGCCGCCGTGGAGGCTCTCCAGCCGGTCATCGCCGAGTGGGCAGGGCGGCAGCACGGGACCCTTTCCTTCCGACTGACGCAGGTCCTTTCCGGGCACGGTTGCTTCGGGAAGTATCTGCACTCGGTCGTCAGGAGGGAATTGAGTCCCGCCTGTCACCACTGCGACTGTAGTGAGGACTCGGCTCAGCACACGCTAGCGGTTTGTTCTACTTGGGCAGCGCAGCGTGGGGTCCTCACTGCAGTCATTGGAGGTGATCTCTCGCTACCGGCCGTCATACGCTCCATGGCCGGTAGCGACAGTTGTTTTACCGCGGTCGCAACCTTCTGCGAAGACGTAATTTCGCGGAAGGAAGCGGCGGAGAAGGCCCGGGAGGATGATATCCACTCGGACCCAATTCGCCGCCGGCGAGCCAGGCGGTGGAGGCGCGCATACCAGCACCTCATGCCGCCTTGAGTGTGGCCGCGGGTGGACGGGACGGGTTTTCCCCTCCATCCGCTATAGTGGCCAGCCGTGAGGAGGTGATGTGCACGTGTGCCGTACGTCGCCTAAATAGAGAGTTTATCCGCAGATGGTGCCCGCTTTAGCGGGCAGGCGCTGAGAAGGATCTGGATGTCGCAACAGCAGCGGTTCCCGGATCCCTCCTATCTCAGGCGCAGAGTGGCACACCGTGTGGTTTTAGTCGGTCCGATTCCGACACACCACCTCGCCGTAAACCCCGGTGGGTGACGGCCCGAGGGGGTTACCACACGTTAAAAAAAAAAAAACGTTGGCATCAGCAGAGCTAAACTGCACCAATCCAGTAAAACATGTGTTTGTAGCATGCCGCTATTGGTACACATTTTAAGGAATATATTCGAGGAAGAATATCTAATCGCTTCGGTATTACAAAATGTATGTTTAAATATATTAAACAAAAAAAAATATAGCGAAATCTATAGTAATTTCATTGTTTCAAATACATTTAAACTGCAACGTCTTTTATAATGTACACTACCTCTAAAAAAGGAAAACTCCATTGTTTCGGGTAAAATGAGATACCTATAGAAAGTACATATACACACGAGAGTAAATATAAAACTTGTTTTTAGATGAAAACTCTGACCTCGAGAATGTGTTAACACAAACAGTCAAGTACTTCTGATTTTCGAAGGAACACTTTAAGAGTATCCGTGTAGAGACGGATTAAGAATAGAGAGTGTCACCACCCTTTTCATCTCATGGGTGTCGTAAAGGAAGCAAACTATGCAGGATAAAATCACAAGAAAGAGAAGGAAAACTTGATACAAACCCTATACCAACCCGTCTGGCCAGCATGGTATCGTCATCATCATCTCAGCCTAAAGCTATCCACTGCTAGACATAGGTTTACCCTAAGATTGTCCACAACAGCCGGTCCCGTGCCCACATCCAGCGGCTTCCGACGACTTTCACTAGGTCGTCGAACCACCTTGTGGCTGACCTACCAACATTGCGTTTCCCAGTACAAGGTAGCGTGGTATAGGAGGCCAAAACTTCCTTTTTAAGGAGATATCTACTCTTATGTCCAACTGTGGACTTTTAAAAGTTGTTGATGTGATGACGTAACTTTAAAATGTTCACTATATCTTCTTTGATAAAGTTATAAAATGTGGAAATAAATTTACTCGAAATTATATAATAACAATTATATTACTCGCACTATTCATTATTCGGTCTACAAAGCTGACATCCAGAATGATCTGTGGTTACGATGTTATTATTGCCATCAAGTGGTAATAATATAAGTATATGCTGGCATGTAAACTCGTAGGTATTTCAAGAAACGTTTACTTTAAAGTTCTTCTTCTTTTTTCTATATGAAGAACCTGCCAAAGAGACTCTACTCTGCCTGATGAAAAGCATGAATAGAATCCAAGAGTTGTGGTCACAATACTCATTGCAAATGCAGACAGTGCAGTGTGGTGACCCACACTATGGCGGCCTAGTGATATGTTTTTTCACGTCCCGCTTGGGGACGTAAAAGATATGACAGTCGTCTTAGCAGTGTAAGGCTCACACAGTTATTACGATAACTGTCACTCCTGCATCAATGCACAAGTAAAGGAAAGGTCAGTATTTGTTAATTCTGGAGTAAAATTTAATTCAATTTATATTTAGTTTGTATTCCAGACGTTTGAGTAAACCCCTTGTCAAGTTAGAAAACAATCTTCTAGTATAACCCATAATATATGAATTTATAAAATCTTACTATGTACACACATACAACACCAAGTAGTTTGATATATTTATTAATGTCATGTAGTACATCAAAATCTGGGTAGAAATATCCAGAAATATGTACTATAATTACAAGCTGAAGATATTCAATAAGAGATCTCTTTGTGACTGTACCAATGAATGTTATCGCTATATTTAAGTGTATAAGAAACTTCTTTTGTATTAAAATAATTTTAAATACTTATATTGTTAATTTATGACATTAATTAACAGATTAATTTTAATAAAAGTCAAAGTCAAAGTCAAATTCATTTATTCATTTAGGTCACAAAAGACACTTATGAACGTCATAAAAAAACAATAAAAGATGAAAGATGAACAATCTGTCGATTAAAATTACAGCTAGCTGGGTTCGCAGATTGTTCATGGTAGAGTGGTGAGAAAAGAACCCAGGAAAGAAACTCACCACCACTCTTTTAACTCAAATAAAATAAGTCTTGATCTTCAATCAGGAACACATAATCAAAGGCTGTTGCCCACATATATGAAATTATTGAATTGATTGCATTTTTTTAAAGACAACGCTCTCATTAGGAACACGTCCCGTGTTGCGGAGGATTTTACGAACATACAAGAAGCGAACACAAAAAACGCCCAGACTCAGAACAATAATTTATGGATTACACAAAATGTTGTCCCATGTGGGGTTCGAACCCACACCACTCAGCGCAGTAGAGAGTGGCGTGTTGACCGCTTAAACCTCTAGACCAACCGTGCATTCAAATTTGATTATATGGACTGGCTTTCATTTTTTAAATAATTTTTCTCTCCCTCTTGAGTCGTGTCTCCCTCGTGTCTGAGGGTCGTGGTCAGTATCAGGATTATATCTTTCGTTGATGATCTACCTCATCCGATTCTTGTCTAATGTATCTTTTACGACTGTACAAAAATTGGGGAACCACCTTACGGTCTCTGTCTTCAGTGTTTCCAATTATATTCTTTTTATTATTTTTTATCGCCTCTGCACTGAGGTTACGTAATCGAAACTTAAGAGTACCTATGACTTTTTAGCATATGGAATAACATGGTATATTAGTGTTTAGTCTACACCAAACTGTCTCCACGGGAACATAGCGCACCAGACTACTAGGAACTATTGTTGATTATTATTTTTCTGTTTATTTTCTGTCACACTAAAGCATTTTCAACCACTATTCAACCTAACCAAATTGGACTGAGCAGTCAATAATAAATAATAAATATTTCGGACATTTAATACACAACGCCATCTAGATTCAAACTAAGCAGAGCTTATACCATGGTAACACAGTTGCGTCTGATCAGTGAGCCTATTGCATGGCGCGGCGGTAACTTCAAAAGAATTTTCCATCAGACTCAATTGGCTGTTGCTGTACAGGTAAGCTTGACCTAAATATCAGCACTTTACAATAATTACAGTATAACTGCTAGTGGTGTACGACATGCACATGTGTTTGGTGCATGCCGACAACAAACCATTGTTGTCTTCTTAATAGGCAAATATTTATAGTGATGAATATTATTCGCGGAAACGAAATCAATGCAATGCACTAGAGCAGTTACGGGCAAAGTGTGGCCCGCGAGCTACCTCTGGTCCCTGGATAGTTATAATACGGTCCACGTAACCATCTATTCAGAAGATTATAGCAACATAACTCACAAAAGACACATTCGTCAAGCGCAGTATCGCGGCGTATCCAACCAATTGCACTAGGAGTAAACTCTAACCGTAACTATAGCTAGATTTTATATTTGTACCGCCTAATAAATCAGGATGTTTTGCAATTGAAATCCAACCTACACTTTGTGCAGTTGTTTAACTTTTTAAACAACATGTTTGAATTGTCTTTCGATACCATATAAAAATAATGTGGATGAGCTGTGGTAATGCATTAGACGGGCATGGAACTTTAGGAATAAAATTCAGGACTTTCTCACGATATAAGGCACATTGTACGACTTCTTTGAGTCGCCGATCCCACGATCATTAAAGACCAAAGTATTTGACCCGTGCGTTCGACCTGTAATGACATATGTAGCCGAGACCTAGACACTCACCATTGGACTGGTCCATAAGTTTAAAGTAGCTCAGCGTGCGATGGAGCGTGCAATGCTGGGCATTACTCTGGCTGATAAAATTCGCACCGAGGTTATTTGACAGAGAACTAGAGTAACTGACATCTCACAGAGTATCAGTATGCTGAAGTGGAAGTGGGCCGGCCATGTCTCCAGACGAACCGATGGTTGCTGGAGCCGAGGTGTACTAGAGTGGATACCACGATTGGACAAACGTAGTGTAGGACGCCCTGCGGCGCGATGGACTGACGACTTAAAGTAGATGGCTGGCAGCAGATAGATGCGAATTGCCCAAGACCGGGATGGTTGGCGTTCCTTGGGGGAGACCTTCGTTCAGCAGTGGACGGCGATAGGTTGAATAGTACGACTTTAAAGAACTGTCTATTAAATATATTATTGGATATTACCAAGAATTGCTTGCTTACTGTACAACTTGGATACAAGGCTCCAAGATTAGAATCGTGATGCGTAGAGATGAGCTAAATGGAATAAAAAACGTTTTAAGTGTAGAAACTGACGGATATACGAGTAATAGTAAGACAACCAAAGGAAAGATTTCGTTTCGAAAATTCGTCCCAAAGTTAGCCCGCATACGCAAAAGTTTGCCCGTCTCTCGATAGAGTATGTGTTTGTTTGACTCAACATTTATGAATTATTAGAAAGAATTATTGTCTGTGTGGTGACGGATTAAGAATACATAGTGTTCATCCTATTCATCCCGTGGGTGTCGTAATAGGCGACTATGGGACAAAGTATACAAGACAACATCATTACAAAGAGAAGGAACACTTGAAACAAACCCTATTCCAACCCGTCTGGCCATCGTAGAATAGTAGGCCAAAACCTCCTTGCTAAGGAGAGGTCTATGTCCAGCAGTGGACTGTAAAAGGCTGTTGATAATAAGAATTATACAAATATATATTTTATTCTAAGAAAAAGGCAACCAACTCAATATGTGTATATCTAACCATGCATATGTATCGTGTATTATTTGATGAATGGTCGATATGAGGTCGAGGTGATAATGAATTCTTAGTCGATGACGGGCCTATTGATCTAGTGATTAGTGGCCCTAACTGCTAAGCTAGAGGTCGAGATTCAGTTCGCACCCAGAACTAATACTTGTGCGATAAGCACGATTATCTGTTTATTTGTTCTGTGTCTGGGTGTCATTTAACTATAATGTGTATGAGTTTGGTAAAGTTCAGGTGTGTTTGTCAGCCGTCTGGTTACCATAGTACAGGCTCTGCTTAATTTGGGATCAAACAGGCCTGTGTGAGGTTTGCGAGGTTAATTATTATTATTATTATTTATTATCTATTTTTTTATAAGTTGTATAGTATGCAGCTGCATCATATAATTGTAAAAAAATAAAAAAAAGTATATAGTACGTCTGTACTATAACTTTTTGATTGGTGTAAGCAGTCGCTTACATCTATTTCAGAGAGTAGATAGTAATAGAGTTTACTAAAAGTAGGAAAGAAGGGTAGGTAAAGATCGGAAAGAAATACATACTGTGTATATGTGATAGTATATTAATTAGATTATTATTCGAATTCGAAACACTTAAAAAATAGATTCAGATTGAAAAGAATAGAAGGTACGGTTTGAAATGTTTTTCGTAATTTATTGTTAAAATACAAATTTACTGTCAAATATGTAGTAGATATATTTTTTCTGAAAGTCTCAGAATCAACCTTTACTACTTTACTTTACCCTACATGATATTATTGCAACATAGGCACATTACAAGTATATGTAACACAAACATAATATTTTTATATTAAACATAATGTATATTTATGATACCAATGTTATATCAATGACAAATTATATAACAAAACTCGAATTTGCTACCTAAACCGTAGTAGGTAGGAAGAAAAGTCACTATTAAATGCAATACATGTGTTCTTAACAACAATGACAATGCTTTAAAACGCATATACTATAAACACATCGTCAATTGCTCCAAGGCTGAAAATCTAATTCATTCCACACACCTTTGTATCACATGTCGTGATAAACAAACAGACATCGTAATTCGAACGCGTGGACATTGTATACAAACATAACAGTATACATGTAGGTATATATTTTACAGCTAGTCTTATATCTCCCATTTTTTAAGAACCTATTGATATGACTACTCTCTTGATAGAAAGCATGAATAGAATCCAAGAGTTGTGGTCACCAATGCACACAATGTAATACGGCGACAGACACTATGGCGGTTTAGTAAGATGCTTTTTCACGCCGCACTTGAGGTCGTAAAAAGCATGACAGTAATCTTGGCAGTGTAAGGCTCACACACTTGTCACGATAACTGTCGCCCCTCAATCCCAATCATCCAACCCATCAAAGGAGTCTCGCACTCATCAACGAAAGACGACAGCACGGATGCTCGATTGGTCTTGGAGCCGTTCGTGCTGAAAACAGTGTGGTTCTACTATCTTAAAGTGTTACCTAATCTATCTGTTCATTGAGCCGACCAATAAAAATTACAGTTACTAGTTATCGGCTTTCGCACGGGCCTGATTCTAAGAGTTTAAGAGATTCTAAGAGTCGTAAAGGTGTTCTAGACTCATACCTAATTAAATTTGAATACAAAATTAAAATTAAAGTATATAAAAAAAAAATCCGACCCAAAAAAGGGAACGATTATTAGGATGTTATGTTTTATTTTTAAGTTTAAAAATTTTGCGTATCCTATTACTTTCCTATATTTTGCTTCATTTTAGTCCTTTTTTCCTTTGCCTTAGGTATGACATATTGTAGAATAAATACTTATAAAGTACATATTTATGTAATATATGATACTCTATTAGTAACAGAAATATTTGTAGAAAATATAATTGCCTGCAGTTTAAAAAAACACGTATATATTTATTATTATTCGACTGTGAGAGAGAGAGAGTAACATTTTTCGATATAAGTATGTGTGTAGGTATAACCATTTTTTGATCCACCCTACAGCCCCAACAGCTGGACGGTTTATGACACATAAAATGAATTTGAAAATCTTGAAAAGGTAATTGTAACTCAGTTAAAATAGAAAGACTGGAAATTGAAAAATTGTACCATATAAGTTCTTCTTTAAAAATATGTTTTGTTAAATTTGCAAAGAGTATGTTTTACGCTCCAATTGTATTTTTTCTTTTTTCAAATATTCTGTACAAAAAAATGTTGTGTACGTCTTTAATTGATATACGTATAAGTTCTTAATCTCAGTTTCTAATGTAAACCGATTCTCTATATGTTAACGTACCTTAAAACATAAATAAATAAACTTAAATATTATTTTATTTTACAGACTATATCTTTAATAGCTACTGACCGAAACTTCAGTTTCATTGTCTGTTAATTTCGGCCAAGAATTCTAGTTTCGGCATTAGTTTCGGTTCACTAGTAGCCCAAAAAATTACCAAACAAAAGACTTACTACAGCGTCACCTACCGAAGACACATCGAACTACAGAGTAATGAACTACGGAGCAACTACTAATCCTATATCACGATAATGAAATTCGCACGACGATTCGCATATAAACAACATCTCATCATCAACCGGTCCGCCAGGTATCATCACCTCACCTGGTTCGTAGGATCCTCCCTTTGTGTTGGAGAACATCAAAATCTTCCCTCCACATGTTCAAGGGCTATCGTGTGTCGTTCGGTAAACTCCGCGGCTTAATTCTCAAGCCGTGAAGCCCAAGCCACATCGCGGATAAGTTTTGGATTTTAATGATTAACATTGTAATATAACATTTATTTAGTTTATATATTCACTATCTTTTATCCAAAAGTCCACCCGCGTATTTGTCGGTTATTGTGGCAAAAAATAACCCATATCTTGCCTCATAAAATATATTCAGAATGGATTATTTCAGTAGTTTTCCATGTTATATCTTCTAGAGTTCCTTTCCCAAAACAATTTTCGAATTAAAATAAGAGTAAGCAATAAGAGTTATAAATAATCTTGGATCTCGTGAATCGAGAGAAATTCAAAGAAATAAATGTTTTGTTCGTTACGATACGAGTACGATAACCTTGTATATGAATTGTGATGAAATAACCAAAACTTTTGTATCTACATACATAAGAATTTTGACAATTTCACGGTACTGTAGCCTTTTTGAAACCCATCCTGCTCCACGGGCTGGAAGTCATCGAATTTTTGGGCATAACCATAGAATTGTAAAAGTAGAAATACATATATATTTAAAGACATGATTCCTACTGAGTTTATTGCCAGTTCTTCTCAATAGAGCCACTGAAAATTTTAATAAAATAAGTATATATTAGAAAATATTGTTGATAGTATGGAGAGTGAATTTCAGTGATTTAAGCGTAAAAGTGGAATATAACAGACAGTCGCAGTTACTGTCACATTTACAATATTTTAAATATTTGAGGAATGATTTCGGAGAAAATAACTATTTAATATCCTTTCCCATAACCCAAATTATTTCAAATTTTATCTATATTGATTTCAAGGTTTTTAAAATATCTATATATCTAAATTCCTCATACAAACATCCACTTTCCATCCATTTTGGAAATGACAGCCAGTCTATATTCTATCATTTTCTAGCTATTAAGGGGTAACTTTTGGAAAAAAAACTATTCTGTATCTCTTGCTGTAACTTTAACTACTGTATCTTTACCAAATTTCATTTAAACCAGTGCAGGAGTTTAAGCCTGAAGGAGTATTTAACACTGTTTAACGGTCGGTCTATGTCTTAATAATAAACATAAAATACACTAGATTTCAGTATACAACAGAGAATTTTAATTTTCCTTTTAAATAAGTATCAGTTTCGGCCGAAACTTTGAGTTTGACCTGTCCAGATTCTAAATACCAAAACCGGCAGATTTAGCTGTTTTTATCCGGGCTGTCAAATTTTAGAGATGGTAGTCCTAGTAAGCCCAATAACTAAATAAAAGTAGTTCTCGGATCCCTCCTGTTGCAGGCGCAGAGTCAGTCCGATGCCGACTCACCACCCTTTTTTTTTTAAACGTGTGGAAACCTCCTCGGGCCGTCACCCCACCGGGGTGGTGTGTCGGAATCGGACGGACTAAAACCACACGGTGTGCCACTCTGCACCTGACGTAGGAGGGATCCGGGCACAGCTGCTATTACGACATCCAGATCCCTCCTAGCGCCTGCCCGCTACCACGGGCACCATCTGCGGGTAAACTCTCTATTTTAGGCGACGTCCACGTGTGTCATACGGCTGGCCATTGTAGCGAATGGAGGGAAAAACCCATCCTGTCCACCCGGGGTCACAATCAAGGCGGCATGAGGCGTTGGTACGCGCGCCTCTGCCACCCAGTGCGTCGGCGGCGAATTGGGTCCGAATGGAAATCATCCTCACGGGCCTTCTCTGCCGCCTCCTTCCGTGAAATTACGTCTTCGCAGAAGGTTAGGACCGCGGTAAAACAACTGTCGCTACCGACCATGGAGCGTATGACGGCCGGTAGCGAGAGATCTCCTCCAATTACTGCAGTGAGGACCCCACGCTGCGCCGCCCAGGCGGAACAAACCGCTAGCGGGTGCTGAGCCGAGTCCCCGTTGGAGTCGCAGTGGTGACAGGCGGGACTCAATTTCATCCTGGCGACCGAGTGCAGATACTTCCCGAAGCAACCGTGCCCGGAAAGGATCCTCGTCAGTCGGAAGGAAAGGGTCCCGTGCTGTCGCCCTGCCCACTTGGCGATGACCGGTTACAGAGCCTCCACGGCGGCAAAACCAGCACGTGGAGCCTCCAGCCGGGACGGCCAATGAACCATCGTGGCTCGACGAGCGGCTCCAACTCACCACCCTAATAATAAAGCATCAGGAAAACATTGTGAACAAATGGGGGTAAACAGAATCTTTCCTAGTTTCTGATACAGTTTGTTAAGCACAGTTTCAATACATAAACATGTCCACTACGCAATAGTATTTTTCTATAGTTGTCTAACGTATAGCTGAATCGCAAAAACGCCATTTGCCATTAAAACTGCAATCATTAGACGAAATCATTAATTTAGTGATATTTTTGTACCGTGATTTCAATGACAAAATTTTTAGGAGCTAATGTACCAATTAACGTAGCACTTTTTTGAACGATGACACCATAATTTAGTATGTCTGTTGGTTGATGAAAGAATTACATGCTCCACTAGTATCTGTATTGATACATTTGAACGCAAAAGAAAATATGACTACATGCTATTAAACTTTTCTGAAAGAATTCAGATTTATTTACCGAAATAATGATCCGGAATACAAAAAACGGTTTTTTGTTTTGCTTTTTATTAAGAACCTGTAAAAGTTATGCTACTCTGCCTGATGGAAAGCATGAATAGAATCCAAAAGTTGTCCGGCCTGTGAAGATGCTTTTTGACACCCCCGTTTAAAGGACCCGGGATGAAAGATCAAAAACATATTAATATAAAAAAAATTAACCTACAGCAAATAGTAAACAGTATTTCCGTACCTAGAAATGTTAAGAGAACGAAATTTAAATTAAATTATTTATTTTTTAAAAATTCACGGCTTTTTAACTATTTTATTCAAAAGTTTACTCAGTAACTTTAATTTAACTATCCTTAACAAAATTCTTAATGAACGTAAATATTAAATTATTTTAATTAGCAATCAAATTATTTGTCTCTATAAGTTGTTACGACTTATTTACAAAATGACTATGTGACAATTATTGTCTTAACCTAATTATCCAATAATTTAAATAAAATATTACTATAATTTGTGTTAGATACCTATAAACTGTCTGAATTATAAACTACATTGTTACAACTTACTAAATACACTGTTAAAGTTTCAGAACTGTAGTTATTATATTATATCTTTTAAGAATAATGCAAAAACATCATTAAATAAAACTAGTCAGAATCATATTACATTCTAAACAAAATCACGTGTTATGGAGCTATGAAGAATGCAGAATAAACGTATGAAGTCTAGTTAGACCTGTGGAGGTCCATTCAACAGCGATGTCCATGGATATGTCATGAGCGAGTCAGCTTTACCCGTAGTTATATCATTCATATTATACACATAAGTATACTGCGTATAAAAAAGCACAAAAAATACAAACATTTGAGTCAGAATCAAACAGTCAACTTGTCATCTGAGTCTTTTTCTCAAATTTGATTGAATTTGGCTTTAAGTTTACTACGATACGACTGAACTTTGATTATTTGGATTTCTTGGACCATATTTATATAACAAAATAAACAAAACATTAAACATTTACCCTCTGACAAAAAACAATGCAAAGTAAAGGTGAGTCAGTACTTGCAGAGACTTGACTACGAAGAAACAGAAATACTAATAGCAATAACACAGTAATTAAAATCACACGTATTATATCACCCATCTATATAAACATTACACATATACACACCCTCTTTACACACCACTACATCAGCCTCACAACACTTACATAATTCATCACTTACATTACTCAAAAAAGGGGACATTTTCACATTTTCACACTTTCACAACTTTTTATAACACAAAAGAAAAAGAAAAAAAAAATATTCATTTACATTCAATTCTGGATAGGTATCGGATTGTATTGATATTGAAACAGTACAACTATCAAAGAAAGAATCATAAGATATTGTTGTAGTAAAATAATTAGAGCGAATTGAGACTGACAATCGAAATACAGGCGTTGCCTAGTTCGATTCCAGATGCTAAATTCACTGATTTGTAAAGATATTGCCAAGATATTTGTAATGTTGTAATCTAGTATTGAATTCTTTTTGAAATAAATAAATATTATTATTATTATTTAAATTTTGATTTGTCTCCCTGTTTAGAGGGGTAATATACGAGTAATAAGGTAATATTTAGTTTTTGAACCAACTTGATAATAAGAAGCAGAATCTCAATGTGTTAAACGTTAGTTTTTATTCGTTACGAAACTACGGAAAGGTACAGACTTCCGTTATAATGTAGAAACGCAAAGGGCGAAAACCTTTTTTTTTTTTTTTTTTTTTTTTCCTGTGCGGAAATCCCCTCGGATACCACCTACTGTGTGGTTATGTCGGACTCGAACCGACCAAAAACCGCACGCCGTCTCAGGTACCAGTAGCCGGGGAATCAGGTGTACCCTAGAAAGGAAATCCCTGAAACCCCAACGTACCTCGGGTCATCTACCTACGGCTTGCAGATGACCCCTTTTCTGCTCCAAAAGAGCGTGTGCTCCGTAGCACGTCCCGCTGCTATCCCGGCGTACTTCTGCTCGGGTGACGGATGGCCTCACCTATCACCCTCAGTCTAGCGCTTATGGAGGACGGAGATCGTTCTGCAATCTCCGGCGCCCGAGCCGTCTGTGATACCGGACACGTTCCCGGGCCTGGCGGACCGGGAGAGTTCTCAACCTCTCCCGGTCCCGCTCCGACATCTCCTTTGCAAGCATAACTTGCTCGCAAAAGGAGACGGCGGAGTTCCACGCGCTCTCGCTCCGCAACATGGCGGCGATCATGCTACCGAGCGAGAGAGTTTCCACTCCGATGGCCGTCACAAGGTCACGCCTCAGCTCCGCCCACGCTGGGCATTCTGCCAGCGTGTGGAGCGCCGTGTCCACGGTCCGGCCATCGCAGTGGTGGCACTCAGGCGTTGGCTCCTTTCGGATCAGACACAGGTGATCTCCGAAGCATCCTTTTCCAGTGATCACCTGCGTCAGCCGATATGAGAGGGTCCCGTGATTCCTCTCGAGCCAATCCTCCATAAGGGGTCTTACCGCCGCAATGACGGCGTGCCCGGCGCTTGGTTGCCCAAGTCGTTCCTTCCACTCCTCCACAAGGACCTGGCGGAGTTGGGTTTTCTGATTCTCGATTTCTCGAGTTTCAGGACTCTGGCCCAACTCCCGTGCCTCCTTGCGCCACTGATAAAGAGCCGCAAGGGCTCTCGTTTCCAGGTCCCATGGTGGAGTTCCAGCCAGGAGACTCGCCGCTTCAAAGGAGATTGTGCGGTATCCTCTTATGACCCTGATGGCCAGCACTCGCTGTGGTCGTCGCAGTATTGCGACGCAAGGGCGAAAACCTAAAGATATAAATGAAGTCAAAAATGATTGGAATATTGGTTTTTCTTTATTTAGAATTATGTAGGATATTAAGTCACTGGAATATTAGGCCAGTTTGTGCCCCGGCTCTATTGGTCTCGATCATAAAACGAATAGACAGAATTCTATTCAACTTCATCGAGCTACTGCAGTCGTAGTAATACACCGTTTAATACATTGGTACATTACGTGTATGGCAATTGTATACTTGTCCAATACAACTCTTGTAAAAATACATAGTTTACGAATAAATAATTGTTTATCGATTCGTTTACTAAAATGGTGATTTTGCAAAAGGTAAGAAATAGCCAAAACTATACATTACTTAAAAAAATTAGAAACAGAATTAGAAAATGATGATGATTTACACTATTTTAAATACGTGATTTACATTTTTCGTCTTAAATATTAGGTGATTAAATATCCAATCCAAATATCAATATATAAAAATATTTTATCATGTAACTTTTACGTACAAAATAATATAATATAATATAATATAATATAATATAATATAATATAATATAATATAATATAATATAATATAATATAATATAATATAATATAATATAATATAATATAATATAATATAATTTAATATAGTATAATACATTGTAAATAAAATAAAAACAGAACACCCCTTTTTTTGAAGTAGTTTTCTTCTTTTTCACAAAATATTTTCACATCTGCATTGAAATGGTGTTTACACATATTGTAATCACATGACAGAAAACTCTAATCTAGTTTATGAGTTTAAGCAAATGGTTCAAGGCCAATTAAGAACAATAACTTCCACATTATCTTTGTAAACTTGTAGTTGACTACATGCAAGGGTCGGCACTAGCACAAAGCAATCAAACCATCAGAGTACCAATCGTCACGTCGCGTCGATGCGTTGTACACAGACGACTACAATTCATTTTATTATCGTATTGTAAATTGGGCTGTGGAATTTTATTACAGGTATCTATGTAAAAAGCCAAGCGACGCCCCAACAACTATAGTCAAAAACAATATCTTAATAATGTATTATAGTACAACCATAATGTCTTGCATCGGTAATGGATTATACAATTTTATTCTTGTAAAAATATTGATTACTCTTTTTGGTAACGGACTTTACACATAGAAGTGTGGGAAGTGTTAAAAATGAACTTCAGAACCACTCACAACAACACAACTCTTACCAGATAAGTAAAAAAAATAATCGAACGATACTATTCGTTTCTCATTTTAATAAAATACACAATGACTGAGGCAACTGGAAATGAAAATGTAATTTTTATAAACATAACATAAATTAAAATGTAATCTTACTAAAAACAAATAAATACAAAAATTAATAATTAATATTTTTATAAAAAAAAAAAAATTTTAATTTTATTTTATATTAAATAAACAAACATATTTAAACACACATTTGATATAATAATGGGTATAACTGATTAACAGTTTTTTTGCTTCTCTTGTAAAGTTTGCCTCTGTCTATTTCGATTTTATTCCTTGGGGACGTCGAAGTGTTTTAAAGGAAAACCTTTACAGCAGTATCATCTTTTATTATAATCCAAATACTCCTGTAAGAGGTCATGACGTAGCCTTAAATAACTTTTCTCAACAACTGGAATATCAAACATGATTTTTCTCTCAAAACTTACATATAATTCCAAAGAAAACTTCTTTTTATATCGTTAATTAAATTGTCTAAATAAAACGTGAGCTCTACAGAAAACTTAATAGAAAACGATACACACACGCACACGCACACGCAAACACACACACGCACATGCACATGCACACGCACACTCACACGCATACACACACGTTGTCTGGGAAGTTATATATATATACCAATATACCAAATTACATATTCTAGTATACATCCTTTAATGAACAAGGATTAACCTGTCAAACATGGCACTAGGCAGGGCACTAAAACACTTTCAGGTTGTTCATGCACTATGATAGTTAGCGTGTTTATAATCTACACATCATTAATGTAACCTCTTTGTCTTTTTCGAGCTAGAGTGCTGGAGAGGAGTCAAACATGAAATAACAACACATAGATTAATAACAATTTAAAATATTATTTCTGGAGAGTTCCAATAATTCAGAATCAAAATCTGAATGACTAATATCGACTGATTATTAAGAATAACCAAGAAACTAGTCAATACATCTATATACATCTACAAGCAAATAAATTAGTCAAATAATTACAATACCTTGACATACAATATAGGACCTTCTGTCCTTGTGCAGGTGTATATGAAAACCAAACAAAACATACTTGAATTACTAAGTGACAACTACCCTTACCCTATGACTAGAGAAACATCGTCCAGGATCACCTAAGTTAAATCTGAAGCCTTTTGAGAAATCCAGGCCTTTAAGGTATTGTGCTACTGTTTTGAATTTTGATGCTTCATGATAATTACAGTAACATGCACATATTTTAAACAGATTATTTTGAGTTCATAATTATTTTTAATGGATGTACGAAATACTTTCTTAACGTATAAGGAGAGGCGTGTTAATCCTCAACAGAAAATTCGTAACATGATGTAAACATACCTCGTTAATATGCCGCATATAATCGAGATTCATTGCACACAAAATTGGCAGTTCCACTTAGATCAGACATTTATTGAGGGGTCAGTTGGAGTGATAAGCGATAACCTCCTAACAACGGCACCGCGGACCTCCGACGCATTCAGACGCAAGCAAGAACTTCGCCCTTTTGCGACGCATCAGTCTTATAAAAGCGTTCGACGTACACAAAAGAAACAGTACGGCTTCGATCTTCGCCAATGATGTTGATGTAGACGTTCATGATTAGCGCGGGATTTTTTTACGAGTATCGTGAGATGAAAAAAATAATATCAGTGATAAAGTAGCATTCCCTAATCATTTTAAAAATTTCCCTCCGCTAGGGCCGCGCATGCGTGTAAATCGAATTTGTGATTGACCGTGAATAGGAACGTTTTTAAAAGAAGTACAATGAACAGAGAGAACGAGGACAGGCGGCGATCGTCGTGCAACAGCAAAGGCAGCATGATCGTCGTTTCGAACAGATTGCCATTTATTTTGAAAAGAAATGAAAAGACCGGTGAATTAGAACGGAAAGCCAGGTATGTAAACATAATATCAAATACATATCATAGTGGTTTTGAGTTTCAGTGATGATTTATGTGATATTAAGTGTTGAAGTTCGACTTTTTTTGCAGTTCAATTTAAGAAAAATAGAATATAGATTTTAAATATTGTATAAGTGACGTATTCAGAATATGGTAATGTAATTTTTTTTACTTATTGAAAGTCTTTGTGTTTTATTGGTCTATTAACAGCATGCGTTTCTAGAAAAGTTTAGAAATCACCGGATAGGTGCAAATTCAAGAATCTTTTTATTAATATTAGTGTTTTATTTATATGGCATTCGTACATATTAACATCTGAACTGTTATAAAAAGATATTTGTGTAGTTCTTGGATAATGTATAATAGAAAAAAAATCACAATATCGAGTGTTTTGCACCTTGTAGATCTTTTTCTACAACAATGTTCGACACCGGCTTCTCAATGTCATTTTAACAGTCAGCTGTTAACGTGCAATTACCACAACAATAATCCGACTATATAAAAATGTGCTCTTATTGTCTGTGATTCGATGATGCGAGAAACCTATTATGTTTGTGCAGTGATATAGTGAGTGTTTAGCGTTGTTGTGATAAATTACGAATCTATTTAAAATAGAATGACGTGGAAAATTTAAAGTCCTTGACTACGTAAATATGCAGAGTCAACCAGAAATGATCCTTGACTATTGTTATGTTCATAATACACGTTGTGAATGTCTTAAATCTTATATTCAACTTTATACACAGTGATTTAACCTTGAAGTGTCGAAAATGTTAACTGACTCTGGTTTTGTCACAGAGAGCTTATATTTTTTTAGTAGTAACAAATCGATTGAGGGCAAATATTCACACCTAACTATAGCTCAAGCGCCAAAAGTGCATTACCACCCTTTGAGGGAACCCACCACCTCTAAATGCACTGTTAATCTCAATTACTCAGTGAGAATCATCGAAAGAAATGTTTAACACCGGTTTTACAGTAAAGCCGTAGCATTAACTCCGATGCAAGCCTTAATATTTTTGCCGAACCTCTGCCACGATACACAACGTGCTTTTATCTCTTGTTCGCGCTAGACACTTCCCATCAGATAACCAATTTATCGTTTTGGTTAGAAAAAAAACGAGTCAATCAAAAGAGATTCAGATGATGTCTCTACCTTTGGTAAATTAAAATACATAGGTACGCCAAAATCGCTTAAAGCTTGGACTAATAAAGAGGTCACTAATTTGCAAAATACCAATAATATTATCAGTGTAGAAATATTTACATATTCCAAAACATGTTTACTTAAAATATATGAGTTAAACATAGGTAAGTTTTGGCTTAACTTCTAAAGAGAGGTCTATGTCCTGCTGTGGTCTATAAAATGCCGTTGATAATAATATAATGATAATAAAACATAGATAATGCGGTTTTTGCATATGAACCTATCTCAATTCCAAACAATTTCTCAATATTTTCAGAATTTTATGTAATACATTACATTGCAAAATTCAATCTAATTGAAACCTTTAATTAAATCAACCTTGTCGTTAAATTAATCGAATCGAGAGTTGTTTCCTGTTAGTGTTTACGATAAATATCAAACGTTTTACAACACTTTTCTTTATTTCCATTGTTTTTTGTGTTTGCATATATTTTGTTTTTAATTATTGTAACTGTTATAACCATTATAATTAAAGTAGAAAAATAAAAAAATAAAAGTTTTTGAAAAAATTTAGTATGCAATACAAATACGCTTTTTAAAATGTTTTGTTTTATCTGTCGTTATGGGCTACGAGATTATTTATATACCAAACATGTTATTATTTATTTACTTCAGTAACCAACAACTATAAACAGAAAGAAGTCCGTTTGACATTACAGATTTTCACGGATTGCAACATAAATGTCTTAATACTTTGTACCCACCTTATATACCTATGATCCACAATAAAATATTTTAACTTTTGAGGTTCTAAAACACTAAAGACTAAAAATATTAAAAATTAAACAAAGGTCTATTTTTATTTATTTATTTATTTATTTATACTTTCTGCAAATAAGTTACATTGCATAAGGCGGACTTAATGCTCTAGGCATTTTCTTTCATTTGTAAATGGTATGACTAATAAGTAATATTACGACTATTTATGTATTCTTTTATAACAATAACACGATAAGAATGCAGACCTAGATTCACACAACACGTGTTATATTATGTAATTAGTAAATAATTTATTTGTTAATGTACACACGACAAACGCACCTGGTCTGATTTACATACATGTATTATTTCGTTATGTTTATTATAATAGGTTTACATGTGTGTGAATTGTAAATAGCTCATCTTTTCGCTGGTACTGTTCGAATATTTGATTGTTTCTACACCATTCTGCGTTATTAGTTCCTTATGTGTTGTTGTCAGGTATTTCGTATTTGTCGTTCGGTTACCATTTTTCCAAAAATCCATATGTTTTACTTTATAAAAGGTTATTTTTAATAGAAAAGGTCTGATTACTTAAGGTGTTGAGACTGAAAATTTATGATGCAATTTGAAAATTTAATTAAGAACCCCAAGCGCTTAATGCCTCCATTCAAACGTTTGATAATATTGGGTAGATTCTGAGGAAACAGTTGAATAAACTAAACAAACAAACCCTTCAATTTAATTATAAAAAAATAAAAATCATGTTGCTAATATTGTAATTAATACGGTTTACAAGTCTAAAGTATATGCAAGGTATCAGACCAGTGTATGGATGTCCACAAATGGACAAAAGTTTTCTCTTACGTCTCTCCACTTTGTTTAAATAAATTGGTGGAGACTTCTTACTATTCGTTCTAACATAGAAATAAATTTGACTGTGATGAAACTCAGGTGTTACTATATATTCACAAGAAACCCAAAAACTCGAAGAAACGGATGAAAGAATACCAAGAAGATGTTTTCATCAATCAGCATCACTACCCTTAATTATTCCACTGTGAACATAAACTGAGGCCGAGGAGAACTTTAAAAAGGAGGTTTTGGACCACCATAAAACGCTGGCCAAACGAGTCAGTAAAGCATTTGTATCAAGTTTTCCTTGTGTTGTCTTACAACAGCCATGGAATTAGTAGACGTAATACTCCGTAGTCTTAATCAGTTTGTACACGAACAGTGCAAAGAGGTTTTAACTTGATACAAACAAACAGTTATTTAGAAGAAAAAAACAGCTCATGCAACCTATATAAAAATTTCTGAGATATGTACTTTGTAACTAGGTTAGTTGTATATGGCCAGTTTTATGTCATCCGTGTATTATTGTCACCAAAACATAAGGAGATAATACTATCTCTGGGTAAAACACATTTAGGTCTTTAGATAGCTATAATCAGGCCTGCAAGTTGCTGCTAAATTTAAACTATAACGTTCGGGATGATAACCTAGTTATGTGACTCCTGCAGCGATAAAACTTATAATATCACTATTATTTAATAAATCAAGTCGTGCATTAAATTTTATGCTTAATAATGAGAATACTGAAGTTGATAACATAGAAAGTTTTTTGTTGTTTTCGTTTATGATATTAGTGGAATGTTTCACCATGGTTTGAATGAAATCAGGACAACAACATGACAAATTATATAGGGTGCACCACGAATTAGTTAACATTTGAAGGAATCATATAAAAAAACCATTTGATATATTATAAAAATTGTTTATTTACAAGAAAACTAATTAGTTGGAATTTATCTTTTAAAAATAACATCGTCTAAATGACCACCGCTTCGACGTTTGCACTCTTCTAAGCAAGCATCGAAATTTTCCGAAAGAGACTGCAAGATCGCCGACAACTATTCACTGATTTTTCTTTTATTTAACGTATTGTGTTTGTTTTATTGGTGTAGACACGATTTTTCAAATAACCCCATAGAAAGAAGTCTACTGGGGATAGATCTGGACTTCTGGGTAGCCATGGAATGTCGCTTCGACTGGAAATCAGTTTTTCGGGCAACATGTCTTTGACCACCGGCAGGTAGACATGTAGCAGGACTCCATCTTATTGAAACGCATCGATCCCAAGAACTACCGTAACATGTTTGTGCGAGATGTTAAATGCCAATGTTAACGAATTCTTCCCACCCTATATAAAACTCTACCTTGTCACACTTCGTTGTGGCATATTTTAATTATCTTGCATTGATGAGAAATAACGGACAAAACTAGAATAATCTTTGCGGTGGTTTGTACCTTGTGTTAAAACTTCAGTTCATTCAGTGTAGAACTTTATGAATTTCTGAAACGCACAGAAACCAACAATTTTAACTATTATCAACCATTTCTATAATCAATAAAACTCATTATTACAATTTCACACGGTAATTAGGTAACCGTAGAAGCAAGCCAAATTTCCATAGCTAGAAAATTAGAATGAAAATTTCGCGTCACCGCGGCTGCTTGTCTTGACAAGTCAATAAGTAGATTTTGCCGGTGAAAACAGTAATTAAATAACAACTATAATGTGTAAACACGGCTTATATTACAAATGAGTAAACACGGAATACGATACTAGACACGAGTAGAATATAATCCAATACTCGTGGATGATAGATTAAGTAAAACAAAAGAAAACAAAACCTTAAAATAATATTGAACTCTTATCGGTTCATGCACCTTATTAACATTTATAATAGTAAACTTCATATAATATCAATAATAATTGGTTAATTACCTAACATGACACAGACTGATGCAAAAGTTATGTAAACTAACAGATAAGCTAAGGAAGCAGTCGCATATTTAAATGTTTTTAAATAACTCAATTTGTGTGACACATAAATTATAGCTTAAGTACTTCGCAGAACTTGATACTTTAATATTGGTTCCATTCCTAATTGGGCAAAACTGCTAGGAACATCGAACCTTCTCTTGCCGGACGATTTCAGTCTTAAAAAGACTGCAATGTCAAATGTTAAGTTTGGAAACTTTTTATTGCAAGTGTTAGCTATCATCTAAGTCACATTTTCGATGTGATTAACCAAGATATTACCGAATGTAAAAAATCTTAAATATCCTTTTCGATCTTCGATTTTCCAAGTAAAGTTTTGTCCGTAATGATCCTTAAGTAATCTGTGACTTTTGGTAATGCTGGAAAATGAAGTTCTTTTAAAGCACCGTTAGTAATGTGAACTATTATCAAATATGTACTATAAATTTTTACTAGGTAACAGATAAAAAAAAAGAAAACTGACGTTATTATTAGACAATTTCATTATTTAAAAAACCTTTGCCAGACCTGATGACGCATCGCAAATGCATATTCAATAGAAAATGAATAGACGTGTGGTCTCTTTACTAACTGTATCATCACTGTCGCTAGATGACTGATGATCGTCATCACTACAGCAAAGTGGTGCCTGTACTCCCAATTGAAATCCAGGTAGATTAGACAAAGAAACATAGACCACGCAATTTTATCTGACATCTTCATCGGTAACCTCGGCATTACAACTCTCAGGTGTTAAAATTCTGATGCTGGATGGTACGTCCCTATCGTCTTCTAATTGTTGCAGCTGCTCCATAACCTTATTTTATAATATCATAATCCTTACGTGTGATCCAAAAACAAAGAAAATATTAGAAATAAATACAAAACTTAATAATATATCATATTACTACTGTTAACGTAGTGTAGGGCGCCCTGCGGCGCGATGGACCGACGACTTGAATGTGGCTGGCAGTGGATGAATGCGAATTGCCCGAGATCGGGATGGTTGGCGTTCCTTAGGGGAGACCTTCGTTCAGCAGTTGACGGCGATAGATTGATTGATTGATTACTACTGTTAGATAAACATCTTTTTCAGCTCAAAAATTAGAACTTTTACGGAAGAAGATAATATTAGAATGTTGAACAACTAACAACCTTATTTTTTGGCAAAGTACTTTTCTATATAGAAGTACTTACAACCGATCGGTATCAAACTTAAACTATTTTACATACTACACACACTTTGCAAAAGATTTCTTTCTCAAAGGTATTTCTTTAAAAGTGATCTTTTTTTTTTTTTTTTTTTTTTTTATACCACGACGGTGGCAAACAAGCATACGGCCTGCCTGATGGTAAGCGGTTACCGCAGCCTATGAACGCCTGCGGCACCAGGGGCATCACGTGCGCGTTGCTGACCCTTTAAAAACCTATTTACCCCCTTCTTGAAGAGCCCCATACTGTAGTTTCCAGGGAAAACCTCGGCAGGGAGCTCATTCCATAACGGGATTGTTCGCGGGAGAAAATTTCTCTGAAACCGCACTGTGCGCGACCATTTAGGTTCCAATGTATGTGGATGAGCTCCCTGACGATGGCGAGCGGTGCGATGGTAGAAAGTGGCTGTGGGCATCATATCAAACAATTCTTCAGAACACAGCCCATTGTAGAGACGATAGAGCACACACAAGGAGGCAAAGTCTCTCCTAAGACTTAGTGGCTCGATACCGTCTGTGAGATCAGGATCGTCGACTATTCTCACAGCACGTCTCTGAACTGAATCGAAAGGCTCAAGCTGGTACTTCGGTGCTCCCGCCCAGAGATGACAGCAATACTCCATGTGAGGTCGAACTTGTGTTTTGTAAAGTAGTAGCCTTTGTGCCGGTGTGAAGTATCGCTTCGCTCTATTCAGAACACCAAGCTTTTTTGATGCCAGCTTGACCTTCTCTTCCAAATGAGCTCGAAATTGGACGTCACTGGAGATGTCGACACCGAGGATTCCAATACTCTGTGAGATGGTAAGGGGTGTATTCTGGAATTGTGGAACCACAGTGAACGGGGTTTTCTTAGCGGTAAACGCACAGACTTGTGTCTTAGAGGGGTTAAATTGGACCAGGTTATCCCGACCCCAATCGGAGACTCTGTGTAAGGTGCTCTCGATTTGAGACACAAGTTGTTCGCGACTTTCTACTACAACGGTACGAGGGATGTTAGCTCGGCCCGTGTAATACGCATCTCCAGTACTGTCGTCCGCATAACAATGGATACCATCCGTGGACAGCATATCATTGATATGCAGCAAGAACAGCGTTGGAGATAGCACGGAGCCTTGTGGGACACCAGCGTTTATGTCCATGCTATCGGAACAGCTACCATCGACGACGGCTTTTATGCGTCTGCCGGACATAAAGCTAGCCACCCACTTGCACAAACCCTCGGGCAGACCGTAGGATGGTAACTTCGATAGAAGACCCCTGTGCCAGACCCGATCGAACGCCTTTGCTATATCCAGGCTAACTGCCAAAGCCTCACCTTGACTCTCAATGGCTGAAGCCCACCGGTGAGTGAGATACACTAGAAGATCACCAGTCGAGCGACCGTGGCGGAAACCATACTGGCGGTCGCTGATCAAATCGTGCTCCTCTAGGTAACTGAGGAGCCGTGTGTTGATCACACGCTCCATCACCTTAGAGAGAAGGGAAGTTATAGCTATAGGCCTGTAATTCGATGGGTCCGATCTATCACCCTTTTTTGGCACTGGATGCACATGGGCAGTCTTCCACGAAGACGGCACTTGTCTTTTGCGGTAGGAAAGCGCGAAAAGTCGCGTTAGTACAGGGCACAACTCAGGAGCACACTGCTTGAGCACCACTGCAGGTATGCCGTCTGGCCCACTCGACTTATGAACGTCTAGACAGTTTAGTTCCCGCCGCACTTCTCTTTGCGAAATGTGTATTTCCGGCAAAGAGTGTTGGCACGGCGGGTTAGTAGGCGGTACCGCACTTCCATCCTCGTTCATGGTCGAGTTTGAGGCAAAGAGTTGCCCAAGTAGGTCGGCTTTCTCTTTGGCACTGTGGGCCAAGTTACCATCGGCATTTCGCAATGGTGGTAAAGACGACTGGCAAAAGTTTCCCTCGGCCGCCTTAGCAAGAGACCAAAAGGCACGACTCCCAGAGGGGTAGCCCGTAAGTCGCTCACCAATCCTGCCGATGAAATCGAATTTGGCTCTGGCAATTGTCTTTTTGCAGGATCTCGAGGCAGCATTTAGTTTGCGTCTCACATCAGAGATGTTCGGATCCTTATTAGCACGGGCCGTGGTCCAAGCCCTGTAGGTAGTCTGCTTGACTAGTCTGGCTTCCTGGCAGAGCCGGTTAAACCACGGTCGCTTTTGTTTTCCCGCAGCTACTGATGAGTTAGGAATAAAATACTCCATACCCACCAGGATCGTCTCAGTGACAGCGGCTGCGCAGGGGTCGGGGTCTTCTGACGCGAAACAAAGCTGCCTCCACGGGTACGATGCGTAGAATTCACGCAATCCATCCCAGTCTGCTGATTTATATTGCCACATGCGGCGCAAATCGGCTGGGCGAGGTGGAATATGCCGCGCGCATGGGACTACGGTCCGGACGAGGCAGTGGTCGGATGAGCCGAGAGGTGCGTCCTAGAGATCTAGTAGGAACTAGTTTCAACCTGTGTGTGTGGTATAGTAGGACAGAACAGTGGAAGTGTGGAACAGTGTAAGGTATTATTAAAGAGTAAGAATTACATAAACAAAGTTTTTGTAGTCAATTGAACGAAGTCAATTGAGTGACTACGGCACGTGACAAAATCGCGTGTGTTTTTTTTATAAAATTCCAAGGCGAGCTGTTTGACCGTTTGCACCTCTTAAAAGAAATATCTGCGTACGAGTTTGATATCTATTGGTTTATTGTTTATTGGTGTACTAATCTAATGGTAGCAACAATTACAATGCACTCAGAATACCTAATCACAATCCAACCTTACAATAACAAATTATGAAATACCAATGAGAAAATGTTTTTACGAAAAAAAGAATCACACTCATGCTTAAAAAATTTACATTATTCTCTCTCTGGACATTCAAATTTTGTAATGAACTAATGAAACTTTAGTGACAATGTCACTATGGTAATACTATTACTAATAATCCCTGCTTGGCACACTGTTTTACACTGGTATGCTTACGTTTTCAATGCAAACACTATTAAAATAGGAAATTGTATTTAAACTAAGAATTAGAATTTTAGGAAAAACATTTATTTAAACATTAATAACGTAGAAGCATTTGCGAATATATCTTAAAGGTTTTGTCAATATTATTTGAACTTTGAATATGTAAATTATTGAAAAATAAACACGTTTCAAAGTACTGCCGATTCCGTAGCAGTCAAATAGAATTATTCTTGATATAAGGACAAACCTTGACTTAAGTGTTCCTACATAATATACTTATATATACCGAAATATCTAGCTAATGCTCGTGTCTTTTCCAGTTTGGTCCCACTCAAAGCTAATATATTTGGTTCGTAGTCGAGATACGTAAACACACTTAGACATCCTTGACAGTTTTTTGGACAATTTAACCTGACCATTGACAATTTAACTTTGGTTCCACGGACTTCCTCGTTACGAATCATATTGTCATTTAATTCAGAGGTACACGTGAAACGTTGACATGACGTGACCGCGTTCATGACTAACCCGAAATATTCTTACGTCACTACCGGTGGCAACTTGTGTACTAATAAAGTGATTGATGTGAAGTAGATGTATCATTCGATTAGGTACTATGTAGGCGTGACATACAACGATTGCCGGACGAGACATCGAGATAGTCATTTTCAGATGTCTCTTGTTTGACTGTTTGGGAAATGACCTTGCATTTACTGGTCTAATGGTTTCTGAAGTCAGGTTAATATTTTTGGATTGGTGTCAATATATTATGTGGACCAGGTGTAAGATGTAGAAATCTCAATATCTCTATGCGATGCAGTCATAAATTTACGTCTTAAATATAGTTTTAATTCTTAATGGTAGATTTTTGCAAGAATTCTAAAGCGTTAGCACACATCATTATAAAAGTTTCAATTCAATATATCAATTCTTTCTACGCATTCGATTACTTGATGTAAGCTATACAGTTGGTATTCGTGGACACAATTAGTAGACACAAACACTGTAATTACTCCTAATTGAAAGTGAGTGACCATAATTTTTCGTTCTAAGATGTTTTTGTCATAACATACAAAAGTAAGTATAATATGCAAGACGTCGCAACAAATAGATAATTTAGAATTTTTCTTCGATCTTCCTTAAGGGTCGATACCAACTGACCTGCTAGTTAAGTGATTAGTAAAACTGACTGCTAAGCCAAAAGCATTTAGTAAAATATTAAAGTCTCAGTAGTCTAGGTACAGGCTTTGCTTCATAAGAGATTAGATTGCCATGTGTGAAATGTGAATTATTATTTTACTTATTTGATTATTAATTTATCAAATCTTTGTCGACAGCGCCGGAGGTTTGGTGACTGCAGTTGCTCCGGTAGTTATTCGTGGTGGAGGTATTTGGGTAGGTTGGCCCGGGATCCACCTTGCTCCTAATGAAAAAATCCCACAGTCGGACCCTATGGACAAAACCCCTACGGCTGGATTACTCTCAGAAAAGGTACACTTCTTATTTTCTGGTAATTTTACTAATCTTTTACTATAGTCAGTTTTCACTACTACAGTCAGTTTACTTTTACTACAGTTACTAACGTAGTAACGTAGTAGTAAAGTCTTGGTTCTGGCATCCAACTTTCATGTTGCAATACTTTTTATTCAATTTTATCTGATGTCTCTCATATTTTTTTTTTTTTTTTTTTTTTTTATACCACGACGGTGGCAAACAAGCATACGGCCCGCCTGATGGTAAGCGGCTACCGCAGCCTGTGGACGCCTGCGACACCAGGGGCATCACGTGCGCGTTGCCGACCCTTCAAAAACCTAT
Source organism: Hypercompe scribonia (assembly GCA_949316085.1). NCBI lineage: Eukaryota > Metazoa > Arthropoda > Insecta > Lepidoptera > Erebidae > Hypercompe > Hypercompe scribonia. The sequence goes on from OX438974.1 coordinate 19,926,189, forward strand.
TAACCCCCTTCTTGAAGAACCCCATGCTGTAGTTCCCAGGGAAAACCGTGGCAGGGAGCTCGTTCCATAACGGGATTGTTCGCGGGAGAAAATTTCTCTGAAACCGCACTGTGCGCGACCATTTAGGTTCCAATGTATGTGGATGAGCTCCCTGACGATGGCGAGCGGTGCGATGGTAGAATGTGGCTGTGGGCATCATATCAAACAATTCTTCTGAACACAACCCATTGTAGAGACGGTAGAGTACACACAGGGAGGCAAAGTCTCTCCTAAGACTTAGTGGCTCGATACCGTCCGTGAGATCAGGATCGTCGACTATTCTCACAGCACGTCTCTGGACTGAATCGAAAGGCTCAAGCTGGTACTTCGGTGCTCCCGCCCAGAGATGACAGCAATACTCCATGTGAGGCCGAACTTGTGCTTTGTACAGTAGTAGCCTTTGTGCCGGTGTGAAATATCGCTTCGCTCTATTCAGAACACCAAGCTTTTTTGATGCCAGCCTCACCTTTTCCTCCAAATGAGTCCGAAATTGGACGTCACTGGAGATGTCGACACCGAGGATCCCAATACTCTGTGAGATGGTAAGGGGTGTATTCTGGAATTGTGGAACTACAGTGAACGGGGTTTTTTTAGCAGTAAACGCACAAACTTGTGTCTTAGAGGGGTTAAATTGGACCAGGTTATCCCGACCCCAATCGGAGACTCTGTGTAAAGTGCTCTCGATTTGAGACACAAGTTGTTCGCGACTTTCTACTACAGCGGTACGAGGGATGTTAGCCCGGCCCGTGTAATACGCATCTCCAGTACTGTCATCCGCATAACAATGAATGCTATCTATGGTCAACATATCATTGATATGCAGCAAGAATAGTGTTGGAGATAGCACGGAGCCTTGCGGGACACCAGCGTTTATGTCCATGCTTTCGGAGCAGCTACCGTCGACGACGGCTTTTATGCGTCTGCCAGACAAAAAGCTAGCCACCCATTTGCACAAACCCTCGGGCAGGCCGTAGGACGGTAACTTCGATAGAAGGCCCCTGTGCCAGACCCGATCGAACGCCTTTGCTATATCCAGGCCAACTGCCAAGGCCTCACCTTGACTCTCAATGGCTGAAGCCCACCGGTGAGTGAGATACACTAGAAGATCACCAGTCGAGCGACCGTATCATATAGCGTTGGTTTGTCCAGGATATTAAAGATTGCGTAATAGGTCAAATTACTATAGATATTTAAGTTGTGCTAACGCTTTCTAAATTGGGCAAAGGTATTTCGATCAAAAATTTAATTTATTGAACGATAGTAAAGAAAACAAATAACACGGTGTATCTGTCGTACGAATGTTTTGCGGTCTTTTCTTGCTGTAGTTTAAATTTAGGCAGCTAATACTTTTTAAATTATAACCACCCACTATTTTTGGTAATAACAGCTCTTCGAAGGATTAGCCGTTGTATGGAAGAACATCACTTTCAAAGTTACACGAAATAAGAACTAAACACGAGCGAAACCGATAGCATTAGCTAGATATTTAAGAAAAATATTTCTGAGGTTGATCATAGAGTTATAATCATACATGTAACATAAGTGTTTGAATTAGAGCTAACCGAATTAACACACAATAAACGTCAGTAATGTTCTCAGATAAAATTGCATGGTCCCTCCTACACGCGGTTCAGTTGTAAGGTCTTTATATTTACTAGAAAATACGCTCCAAATCAATATTAGAAGTACTAGAATAAAGCAATAACTAACAAAAAGTCTTTATGTTAGTTCGCAGAAGTCACCGTTCAATCGATATCTTTAACCACACACTTACCTTCTCATATTTACCTCAAATACGCAGTCAAAACCTGTGTTTACTGAATCATCATACTATTCTGATATATTTTTCTTATAATATCCGGTAAGGTAAGAGGTTTGTAGCTCAGTGGCGACCGCGTAGGTTAACATATTGCAAAGTTAAGCAATCCTAATCAGGTCAGTTCATGGATGAGTTTTTAAGACATTGAGACCCCTCTGTGTCTTAGGGAGCCGGTTGCGAACATAAACATCTTTGGCAATGGTCACGGGTAGTGAAAACTCTAGAAATGTCGACATCAGTCTTTCAGCAGGACTTCGGTATCGCTTAGAACTAGGGTTATGGAGGTCTGATGGGTGTCGCTCCATGTAACTGACTAAAGTAACTTGACCATGACTTAAAGTCGACTCCTACCTAGTTTGGAAAAAGGCTCACCAAAAGAATATTCGATAGTTAACAACCATTTCCGGAAAAACAAAAAATTAAAAATATGATGACTTAATTGAAACATAATAAATTGAGTTTTATAAATGAATTGACAAAAATATTCAATTAAATTTTATTGAGATATGTATGGTTATAATTTAATTAATATTTAATCAGCAGTTTAACATAAAATATAGATAAATGCAAGCATGCGCGTCCAGTACTATTTTCATGGGGATGCGTCTACATCCACTCATAATATTTAATAATTCAATATATAGAATTATTCTAGGTCATTACCGTACGTACATAAAATCATTTTTTATGAAATAAGTTAAAATATGTATTTTCTATGTAAATATTTTCCTTTCTTCTAAGGTAGTATAAATGCATCCCATTGCACCCCTCTCCCGGCTCCAATAAGTGCAAGTATATATCTATGTATACCTAGGTACAACATAATAGATATACAAATATTTACAAGATACTAGCTAACCCGACGAACTTTGTGCCACAAAACTATTTTTATTTTTTTCAATTTTTTTGCCGGGCTGATTTGTGAATCTAAACCATAAAGGACGCCACCTAAACTCATACAAAAAGTTCATTCAAATCAGTCCAGCCGTTTAGGATAAGTTCAATGACATACACATACAGTAGAATTATGTATATAAAGATTACACCGTAACAAGCAATCACATGTGGATATTGCAACATATGGTGTTTAACAAATACTGGCTCACGTTGTGACGTATCCAACATTTAGCGAAGTCGGTAGTTTGTGGAACAGAGTACCTGTAACTGGTTGTATTCGATTGTAAACAACTGGAAAATCCGGTTACGGGGACTAAAAACCGGTACTCAACACGGTTACATGGGAACAAAATTTATATCTTCTTTGATCAATGATTAAGGCGGGTGAATTGATCAATATAATAGCCATTCTCATTGAACAAATAGATAGTTTATTACTAATGAATACGTTTTTAGGTAAGACAAGCTTACAATTCCATGTTTTTTACAGATTTCTTTTATGCTTTTGTATTGAATTTATTTATGATTACGTAACATGTACATCAGGTGGAGATAACAATGTGTGTGCGGGAAACGGTAACTTACTTTTTATAAAAAGTATCCTATGTTCTGTACCTTAGAAATAGTAAGTCCTGAAAGCGCAATTAACAAATAACAATAAATTAATAAGGATTTTACATTTGATACTATAACTTATGTTAACTTCGGATATATTTTTTTCCGGAAAAGAACTAATTGACTAAACCGACTGAATTAATTCATTTATAGCAAAGTGTGGCAGGATTTCTAATGGTATGGTTAGATGTACCATAATGACATCCATTGTACATAATGTTATTCGTAGTTACTTAGCAAACATAACTCCTATTTAATTATTAAAAGAAAACTACAGGAAGTACGAGTAAATATAAGGTATTTTCCAATTTACCAATAAATAAGAAATAATTCTAAAATGCCATGAGACTATAGCAAGTCAAATTTACGATAATTCGAGTAAACATTTCAAATAATGATAATCTAAGTGCCCGAAACATAAATGTCTATTATACATATTAAGTTCTATTTAAAGTCTTACTAATTTTTGTCTCTGATATCAGCTTCCTGTTATAGGTAGCAGAAAACGAAATTTCATGCGTCGGAACTTGGCTGAAACTTAGTTTACGTCGAATTTTCAATGTATTGTCTTGTCTATGTCAAAAAAGTTAATAAAGTACCATTGGCTTTTTCTCAATTTTTTATTTGTTTTTCATTTGTCTTTGATCAAAATTGAATATTTCGAAAAATAAGATTTTTCTACTCTCATTATGAAATAATAAAAATTAAAAGTGGAGCAAAATTAGCCAGTCTTTCACATAAGAAAACAGCAATGTGTCCTTTCTATTACAACGTGCCTAAACGATCTCACATTACACTAATCTAAATGATACCAACAACTTCATAAAGGAGGTTCGTAGAAAAATTCATTTTACATGTCATTATTTTTAAAAAAGTACCCAAATGTCTGTATTAAAAGATAGAGTGGGTTAAAGATATGCATGTGAGAAATAATGGAGAAGCAAACTACATGTTAATACTAGCACACACACCAGCTCAATACAAGGCAGGTTTTAAATGTTCTGCTATAAAGATATGGTACAACTTACCTCCACCTCTCTCACTCCACTGTGTACTATCTACGTTCTTCGTACAGTCTATCCTTTTGTGGAATACACTTCCTTTCGATAAATCAATTTTGTCAGGATCACTAAAAGTCGTTACTCCTTTCTGGGTGAATTAGAGGAAATGATGACCTCTTAGTTCATCACCTTTATTATCATCATGGTATTGTTATATCTTATTATATATATGTATGTGCGTATTGTATGTACGTGTATTAAATATATATATGTGTGTGTGTGTGTGTATGTGTATACGTACGTATATTTATTTATTTATGATCATATAGCCTATATATACTGAATTCTCTGTCATTTATTATTTATCCTTAAGTTACTCTAACTCATTTTCTCTAGCAAAAATAAATGGTTCGAATAGTTTAATATAAGTTTGTTTTGTAACGTCTAATGTGTTACTGCAATGCTGCTGTGAGGAATAATAAATATTATTATTGTTACATTAACTTCACTTCAAGCCTTGTTGCTATCATTATTAGGATAAGAAAGACTATAAAAGTGCTAAATGTAACATTTAAAAGTTACCAAGAAAACGATGAAACCTCATAGATTTTCTATAGATAATGAATGCACCAAAATATATTAAAATCAGTAACCATCTCTTACAATTTACAGATTGTACCCATACGCGCTGAGCCTAAACTCTTCGACAGTTACTACAATGGCAGCTGTAACGGCACCTTCTGGCCTCTATTCCACTCCATGCCTGATCGAGCGACATTCATGGCAGACCATTGGAAAGCATATATTAAAATAAATGAAGAATTTGCTGAAAAAACAGTTCATGCCTTAAACTTACTTAAGGAGCAGAAAGGCGGGAGAACTGAGACTTCACCACCGATCGTGTGGGTTCATGATTACCACCTTATGTTAGCTGCTAATTGGATACGGCAGGTCAGTGAAGCCATTCCTCTAATAAAGACCTTCGCCTTTCAAATATGTTAATTCAAATTCATTATTTGAATCAACAATGTGGTTGAAATTGCTCAAATAAGTTGTCCTCTTGATGTAAAGATAATATTTGAGTGGTTATACACAAAATTAAGGTCCACAATGATCTCTTGTCTTATAAAACACTTTAGGATTGTACTGTTCAATGAAATAAAATAAAACAATTAAAACTTAGCGCATTTTGTCCCAAATTTGCTTGCATTTAATATTACATTATTTCAGCAAACAATAATAAAATAAAGGTTAAGTTTTCATATAGCGATAGAACGACGTTATGTCCAGTGTTTAATGTTATGATTTTGTCCACAGCGTGCAGAAGAGGATGAAATACAATGCAAGTTAGCATTCTTTTTACACATTCCTTTCCCTCCATGGGATATATTTAGACTATTGCCATGGTCTGATGAAGTTCTACAAGGCATACTTGGTAAGTAAACATACTGCCAAAATAAATGATCAACTCGTTAATGTAATCACTATCTAATGGACTCCTATCTATCTGTTTAGGATGCGATATGGTCGGATTCCACATAACAGACTACTGCCTAAACTTCATCGACTGTTGCCAAAGAAAGTTAGGTTGTCGTGTGGATAGAAAGAATCTTCTAGTCGAGTTGGGTGGACGTACCATATGCGTGCGACCATTACCTATTGGAGTACCATTTGACAGATTCGTATCGCTGGCCCAAAATGCGAAATCAGTGTTCTCTACTAGCCAACAAATAATATTAGGTGTCGACAGACTGGATTATACCAAAGGATTAGTACACAGACTGAAAGCTTTTGAAAGGTTGCTGGAAAAACATTCGGAACATATAGAAAAAGTTGTGTTACTGCAAATATCTGTACCATCTAGAACGGATGTGAAAGAATACCAAGATTTGAAAGAAGAAATGGATCAACTCGTTGGAAGAATAAATGGAAGATTTACTACACCCAACTGGTCACCCATCAGGTATGTACGATATATTCTATTTATAGCTTAACTAGATACAAAGTACACAGAGCTTTTTTTTTTTTAACGTGTGGAAACCCCCTCGGGCCGTCACCCCACCGGGGTTTACGGCGGGGTGGTGTGTCGGAATCGGACCGACTAAAACCACACGGTGTGCCACTCTGCGCCTGACATAGGAGGGACCGGGAACAGCTGTTATTACGACATACTGGACCGAGTGGAGGTCGTCCTCCCGGGCCTTCTCCGCCGCCTCCTTCCGCGAAATTACGTCTTCGCAGAAGGTTGCGACCGCGGTAAAACAACTGTCGCTACCGGCCATGGAGCGTATGACGGCCGGTAGCGAGAGATCTCCTCCAATAACTGCAGTAAGGACCCCACGCTGCGCCGCCCAAGCGGAACAAACCGCCAGCGTGTGCTGAGCCGAGTCCTCACTGCAGTCGCAGTGGTGACAAGCGGGACTCAATTCTCTCCTGGCGACCGAGTGCAGATACTTCCCGAAGCAACCGTGCCCGGAAAGGACCTGCGTCAGTCGGAAGGAAAGGGTCCCGTGCTGTCGCCCTGCCCACTCGGCGATGATCGGCTGGAGAGCCTCCACGGCGGCAAAGCCAGCACGTGGAGTCTCCAGCCGGGACGACCAACGAGCCATCGTGGCTAGACGAGTGGCCTCACGCCACTCGCGTATCTCTTCGGGCGGGGGCCGTATGCCGCTACCCGCCCGCAAGTCAGCCGTTCGCCGATAAACTTCGGCGAGCACTTCCGCCTCCAAATCCCACGGGGGTGTTCCTGCCAAGGCGCACGCCGCCTCCGTCGATACGGTGCGGTAACCGCGTATGGCTCTAACCGCCAATATCCTCTGAGGGCGCCAGAGGCGAGCCCTATTCTGGGCGGTCAGAGCCGCTGCCCATACCGGCGCACCATACAGCGCCATTGACCGGACAACCCCCGTGTATAGCCGTCTCGTCGCGACGCTGGCTCCACCCAAATTAGGCAAAAGTCGCCCAAGGGCAGAAGCAGCGCCGACAAGCTTTGGAGAAAGCTGCCGGAAGTGCTCATCGAAAAGCCACCTGCCGTCAAGGATCAGGCCCAGATACTTCATTTGGGCCTGAACCGGTACGAGGACCGAATTGACTACGATGGAGGCGCCGGAAGGTGGACCATGACGGGGCCCATGGAACAAAAGGGCCTCCGTCTTATCCAGGGCCACCCGCAAACCCAGCGCCTCAATACGCCCGACCACCAGAGAAACTCCCGTGGTGACCAGACGTGCCGCCTCTTGAAAGTTCACTCCCCGGGCCGTGACCAATGTGTCATCGGCGTAACAAATTACGCCCAGCCCGGGGGGGAGGCGACCTCGAAGGGCCCAGTCGTACCCCACATTCCACAGGAGTGGTCCTAGGACAGACCCCTGCGGAACACCGCACGACATGAGCCGTTGCCTCAGAACACCGCTTCGGTCCTCGTATATGACAGTACGCTCCTGTAGATAGTCTGCCACAAGCCGCCTCAGGTACTCTGGCACCCCGTGGTAGTGGAGGGCCTCCCTGATGCAGCTAAATGGCAGACTATTAAATGCGTTGGCTATGTCCAATGACACCGCCAACAGCACGCCGCCACAGCCCACCGCCTCTTCGACAGCATCGACTGTCGAACGCCCCGCTCGAAAATCGAATTGGGCGTCCGACAGATCGGGGCCCACCTCGCGGAGGTGCCGGACGATGCGGGCAGAGAGTATCCTCTCAAACAGTTTACCCGCCTCGTCCAGCAACACGATGGGCCTATAGGCCGCTACCGATTCGGCTGGCCGTCCCGGCTTCCTTAATAGGACCAGCTTCCCGCTTTTCCAGCACTCAGGGAAGCGTCCGGACGCCAAGCTGGCGTTCAGGACCTGAGGCGATCCGACATGTGGTCGAGGGTTCGTGCCAATACTCGGGCAGGTATCCCATCTGGCCCAGGGGCGGTGTTCTTAGAGCGAATCCGTAGAACAACCGCCCCTATCTCCGATTCCCCAACGGGCGGAATATTGTCCTCGTGTCCCCTGCCGTCTGCGACCATGAAGGCCATCGACGGGGGTGTGTGCTCCACCCGCTGCGGGAAAAGGCCCTCGACTACTTCCTGCAGGAAGCTAGGCTGGAGTGTCTCTGTAAGGGGGGGGCCCGACGTGCGGAGCTTTTGTCGCGCCGCACGATAAGGGCGACCCCAGGGGTCACGATCGAGACCCTCCAGCATCTCCTTTCTCTTAACTTCTTTAGCGCGGCTGATGGCCAGCTTCAGAGTTTTCCGCGCCTCTCGGTACTCCTCATGCAGCTGGTCCTCCCTGCCTTCTTCGCGGTGTCGCCGCCGACTACGAGTGTAGGACCTCCGGGCACGAGTACAGGCCGCGCGGAGGTCCACCAACTCCTGGGACCACCAGTAAACCTCCTTCCGTGGAGGCCGACAACCTCGGATGCGGGGCATGGCCGCATCGCAGATTTGCGTAATTACATCGCGAAAGCGACCAGCCCCCATATCGACCTCCTCGGCCGGAGCCTGCGGAGACAGCCAAGAGTGAATGATGGCTGCCTCCTCTAGTAGGTCCCTGTTCAATTTAGCTACAGCCCACCGCGGAAAGCGAGAAGGACGCCGCGCCATGTGACCCCTACTGGGGTCCTGGGAAAAGTACACAGAGCTGTATTAACCCAAAAGGCACAGATCTACAATCACTTAACTGCTGATAAACCTACTTATGTAAACCTAATACAACAACATTAGCATGTAACAGATAAAGTACACATAGACAAAACAAATGATCATACTTATTAAACAACTATTATATGATTTGAATGGAATTAAGTAGCTTTTATCGGCAGGCAGAATCTCTGTCAACTATTCCATTCAACCAGTGAAATTTTGTTATAATTCCTATTTTGATTATAGTATATGAATCTTTAGATAATAATGAATTTAACGGTCATAGGAACGCAAAACAACTAAGTTACCAGCGAGTCATAGTATCAAGTCTCTGAATTCCACTACCATGTCATTTAAACTAGTCGGTAGACTAAGCCAAAATAGACATGGCAACGTCCAGAGTATTGATATACCATTAACTTTTTGTTGTTCTCATTCGAGATATGTATAAGTCATCGCTAATATGTTCATTGTAATTCAACTGCCTCGGTAGCGCAACGGTAGTGGATGTGACTGCTGTGCTTCAGGTCTCGGGTTCGATGCCCGGGTCGAACCAAATATTTTTATGACCTGCAAATATTTGTTTCGAAGTTTAGGTGTTTTCTATGCATAATATGTACGTATTTACAAAAAAAAGTATATAAGTATTCTATCAGTCAGTCTAGTTGTCATATCACAAGCTCTGCTGAGTTTGAAACTAGAAGACGTTGTGTGTCAAATATCCAAAACATTAAAAAAAATTAACAGTTTTAACGCTAATTAGATTATATTCTTGTAAAAAATGAGTTTGTTCTTAAATGTATATAAACGAGTCCAGTTATATTTTTAATATATATTTCCCCAATTATGGCATACTAATACCTTGACAGATACATTTTCGGTTGCATTGGGCAAGATGAGCTGGCAGCATTTTATCGAGATGCAGCAGTAGCCTTGGTTACACCCTTAAGGGATGGTATGAACTTGGTGGCGAAAGAGTTTGTTGCTTGTCAGATAAAGAAACCACCAGGAGTTTTGATAGTATCCCCATTCGCTGGAGCGGGGGAAATGATGCACGAAGCACTCATCTGTAACCCATATGAGCTGGACGACGCAGCTGAAGTAATTCACAGGTATGTATACATTTAGTGCTTAAATACCTAAACAGAAAGTAAGTGCAAATGTGTGTGTAACTGGCACACATATTTTTTTGTATCATGTATCATATCTGTCCCATCTTTCTCACCTGACATATAATGTCGTCATACATGTAAGATCCTAAGTGTATCATATATGCGTTACACATGTTTTTAGTAGCTTAATTAAGGAGGTAAGCTCTTGGCTAACTGGCTTAAGTAAGGATTCTTTAAATATCATTGTAGTATTAGAAACTTCTTTTATCCTTGCAGCATTCCATCCCATTGCTTTAAGTGTAAGTGTATTAGTAAACTTATAAAAGTGTCACTATTTCATTTATAACCTAAAGTTGACTATTCAGTCTTGTCCAATCATTTCTTTTTAGGTCATATTAAAACGATATCTGTGCGCAATTAAATAAGTTACAATTACGGTCAGTAATTTAGGACACTGACACTAATCCACGTAGTTATTTCACAATATACTTATGAAGATCCTATTTAGAAATAGCAACATAATATCTACCACTATTTTTAGATTTTCTGTTTTATTTTAGAAACATCATACGTTAGATAAACTAACAGGTATAACTGTCAATAAAACATTAATACATAAATATATAAAAACATACAGTAGGCAATATAGACTGGTATCATAGTAACTGATAGAAATGCTTGATAATAAGGTTCATAAAATAATATAATAACTGAAGAAATACCAAAAGAAAAATGTAAGCAAAAATGAACAGTTTTTAACAGTTCACTGATAGACATAGACCTCTCCTTAGGAAGCAGATTTTGGACAACGCACGAAAGCCAGATGAGTTGGTATAGAGTTTGTCTTAAGTTTGCCTTCTGTGTACAGTATTGTTATTTACAAGACAATACTTGTTAAAATAGCCTAAAAGCACTAACTCGATTGTAGAGCTCTCATCATGCCGGAGGACGAACGTACAGTGCGCATGAACCATCTCAGAAGAAGGGAGCAACTAAATGACGTGGATAGTTGGATGAAAGCGTTCCTAAAAGCCATGGACTCGCTAGAAGAAGAAGCTGATGATTTAGGAGCTACCACTATGCAACCACTCAGTATTGATGACTTCGATGAGTATTTATCCAAGTATGTCAATTTGAAACTAATTTATTGGCTTAAAAACAGAAGTTTGCGAACTTTTGACTAAGAATTTACTCAACTCAAGTTGAACTGGAGCTCTTCTTAGCTGCCCGAAGAATACAATAACTCCATTATGTTACGGTTACTTGGACCTCGTTTAGCTCAAATAGGCTGGTTAGACTTGTATAAGGCAATTCTTATTCAGTCAAAAAGAAACTGCTTCGTTACCCAAGTGACGTGAATTGAAAAAAAAATATAGCCTCTACAGGCCTTACTACACACTTTTATTTACCTTACTCTTCAATAAACTGGAGTAATTTTTTTTTTTTTAATTTAATAGCCTGCCAAGGTGACTCTACTCTACTTGATGTTTCCATCAGTAGTAGAGTAGAGTCACCGAATCAGCCATCGAATCCAAAAGTTGTAGAGTCACAGGACACATTGCAAATGCTGACACTGCAGTATAGTGACTCACACTACGGCGGCCTGTTACGATTTTTACACCTCACTTGGGGACAAAAGACAGGACAGTCATCGTAGCATTGTATTGCACACACTACGACAATTGTCACCCTTGTATCAATCAATTCTAACTGTAAGAGCTTGAATCGTCTTTGCAGGTACATTGGCTATACTCAAAAGTTAGCCCTTCTGCTAGATTACGACGGTACACTAGCTCCGATCGCTCCACATCCCGACTTGGCCACATTGCCACTAGAAACCAAACACACGCTTCAGAGGCTATCAAACATGTCTGATGTCTACATCGCTATTATTTCTGGCAGAAATGTCGACAATGTCAAGAATATGGTAAGTTTCCTTTATAGTATTTAAACAAAATAATATTAGAAGCAGTAACCATAGCAGCAGCAGATCTGTTCATATTTCTCAACTGTTTACGCAACGTACGCAATGGAAGTTGTCAAAAAATAGATTATACTGCCTTTTTGCAACATTTTCATGAATATTCCGCTGCTATTGGTTGTAGCGAAACGATATACTTCCTGTAGTCTTCAAAAACAAAATTTTGAGCTTTATAACATTATTATAGATTTGTTGTGCTTTTTCTCTGTATGGCAAGCTTCTCGGATACCATCTTTTGGTGGTTACATCGCATTCGAACCGACTGAAAACCGCACGTGTCGAATATAGTAGTACAGTAGTAGCCAGGGAACCAGGTGCACCGTGGAAAGGAAATCCATAGAACCCCGACGTACCTCGGATCACCTACGACTTGTAGATTGCCCCCTCCTGTGTGAAAATCTCAATATTCTCTTTTCGGCTCCCAAAAGAGCGCGCGCGTTCCATAGCGCTCGTGTCGTCACCTCGCCTCGTTCGTTCGTTTAGCGATCTCAGATCTGTTGTACATATTTTCGACAACAAACCTTCTGTAGTAACGGCATTGAGTTGAACTGTAACACGATTTCAAGAATTTTTAAATAATTCTACAATATAAAAAAAAAACTACTTTGTAATCAAGCGGGCCTTTGTTTTTAATATTGGTTACGAGGTAGAAATAGACTTTTACCTAAGAGTTTTTTAGTCAACCTCTAAGTTTAGCTAGTTGAAGATTCAGTTTCTTTGTATCTATAATTGATTTTAGCAAAAAATAGTAATTAATAGTTTATCACCAATTTCGACCGTATTTTGATTTAAATAATGAACAAAAGTAATCATATATTTAAATGGCCATTTTTATGTTTTCCTTATTGATGCGAGGTGAATCAGTATTTACTTATAATTTATGTAACTAGGTTAAATTAGATAAAGTTGATTGATGTTATTGACTCTTTGTGTTAAGTTATGATTCGGAAGAAATTATTTTATCGTTCCGTTATGTTATAAGACAGATACATAAACAAATTTTTGCACACGCACAAATATGCATTTTAAAGTTTTTGGTTAGAGGTATTGCAGAAATTTTTGTCAAATCAGCTATGTTATATTGGTCTTTCATGTTCCAAAAAATCTCTGACAACTCAAATTATAGATAAATAATATTAAACAATTTGAAGCTCATTAGATTTAAATTTTGGCCTCGATTCATGAATTGTAGCCGATCTTTGACTATCAGGAGTTATCTAGAGTACCTCTCTTATCAAACACAGTAGAAACTCATAACTATTTTAAAAGCCACTTTTCAGAACGAAGGTTTTTGATAATATTACTGTATTTCCTTTAGTTGATTACCAATTATTTCTAATAGTCTATTGTCTTTCTTCTATCATTAACATCACAGATGCACAAATACAAGGTCACCGCTATTTATCAAGTATAATTAATCTATTTCTACAAAAGAATAAGTATTAGTAGAATGACCATCACTCTTGGATTCTATTCATGCTTTCCGTCACGCATCAGGAGAGTCATTTTATCGAGTTCTAATATATAAGAAGAAACGGACAAATTGATCAGTCATGCAGCTGAAACTAAAGGTGCATAAAATTTTGTACAAGTGTTTCTTAGGTGATGTACATGGCCACTTATAAACGATTTATAAATTCTATCCCTAAGGGTGCAAAATGATGATTGAAGATGTATTTGAAACTGCATTATTTTTGGCAGTAACGTTTTCAAACTCACAGCAAATAAGAGTATTTACTTTATTTTATTGTTTTTATTTCATTCAAAATTGCCAAAAACAAAATATTGCGTTGTCGCTTCTGTGCAAGAATAGTAGGTGAGTTGCAGAGGTGAAGGATTCAGAAAACAAATATTGCACCCGTGCGTTGTCAGGGCGATATGCTCTTTTCTAATTTCTGTTATTTTTAGTTTATCAATCCGGGAAATACCATTTATTTAATTTAGGGATACTAATAGTTTAATTTACTACTGTTCTAAGTTAAATACCCAAATATGATAATTACTTATGTGCTTTACAAATATTGCTCCACCGTCGTTGGTTTGCTAGACAAATTTCCATTAAAAAGCAGGAGAAGACGCGATACTGAGTTCAGTGAATTAATGATACTACCGGGAGCACGACCTAGATTGGTGATTGGTTTATCGTCAAGTTGTCTCCCGTCAATAAAGTTTACAGTCGAGACGTCAAGACGTCTCTTAGTATACAACTAATGATTGTATTCTAGAGGCATTACGAAAGAACTAAACGGATCAATTGTGATGAGTGATAAAATCTCTAAATTCTCATCTTAATGTCGCAACAGTAGCGAACGAATTAATGTGTCCCTTGATATTGATTAACGAAGAGGCTTTTGTTTACTTGCACATCTTCCAAAACGATAATTTGCAAAGATTTCTCATAACTTCGCCGTCGTCCAAAGAATACGCACGGACTGTCCATCTGACAGTCCGTGCGTATTCTTCGGACGAATTTTTGTCCGAGAAGTTTAAAAAATCTAACTACGTAACTAAAGTACTATACAATTTCGTGAGAAATACAAATAATTAGAAAAATATAAATATGTTAAGATTAAAAAGTCGTTCATAAAAAAGTAGAGCAATTTACACAGCCGAATTTTCATTCCAAGATCTGACTGCTAAATAAATAGACAGGTACTGTAATTTCAGTTGTAATCTTGTTTCAATAATTATGTATCTTATTTGTCATCAACAATCATTAGGTAGCTCAATTGTATTCATAAGTATAATTACAATTTTTGCTATTTCCTGGTGACGTATTTCAAACAATAACAAACTACTTCATATCACTTTAAGACGTACATTTGTATCTATTGACTGGTGAACTCACAACACCTAGATATCTACAAGAGAAATACAAACAAAGACGAGAATAAATACATCTATCTATCTCGAAGTGATTTATATCAAGACTTTAATAAGGCGTTCTATTTTTAGGTTGGCATTGAAGGTATCACGTATGCGGGTAATCACGGACTCGAGATCCTTCACCCTGACGGCAGCAAGTTCGTACATCCTATGCCTACAGAACTGCAAGAATCTGTGGTCAATCTTTTGAAATCGCTGCAAGAAAAGGTACAATAGAAAAATTTTCTATTAGTTTTAATAATAAGCTACATTAAAATTCAAATTAAGTATATTAATAAATTTAAGTCTTTCAAAAAACAAATTATGTTACTATACGAAAATTCTTACTACACAATTTTAGATTATTTTAATGACAAGTTTAATTGGGATTGATGCTGCTCACTCCGGCATTTACGTTTGCTGTATTTGAAAGTGATCTTCAATTATTGTTGTTTTTGTTTTTTTTTTTAATTTTTTACATTTTAATTTTTTTTCCTTACATAGAAGTTCGATTACAATCGTAAATTTATTGTATATGTAATATTTGTTTATTTTTAGTATCTATTGGTGGTTTTGAGTATTTCCATGGCCTACCCAAATGTCCTGCTGGTGGTAGTACGTCGCTTCAGATCGTTAATCGCTTGGCTAATACTAGTTAGGTGATACGGTGGCTCGGGTACGCCATCTGTGAGGACAGGGCTACCCAAAATTATGATTCTTTCTTCAAAACGCGAATCCAGACTCTACACTGTACTCGCATAGTATTTATTTAACCAAAGTTTTTTTTCATGGATTTAAAAAGAAAAGACACTTGTGGTTTATTTCGGTATTTCTTCCCACACTAAGTCTTAGAAAATGCCAGCGCCTTCTTTCTATAAAGCCCGACATGTAGAAATATCCGTAAAAAATTCACTTGAAGAAATAAATGTCTATCACAGACAGTAGATATATCTTTTAATTTTTATTTAACTAAGCAACCAGCAATGCAGTCTATGACATTATATTCAGAAATAATGGTAATTTTTAAGCATGTAATAGTAAAGCTTTGACAAGAATCAATACATGAATATAATGTTGTGTGATTGTTTTTGTACTGGCTATCAGTTAATTTACATATTTTAATCGACATCGACTTTCAGTTTCTCATTAACTTTTAACCACTCAAAAATTGCGGTTTTAGATGCCCTGTTCACTCCTATCATATCCTATCCGAAAATGGTGCATATGTGGATACATTAGATAGGCCATAAAAAACGGATATTGCTTTTGCAATGTATTACTACTAACCCCAAATAGTATTAGAAAAACGACAGAAAAATAATGACGATGACCGATGACGATATTTTGATTTTTATACTGACTCTTCTATTTTGCTATGCAGGTATGTAAAGACGGTGCTTGGGTTGAAAACAAGGGTTCTCTACTCACTTTCCACTACCGTGAAACTCCACTTAACCTTCGGCCAGCATTGGTAGAAGAAGCCAGTAAACTTATAACCGAGGCCGGGTTGATGCCTGCGCCCGCGCATTGTGCGTTGGAGGCGAGACCACCGGTGGAATGGGATAAAGGTATGTGAAACCTGATTTGTCAATTTACTTCGTTCTTATAAGCGGTTAAGCAATATAAAGCCACGGAAGCTTTTGTTAGTAAGGGTTAATGACCGTACTGATTACAAGGAGCTAAGTACTAAAAATAAGGATCTCTCATTTTATCAATTGCCATTAATGAGTCGTACTTATAATAGAAAACGCTTACTGACACCTACCGTGAGTAGTCTTTGAAGACATTTTGATGATTTTTAAACATCTTTTTAATAAATAGTTACCATCTTCTAAATTTATTTTTTACTAAATACCATCTTATACAATAAAATTTAAGTATCTTGTTAAATATCTACCTTTATTTTGTTTCGAATCGGTAGACATTACATAACGTATTAATATGCTACAGGTCGAGCTTCCATCTACATCTTGAGGACAGCATTCGGTTTAGATTGGAGCGAGAGAATCAGAATCATCTATGCTGGTGATGACCTTACAGATGAAGATGCTATGTTGGTAAGTAGAAATTGGTACTACGTGTATTGTACTACTATCATACCCTTACTTAGTTAGAATCTATATATTAAAATATATTATAACACATATTACGTTCAATTACAGGCACTAAAAGGTATGGCCGCCACTTTCCGAATTGCGTCATCATCAATAATCAAAACGTCAGCCGAACGTCGTCTGTCATCAACAGACTCTGTATTAGCGATGTTAAAATGGGTGGAGCGACATTTTTCACGTCGCAAACCCAGAGCTAATTCGCTCACGTACAAAAATGCCAGAAAAGCTAAAGATTCAATAAAGTTACATATGTCATATCAAATGCCCACGAAAACTTCACCGAGAAACACACCTCCTCTTACACCAGAAAAAGTGTCTAGTGGGTCAGACTCCAGTTAATTTATATTTTTTTAAATAAAAGTTATTTTATAAAAAGAATCAACCGCGTTTGGTTTCGTCTCTCGTTTTAATTTTTTTTTAATCAAGTTTTGAATATTTTAATCCTCAAAGCCTGTTTTGGTGTGTAGAGTAAGATAATTAATATAATGTTCTTATTAAACGTTACGAACCTGCGCAGACGAGGAACAACGAGGACAAAATGTCCAGGGTGTGCTCTCATTAGATTCACTTTGTCTTATATTGTGAGGTATTACGCGGGAAAACTGCGACCTTTTCCTTGTATCAGTAAGCACCGCGGACTTTTTGTCCGCAGTTGTCCCTAGTCAACGCAGGCCCAATTTTTATGCCCTTTTTATCCTTGAGAAATAGATTTCTTCATCGATAATTGACTGAATATTTCAGTATATTTTAAGAGACATTTAAACTGTTGAAGATTTTTCTGTTTGCGAACAATGGAACGTAAATAAAAGTACGAACAATCACCAATCCATTTGTTGTAAAATTATACATAGGCATCGTTTTATTTAATTCCATAATAAATACTTGTAATTGTCATTTCATAATTTATCGAACTTGATACTTTTAATTTTATTTATCATATTTCTTTAATATACCTATCTACTTATCTTTTGAGAATCTCTCGACCAAACACGATAAAAAGATGCGAAATGGTGTCCCAAATGTCTACTGAGAGTTTTTCATAGGTAAACATCTAATTATCACTTAACATATTTTTAATAAAGAAATCAAACGTTTTTCAGTATTTAAATCTACTACAACAGTAGTATATATAGGAACACCTAACACTAAAGTAATTAAGAACATAAGTTTGACATTTCTTAGATCTAAATAAACTCAAGTTTGACTTCATTTTTAAATTAAATTATTTGGTTTTTGAAGTGAAAACTTCTTTAGGCGCGTTGAGCGTTTTGGTAGAGGGTAAAATCCTCGGTTCGCGTCACCGACATGCTAATGATAATAGTATATCTATAGCTATGGAGAATATGATATTATATATTATATATGAAATTTATTATTATTATATATTATATATGATATTATATATTATATATTATATATAGCTATATATGAAACATAAAAAATTTCATATAATTTTTGCATATAGTTTTAATTACTCTCAACTTAATAGTTCCGTTTTCACTTCTATCGGCAGTCCCACGACTGCTACTGTTTTTATTTGTACCTTATTACTGGCTCAAAGATGAAAATAAAAAACAAAACAAAGAACCAACAAACCATTTCACGTTTTAATCCAGCTCTGGTTCAGATCATTTGTTTAAAAGAAAACGAACCTAATTTCTATTTGTTTGAAAATATAATTTTAATTAAGTTATTAACTAGAAATTTTAAAAAAACTTACTGAAGGTTGTCCCTTAGCGACACCCAACCGCTAAAATATTATTCCAATTTTAAACAATTATCTTCTTATTATAAAAATGACTGAATAGCACATATTATATTGTTTGTCTAATTTAGTTTGTATAAATTATATATAATCTCATTTGATATTTTCTATTTAAAATCTTATATATACTGACTGTCAAGATTGGCGCCTTCTTTCACATTTAGGGGAAAGTCCCCTAGTGGCGGACACCTAAGGTTATTTATAAATAAAACAGAAAATATCTCAGGAATGTTTATTAAATTATGACTTATATTAGACAACAAAGTTAGAAATCAAATTAAATTAACAAAAATGCAACCTCTGTTAAAAATTAATTAATACTATCAATCAAACTTTGGTAACAAAAAATATAATTTTAATAAGTGGCACCTAGTACCGGACGAATATTTATGCCATACCCCTAGCACCGGACATTTCAAAACAACCTGCATCGATCACATATGTAGCCATCTCCAGACTCTGGAATGTCGGCACATGCTTCATGTACCCACCCACGACAGGATGAGCACTGGATCCAGTCTTCGTCAGTGTCTTCTAAGCAAACTACGCAAATTGTTAAGTTTGTGTTAGATGTTTCAGTTAATGCTTCTACTTCACTTCCTTTCTTTCCTTTAGCTTTCACGTTTTTCGCTTCTTTTTCCTTGTCTACGCTCTTCCCTTTGGTTTTAATTCCTTTGGTTTGCTTACCTTTACCTCCCATTGCTACTTCAAACTTAGATTTTATTTCCTTCTTTTTATCTTTCATATTCTTTTCATTTTCTTTTTCTTCTGCCACTTTTTTGTATGGCGATGAAGTTAAAATTTCACTTCGTTCACTCTTTCTTTTTCGAGATGCTGTTCGTTTTTTTGCTGCCTCAGGCAACGGTGATAAGTTATGGATTATCTGAACAAGATCGGGAGCAGAACTTGTCGACGGTTTGGGATTTGTGGTTATAGGCTCACTAATAGATTGTTCAGATTCTTTCATTTGCTCTTCTATGATTAAATTTGATACCACGACAGCTTGTTCGTTGTTTAGTGCATTAGATGAAGTTTCTGTTTGTTCTAGTGGTATATTAGTCATATCTGCAGCCAAATAATCTAGGTCAGAAAATAAATGCCTGTCAAATGGATGGATTCCAGTGCATTTGAATCCAGATACTGCAATATCCAATCGAGCTACTTTTATAAATGCTTCTTTGACCAAACCAGCAATGTCGTAATCCGTTATCCGACATCCAGCATTTATTCTCATCCACAAGTCGCAATGTTGGTTGTATGCGTCTTTAAATGGCTTCATAAATGTTCTGTCCAGAGGCTGAAGCTTGTGCGTAGTGTGTGGTGGTGAACTCATCAAGTGAATATGATTTTCTCTGCAAAAATTGATTACCGCCAATGTCTTGTGGCTGCAATGGCCATCCAGTAGAAGCAACACAGGGTTCTCTTTGGTTGGTTGCGTGTGTTTGACGAATATTCTTAGATATTGCAAAAAAAGTCACTATTCATCCACCCTTTTGGCTGGGCCACACCGATGCTCTCATCTGGAGCATTCATCATTAGCCTTTCATTCATTCTTTGCCTCGGAAATACAAAAAATGGGGGTATGTAGTGACCGTTAGCACTCATACAGAACAAAACTGTAATATTTTTGCCTCTCTCAGCAGAAGTGAGCTTACCTACTTGACGGATGGCTTTCGGAGCGAGAACTTTTTGATGTTTGTGCACGCAACTAACACCAGTTTCATCACAGTTATAAATTCTTGAGGGTGTGAATTTGTACTGTTTCATCAGCTTTTCAAGGTTGTCGTAGAATAGATCCACTTGTGGTTTGTTAAATCCCACGGCGCGCATCATGCTTGTCGATTCCGGTGCTCTCAACGAAATGTCAGAATGCCTTTCCATGAAGTCGTAATAAAAATGTTTACCAGCACTGCCTTTTTCTTTATTAAATCGATGAGGAATCTTCATGACTTCAGCTAAGTCATATGCTAATTTTAGAAACTCCTTTTTCATGAGCGGCATGCATCTATTCGTTAAATCTTTAATGTGGTCCACCAAAACTTGTTCATACTCTGCTGAGAAGGTGTTGGTGAACCTAGCTAACTGTGGTTTCATTGTTACTTCTTCTCCTCGATTTAGGGCCTTTATTTTATCGTGTAGAGTGCTTTTAGGAATATTGTATTGCATTGCAGCTTGTCTTACACTCACTTCTTTTGACATAACCTTATCAATAGCAGTTTGTAAGCTCTGTGGCTCCCAGGATCCTTTCTTTTTCTTCTCTTCCATTTTAATTATCTTTTTCTTCTATACTGTAAAACAAAATTAAATATTAGAATAAAATAGGTAATTTCTTACAAGAAATATCAATATGTTTATTGTCCGGCACTAAGGGACGACTTAGTGTCCGGTGCTAAGGGACACACATTTTCGTTCATTAGGTGGTACCTACTATAATTGTTTAAAAGATTTAATAATATTCTACCATTTTACGGATAACAATCAAGTACCACTTTTATCTTTGAATACCACTCAAATGTAAATGCATAAATATACTTGAATTACTTACATTGATATTTAGATGACGCCGTGATTTCGCGCCTAAAACAGCAAACGGTTGCTCCCGCCGCGGCCGTGTGCGTCACTGGCGAGACGCGGCGCGTGGTCCTGTACCTGTGTGCCCTCCCCGCCCCTTTCACTTGTATTTTAAATCGAACAGGTTTATACTCGCTTGAATAGTACGAGTGTCCGGCGCTAGGTGCCGTCCGGCGTTACGGGACTTCCCCCTAATGTGTTTGTGTGATCTGTAGTAAAGTTTATGTGATAGTGACATGTATGTTATTTAGTAAGACATGTTTTATGTGATAGTGTAGTGATAATTAGTCTTAGTATATCATTATAAATGTATCTAGACTAAATCAGAAATACGTAAATTTGTCGTAATAGTGAATTTTTGGTTTGAAATGCTGATCAAATTGGATTCACTAACGTATTACTTATATGTGAAGTTAATGAATTGTGAGTCCTTTTATGTTATCTGTACTTTATAATTTAAAAAGAAAACATTATTAAATTGAAAAAATACAATTTCATGTATCAAAGTATATCTTTAGATTATTTTTATTATTGTTTAATCGCAGTAATCTCTGAAACTAAGTTTTAATAGATATAACGAGCAATCGCACTCAAAAATATGTCTACTGAAATGAAGCTGAAAGCAATATTATTTGATGAATTTAACATCTACATAATTGTTTAGGTAATCTTCTATTTTTCACATTAAAATGTCAGTGTAAAAATCCATACATTTTATTTTTATAAATGAATATTATGTGTATCTATTATTGAATTACTTTCTTCTGCAACACTTAGAATATATGATGTATCCTGTAGTTTTATTTCAAAATATTTTAATTTAACATATTTTTCTTGTAAATATAGTAATTAATTATACATGGTTGTATATGTAGTTCTAGTCTATGTACGTGCCCCTGCACACGGCTGAGTAATGCCCTCATTCAGAAAGCACTGAACACTCGAATTTCCACTGTATTTTTATAAGCTTATTGATGTCAAGGATTTCAATAAAATAAACATGAGAAGGAAAATATCTTTTTAATTGATAATATATACAAAAACGATCTACAATCTTAACTCACGGCTACACTGGAATGTTAATATTGTGCCATAGAAAATTGTGTGTATTACGAACTTTTTAAAGCCTCGTATTGATTGGGCAAACATTTGTCGGCAAATAAAAGGAAAAAGAAGGAACACAGAAGAAGGGTGTATAATTATGCAATTGTTTAAACATAAATTAACGTGATCTCATCAAATATACCATATAACCGTCGGACATTTCCAGCAGGTTGCACTGGCTGTTGCCACAAATTGTCTTGCCACATACATATGTAATTATATGTTTTAACGAAATTTTAAAAGTAAAAAACGTATGTAATGAAATCATATGCCAAATTAGCAAAGCAAAAATAAAAAAATTAACATCTCACCTAAAACAATATGGATCCAAGTAATGTGGATTCCTATTTTTTTTTTTAATATTTATGGCACAAGCTTCTAAAAGCATAGTCTCATTATTTCGAAATATTTATTTTACAACAAATGTTCTCATCGTCAATATGAGGTTTTATTCTTTGATAAATAATACAAGTGACAATAATTTACAGTCAAGAGTGATCCACTTAACTAATACATATTCACAAATTACACTAAATAGTCTGTTGTATCACAATAATAAATACACTGTAACCAGTAGGAGTTTAGACGTTACTGTGCGATACGACCAGCCATGACAGTATGAAATAGAATAGGCATATTGGGTACACGGCCAAAGCCTTTTTACCGTCGGGCTGGCTATCTCCCAAAAATTTCGTTGCAGCTGAAACAATACAACAAAAATATATATCACGTATTCATTAACAATGGTAGAAACACACATGTTACAAATATGTTTCAATAAGAAGAGAAATTAAAAGTGGCTACTGTCGCCTCAGAACGCCTGCAACTCAGGTCCAAGCGCGTTGCCGGCATTTGATGTGGAAATATACAATTTTCTTGAAAGTTTGATTGGTATATCAGTACGGAAGTACCGTAAGCGACAATCTGCTCAACTTTCCACAAAATTAGGCTCCTATTATAACTAGTACTAGGTACAATTAGGCTAATTGCTCCAATAATGTAAGGGGGCCTTAAAAAATGGCAAAAAGTACGCGTTTCATGTGGGGCCTACCGTGTAAAAACGTGTAATTGAACTTGGTTCACAAACTGCTTACAAAACAAATAGCCTCATCAAGAATTTTGTCCTTTTTAAAGACGGATTCTTTTTTTTTTCTCTTCTTATCTTCTACTTGTAGTAGACATAGTAGTGTATAGTAAGATATAGTTTTGTTAAGCAGATATAAAGGTTATTTTTTCAAAAAAATAGCAACCATTAAAATAGTACTCACCGAAGGTGGCCCACACGAAGCCCGACATAGATATGACGAGTCTCAAGAAAAATAGGAAGGTAGTTTGTGTGCTGAATAATATGATGCGGCAAATCACCAAGGAGAGGGCAATTGGGAACATACAGTAACCCAACACACAAACTGACTGGAAGAACGAACTGAAATTAAAAGAAAAACACAATATATACTTCAGTAACCCGTCTAAATATCTTCCCATGCTTATAAAATACTAGCTTTTGCTCGCTTTTCCGTCTGCGTATGTATCGGTTCTCGATGTAAATAGCAGCCTATTTGTTAATCTGATGTATAAGATATATTACTGTAAAATAACATCTAAATTCGGCCAGCAGTTTTCGCGTGAACGAGTAACAAACATCCATATATCCTCAAACTTTCATAATATTTGTATGATAATAGGATTGATTGAACGTGAGGTAACCAGTTTACTTACTCGGTTTTTTCTATGTGAGAAAGGACTTAATACTAACGGGTGCTATGCAAGTTAATATCTTAAATACTAAGATAAAAAGTCTAAAATTTATAACTAATTTGTAAAGCTTTACAAATCAGTTATTTTCAAATCTTAGTAATTGTCTATAAACGATTTTAACAAAAGCCTATTTAATGGAAAACATGAATAGAATCATAGAGTTGTGGTCGCCATACTTCTTGCGAATGCAGACAATGCCGCATAGTGACCCACGCTATGACGGCCTAGTAATATGCTTTTTTACGCCCCGCTAAGGGACGCAAAAGACATGACAGTCATCGTGGCAGCGTAATGCTCACACGCTTGCCATAACTATCACCCCTGTATGAATGGGCCTCTGGTCTCGCACTCACTGAAAGACGACAGCAGGGATGCTGCCGCTTTAGGTTGGTCTTATGTAAGAGTAGGAACAAAGAATTTACCATATAGAGAAGTAGAGAGCTGGTGACTTTTACCATAATAAATTGATTGGTTTTTAACTTATGCTTAAAAAACTGTTGTCAATGGTGTTTTATTTACGTATTATAACGAGTTTTTACAATAACAATATTCAGATAACTAATTCATATCAACTTCCGCTTTCAAAGCAATTGCCTTGCAAATAGTTACGATAATACTTACATATTCCCACCCAGTAGTTTAGAATTCAATGTAACAACAGCAGCTCCTATCCAGACTAGAACGAAGACTTCCGCGAATTCAGGGCCACCGTCGTTGGAGTTGTCGGCTCTCTCTGTGCCTTGCAGGATCGTGGCCATCAATGTGCAGAGCAGGAGAGGGCCCCACAGATCCCCTGCAAATTTGAAAATTGCAATAAGTTTACTGCTGAAGTTCTGCTTAAAAATATAAATTGTTTGCAACAATTTTTTTGGATTAAGAATCCGAAAGTGGATGCACACTTGATAGTGATGAATATGATAGAGACCACTCATTTTTTTTAATTGACAATTAGTGATTTTTTAACGGTTCCTAGAGAAGAGACTGCAAGTTTGAGCAGATTATACATTATCTCAGTTTGTAGACCAAAACCAATTAGTTTCAGAAACACTGTATGTGTGCTATGCACCTATATACTTATGATTGTATAAGTGAGTACATAAATTCGATTAATCTTGAAGTCATAACTCGTGGCGAGAAATGGTGATTTTATTATTATATCGTATTTTAAGAGCGCATTAAGTGTTATTATAGTTATTTAGCGACCGGAGCAATGCAAAATTTTGAATAATCGAGTATTCGTAGAGAAAATATTCTTACAACTCACCAATTAACTAAAAAGACAAGGCTCACATTAGGAATATATCCTGAGTCGCGGAGGACCTTACAAACATACAGGGAACGGGCACAAAGAACACCCAGACTCAGAACACCAATTTGTGGATAACACAAAGTGAAGTCCCGTGTGGGTTGAACCCACAACACTCGGTACAATTAAGAGCGGTGTGGCAACCTCTTAAACCACTACGTCATCCGTGCAGTCAGGGGCTAGTATATGTAGCTCTTAATCTGTGATGAATAACACGTAAACATATACAATGTCATTAAAATCATAAAAGATAATGAAAAAAAACAAATTTAATGATTTATAACCGACCAGCTGATTTATTAATAATAGAGAATTACTTTATTTATTTATTATTAACTGCATTAATGTTATTTGTTACAACTCATGTGACTGCAGCTAGTACTGAAAGATCATTTCAAAATTAAAATTAATAAAAACCTGTTTCAGGAACTGTGGGATTGAAACGCTTAGCGGTCTTGGTGTACATTACTAAAAACTTCGTAAGTTTGGAAATGTGTGGATTAAATCAAATCACTGTGCGCTACAATAGATTCCAAAAAAATAAACGCCCAAGTCATTAATTAACGTTTTCTTAAGAAAGATAAATTAAATTTTAATAAGAATGAATCACTTAGTTTTAACTAATTGCGCCTGTCGCTGTTTGTTGCATTGTAAAAGTATGTTACAAATACTTGTATTGAATGTTAATTACTATTATGATGTAAATGTGTATCCCATCTGTATTTTTATTCTTAAAAACAACCTAAGTTTCTCTTTATTACAATAATTATCTGCTCATGAAAGTATCAACCAAATCGCATCACCCAAGATTAGAACATACAGACAAAAACTGAATAAACATTTGTTATTTATGGGTACCGTTTAAAGAATACTGAACTAAATGCACTTCGAGAAGAGTTATTTTAATTTTACAGACACTTTGGTTTTATTATTTTTATAGATGTTTAGTTTCTAATTTGTTTAAAATTGCAAGATCCTCACGTACTCATATTATCGTCCGGGGTGAATGTTCTTTTTCAATGAAAATAATGTAGCTATCAAAAAACTAAACTACTTTTATTTTTTATTTAAGTAGAGATATTAAAAGGGTCTTGTAGGCAAGTGTTTGTAAAATTTTGATAGCAGAATCTTTACTTTAAAATATTAATCTTTTTCATGCTGTTTTCACGCGATCCCAAACAGCTTTTAGTAGATCACTGTCAGACAGAAGCCTCTCCTTGCAGCGTAACGGTTTTTATTTAAACTTAAAGTTCAGTAGCATTTGCGCAATCGGTAACTAGAGTTCAGTGTGAGATGTGTAAGAACACATTGACTTTGGTTGTCTTCATATGACTGAAGCTGGGTGGAGAAAACTGGGAACTGAAAGAAGAGTCAGAAGTATATGTCGAAACACTACTCAGTCCCTCAGTCTGTTATCTGCAGGCTTCATGTCAAATACCATACTCAATGAGATCAAGGAGATAAAGGAACAGCTTTCTGGACTGGTTTTGCAGCGGCAGAGTGGAGAAATTTGCAGTTATACTGAATGACTTTCAGTCTTGAATTGTCTGCCAGGAGACTCCTGAGAGCAAAGTACAGACCACAAATGATGATGATGATGATATTCATGCTGTTAAATTGAAATTGTCTGCTAGCATCTAGAGGCCTAACATTAGAGAAATAAAAGGTATTTCATCGAGAAACAAACAAAATATTTTTTCTATTTTGAAAACCATCTTTCAGATTATTTATGTTTCCGAAAGCTCAGTTTAACTACGTGTCGAGTAAACTATTATTTATTGTTTTGAGTTTTATGAATATATATGTCAAGGTGGATTTCATGGCTGTTCGTGCTTTTAAGAACTTAACCTTGGATTAACAAGACGGGCAACAATGTTTTAAGCAGAACCACGAGAAGTGATCAATTAGTAATCAATATTTAAAACATTGATTAGAGTAGAAAATATATTTTATTTTCAACATAGTTTCCTAACAAATTAATAGATTTAGTCTATCTTTTTTCTAAACCCATGATTCCCTTAGAAAACAAATCTTTGTCTTGGACCTCCATAAACGCATTTTTTCCAAGCAATTTTTTCCCTTATAGTGTTACCTCGTCGACAGTTCGTATTCAAATGAATGTCCCTCCTGGGAATTGTGCCTTATTAATATGATTTTTATTATGCTGAACTAGCGGATATACAAGCAAGCAACATTTTTTTTTTCGATTTTTGTGCGCCCCAGAAGTACTCGATTAAGTATAATTACTGATTGATCACCCCTCGTGTATATAATAAAATTAAAAAATTTAAAATTTATTAAGTTCGTGAATTAAGAAAATTAACATAATTAAAAAGAAAATGGAGGAAGTAATAATCAAAGCAAAATATATCACTGCACTTAAATGCTTATCTTTTCTATTGATGGACAATACTTATTTCATTTTAATTGATAAACATGCTACACTGATATGACATATCAACAATTCCGTATCAACAAACTCTATAAATCTACTTATATTTTTAACTTTACACTAGGAATATACCTGTTTAGTAGGGGCTTTATAAATATACATGAAACAGACACAAGAACACCTCAGAAATACAATTTGCACAGTAGAAAGTGGTGAGGTGACCGCTTAAACCACTGTGCCACCAGTACAGCCAGACAAAAACGGCTGATGATGATATAAAAGAAAGAAATAAAGAACAAATGGCATAAAAAATGAACAAAACAAGTTCCTGCTGAAGTCAGCGTGGCTCTACTATCTTTTTTATAAGTAGTTTCTCGTTTTATTGTGGTTGTGTCAGTGATCCTATCAGTAATTGCAAATAAAAAGTCTAAATACAACTCTTTTGGCAACAAAAATTATTAGTTAAAATCAGTATTACGAATAGTTTAAAAAACCTGGTGACAAAAACATCAAAAACTATGGATATTAATAGTTATCATCTTGATGCAATTATGGCCGATGTTCCATTAGTTTAGTGTTCCATTGGTTGAATATTTATTGTGGAAAAAGTAATAAAGTCACTCACATTCTTTTAACAAACTTGTCTTTTCTCTAGGGAGTAGTACATGATAAAACTTATTGCCCACCGCCCTCAGATCTCGCATCTAGAACACAATAAAGGACATGTAAAGTAATATGCAAAAGAGTATTTAAAGAAGTTCATTTTCTAGAAAAATGTTAATTCTAGAATGTATTAGTATTCACTTCTGGAAGGTATAAGCAGTAAATAAGCAAACATGTCTCATGACTAAGTGACTTCAACATCTTATAGACATCTGCATAGGCAGGTGGAATGTGGTTCACTAATTGAGTTATGTTAAAAAAAAACATAGCAACAACTGATCATCTTCGTAGCCTTTATTTTTCAAAAGATTATTTGGAAATAGCTATACAATCAACCAGTTTTGCCATGGAGCAACTGGCAACTCTGCAACCCTGTGAACTACATTTGAAAGCTGAACTAGTTATCAGTATATTAGACAGTACTGACTGCCTAACAACAACTGCCATAGATGTTCATAATAATCAGGAGTAACACACTCTCCGCGTCATGGTCGTGGAACACCGTCACTCGACCTCTAGGTTCTTGTAAGAAAAATTCAACAACACTTTTGGGTCAATCCAGGAGTTGAACCTGAGACCTTTTGATTGGCAGGCACATATGCTAACTGCTACGAAGCACAGCAACAACTCTCAAAAATATTTAACAGGTAATAATGTTAATTATTATTTAATTATTTAACAATGTTATTTTAATTTTCTAGATGTTTTGAGATATATTGAGATAAGTCTGATCAAAATTATATTCAATTCAATTCAATTCAAATTTTATTTAGGCATAGCATTCATATGAAATTTTATTTAAATATGACTCATTTTAAACATTCTCATTATTTACAGTTATATTTTCTTGTGTTTGATCATTTTCCTATTATATGCAGGTCAAAACACAATGCAATAGTCAAATTCTACTTGCATTTAAGCTATTTGTATGGCTGCCTAAGAAAGCACAGAAATAGTTGTTTGAACTAAATCAAATTTTTACGATAAAATAACAGAAAAAAAATATGTTGCCAATTTAAGTGTTAAAATATTAGACAGAGTTTACTAATAACTTACAAATGTCTCCTTTATAGGTTCATCAAGGGTATTAAATTCCATACTGTCTCCTGAGGGCACACCCCGCGTTGGTATGTTCATTTCACCTTCTACCACCCCTACATCCCCAGCTGGGTACATCTAAAACAGGAAAATAGAATAAGTGTTCTAATTTTTTACTTATATAGAAACATGTTTTTACTTGATAAGATAGTACTAGGTACGAAAGTAAATAAATGTTAATAATAGCATATAAACAGTAAAAGTAAAAAAAACTACAAAAAGCAGCATTGAAATATTTAAGGAACTTCCAGAATCAAGTAATGATTCTATAGATGTATAATAATAGTATTTTAATGAGAATTGAGCTCTTAAGTCGTTAATATTTTAATGAATGGGTGGGACATTTAATGATAAGTAACTTACATCGTATTTGGTATCAAACGAAGTCATACTTATTTACACTTTTGTAGTATTTTATTACAATAAGAATCTGGATAAAATAAATAAACTCCAACACATCACACACTGTCAAATACACAGAGATACAGATGAATCATAAAGTAGAAGAATCAAGATTATGTGACATTTTTACTAAATATTTGCCGCATTACAAAATAAGTTTTATACAATTTTGATTTTTAAGAAAAGAAATGCACGAAATACGAGTTGTTTTCCACGTTAAAAAATGGCACAACCTAAATTGTGTTTCTAATTGGTTCATAATTTTTATATTCACTGATTTTCAGTCAGTGAACAGTTTTTATTTGTAAAGATCGACCGACCCGTTAATGTAAATTATGGTTTAGAAGAAATATATTTTACTAAAAAGGATACTGAAATGAAGATTAAAATACCTTTTTATGAAAAAAGTTTATCTCACATCTAAGGTTTATATTTAATATAAATACTTTGAAAACAAATGTGTGTCAATTTTGGTTATAGAACAGCCAAAAGCTTGCTTTTCAGTGATAATAAAATGTTGCCACTCTGCAGTAAGGATATTAAAAAAAATAATGTCAACAATGATCGATAACAGAAACAGATGAAATGAAATGCATGCATTCGTTTGTAAATGAATTATTAAGTAAACTTAACTGAATTCTAGTAATAATTTATGATAAATTACTATAATAAGAACAATTAACTTATTTTTTACTTTATAAATGTCAACTTTATGATATGAAAGTTACGGTTAAAAGTAAGTCAATTCCGATGTCAATATTTGTATTTTGAGCAAAAGTTTCGCATACAACATACATTTCAATCCTCAAGGTTGGACGGGAGTTGCGACTTGGCGGTGGGTAGCGAATGATGATAATTGTGGCATTTGTCGTATGCCCTTCGACAGTTGTTGCCCAGATTGCAAATTACCTGGAGACGATTGCCCATTAGTGTGGGGGGCCTGCTCCCATTGCTTCCACATCCACTGTATAGTGAAGTGGCTTCATTCCCAACCACAACAGCAGTGCCCTATGTGCAGACAAGACTGGAAGTTCAATAATAAATAAAGTATGTAACATTTATTTTTTACTTTATATTTAAGTGTGTGTTATTGAAGTCTTGTTTCATAATCATAGACTATTATTTTGTGTTGAGCCTCACAGAAGACTAGTGTTTAGCAAATTCTTTCATTAGTTTAGAAAACTGAGCAAGATTTCTATCCCGGTTCCCTCACTCCCTTAGAGTATATCAAGGAAAACTTGAAACAAACCTTATACCAACCTGTCTGACCAGCGTGATACAGTAGGCCAAAACATACCATAAGAGAGGCCTATGTCCAGCAGTGGACTATTAAAGGCAGTTGATGATGATAATGATGACTTAAAAAGGATTTGTCTGATAGCATTTTTATATTTGCACTTTAATACCATAATGATATGAAACAATACTGTGAAATCTTTTTATCTTGAATATATTATTGAGTATTATATGGTTACAATATAAAGGTTTTTTAAATGAGTGACACTTCAATAAAAGATTATAATAATAACAATGGCTTAGGTCAAGGCTGCGAAAGGGCAATTGTGGAAAAAAGAAACTTTAAGGTCGTTCAAACACTACACACAGTGCAACACTATAACAATTTTTTTTTGTGGGGTACTTTACAAACATACAAGAAACGGACACAAAGAACACCCAGACTCATAACAACACTTTGTGCGATGCACACCATGGGCTTTGAAACCACAACACTCAGGGCAGTAGAGAGTGGCGTGGCAACCCCATAACCACTAGGTGAACCGTGCAGTTAATGAAATTAACTCTGCAAACTTAAAATAATAATTTAGATTTTTTTGTAATCAATGTCAATATGTCTTTATATGCTAGTAAATCAGTTTAATTACTAACTAGAGCTATAAGTTAGTTTGATGTCATCAACTGCCTTTTGTAGTTCACTGCTGGTTACATGCCTCACCTTAGAAAGAAGTTTTTGGTCTACTATACCTGGACTGGCTGCTGGACTGAAGCTGAACATATATGTTAGTATATGGTTCGAATCCAGTTTTCCTTCTCTTCACGGTAACATGACCCTGCATAATAGCATACTAATAATCAATTTAAACTCTTGCAATGTTTTATAGTCACAATATGATATAATTTATTAAGGAATTCTGCTTTTTCATTAAGATAAAAAAGTTAAAGTACATAATGAGGTTGGAATTTCTACCTAGAAACCTGGTTAGGTAACCATACCTGTTACCTATGTATATAATACATAAGCTCTAGATCTATCTATATTAGGTTCCAGTATTTTTTTTAACTGGCTGTTTTTACCCGACTATGTAGTCTGTGTATGCTCTCGATTATGCATTTTCAAACATTGTATATATTTTTATATCAAGACAGTGTTAGACAATCTCTTATAAGCGTACAAATGTTTTATTTTCAAATTCTGCCACTTCAATTATAGTAATTATAGCCTAACAGCCTTTAACAGTCCACTCTTGGACATAGGCCTCCCCTCAGAAAGGAGTTTGGCCCATGATACCATGCTAGCCAGATTGATATAGAGTTTATTTCAAGATTTCCTTCTCTTTGCAGTGATGTCCTGCACAGTTTGCTCCATTAATCACCTCTTATGACAGATGTATATTAATATGAATGTATTAAAAAAAACTATAATTGCCAACTATTATTATAAACTATTATAAAATGATTGTTACGTCTGATGTGAAAGTGTGCAGATTCTTTATTTTATTATAAGTATTCCTTTTATATTTTTTTATCTCGTATGAAGTTACGTAATGAAAATATCATTATTTTGAACTCTCCAAATTTACTAAATTTAAAAAAAAGACCTTATAATGGATGTGTCTATGTAAAGTTGTTAGTCATTTCATATTTAAGTACCATAAATCCTTCTATTTCGGTCCATTGTAAGACGCTGATTGGTTAAGGTCCTTCCTTGACCTTCCTAGTCAGTTTTGTTGTAAATAGAGTAAAAAAAATAGGCGAATATTTATTCGGTTTTATTAATGCCAGTTTTTTTTACTCAGTTTGTTTAGCTTAACCAGCTTTTTATTGTACGTAACTGAATTTTGGAATGTAATTTTCTTAAAACTTCGCATAGTTTTTGAAGACCACTTGTTTTATAGATACTGTCTTGTGCTTAAGGCGTGTACTGTAACATAAATGACTTACTTAGTTATAACTTTTTCAATGATAAAATTATCACCAAAAAGCATAAATAAATTGTAAATTAAACACGCGTTTGTAACTAACCGAATTAGATAAAAAAGCGAGTTTTTTAAAGTAACTAAATTATTTATTATTGTTGAGTAATCTAACTACCGTTACCCAGATCTGAACAGCTGTATAGATTCAGCTGAGACAGTACGCTTATTGTAAAAATATTCGCATGTAAATCATTTTTTGTACAATATATTTTGTGCCAAGAACCATTGAGATTATGAAAACATGTTTCTAATATTCAAATTCGATGACATCAAAAGTGTACATTAATATGTAAATACTTTGCAGATGAATGAATCGAGTAGCCTCCAACCTAACGACACACAAAAATATTGTAACATTTTGATTTCCATAAAACAATAGGTCAGAGAGTGCTTTCGAAATCACCAACAATAGCCATGTCGTGTGCGCTGCGGACCGGTAGCCGCTATTGCATGAATTCATTCTCATAGTAAACAATCACTTTTACATTATTAAAAAGTGTGGGTCAAGTCATTGTTTTGCTGTATTGACTGCATAAATTACTAACACGCAATCGGTAAATACCTACTTTAAAAAGGTACGAATCAAATAGTCAACAAGTCAGTGATTCGGGAACCTAAAACGTATTATCGGAGGTATGACGTTGTCGTATAGTTTATGCCGATGCCGGTTCGGAATCACTGAAGGTGGTCGTACGACGTACAGTCACCGGCGTCCAGCAGTCAGTGCCACGCGCTTGCGGGGACGGACGTATCGCAGCGCAAATGGAGCGCTCTCGTGTGTGATTTACGCGGTGCTGGTATTGACGCGCTCTTTGTACTATAGCACGTATATTATAGTATCGTTCGAGTGACGCTTCTTTTAAGTATGTTAATGGTACAAACT
This sequence comes from Hypercompe scribonia, assembly GCA_949316085.1. NCBI lineage: Eukaryota > Metazoa > Arthropoda > Insecta > Lepidoptera > Erebidae > Hypercompe > Hypercompe scribonia. The sequence goes on from OX438974.1 coordinate 19,960,419, forward strand.
AACTCGCAACCAATGAAGAACAACAAAATCAAAGGACCACCTCCTGTACCTCCGCGGCCTAATCAGAGCGTGGTTGCGGAGGCACTGGCAAAAACAAGGAGAGCTGTCGCGGATTCGAAGGCTAGTTTTACAAAGAATCGTACCTTTTCTAAACAAGAAAATAATTATACAAAAGCTAAAACTTTGGATAGGGGTAATAATGTGAGTGAATCAACTGTGTCTCCAAAACAAAATGGATTAGCACGGGTGAAGTCATTTATCAGAGATGTAATCAGTGATAGGAGTTCTTCATCAGATGAAAGGAAATCAAGTGGACAAAACTCTAGAAGAAGTTCCAGTGACAGTAATTCCATCCCGACTCCAGGCTCAAACAAAAAATCTAATGAATCCCTTAATTCAAAAGCAGTCAAAACATGTAGACAGATACTAGTGAGGTCACTTTCAACGTCAAACAAATTGGATCAAGACGCAAAATGTAAAGTCACAAAGTCTTCTAGTTTTGCCGAGAAGACACTGCCTACACGTAAAGCACCTCCGCCACCATTATCACCAAAACCTAAGTTAAAACCAATTAAGCCTTTACCTGTAAATAATTCACCAACACCTAAAAGTCCCGTAGAGCGCTCAAATTTACAACAAAGTCCTGTAAATATCAAGGACAATACTATAATGACTCCAGAAGTTAGTCCGTATTCATCCCCGGTAGATGCGAAGCCACATAGTCCTGTATCAGAAGCACCATACGCCTCTGTAGCGGAAGTTGAAGAATTTGATGACAGGTTACGGAACATACCATCTAAAATCCCTAAACGTCTCGAAACACAACAAGAACCAGCAGTTGCATCAGAGCCAGTCAACACAAAGCTGGAAGAAAATGTAAATATAAATAATAACTCTTTAGAAAGAAAAACATCACGTGTAACAGAAATGTTAATTTCGGAAATACTCGCCGGTAGGAATAATAATAATAAAGACGAGACAAACATTGTTATCGACAAAGGTAAAGATTCTGAAAAGATGACCAATGGCAACGACCCTTCGGATCTAGATATGGATAGAATGAAGGATATGAACAATCACGAAATTTTGATATATGAATTACAGACGATGCGCTCGCAGTCCAATGTACCAGAAAGTTTAGAGACTCCAGTATATAGAGATACTAATGGACACTGTGATTCTGAAGATTCCGAACAAAACTATGCTAGGTCCTCAGTAACTAGTGGCAACACGGATTGCGGTAACATAGATGAAGAAAACACTGACGATCAGGCTTACGCGTACATACTCGATGATGACCTTAAGTCTAGGTGGGTTGGCAGAATTAAAAAATTAATATTTATATCGTATACGTAAATCACTAAAAAGAACGTAACTTCCGTAATTTCAATATGTTCAACTAAAGTTTTTGTTTTAAAAAGTTGAAGTAAAACAAGTTTTGTACGATAGTCGGCAATAGAACTCACCATTTCTAGGTCATCATAATTGCTTTTGCAGAATTGAAACGATTGACTGCAAACGTTATTTATGATGGCGATATGTTAAAATAACCTTAAGAGTTAATCCCAATAAAAATGACAAATAAGGAATTATAATTTTGTGTGTTTTCGTGGCAGACTTCGTAAGCAGTTCCGCGCTATCAGCACCATGTCTCTCCAAGGGTTGCCACCTTTACCGAAAAGCTTAAGTGGCTTCGCAGACGGCGAGTCTGACCTAGAAGAATCACCCTCACCGCCCACGGACAAACCCCCAACAGATCTGGAATCACAACTAGCCTTCTTGAAGAAAGAAATGGTAAGTTTACAATTTTATAGTACTAAATTCTTAATTGACTTTGTTGTAACCGTAGTTCCTACTAATAATTTAGTTTCTCAATATCTATTAATCGTAACCAGTTACGACTAATTCTGAAGAATTGTGTCATTTTATCTACCGATTTTGTTACCTCATAAATAACCATATAATTATTGATGACGGCAGAACAAACATAATAAGAAGTTTACTGCGCTACCGTTCATTAAAAGGACGCCAATACAAGTTAAAATGTATTAAAACCATAGTTTCTGACGTTATTAAATGATTTTTTTTAATAAGAACGTTATAAAATGTACAATTTCCGTAGTTGGACTATGAACATTCTTTTGCTTATGAAGGATACCTGTTTAACGACTTTTAAAGCGTACGGTTATAGACCAGAAACATTTCTTAATGATAGCAATTTTGTAGAAACTAGGAGAGACCGAAAATAGAACTCCCCTATGCAGTTTAAAGTACAAACATGGAAAGGAATACATAGTGTACGCGTGCGCAGTTTAAAAAACAGATGTCCGTGCATTGGGACTTATCGCTTTTTACAACGCCTTATTGGGGAACGGCATGTGCCCCATTTAAATGGTCTTACGAAATTTGGCAAAAAGGAGCATTTCAAATCAAAACACATCACATCATATGTGTCAGATGTATGTCATATAAAAGTAAATATGGACAATCGATATCAATTGGTTTAATAGACAGTTAAAGATAAAAAGTTTATCAGTTATTTGTACTAAAAACGATTATTGCAGTACCACAATAATTGTTTAGCGGACAGTCATCAATTTATCTACAGATAACTTACTGTACCTACTAGAAGTTATTGTACCGTTACCTTTTCGCGTTAGTAATAGTTATTAGTCAGAAATGCCAGCCGTATACAACATTTTTAAATTTAAACTTGGAACATACGATATTGCTAATTTTTTTTTTCTATTCTGTCTAGTTTATGTCTAACGACACAATTCCTGGTTTGCTGGAACCGTAACAACGCTCCACGTACTATTTGAAAATCTTGTAGATCTAGCGGTTAGTGATCCAGACTGCTAAGTCACAGATTGTGAGTTCCATTCTCTACCAGGACAAATAATTGTGTGAGTAGGATCATTTTTTGTGTTCAGGTGTAATATTATCTATAATATGAAAGTCTTTAAAAATACGTAAGTCATTTATTAATAACCTGGTGACCATAGTATAGGCTCTGCCCGGCTGTGGATCAGACGATCGTGAAAAAAACCATAATAAAATTGTAAAATCCTCTTTAGACGTTCTTGAAACAGTTCTGTAAATATAGTCGGATGCTCTCCGTTTAGTGTAAAATGTTATGTGCGATTTGAAACGTTGTAAGTGTAACACCTGGTACACGTAAGACAGAGATAATAATAACACTTCATTATCGCATTGTTGCACAGCTCGGTCATGACTCAAAAACTCTTAACATAGTTTTACTATCGGGAAATACATACCTCTTTATACATACATATTTGTTGTACATTACTGCCTCGGTGGCGCAGTGGTAGTGAATGCGACTGCTGTGCTTGAGATCTCCGGTTCGATTCTCGGATTAGATCAAATGTTTGTATGATCTGCAAATATTTGTTTCGAAGTTTCAGTCAGTCTAATTATCATAGCACAAGCTCTGCTTAGTTTGAATCTAGATGACGTGTGTCAAATGTTCGAAACATTTATTTTTATTTATTACTAGCGTAACAAAATCTATCCTTGGGCAGGCAATTCTCTTTGCTCATGACGACAGTGGTTAGGTAAACGTCAAACGCTTGGTCAGACTTTATGATATAACTAGTTCTGCCTTGCATTTACATCTGGGTTTTGAATCTAAGCTCACTTCCGATTCCGAATTCGGAATTGAAAGAAATCTAACAAAATAAAGATCTTAAAAATGGAACCGACGATTGTGAGTCATTGTATATTCCGTTCCGAATAAGGGAATATTGGCTCTTTCTTTTTTCTATACTTTCATTTACTTTTTTTGTGTTAATTGGACGGATTAACTTAAATACATATTTGTACTTTGATATTTAAATTCGTTGTGTCTTTAGATAAGTGGGTTAATGGCTAAACACCAACTGAGTACTTTATAATCTATACATTGAATAAAATTGTAAAAGGTCGAGTTCTGTACTTTAAAGATATTATTAAGAAACTAATAAATGGAAGTTTTATCAAGTTAACAGAATTCAAAACAACTTTTTTAAGAATTTTTCTCATGTCATCACTTATCTCAGAAGTGGCTTGACCGATTTGGATGCGGTTTTGCATCTCTTATATACTTAAGCAATTGACAATTGAGAAATTTATATCAGTTTAAAGAATCACCGCTATTACCTATACATATGCGGACGGACCCGCAGGCAAAAAATAGTTAAATTATATATGTAATTAATAAAAAAATGAAGTGCATTTTTATTTAACTTAGTTATAACTAACCATCACAATCGAGAAAATTAATTTTACAGTAGTTTAGCGAACACTATGAGTAGATTTTGTCACGTCGCGTTTTTTCCCATGTCAATTGATATTTTGTAATTCATTATGGTTGAAGGTGTGTAGGCAGATTTTAATTAGTTATATAGGCGTTAACTCTTGACAGTAGTTAATAATGATGTAATATTTACAAAAATAGCCTTAAACCTACGTATCAAATAACGTGTCTACATTTTCATTATGACCATTCGTCTGTGTACTTTAAATACGATGAGTATAATGAATTCTTTTCCGTACGCTTTATTATCTAAATATGCTTATCAAGCTCAATGTATTAAATTCGTCAAAATGAGCCACGTAACCCACTAAAGTGTTACCCTGTCCACGTATTGTCTCGATTGAAAACACTTAATTACGGCACTCTCATCCAACCTACGTACATATATTCAGTTTCATTGCAATACAATGGTTAAAAATAATTTGAAATTAACTAATAAACAAAGCTTAATTACCATATTTTGTTAATTAGTTATTTATAAATATAATTATTTTGGACAACTGACACAACGCCATCTAGCTTCAAACTCAAGCAGAGCTATGTACTATGACATTCAGATTAACTGATAGGTTTTTTGTAAACACACACATATTATACATAGAAATAACCCAAACTCCGAATCAAATATTTGTAGGTCATACAAATATTTGATCCGACCCGGGTATCGAGGCCGAGGCTTCAGCAGAGCAATCGCATACGCTACCACTACGTCACCGAGACAGTCAAACCAATCAGACTAATTACAGATAAAAGCTATTAAAACACGAGGGAGCCGTATAACATTAGCAAACGACGTAATATCTGACATCTCATCTCCATCGGACGACTAATTCTAGCACCGCGTTCTCTTATTGGTCAAACAAAAACCACGCGTTTCAGCTACTTCTGTCCACACTCTTCCTCCTTTTCACGAAATCACTTCCACAGATTGTTAGAAAGCGAAAAGAAAGGTGATACACATCAAAAAGCATGTTATAAAAATAGGCGACAATTGATCCGGTAGCCTATTCATAATAGATGATTCAAAAATCAGCGTCCACAAGAAAGAAATAGCTTCCTTCGTCGATTTAATATCCGTTTCCTTCTAAAACTAACCTCAATTCACAGTACAATTTATATTTCTTAGCCGGTCGTTTAGTTGTTGTGGGTAAGGTGTCTTGTATTCATGAAGCCGGTGTATAATAACAACTCTAATGGCAATTATCGTATTATCATTCGCTCATAACACAGCCTCGACGACCTTGTAATAATTTACATCCTACAGTTTACATTCGCTGTTTTGTTTGCTTCTAGGTTTAGTATATATTTGAAATCGGTAATTTTGATGTTTATATACAGAAAAGGAGTATATCCATATAAACCTGGTTATTTTGAATTGAAAACGATTTGAGAAATAGTTTACTTAAAGATTTTATTATTTACATTTTATGCACGTATGCGAATGTGTATTCAGATATGCTTTTTATTGGTTAATTGTTTATTCCTAAAAGGTATTTAAAAGATATTTTCCAAAAACATATTTTAATTTTTTAAAAAAAATTATGAGGCTATCACAGTTGCTCACCAACTGCCAAGGTCTGAAAACTAAGTGAGTTATTGCAACTAAAATAAAATGAAATTTGAAGAAGAACTAATAAATAACATTTTTAATGGTTAACTTTTAGAAACTATCCTTGAATCTAATAATATTTTGAGTAGCAACATTAATCACCATCCTTAATAAATGGCTTATTGACAACTTACGTAAACTTCAATAATATTTCTGCCTAACTTATTTTTTAGAACGCTGTAATTGATTGGCCATAAATAAAAGACTCAAGTTAAATAACCTTATGCATTAAGGCTACTATTACTTTCTCTATTGAACGCCACAAAGTTGTAGTAAATGTTATGAGTAGAGGCTGCAATAAAATAATATATTTTGACCTATTTCAGAAAAAACGAGAAGGGTTTCAGATAGATTGGCTTTTTTATGTTTGGGAGTAAATAAGTTTGCACCTTTAGGAGCTCAATTTCCAAAAATTATTTCTAAGACCATGCTTACAATATCAAAAGCATACGCTATCAACTTTGATTTTAAAGGTTTCCATAATGCTAAATGGGTAAGGGTTTAATGATATGAGTCAAGTAAAAATAAAACTACACATCTCACACCAAGCAAGGCTATACAGGCGTCAAGGCTAGACTTGCTTGGTGCCGTGCCGGCCGTGCTAACTTTAAACTGTTATGAATGCAATATTTCAATGACAGACGTCCTTGCCATCTTAAAAATATTAAAAACACTCATTTATATAAAAGTTTTACAACGGTGCTGCCAGAAAACGAATTCTAATAAAATGAAATCGATTATGATTACATTAATGAAATCATCGATGTTATGTTTTGGTCTATGAATATTAATTGGTAGTGGTACATACAAACGAATTCGTACAAGATATTTAATGTATTCATTGATAATGTTCATCAAAAATTTGAAGCGGTGGCCTTAGTTGCAGCATACGTAACTTTCCAAATATTAAATATGACTCCTGTCTGTAAACGTTGATTCTAAACGGTATAAATGTGTGTGTTATATACCATCATCATCATCAGTCCACTACTGGACATAGGCCTCTCCTTAGTAAGGAGGTTTTGGCCTACTATACCACGCTTGGCCAGACGGGTTGGTATAGGGTTTGTTTCAAGTTTTCCTCCTCTTTGTAATGATGTTTTCTTGCATGCTTTGTTTCCTTAGTCGCCTTTTACGACAGCCACGGGATAAATAGGGGTGGTAACACTATGTATTCTTAATCTGTCACCACACGTTCAGACACCGATACCGATAATATAAAACATCTTGTAAATTTCCCTCTTTTTTCCTGTGCGGCAATCCCTCCGAATACCACCTTTTGGTGGTTGTGTCAAACTCCAACCGACCAAGAACCGCACGTCGTCTCAAGTAGCCGGGGAACTAGCTGTACCCTATACAACATAACGGAGAAGTGAGGTTATTGTATTGATTAGACAAATTTGTGGCAATATAAACACAAGACGAATTCCATTCAGCTGTTTACTAACAAAGAATTACAAATAAACAGACTAGTAGCATCATAACAATGTATCTGCATGTATCCGGTTTGCAGCCAGGTTATGTGTGTGTCGTAATCTTGTTTCCATTTATATGAATCTTCGTATTACCATTTGCGTTGCGTAGGTGAGCACATGGCAAGACATACTTATACGACTACTATAAAATACTCGTCGTCTATGGTCAGATATCTTTTATTTCACGATATCTGTGGCGAAATGTTGACTGAATAAATTTTGAGTTACCAATTATGAATTTATAATTTAAAAAATAGAACTATTTCTATTTAAATTGACGTTGAGTTTGAGTCTCTATTCTCCTTTAGTTTTTCACCGTATGAACATTTGAAATTGTTATCTAACTTACACGGCCGCATTACGTTTATGTGGTGAACTTAGACCCCACGTACTTTAGACTGGATCCAGTAGAAAGTTGTTAACATCAAAATTGTATGATGGTAAAAGGTTAGTGCCGTTAAACACACATTAGTGTTTGCCCTTGTATATGTGGGTCGCAAACCATGGTTAAGTCACACATAAAGTAAGTTCACATAACTATTATTTTGAATAGCGAATGTAGGAAAATGTAGATTAGTAAGAGTTTTGAGGCTTGCGCTGCCCACGCATCATACATCGCTATTTAGTTTGAGTACCTATTTACATGATACTGACCATCTAAATTCTTAACTAATGTCATACTCATAAAATATAGTAATGGCAGTACTGTGTGTAGTAGTTGTAACACTTGACGTTTAAAAAATTACAAGTTTTTATTTTTCCTTCCAAAACATGTTTCCTCTGTGTAAAATCTATTAATTCTGCACCTGAATCCACAATGCGTAGCGAGTTCGTATGCCTTATATATCTACAAACCGGTTCTAAATGGTTGCGATTCCTTTAACGAATGATTAGGCACGTCGACTGCGCCGATAATAACCTGACGCTTATGCCACATTCATATTCTGTTAATTACTACCGATAACATGGCCACACGGACTTATTTTCTTTCTGTGTCTCTAATGTTTAGTCAGGAATTATTTGGAGAAAACTTTGACCAGTGTGTTTTTATTGCACCTTCAAAAGCGATAATAGTAACCTGGATTGATGTCGTCCAGAAACGCGGCAGTTATTGGTTCCATATTTTATTTTTAACACCAAGATACGATAATAAATAGTTATGCATAAAACATTCCCAAGAAACACAAGTGCGTCTGTTTTTTACACACACATTTATCAGTTACTGTTTCTTATTATATATAGGTACTTCATCACTCCCTCTATCACTCTTAAACTGCATCGTCACCCATTTTTTTCCTAGCTTCTTGACTCGAGGTAATCACCAGTTACAACCAGGTTCACCATTTCTAACGTGCAACTTTAATATCCCCATTTATATATAAATGTAAAACGAGTACGTGATGAATGGTTTGATGTGATATAGAATGCTTAATGCGTGGAATAATTAAAATTATCTCCATAGAAATTAGTAGAATATTAGCGTTTTCAGGTTTCCAACATAAAAATCGTTTTCAGGTACTTCAAAAATTTGTATTGTATTGTATAATAACGAACTTTTCCTTGTACAGACTATTACCAATATATTGCAATTGGTTATTTCCTTTAATTTTAACAATAAATTCTATGAATAATAGGATTTCGGGAAGGTAATGTTGTTAACTTTTAATATGTAATTACTACATCCTGAGCCACTAAGCGCGATTTCCTTGTTGCAATATGTTCCATGACAGCACTTTTCAAATAAGAGTAATCTTCAATTTTAAGATATAATATAAATTCAATCTATTGTCATTTAATAATGAGGTTTCTAGAATCATCTCTAGCCTGATTATCGTCGCTCGAAATCCAGTGATCCACTATACGGATTCATTGTAGGGGATTATCCAACAGGATGGTACGTTCCAGCGTTGCACAGAAACCTTATGAGCCAACTCATTTTAAATGTGGAACATCGATCAAAACCATTGCCTTTGTGTATAAAGCTCATTAGAAAGAGAGTTGTCGTCTACTTTGGACGTAGTTACCGAAGCTTGTAATCTGGACATCAGATGAAACGGCGATGACTTTCTATATCTTTTGTTTAAAGGCATATCTCCCACGCGTTTGTTTCGAACGCCCCCATACACAGTTAAACGTGCTTTTACTTCCAAAGTTACGGTGGGCAACCATGGTTCATGCTGTCAAGTTGACAGAAAAATTGGAAGGGGAGACGTTAATAGAAAGAAACGTGTTTTATGGCTGTATAATTCAATCGTCGTTTAGCTTTAAATGATTAATACATTATGAATAGGTTTCCTATACATTTTGGGTAGTATATTTTGAAGCATAGCCTATAGTAACAAAATATAATATAATATGAGAAGCTGAAGAGCTTTTAGTCGATTATTTGTGTAAATATGTTAATATCTGAAACTGACAGTCGGTTTAAAAACTTATCTTTGTAATCAATAAAGTATTCGTTCCAAAATGTTACATTTGTTGTTACGCTATGACCTAAAGGAGAAGTACAAGTGAAATTGTTGACGGGTAAAACAATACTATCTAACAAGTTATATATTACTACTACTCACGATTTTTGTTACTTTTTTCTAAAGTTAAAGTAGCATAAGTTAGTTCTTATAACACTAGCTATCTGCCAGTGCAAATCTCGTCAGCTGTTATGGAGATTAGCCGGAACAAACTGACAGTTTTACTTTGACTTTAGGCAGTATATACTTTCGTATGTATTTAGTAAAAAGTTCTTGATTTCCCAAACAGATACTTCAATTTTATTTATTTCTAAAGTTAGATGTATTCAAACATCGGAGAACTGTAGTATTGAAAATAACTCACTTAAAAATTATTAATGTTCTGATTATATACTATATAAATATTCTAAATGTACATTATTTCATACACTATTTGAACTCGTAGGCGTCTGTAGAATGTCATCATGATTGACGTCAATTGTTCGATATAATGATTAACCCTCCACCCGTATTGTGTCGAGGCGCATCCGTGTTGGCAGAGAGCGCTAGGAGCCCAGGATGTTAACCTCTACCACGAGAATAAACCGATAAATGACACGGGCTATTATAGATCATGCCTGTCGCTACGCGGCTGAAAACTGTTTCGGTGATGACAAGGGTCTTATTTCTTCTGTGCTTTTTACCATGACGCGGTAGCGGTAATATATAATTTGGAAATACTGACAAACTAGCAATAAACGCGTCAACTATAGTAATCAAATACATCTGGTTTAGCTGGAAGCTGACCTAAATACTGAGGAAATTTTGATTATGACTATTAAACAGTTCTGTTTTGAAAACGCACATTTTAATACTGTTTAAAACTAATTTATTGGAAAACTTGAAAAAGTGTATTATTTTTAGAAGAAATACAAATCCTTGGCGCGTTTTTTTTATCAAATACCAAAATTTTGTGTGTCACTTAAACGTCTTGATTCTTTTTTAAAAACGGTTACATAAAAACATCTCGCTTGAAATTCGAAGTTGATCATAAATTAATAAACTAAAGAGAAACTAATTACGCGACAACGGCGAACACACGCGATTTTGTATTAACAAGTAGTAGGAGACATACTATAATGAGACTACGTCATGTTGGCCTGGAGGGAGAGCACGTGCCGTTATTTTTAGCTCGAGCACGACACCCGGGGGTTACATCACAACTCTAACTGGATTACTTAAAAAGTTATCAAATCGCGCATTCATCACTCGCGTTTGTCTCGATTCTTGATGCGCAACAACGCTTTAGATAATGTGTTCCTATTTCAAAAATAAAGAATCCTGCAAAGATTTATGGTTCGTAAGGTTTTTTAATAGGTCTTTACGCTATGTCGTGATGAAAAGGTTTTAAGTTTAATTAATTTTTCTAACCTTAACCTAACTATGAGTATTTTTATCACTTTCGTAATTAGACATATTAATATTCAAATGGGCTAAAGTTGTGTCTGGTTACTTTACTTTATAGAAATAATTAAATATTCAGTCTTATAGGTTTACGCTACGCGCGCTCATTTTCATACTCATTATCTACTTTCTGAATCCTCTTAAACTCTGTAAAAATTGATTTTCATTTCTCCAAAAAAAAAAAAATTCAAAAACAAAACTAAAAAGAAAAGATCTTCCAATCTTACCTTAACCGTGTCAAATTGCAGGTCCAGCTTTCAATGTCCGTTTAAATATAAGTTTAACCTGTTAATCGTGAAGGCCTAATTAAATCTTTTAATGAATAGTTTTGAAACGAACCAAAATTTCCCGAATTTTCGAACTTACAGTATATTTAATATAAGACCTTAGTATATCATCTCAGCTGTGAGATATATTGTTATTGCCCTGTCCCAGTAGATGCGTAACGAAGAAGACTCAATAGAAAATGTTTCGTATCACAAATATATTGATATTGATCTCTCCTTTTCTCTATGACTCAACAAATTGCAATATATCGTCAAGTGTAGTTTTGCTCATAAAAGATGGAACCTTTTATTGGTTCAGAGATATAATATTGCAATAAATGAAAAACATCTATTATTATAATTTACCTTATAAAATGTTAAGTGTCCAAGATAGAGGACATAGTTTTAACTACATAGTACAATAACTGCTGTTATGTAAACCAAGGGACTTTCACACAGATTTCACATACCTCTCACAAACAATGAATTAAATTTTACATTTCTATGCAAATAATATCGAGTATTTTGTATTAACGATTATAATTAATTAAGACTAGTCTGACATCTAAACATGTAAATTTTAACATGAGATGAGCTACCGCTCCTTAAAATCTGATTTTGGAGTAGGTATCATATAAGGTTGTTGGTATCTTTTTACTTTCCGTATATGTTATAAAACAATTGATCTTTTTTTTATTGATTTTGGTTTATGCCAGTATCAATAATAAAATGGATAACCTATTTTTTTTAATTTACTGATTTAATAGAAGCAGGCAACTTATATTAATCTGAGTTGTCTTTTCTTTAATAGACTTACTCCTTACGACTTTTAGACTGAGTCTATTACATACTTTCCAACTGCTCATCTCGATAATGATGCTGGTTTCAATAATTCCTGGTAGATAAAAGTTCTACCTTCGCTTCATAGCTAGTCACCTTAGATTTTGCCGAAAATGGCTGAAAAGTGAAACGACATTTGTTACTTTCACCATGAATACTTTGAGAAATTAAAAAAAAATCTTTAAGGTAAGAACGACTAACAAGACCCTAGACTGCGACCACAGAGAAATATGACTAAAATTGCTTTGACTTTATGATGATCCAATATTTTTTCATTAATACAGCTACGACATACGTCCTGAAGGACAAAAAGGTTTTTTTGGCTACGTCTGTAAGGTCGCGATAGTCTTCTACAGAACAGCTAAAAAAACATAAACATATAAAGAAATTGTCTTAATAGATATAGTTGCTTAATTTCCTTGTCAATTTTGCAATTACGACTCCTAGGCTTCGACGTAAGAAGATAAAATAAATAAATTCTGCGTATAGTAAGTATTCCCTAGTGGCTACAAGGCCTTAATAAGCGTAATAAACCTCAATGACGCAGTAAAAGATGACGTCATAAAATGTCCCTCGCCTGTGTTATTGGTTTTATGCTCTCACATTCTCCCATAAAGACAATTTCAGTACCACAAGCACTTGAACTTAGCAATCTATTGTTAATTTCTACAATTTATTCGTACCGCATGACAATTTATCGTAATATCTTACGTGTTTTTTTTTCAGAAAGTAGAACAGTAAATTACCTCAGTATCAAAACACCCACTTCCAATATCTAAAACATTATTCCTACAGAAAAACAATAGTGTCCTATAAATTTTAATGCAAAATGTTGCCATTAGATTAAAGAAGCCATACTTGTTATAGCTCATGTTCTATATTCATAATTAATTTATAATTTTTACCAAAAATCAAACAAGATGTAGGTAGTATATTTAGCTGTAAAGTTTCTTATTTAAATTTATCTATGACTTAATAAAAGCAAGGGACATTGAGGACGTCACTAAGATTTACGTATCATCTATAAATAACGAAGTTAACGAAGCATTAGTCAAAATAAACACTTTAATATAGAAGACACGCTTCATTTGCTCACACTTGTTTTAAATCATTCAATTTTAAAGTGTTACGCCTGACATTAACATCGTAAAGGATGAAGCTGTAACGTATTTTCATCAACAGACTTTAATAGCCGACTACTGGACATCAACCCCTTCTTAGAAAGGAGGTTTTGACCTGCGATACCAACCTGGTCAGACGGATGGTATAGGATTTTTGTCAAGTTTTCCTTCTCTTTTTAGCGTGCTGTTATCCTGCTTAATTGGCTTCTTTAGTCGATTCCCACGATACCCACGGGATGAATAAGGGTGATGACACATCACACTCCGTACTCTACATCTGTCACCACGTGGAAACGGTATTATGCATATTAGAATAAACTTATGTCACTTGTCAACCAAAAAAATCTTAAACAACACCTCTAATACTATCTAGTTCAATAACATTAATCAATAAAAATCTCAACCACTGATTGAACCGAATTGGCTAATAGGAGCCATGCATTATGGACTGCATCATAAAAAAATAATGTCAACTGTTGGCTACGGCCAGATGAATGAGAGTCCGTCGACCTCAAAGCAACAGTGACATAATGGCTCACGTTTAGATTACTGACAACTTAACAAGTCATCAATTGCCGTCAGCTGTCTACCGGCAATACTGACAGTGGACAAATTAAAAAATCTTGTTATATTTGTTCGACTGTCTTGTTTTAATTTAGTGTTGTTCAGAACATAAACATTTCTAACCCAAATTTTGTTACTCTTTAGGAAAGAAACATTAGAATTGAACGTAAAATCCAAACTATGTAATAAGATTTAAGTTGAGAATGGTTTGCCGTTCACAAAATTTAGACCAGTTATAAACTGAATATTTTTTTTCTGCATTTTTTTTTACTTCTATAAAACTCTCAGTAAACAATGTTTACCTTTCTTAGTTCTTACACTTACCTTTTATTTAAAGATGTTCATGTGGACCAATGTCTATTAAGGTATTTGTTTTATGTAATTTAGAAAGTAGATTGTCAACTGCTGTTTAAACATGTTACATTCAAATATACACTTGATTTAGTTTGATCGCATTACGCGCCATTTTTGGATTTCGAGCGCATCATTTACACTTGCATCTAGCTTCATGTTTATCTATTCCATTCGTTACTCAAGCTTACATTTCTTTATACTTGTAATTCATATCTTTTGTTGACATTGCCTGATTCTTCCTAGCCTTATCGTTTCTTAGAAATTGATGAGCTTTGTTTTAATTAAAAATACGGCATTGTGAGTATTTTATTTCAGTTTTTAAAGGCACTTTTATTACTTCTTAATTATGATTTAGCATTCCACTTGATTGAACAACACAAAAGGATTGTCGATTCTGTTGTCCATATTTGTAATTCGCGAAGAGAAACTTTAATGACTTTTGAAAGTCTAAAACATTATATTTTTATAACTATGTTACATGATTGGTCTTGTTATTCTAATAAACTGTATCACGGCGATTTAATAATTTTGTTACTAAATTATGTATTCACATAACATATTCACTATCTCTTTCTTTTTGCAACAAAATGTTTGTATATTAAATTTCTAAGCGTAATTTTGGCGTCAAATCGCGCAATAACGTAGGCGTTAATAAGTAATATAATTAAACAACTGAGAAATTTAAAGTAATACACCTGAAAGTTGAAGACCCATTTGCTTACTCTGTACTAAAGGGCCACAGGGTCTTGTGAAATTAAAATTGTTGAAAAGTTCTACAATAAGAACCTGTAAAACACAGCTGATTTTATGAAGTGGTGTATCTGTGTGCAGCACATGCGCAATAAAGTGTGTCGGCTGCGCATGGCAGCAGCCGCACAACTAACTCACGCGCGCACGCTCCGTAGTACTTTCACATGTCATATTTGTGTGTGTATCAATTTCAACTACGTTTGGATTAATCCTCATTTGGTTAAGTACATACCGCATTAAAATTGTCTTGTAATGAAGATTCTCGTAATTGAGAATAAAATATATTACATTCAGCATTGATTTCTCAACGGCAGTGATTTTCATCACGAAATGATTTTCTTGCATTATAATGCTGACATCTGTATTTACGTTACAAAACGGTTTGTTAATAGATGTCATTAACATTTATAGTGTAAAAATATTTCGTTATGGTTCAACAGCACTGTGTTTCTAGGTTAATGAATTTAATAATATCTACGGTTCACTGGCGTTTGTGATACTTATGTGTTCTTGCATAATGTTGACAACGCATAGGTGCACACGCGGTCTTTACATTTTTTCCCTTTTCTATCATTTTGTAATCTTTATGTAACGGTCCTCGTGACATATATTGTCACGTTTTCGTCATTTACATACATACGTTTATTTGTTTGAACGGTATTTGTTATAAATACTTGCAAATATTCGCTTCAAACATAATATTAGTTTTCATTTCAAATAAGGAAGTAGTCCCCTTCGAGGTTATTGTAAACTCTTTGAAAGTGCGCGGCATTTTGTTTAAAAAGTCTGTTTGACCTTAATAGTAGTAACTAAGTTATTAATTTATAACTAATAATAATAGATCATTTTTTAAGCTGTCGCCACGCCACTCTCTGCTGCGCCGAGTGTTTTGGTTACCCCACATGAAACAACACTTTGTGTGATCCACAAATTGTTGTTCTAAGTCTAGGTGTTCTTTGTGTCCGTTTCTTGTATGTTTGTAAAGTCCCCCGCGACACAGGATTTATTTCTAGAGCGGGCGTTGTTTTTTTAATATATATACAGACTGACTGGTGAGATACCTTCAATATTTGAGGACGTGATAGTATGCGAACATATATCATGAAATAAAATAACATAAAAACGAAATATTAAATAACTTCTTAGTAAACTTCGTACACAGCACACCGAGAGCCCAGTATTTAACTGCGGAATACTTGGACACCGCGCGGACTTATTTTTTAGAGACATTTCGATAAAAAATAAGCACCTATTTTTTTTATATCAAGTTAACGAGAATCGAGTACCGAGTACTCTCCATAAGTATTGAAGGTATCTCACCAGTCACAGTGGATATATAATAGACGTTACTTCATCTACGCATAAAGTAGACGAGATAACGTTTATTAAAAAGTGTAGATACAAATACCGAGTTCAAATATTTTCTGTCACATTTTAAAATCTCTTTTCTCATTGTAGATTGTAATCAGAAATCCTAAATTATTTTATGAAACTCTCCGTCTAGTCGGTCAAACTTCATGAACATACAAAACTTGATAGCTAGTCGTTTTTTATCTAGCTATAAAGCCCCCAGTACACAATGGCCCATGCGTGCCCACTACAGGCCATCGCCATTGTGTACAGGGGGTAATGGTATATGATGGCGGACAGTTGTCCATCGTGGCGCACAATCGGAGAGTTGTCGGTTTTTTGGGCACACTTCAAAGGAATCGTGGCGTAACGTGGCCTGTGGTGTTTACACAATCGGCCATTGTTTAGTTCGTCACCGGCCGCTGACCGGGATAGTTGTGTTGCGTGATATTGCCGTGGCGTGCGATCGTCCAAAATGTCAATGGCGTGGAGCAATGAAGAAACTTTCAAGTTTATTGATTTATATCAATCTGAGCCCGCAATTTGGGACACAAATAATGCACTGCACAAGGATAAGAACAAGGTATGTTTATACTATTTTTATTTTGATAGAAATTATGTATATCCATACTTAACTACTTACTTACTAATATTATAAATGTGAAAGTGTCTTTGTTTTGGTTGTTTATTAATTTGTTCGTTCATCGGATTGGCGTGATTTTTTGTGTAGGGATACTTGAAGGGCTGTAGAGTGACATAGGCTACTTTGTTTTTCAAAAATCAACCTCTAACGGCCATACGCACAGACGTCAATTACAGTAAAGACAGCTTTTGTCATACAATAATAGCCTTTATTTGTATGGAGCTTAGGAACAAACACTTAAATAGGAATTAAGCCTTAATTGGTGTCTATGCGTGTGGCCGTAAATGGTTAAAGTGGGGGGTTAAAATTTGTATGAAAATTTATGCGCGGGCGAAGCCGCGGGCGAAGAGCTAGTCTATCTATACTTTTATACTAATATTAGGAAGGACTTATTGTTTGTGGGAATTGAATAAGCTCCGAAACTAATGTACCAATTTGAAAAATTCTTGTAGCATTAGAATTACATTATCCTTGATGAAAATAGGCGATAAAAGAGCCTCGTCTGAAAATAATAAATGTTGTAATGTGAGTACGATGTTTTCAGGTGAATGATGCATGGAATCGCATTGCAGACACCATGCAAATTCCTGTTTCGGAACTTAAAAAGAAAAAAGAGACATTGATGTCAGCATTTCGGATGCATTTTAAGAAAAAACAAGATTCGATACGATCTGGTATGGGAGAAGAAGAAATTTATAAGCCAATTTGGATTTTTTATGATGCTATGGAGGCATTTTTAAAAGGCAAATACACAGTAAAAAGTATAATTTCGACAGATGAGCAAAGGGTAAGTAAAACAATTAATTATTTTCCAATATTTTTATTGATAAGTAACTAAGTATTTACTCATCTTGATTACCACAAATTATAAACTAAATAAATTATGCATCATAGGCCCTACCACTGCATAGTCTTCTTTGATGGATGTAATTCATAAAATTTGATCTTATTTGCCTAGCATTAATAGGAGTCCGACGAGGTACAGATTGTAATGGTAATAGATTTTCTTCATGGTTTACTCTCATACCTACATGGATTAATTCACCATTCTTATCATAGCTGTCAGTACTGCCTGGTGGAGTATAAATATTGCGAGATGATTTGCTCTTTCTTAAAAAATTGTATAGTAATAAACAGCTGTGGGTTATAATAGAAGTTTTAACGACATCTAATGGAATAGGTCTTTTAAATACTCTAAAAACTGATGATAATATCCCGAAAGTATTCTCTACGACCGCACGAGAACGTGATAGTTGTTGATTGAACATTCTTTCTGGGGTACCTAACTGATGATGTCCAGGAAAGGGCTTCATAATATGAGAACTAAGAGCAAAAGCGCCATCACCCAGAAAAACATAAGGCATATTAGTATTACTTCCAGGAAGTGGGCAACAAGGTGGTAAATTAAGGGTCCCATCACATATTTTCTTCCACAAATTGCTTTGATTTAAAACACCTCCATCACTAATTCTCCCTTGGCTTCCTATGTCAGCAAACAAAAAACAGTAATCACTATCTACTAGGGCTAATAAAACGATGCTGAAACTTCCTTTGTAATTAAAGTATTCAGATCCGGTATGAGCTGGTGCTAATATGGTAATATGCTTCCCATCTATCGCGCCAAGACAATGGGGAAAGCTGAATCCTTCCGTTTTGGTCAGCCATTCTTCAGCACTTGTGGGAATCTGAAAAAATAAATATTATTTTTTCAGGCAGTTATTGGAGAACAGACAGGAGAAGAAACAGAAACTACAAGTGATGCCAGAAGCAACACAGAACCAAAGGACATAAATATAAAGATACCTGTACAGAGGAGACGTTCAGTTAAGCCACCTGAGTTAGAAAAAGCAGATAAGGAAATGTCAAAGGCTTTTAATGCGTTAAACCAGGCTATTCTCAATAAAGACCAACAAAATAAAACAGAGGACGACTGTGACTTGTATGGGAGGCTTCTTGCTAACAAACTCAGAAAATACTCAGATAATGAGAGACAAGAAATAATGTACGAAATTGATGGGTTACTATTAAAACGGCGTCGCAATTGTAGTCCTCAATACGTGTCTTCACCTTCTCAAATCATTATAAGTAAACGTCCGTATTCTTCAGCCACCAGCTATTCTTGTCCATCACCGTCGTCATCTTGGATCAATCGCCCCTCATCATCGTCTTCAAATCATTATATAATTACTTCTCCTATACAAAGCCCATCACCTATTCCACCTGCGCAAACTCCATCCCCTCTTCCACCTACTGAAATCCCTAATGCCTCATACACACAAGAAGTAGTTTATCAATCCCCCAACAGAATCCATACACCTGTCCCTACAATCCAGATACCTGAAGGATCCATGCAAATAATTTCTAACGAATTATATTCTCAGACACAGAGTCAGTCCCAAAATATTTTGCCTGATGCTTATGCAAAAGCTTTGAATGACGATTGTTAAAATGATTGTTAAAAAAATGTAATGGGGCAATAATTATTGATTAAAAAATTTGAAGTATATATAAATGTTTTACTAACTCACCTTAATCATGTCCTTTAGCACTTGGTTCAGAGCCAAACATACTTCAGGAATAATTCTGGATATGAGTGTACTTGATATTTTAAAATGGTAGTGCAGGCTCCTATAACTGTCTCCAGTCGCAAGAAATCGCAATGTCAATGCCAATCTTATTTTTGGAGGTATTGCTTCTCGCCAATATGTATCCTTTTTTGCAATAATTGGTGATATTTTTTGCAATATATACTCGAAATCACTAAATGATATACGAACAAAGTTATCGAATTCCCCTGATGGTTCTGCAACAAGGTCGCTTAACAGATTGTCCATGAATTGCCTGAAAACGGTAAAAACAATCTTAAGTAGTCATGTTGTTTACGTTAACATTCTAAATATTAATATTATATCCTAAGTACCACATTAAAAAATCTACGTACCTTGTCCTGTTTCGATGAATGGTCAGCATCCACCATCGCCTTTTTCGCCATTTCCTTTTAACAACTTTGTGACGGTACACACTTCTGTAATACTTGTAAACAGTATACAAATAAATAGCCGCAGCCGTAATTACTTCGACGTCCATCGCAAGTGGTTTGCCAGGCAGCAATGAGCCATACGCCATTGTGTGAACACCAAGTGATCGTGGCCTACAATTGTGCATTGCAAAGCGTGGCCCATCACAGGCCATTGTGTACTGGGGGCTTAAAATGTAAGTGACTGCCTCGGTAGCGCAGCGGTAGCGAATGCGACTGTTGTGCTTGAAGTTTCAAGTTCGATTCCCGAGTCGGACGGAATGTTTGCATGATCTGCAAACATTTGTTTTGGAGTTTGGGTGATTTCTATGTATAATATGTATATATTTACAAAAAAAACATAAGTATTCTATGAGTCAGTCTTGTTATCATGGTACAAGCTCTGCTTAGTTAGAAACTTGTGTGTCAAATGTTCAAAATATTTAAAATTTTATTAAAAAATGTACTAATATTATTTTAACTTAATGGAAAAACTCCTTGTATAAAGAAGATTTTTTTTTTATTTGTACTTAGAACGAATTATAGAACTTTGAGAGCGATTTCAAGATGTCGTTAAGTTGAACGAGAGACTCGTGACTTTGAAAAAAGGATAAGCATTTTCATCCACCATTTTGTTTAAAAGCAAGGTCGCTTATATTGTTGTCCATAGCTGACGCGTTACTACTCGATTGTAAGTTACGTATTTAGACATTGCACGCCTAACCATTAAGTTTTTGCTTCATCCAAAACGTGTTTCAAATGTTTCAGTGACATGCGAAAGGTTCAATTTAGATATTAACGTGGAACAAGCAACACCAAAAATTTCTAAAGTTTTCAAGGATTTCTGAACGTACGATTTTACTAAGGCTAAAGAAATTACATACTATTGTTTATTGCGATATGTCTAGACTGACAATTTAGGTAAATATTTAGTACAATATTTAAACGATAAAAGAAATAATTATCTACATATTGCTTGATTTATATTTTTCAAACTTCAAATATAACAATACTGAAATTACGAAGATCTAAAGATGCGCAAATTTAGTATAACAATTTATCTAATATATATTCATGGCTAAATGCCAAAAAGCTCGATAGAATCATAAATTTTCTGTAAAACAATTTATATACAAATTCCCAGAAAAAATATAGAATATTTGCATAAAATAAATGGATTGTATTAAAATATTTGCGGGTACTAATTTGATAGCTTTTCTGCTCTTCTAAGAAAAATATGCAAATACATTAGAAATGACCTGAATGATAGTAATGTCTAGTAGATAAATAAACGTTAAAAATATACAAAGAAACCAGAGTTTCTACAAATGAAATATTGAGAAATCTATATGTTTAACATATAGATGAAATGCATGAGATGAGAGAAATATATATGTAAGTATAACAATGTTAAATGAATCTTGCCTCTATATATACCTGTGATTCAACGGACATAGTGAGTTTACGTATAAAAAGCAACGAAATAATCACTTATCACAGGTGCATAGAGTCACCCACTTAAAACCTAGGCCCCAAGTCAACCTCATCTGCAAGTGGTGTAGCTGATAGACGGACGATTGGCCAACAAAACATCTCGATTAGCGGCAATAGGCTGACGAAAAGTGGGTGTTTAATATAAGTCTGTCTACCCCTCCGGGTAAGCGGGCGTGATTTTATGTATATATGTCATTAGTTATCTGTATAGTCATAGTATCATTTTGAGTTTTATGTACTGAAAAATGGGTCTCCGACGGTATAAAACGAATGAAGTGACGAGCTTAAAAGTAATTACTGTTCATAATACGTCTAGCATCCAGAATAAGTTTAAATGTACGAGTATCTATGTCAAACGACTGACTACTTACAAGACAAATGCGTTACTCAGAACAAGACCACTCATGGTATAGTTTTATCAGGCGAGCTGTTAAACTAATTAACTCCTGTAGGTACGCAATTACTTCTAAGTCCCAGCGGCGGGAATGTGCCGCAGAAATTCATACTCTAACACGATTATTATAAAAGTGTATTATTTTATTAGGGAAGTAAATGTTGCTTCTACTCTTTCAGAAAGAAACATTAATATTTTTTTGTTTAACGCTTGTTTCGAATCAATCAAACGCTATCGTTAAGTGCTTTCGAAGGGTAGGTGATTACTAGGCGTCATTTCGATAAGGGATGGGGTTTTATCGAATATGATAGCCATTTCTGTTACAAAAACTTATGGCATTTTGTATCTGTCTATAAAGTGTAAGGGTGTAGTCAAACTGTTATGTAATTGTATAGTTTTAAGTACATTAAATACCCTTAAGTTAGTTTAGTAAACTTACATTGTACTATCATATAGGATACGTACAAATTAAGGACCCTTTAGCAATCTGTAACAGATAGATTTCTTGCAGGTAATGTGGTAATATTGTGAAAGTAAAATATAAAAGTACAATTAATTCATAAACCTTTCTACAAATTTACTTTTTAAAATAAAAAAAAAGTCATCTAAATGTTTGTCATCCCTTCTTTAGTAACACTTTTACTGTTTAGTTACGCTTTCTTTTACTATTTGGTAACCGCACTACGGTATTATGGTTTTTATATTCATTTGAAACTATTTTCCTTGACTATCTCAATTAAATTCACTGCCTCGATTCTCTTTTGTAATTATATTCTTAACAAAGTTGTTACACCGCAATGAATAGGATGCACTTTATAACCGAATAAGCCAGTGAAAGATTTACTGACGTAATCGTTTTGAAATAGATAAAAAGTAATTTGCGGTGGTAAGTGCTCTTGTTGTATAAGACCTTAATACCGTATAAATTATATTCGTATTAAAACTACCATAGCGGAACGTTTAGGTAAGCATCCCTAACGAGCCATTCATACGAACTGTTTGATAAGACGCACCGTGACTCACGACTCCGCGATGATAGATACACATACAGCTGATAAAACTATGCTAATTTTCATTGATTAATTAACCATAGTGACGGAATCATTACATGGTTAATTAGGGAAGTAAATTAATGTAAATTTTTTGTTGCCAGAGGATCTGCTACCATCGTCATAATCGTCACAGTGAATGCCAGATATTCTTTCATTTTTTACGCTAAGTTAGATGCTGGCCACCGCAGTGTAGATGCCTATAAATATTCACAACACAAATAGTGTCCAAAAGCAATAATAAAAAGGCTCAAATTTGATATCAAGTCCTTGAACGTAGAGGGCCGTGGATATAAAGAGAATCTTATCTAATTAATTTTTTCCTCCGACCTTTTTTTCTGAATTAATATTATGTACACCGACTTATATTTTCACAGTACACGCAAAAGTGAGTAAAAGTACGTATGTACCTATCCGCGATATGGCTCGTTCAGTATCCGGTGACTCGGGTCATGAGAAAGTTAAGTCGATGTCAGCAGTTGATATTGTACACAAAATTCGTTCACTTGCACATTCAGAGAGTCACTCGACAGCACGTGAACAAAACCGGGTCGAGAAGACAAAGCCTACTTGAGCATGATTCTGACCAGCGATGTTATTGAGAATGAAATTGGAAACGAAACAGGAAAGTTGGCAATAACATACGTTTGAGAGTTCTTCTTTTGGTGTTACTTAGTCCATAGTTTTGTTAGCGTGAAAGTTAAATTTTACATCCCAGAAAAACGAAGATCTAATTTTATGTCCTTTGCTGTATACCTAGTAATGTGCAATTTAAACTTTAAGATGCCAGAGGAGCAGTATTACAGCATGTAACTACCAAAAACATACATATAAATACTAAATTTTTTGATCAGTTTGGTACGATAAGTAAAGAACTTTAAGAGATTTTGCGATTACGAAAAAACGTATGTTAGATTTATGTAAAAAAAATAAAACAAGTCATTTTCTTTAAAGTAAAGTACAATTAATTCATAAACCTTTCTACAAATTTACTTTTTAAAATAAAAAAAAAGTCATCTAAATGTTTGTCATCCCTTCTTTAGTAACACTTTTACTGTTTAGTTACGCTTTCTTTTACTATTTGGTAACCGCACTACGGTATTATGGTTTTTATATTCATTTGAAACTATTTTCCTTGACTATCTCAATTAAATTCACTGCCTCGATTCTCTTTTGTAATTATATTCTTAACAAAGTTGTTACACCGCAATGAATAGGATGCACTTTATAACCGAATAAGCCAGTGAAAGATTTACTGACGTAATCGTTTTGAAATAGATAAAAAGTAATTTGCGGTGGTAAGTGCTCTTGTTGTATAAGACCTTAATACCGTATAAATTATATTCGTATTAAAACTACCATAGCGGAACGTTTAGGTAAGCATCCCTAACGAGCCATTCATACGAACTGTTTGATAAGACGCACCGTGACTCACGACTCCGCGATGATAGATACACATACAGCTGATAAAACTATGCTAATTTTCATTGATTAATTAACCATAGTGACGGAATCATTACATGGTTAATTAGGGAAGTAAATTAATGTAAATTTTTTGTTGCCAGAGGATCTGCTACCATCGTCATAATCGTCACAGTGAATGCCAGATATTCTTTCATTTTTTACGCTAAGTTAGATGCTGGCCACCGCAGTGTAGATGCCTATAAATATTCACAACACAAATAGTGTCCAAAAGCAATAATAAAAAGGCTCAAATTTGATATCAAGTCCTTGAACGTAGAGGGCCGTGGATATAAAGAGAATCTTATCTAATTAATTTTTTCCTCCGACCTTTTTTTCTGAATTAATATTATGTACACCGACTTATATTTTCACAGTACACGCAAAAGTGAGTAAAAGTACGTATGTACCTATCCGCGATATGGCTCGTTCAGTATCCGGTGACTCGGGTCATGAGAAAGTTAAGTCGATGTCAGCAGTTGATATTGTACACAAAATTCGTTCACTTGCACATTCAGAGAGTCACTCGACAGCACGTGAACAAAACCGGGTCGAGAAGACAAAGCCTACTTGAGCATGATTCTGACCAGCGATGTTATTGAGAATGAAATTGGAAACGAAACAGGAAAGTTGGCAATAACATACGTTTGAGAGTTCTTCTTTTGGTATTACTTAGTCCATAGTTTTGTTAGCGTGAAAGTTAAATTTTACATCCCAGAAAAACGAAGATCTAATTTTATGTCCTTTGCTGTATACCTAGTAATGTGCAATTTAAACTTTAAGATGCCAGAGGAGCAGTATTACAGCATGTAACTACCAAAAACATACATATAAATACTAAATTTTTTGATCAGTTTGGTACGATAAGTAAAGAACTTTAAGAGATTTTGCGATTACGAAAAAACGTATGTTAGATTTATGTAAAAAAAATAAAACAAGTCATTTTCTTTAAAGTAAAGTACAATTAATTCATAAACCTTTCTACAAATTTACTTTTTAAAATAAAAAAAAAGTCATCTAAATGTTTGTCATCCCTTCTTTAGTAACACTTTTACTGTTTAGTTACGCTTTCTTTTACTATTTGGTAACCGCACTACGGTATTATGGTTTTTATATTCATTTGAAACTATTTTCCTTGACTATCTCAATTAAATTCACTGCCTCGATTCTCTTTTGTAATTATATTCTTAACAAAGTTGTTACACCGCAATGAATAGGATGCACTTTATAACCGAATAAGCCAGTGAAAGATTTACTGACGTAATCGTTTTGAAATAGATAAAAAGTAATTTGCGGTGGTAAGTGCTCTTGTTGTATAAGACCTTAATACCGTATAAATTATATTCGTATTAAAACTACCATAGCGGAACGTTTAGGTAAGCATCCCTAACGAGCCATTCATACGAACTGTTTGATAAGACGCACCGTGACTCACGACTCCGCGATGATAGATACACATACAGCTGATAAAACTATGCTAATTTTCATTGATTAATTAACCATAGTGACGGAATCATTACATGGTTAATTAGGGAAGTAAATTAATGTAAATTTTTTGTTGCCAGAGGATCTGCTACCATCGTCATAATCGTCACAGTGAATGCCAGATATTCTTTCATTTTTTACGCTAAGTTAGATGCTGGCCACCGCAGTGTAGATGCCTATAAATATTCACAACACAAATAGTGTCCAAAAGCAATAATAAAAAGGCTCAAATTTGATATCAAGTCCTTGAACGTAGAGGGCCGTGGATATAAAGAGAATCTTATCTAATTAATTTTTTCCTCCGACCTTTTTTTCTGAATTAATATTATGTACACCGACTTATATTTTCACAGTACACGCAAAAGTGAGTAAAAGTACGTATGTACCTATCCGCGATATGGCTCGTTCAGTATCCGGTGACTCGGGTCATGAGAAAGTTAAGTCGATGTCAGCAGTTGATATTGTACACAAAATTCGTTCACTTGCACATTCAGAGAGTCACTCGACAGCACGTGAACAAAACCGGGTCGAGAAGACAAAGCCTACTTGAGCATGATTCTGACCAGCGATGTTATTGAGAATGAAATTGGAAACGAAACAGGAAAGTTGGCAATAACATACGTTTGAGAGTTCTTCTTTTGGTATTACTTAGTCCAAAGTTTTGTTAGCGTGAAAGTTAAATTTTACATCCCAGAAAAACGAAGATCTAATTTTATGTCCTTTGCTGTATACCTAGTAATGTGCAATTTAAACTTTAAGATGCCAGAGGAGCAGTATTACAGCATGTAACTACCAAAAACATACATATAAATACTAAATTTTTTGATCAGTTTGGTACGATAAGTAAAGAACTTTAAGAGATTTTGCGATTACGAAAAAACGTATGTTAGATTTATGTAAAAAAAATAAAACAAGTCATTTTCTTTAAAGTTCAATAAACATGTGATGTGTGTACTCGTGCGATATATTGACCCAGAAAGCGCGTGCATTACTTGAATCCTAATGTGCACATAGACAGATATCTGATACCAGCCAACATTTATATACGGACCACATTCCGAAAAACGACCGTGAGCCGTAACTTTATAGGCGTTTGTTATTTATTCTAGTTATAGCGAAACATCTGAAATAACAATACCTGGTGCTATTGTTATCCACAATTCTTTACTGTATGAATTCAATGTAATATTTCGTAATCCTTCACCTATCTATACTTACACCTCAGCAATATTTAGTAGCTTTAAGCATTCGCCTGTCTCGTCTATGAGTTGAAGAGTTTGGTTGTTTGGTTGAACGCGCTAATTATAAGAGTTACGGATCGGATTTGAAAATTCTGTCAGTGTTAGATAGCCCAGTTATTGAGGAAGGCTACGACCAAAAGGAACGGAATATCAATGAAAAATGTTGCAACAATGAGTTAGAATTACTTGTTTTGAGAGCTTTCATTGCATGCGCTGCGTAAACGATTAAAGTTTCATAAAAAAATGTATGAAAGAAAAGTCCGCGACAGCATATCTCTATTTTTAAAGGTCGGCTCACTATAACTTTTTATGGCAAACAAATTTGTTCGCGCTGCATAACATCACGCTACGGCAATAGGAGACGAACACGAGGTTGCGTGGCGCAGCTAGCAGCATACAATTGTACAGGAAATATTATTTTGCTATTATCTAACTTAAAGTCCTTTGTAAGATGGTGAAATATAATGTTCACCGTGAGAAGGCTATTGTTTCTATTCCGTCATAGAGCGCACCAGAGCGCGACTCAGGGCCTCAAGCGCCTGTGACTCAATACATGTTTTATTGCGTTTTCGTACCTCATTATCAATGAAACACCATTCATTTTATACTCAATACTATTTTAACTCTTTAAGCCGTAACGCTTGAGTGAGATATTAAGTATTATACATAATTGATATTCTCGGATTCTACTTATACTTGCTATCAGGATAGTCTTTTGACAGGTCCTGTATAAAAAACAGGAAAATGCAAGTTAGGCATATTACATCATATTATATTGAAGTGCATAATATTGAAAGTAAAAAGAGTTTGCCATAAATTTAATGACGCATTGTTCCTAAGCAGCAACGAACCGCAAACTTGTTTCGCTGGAATCATATTTCGTGCATACATCTAAACCACGATACGTTCACTGCTTTTGAACACGCTATAAAGAAATTTTATAAAACTGGATTAAAAATTGAAGTGTTAGGAAACGAATAGGCCGGTAATTTTTGAAAGGAAACATGGCTTCCTGTGGCAAAGATATTTATTCATGCATCAAAGAATATATTACCGCGACGCTGAATCATTTCTAAGGTTTCTATTTTTGTTTTATAAACTAGTTTAGCTGTGTTTTAATTCTTGTAATTCAACTATTACTATTTAGGAGTACAAGATTTTTTATCAAAAATGTGTCCATTTTGTATATGGGATCAATATTGCTTTAATTTAACAGTGACATCAACATTGTTTTGCCTCTCTGATGGCATACCATTACGGGTCAAATCTTCTATTGTCAGTGTCTTTTCTGCTTTTCATAAACGTATCTCAATAGGCAGCCATAAACTATCGTTGTATTTTAGTGTTGTTCTCCGAAATGTAAATCTGCATATATAACGCTAACACTTAGCTATGCATGTATTGAGGTGCTGGTACCGTTCATAAGTATTTCTAAAAGAAAATCATACCTCATTAGTTAAAAATAGCTGTTACTAATGATTGGTTAATGATTTCATCGTATGAAATAAATAAGAGCGTGGAATCACTTCCATTTAAAGTGATATCTACATTGTCACAAGTCCGAAATGTTCAAATGCTTGTAGTATGTCCAAACTGTCGCTATAGTGTGTCTGCTATGTCAAAACATTGCAAAAGTGCCATAATACTCATTAACTCTGTTACATTATTGTTACATGATAAGTGATGAGCGCGTTGTCTTGTTATGTAGCCTAAGACTTCAAACGGGAGCTGCTTAATTAGATTGTTAAGAATTCTTTGTATAGCAAATATTTATTTTCTAAATGCAGAATGTTTACACTTCTTCCAATGCACTTAAAGTTGAAAGCACGTCCTGCTGTGCTTCACAAGGCACATTTAAATATTTTTTTAGTTCTTTTTATATCCATAGCTTTGTGGCTAACCTACATTTGATCTTGTTTTTGATTAAATACATGCAGAGACGTCCATTACATGAATGGGATTATTAACGTTTAATACGTATGTCTACTAACTGTTAATTGCGTGGTCATCACCATAATCCATGCTCTTACGTCACAGTGTCCAAGTGTTGGCATATACGAATCGTAACGTGAGTCACTATCGACCTTTCCAGTTTCTAAATTTGCGCTGCCAACGACCGGTGCACGCGCGGGATCAACAGCAATACTAATTGATCATTAAGATCACATTAATTCAACCTCATTATACTAGCCCTACACACATTTCACTAAGATCTTCTTCGTAAGATTATAATTTATTAATGTTTTTAATTATAACTTCGACAAAACGTTGCCTAAAACGGTTTGTAAAACGCTTAACTCTGTTATATCAACGCTATAATTATCGTTTATATTTTGTCCATAAAATTTAGTAGAATTTAATTAGTTTTCTATAGTGGCTTTATGCATATGTATTGGAATATACATAGCGTAGTGTGTAGATACACCTTGTGCTACTTAGCGTGAGGTCGCCTCGACCGTCCGACCAAATCGGAGAACGTGTGCAGAATGCTTAATTATTGATATTGTTTACCATGCCGTTGCTGTATACTGCTTTCGAACAAACCAAACTTTGACACGTGACAAGCGGGTTTCTAAAAAAGGTTATTGTTGTAACAAACCCTGCATATTTAAACTGTTGTTTTGTCTGTGACCACTTTTTTTTACTGTTTTCGATTTTTTGTTCTATTACAAATGTGAAAAACTACATTATTTGTTGGAAATATGTAATATTAATACATAATTCAATAAACATTTAACTTTTTACATGCTTTAAAGAAGTAAGTAATTACCTTTTGGTTGGTTGATTTAGCTATCCTATTGTCCGGTGCACATGGAACCGATATGTCTGTCCATTGAATTCTTCGCAATCTACGACTATGTCATTGTTTCGTAGACAGTATGGCTCTTTATATTCTGTAATGGTAACGCAAAGCTTTGTTTCGCGATTTGTATGGGGGTGCGGATGTCCTATGTTCTTTTCAAGCAAAGGCAACATAAGTGTAAGTTAAAGAAAATACATTATTACATCATGTGGCGAATTTGAGCCTGGCCGTTTTGAGAAGTTTAGGACAAAGTGTAAATTTTACCAGGGACGCGCTGAATATTGGTTTCCTGTACCTATGCAAAATTGATAAAATGGGAAAACCGAATTTATTCATTTAAATATGTTAGAATTAAAGTCAAATTCCTCCGGTTGGAACAGACAGTTGCAAAACTCCCTTCGCTATGAATACATTACTTTTCAAATCAAACAAATGATACATCGACATGACTAAAGTACAAATTACTTACGATGTAACTTTTAAAGGTGAATTCACCCTTCATAATGATCGATGACCTGTGTAAACACACCTTGTGGCGGTCGTTGACTCTTTCATTTCATATCTCATTTCCTACCATTAGCGTGGGTGGGTGCAGTTTTTTGACTAGCCTACGCACAGCTTACATGACGAATGTTTATGTAAATTCTTTCATGTAGATTTCGAATACTCATATCAATTTATAGACCAAAATATAATATTGCGAGGCCTTCGAAAGATGTTACGCCATTCAACTCTCACTCTTATGGGAATTAAAACGATATCATTTTAGATTTTATATGATGTCAACATGTTTTGAGGCTTACAATTGGCAAGTTTACATATTACTATTTCTATACTTATTACTAATACTGTGTTTTATTAAAATTCCTTGTCTTGACTAACATTATCGCAGAGTCTAAAATGTTGTAGCTATAAACTTAAAATTTTGGTATTTGATGCTTTTTATATTGGAAGCATGAAAGCTGAGAAATTATTTTTGAAAATTTTACACCTGAAAAATTCACCCCGAAGCCGGGTATATAATATAATAACTAGCTAATCATATAATGCAAAACTTCACTCCAAATTAAAATACTTGTAAAATACTTGATATGGTCTCTCTGGAATCGCAAGAAAATATGAGCATTTGAACGTATGTCTATCTCAAAGAAATATACATGCACACACTTAATAAAATGTTCGGGATGTTATTTGAACGTTAGAATTAAAGATTAAAGTAAAGGACACATTTGAGACAACCAGAACTGCATTAAATCGCTAGGTAGCTAAAAACTTGGCTTTCGTAACAATTGTGCTTGAGTATCTATGTAGTCTTTCAGAAGTAACTCGTAAAGAGATTAAATTTAATAGGTCAAAAGTGATTTAGTTTGAAAAACCACATAAATAAGATGCGTAATATATGACTCGCCAAACTCAGGCTTTACCCCGAGTCTGCCGAGAGTGCTGACTCACGCGTAACCAGGCATCTACATTTTGAGTGCCTGTGCGATTAGTTACTAAAATAGCTACCTGAATCATATTCCATTCGCATCATTTATGAACATAAACCAGAACTAATTTGATAATATAACAGTTACAAGCGAATTACTTGAATGAAATCTAAATATATTGCAATTGTAATTTGTAACGATTGTATAGTAAGCGGAATAATTATTTCAAAGATAAAGAGATAATCTAAATATTATCTGTTCGTAGTAAAAGTAGGTTGCAAAGTTTTTATATTAAATTTAAAAAGTAGGTTGCAATTCCGTTGAATTGTTTTAAACTATATTTTTTTTTATATTTATGCTATATGTATTTTATTTATTGTATAATATAATACTTAATTATACGCTTCTTACTCATGTGACCAATCTTGCCAATTCCTGACGGGTCATAGTCCAATTTTTGCCGCCATTATCGTGTATTTTCCCTCTGTCACCTGTTATTTTGAATCACCCATAATAACAAGTACCGCTGCATTCATTAAAAAAAATTAGATAAAGATTTACACAACAATAAGCTCCCATGAAATTGAACTACACAACATGTCTAATCGATTTTTAGTATAAAATTGCTAATTCTCGCTTAATTAGTCAATTATGTAACTTTTTAGTAATTAAATAAATAAATAAATATTTCGGACATTTAACACACAACGTCATATAATTTGAAACTAAGCAGAGCTTGTGCTATGATAGCTAAACTGACTTGTAAATACATACATAGAAAACACCCAAACTTCGAAACAAATATTTGCAGATCATACAAACATTTGGTCCAACCCGGGAATCGAACTCAAGACCTCAAGCACAGCAGTCACGCTCCCTACCGCTGCGCCATCGAGGCAATTGAATTATTTGTATGCTATTATATGGTGTATATACCTACATAATTATTTGCACTTTATTAGTTATTCACATTTTGTTTACGTGTATACCCGAATTGCAGAAATAATAGACAGGTAGTTGAATAGTTTTTTTTATAAACCTATCATTAAACAACCAGTCAAATAAATTGTCTCAATCCAGTTTTTTTGTGCTACGTTCACATTCCACCGTCATTCGCACATTTGGCAAGCGGTGTATGATTCACTAGATCCATGTTTGTTTACTAAAGAGCTCTGTTCGTCTGATTCAGCGATGAATATCACTTGGCAGTAGCAATTTGTCAACAATAAAATAAGTGCAGCACAATTAACTACATATTAGAGTTAAAATAATTGTGATGCTACGTTGACTAGGGCACAAATTCATTACTAATGTTTAGAAACTTTGACCGTTGAGTTTTCAATAGAACTATTGCAATTTATAAAGAAAGCTTCAAAAACTATAACTTGATTACGTAAAAAAGGGGTTTAAAAAGGACAAGCCAAGAAAGTAATTCAAGTAGAAATTCAGAAATACATAGGTACAAAAATGGACTGTTTAGTGGAGATGTGCCTGGCATCTACATACAGTAGGTGCGATTACGGTACTACCGTATACACTTTATAAGACGTAGCCTATGTCGTCAATGCCATAATCTATTGACCCCTCATTAATTAAAATCGGTTCAGTGGTTTAGGCTTTGTTTAGGCAGTACAGTGGAACGTACATATGCTCCGCCGTAGTGCCTAAATTACGCCTAAAAGGAAGGGCTGACTTTAGTTGTCTATGCATGTACGAAACTGCCAAAATCATATCTTCCTTTTGACTTCTCCGTAGTGGTGAAAATAATGACGACAGTACCCTAAGATTTATGATTTGGTGACGTCTGATTATGTCCATAGACAAACCAGTTTGAAACTGCTTGCTTCTGAACTTAACTAAAATCAATTGAGAAATATGTGAATCGATTTTTTATTTTTCATAACCAGTTACTCACCATTATTTTATGCACATTAGCTTTTTTTTTAGAATTGAAGGTACGTGTTGCGATCACATCGCACTCAAGATAATGTGTGTAAGTGCAATGACTAATTTATTTAAGGATGATTTGTTTGTCAAACGTAAAGTGATAAACAATACTAATTGTTTTTAAATAAAAAACAAGAATTGATAATTGAAACAAATCAGGTGTTTAATATTAATTAACTTGGACCTTGAACTAGTTTTTAACATTTAACTGTGCTATTAACTCGTCTGTAAGAATTCACCAATAAACCATTGTCTGAAGATGTTTTTCGTTTCAATATTAGACATATCATATAACAAATTCAATATTGTTATAGTTATAGAATAAAATAATAGTATTTTTATGTGACAGCGGCTAGTTGCTAACTCTAGATGTTGCGATTGCAACAACCTTCTGTACTGTCAACCAGGAACGGCCCCTAACTGGTCTAACAACTATTGTTTTTGCCACTGACGTCTCTTGATATCAAGTCTGTGTGGTGAAATATTTCGAACTTGGAGCCAGTTTACGTAGAGAACGATAGATCCATAATAGGTATATCTTCAAGAAAACATTTTTCTTTTGAGGCATTTACTCATATATCTATGAAACTTTGCCGGTAATTTTTACGCTCTAATTTTAAAATTTTGTGAAATTTTAAATCTTTAAAATGAGTTCAAAGTATCTGTGATATTATTTTATCTCGAGGAAAATATATGCAGAAGGAAAATAGGTGAATAAAAAGTATTCTCCTTAAGGGGTTAGGGGTAGTCAGAGACACGAAAAAATGATAATTTTCAGTAATTTTTTTTCGCTATTAAATCATTTTATTTTACAAAAGTAATAATATGGCCCTATTATACAATGTTTTGACTTGAAGTCACGAAAATTTGAAAAAAAAAAAATTATAATTTCCAAAGTTATAGCTGTTTCTGTTGACCCAGTCCAAAAAAAAGGTCCTTGCGGTGACAATGATAAGTCCTTGCAGATTCATCTAAAATCAATCGGATAAGAAAAAATAGTTTTATAAATAGATAATCCTGGGCCTGATCGAAGCTTTTTTTTTTTTTCAAAAATTAAAAAAATGGCGGACTCAGAAAATTTTTTTTTAATTTTTTGGGAAAAAGTCAACAGTTAATTGGTCTTAAAAAATCGAAATTTTTGAGAAAAAAAAAAATCCTTCGATCAGGCCCGAGTTTATTATGTATTCTAAAAGCTGTAAAAATTTCATTAAAATCTACTGAGCGGTTTTCAAGTTACAGTTGTCACCAGTTCAAAAAACATAGTTTTGAGAAAAACACATTTAAAGTTTTGCTATGGATTTATGTCGAATTATAAGAATTATGTAATATCTTACACTGAGTCATCTATTCCTGGATGATGATGATAATGATTTATATATATATATATAATTATACATACATTAAAATGGGGAGATATTCATGACAATGAAACCTGAAAGGTCGGTTGCTTGCAGCTGTTTCTAGCTACCTGCTCTCGAATGCCACGTAGCACCCGAAAGGTCATTGTTAAATAACTCGAAAAGGATTTGTCGGATTCACTTCAAATTTTCACACAATATTTTAAAAATATTATACTTTAAGAAAATGCAAAAAAAAAGAAATCGATTTTTTGAAAATCCTGACTACCCCTAACCCCTTAACATCAATATTTACATTATTTAACAGTTTATTTAAGTTATTGTTACAAGGAAATAATATTGCGCTCTGTAACAAAAGTAATAAAGTACTTTCCATGAATTATTATACTTTTTTAATATAAGTCGAGTTAAGATAGCGAGATTTTGCCCTAAATTAAAAAGACGTCAGTCAATTTTTGTGACATTGTATGTGAAGAGCTACTTGCAGGCTTTTAAAGCGTAACGGTGCTTCACTAGACAACAAATTACACTACTCTAGTTCTTTTTTCAAATGCTAAGATCTTACAGAAATTCATATTTTAAGTCACATCACTTAAAGAATAATTTATGTAGATTTAGCAACAACAGTTTCGTAAATTATCTATTTATAAATAATCGCTTAAAGATTTCGTCGTTTTGTTCTTTGCATTGCGAACATCGGACATTTAAAGCTTTTAACTTTGAAAAACAACATACACTTCTTTAATATAACCTGTTCGTGGTTCTTATTTGCCTAAGTTGCCCGTGCTTGAGTCTGTTCTTACCAATTAGCTTAATCTGTTTTTCTAACGTCATAAGATATCAGTTTCTTTAGATACTCAATAGCGCGTATGGCACCTGGAACGCCGTTCGTAATCAATTATTTTCGATTAATAAACCATTTAATTATATTTAATTTTTAAACTTATGTATATAATTAATAAATAAACACAAATTTTAATTGACACAAAAATTAAAAAAATATTCTATCAAATCAAAAAAATATTTGTCATAAGGGATCTTTGTCTAAGTACTATTCAGAGTTACTTTTTATATACAACCTATACACAACAAGTCCACAACTTTTAAGCAAAATAAAGCTCCATGCTCCAACTAGATATCCTCGTTCTCCTATCACCCCCCTGCATCCTCCGCTTCGCAGAAGTGTCCTCGGTGCTAACTCTACCATTCCACGACTTTGCAAGCTGCTTAATGGTTGCAGCTCCCTGGTCGATATACACACTGACTCACTTACTAAACTCCGCAATACCATACAAAATATTAAATAAAAAATACTTTATTCCCTTCTTATCTGTTCTCAGCCAAATTTGTATTGTATTTTTAGCATAAGCATACACTAATTTTTTGGTTATAGTGCACGTGGTGCTTACCTATATAAGTAATTGTAACACTATGTCATCTCATACTTTTATAAAATGTCTTTTAACCATGAAACAGTGTATACAATTGTTGGTGAGCCAAATAAATAAAATAAAATAAAAATAAAATAAAACAAGTACAAGTTATCTCCCTTAGGGGTACACGTAATCGAAACGTATGATTAGCCATATATAAGACAATACCTGAACTCCGGTATCCGGTAATCCAAGTACCTATGGCCTTTCCAATCAAGAATATAATAGTGACACTTCTTGTGTAACAGATAAATCGTTTAAAACGGTATATCCTACCATATTAATTGGTACTCGGTATTATGGTAACGGTTCGTAAGTTTCCGACATGGATCAACTTGCTTCTTACGGACTTGTAACGAGGGTAATCTTACCCTACCGCCTTTTGCTACTTTACCATTGCGTACTCATTACTTCTGTGTAGATTTTAATGTTGCCACAAGATCAAAATATTGCCACTTTGTTGTCCACTTTATAAATTTTTATCAAAAAAAGTAATAAATGCACTGTAGAGAAATAATTCATGAATTTAGATGGAACATATCGAACGCTATAGTGTGGTCACCATGCTGCATTGTCTGCATTCGCAAGGAGTATGATGGATGCTCTAATGGATTCTATACATGCTTTCCTTCAGGCAGATAAAAAAAAATGAACTAAGGACATCAGATAAAAATCTTCCATTCTTATCGGTTCAGATCGCCATCTCATTGCCTGACATGAACAACAACATACCACAGAGATGATCTCATTGCCTAGTATTTCATATTATTGTATACATATTTAAATTTCAAACATTTTTATTCTTCAAATGATAAAGAAAACTCTAACTGAGAATTTCTTTAGCTGTATTATTTTTAGTATATTTGTGTACGTGTGCACACAAAGACAATTCATTTACTAACCTATACAGTTTATAGGGAAGTATGTTCAGAAATGACATCATAAAAGTTCCCTAAACAATGAGTAGACACACGCCCCTTTTTTGCAATGCAGCTTGACCAGTTTTAGCCACTAGTCCTCGACCGAAGCGACAGGTGTGTTCGCTATGACGGCTCAAGGTGTATTGTGAATGCAGTATCTATAAACACTATCTAAAAGGAATACATTTATAGAATGCTTGAGTAAAAAGAAACGATATTTACATACGATTTTGAGCTAACAGTCTATAATCATAAGGTTAACTTTACTTTATAAAAGAACAGTTTTAGTTATTATTATTAAATGTGCCATAGGTGGACTCTAGGCACAGTCGTAGTCATAGGATATGTTTTAAAGAGAGATCTCATACACGATTGCTACACCACCCAAAGATTGGCTAGCAGAGAAAATATCCTGGACAGTAGTTGTACAATTAAAAAAAATTATTTGAGGCAATTCTGAGTTAAAACTCTCTTTATCATTAGAGATATTTTCTTTTATATGCAGATGGTAGTCACTGGTTTATGATAAAAATTGAAATATAGAAATATAAAAAAAACCAGATAGGAGTTGAGATCAGGTCTAGGGTATATATTGTTGTTCATTCCTGCTCAACTTGGCTTCAAAGGCTTCTAATCTTGATTTAAAACTATATTAGGTACCTTGACATGTTTATTTAAAACAGACTCAGACAGAAAATGTTATTTGTCCAAAATTGTATAACCCAGTAAGAAAATACATCAATAGTTTTGCATGTAAACTGTTAAATATGTTCCACGTTTAAAGTTAAATGGATTTGCTCACTCTCATTCAGCACATCTGATTCCCATTCAAAGCCACTTGGCTATTTTTTCTCGTATCCCTTCTACATCCGACAAAATAAACACGTGCGTCCAACAGACAGCTGCTTACGTTTGGCAAACCATTTCACTTCAGTTAATTTCTGTTTCTTAATAAAAAAATATATAAATAATTGAGTGGTCAAAACCGGAAACTTGTAATTGTGCATAATTTCGTTGATAAACCTGTAATACGACTTAACCAATTAAATTGAGCAGGTTTCTTAAGCTAAAAAAAACAATTTAAAAATGCTTTTTACTTTTCTAATTTTTTGTACTTAATTTATCACTTCTAAATAATCTTATACTGGTTGGTATAAATACGGGTGTTGCTACACATAAAATGTGTTCTTAAATAAAACATAATAAAAAGGTACGAATATCCCATAAACACGTTGGACGTTGTGCCAATTTTTAAACTGATAATTGTTGAATACCAGCAATTTTTTTTTGGACTTATTATTTACCAACTTGTAAATGTAAACAAAGCATACAAACCTGGATCTCACTACCAGCGCGCGTGTTTCACTCCGACTATAATCCCGAGTCCTTTAAGCGGGCGTGAAAAAGCATTTCACTAGGCCACCATAGCGTGGGTCGCCATACTGCGATGTCGGCTTTCGCAATAAGTATGGCGACCACCACTCCTGGATTCTATTCATGCTTTTCATCAGGCCAGAGAGAGATATAGAATCACTTTGGTAG
Source organism: Hypercompe scribonia (assembly GCA_949316085.1). Taxonomy (NCBI): domain Eukaryota; kingdom Metazoa; phylum Arthropoda; class Insecta; order Lepidoptera; family Erebidae; genus Hypercompe; species Hypercompe scribonia. The sequence goes on from OX438974.1 coordinate 19,999,190, forward strand.
GCTTCCATTAAAAAAAGGTAGTCATGGCAGAGGCTTTGGAATATTATGCTTTCTTTTGTATGTAGTCTTCTGAGGAACTTGTTAAATATCTATCTATAATATCTTACATACATGCTACGTTATTACGTTATTACCGCACCAATCAAGGTCAGAAACTCATTCGAATCGAGGTTGATCTCTGTTAGTTTTGTATCCTCGGTAAGATCTAAACTGAGTCTTCAATTATTGATTCTATTTATCAGAGTGTTATATTTTGTATTTCTAAGATCTTTTATTGTAGTTCTTACTTTTAGTACGTATTACTGTTATATACAGAATGGTTTCACATCTAGTAGATGTTAATCAAACATGTTTTCTTGTGATTTTAAGATTGTACATAAGATTTGTGTATTAGTTTAAAAAAGAATTAGATTACCTCCGCGAGCACATACAGTGGCGATTGATGTCGTATAGAAAATAGTACAACGTTACTGGGCATATAAACACGTCGAAAAATACTCAGAATGGGTCCAACCGTGGGAGGACAGGTTGCTGGCCAACTGCAGTACATTTTTCTAATGATACGCCTTCGTACAATAACTGTACTCAATACATAAACACGTTTGAAACCTACTGAGAGCCAGTATGAAGTTTTCGTAATTTTGTTTTTTAATTTTATAATTACACTTGACCAGAGCCATATTTTAAATTTGCCCTGTCAGTAGCAACATTTGGTATTGTCAAAAGTGATGTTTACTGGACGCCCACTATAGCAAACACCTTACTTGTTCTTTATATAAGACACTTTATCTTCTTAGTTCATAAAAATATACGATTCTTTATAAACGTACCTACTTATAATTACGTCTAAAACATTTATCTAATTGAAATTATTATATAAAATTAAAAGAGTACACGATAAATATAAAATCACTTTCTCACATCACTTTATATTTAAAGTATATATCTATAAGTTAGAAATCTTCCTTCACCCCTTTTTTGTTTATTTCTGACGCGTTAAAGATCACAGTACGACTTCAAAATTACTATATCAGAGGTAACATTTGAAAACATGAGTACGTAGAAAACAAGTCTCGCTCACATTATGAACGGGTGCCGTAATGTATGTTAATATAGCCATCTTCCGGTCTTCTAATCTAAAGGAATCTCGTGTGTATTGAATTCAAATAACATTTAAGACACGTGGGTGCTCCTATGGCGCCGGCGGTGGTTCTGTCCCATGAGATGTATGTATGTATGATGATTTAGAATTGTGTATTTCTAAGTTAAAAAATTCTAGATTGAAATATGAAGTTGACACACAGGCATTGTTATTTAAAATTAATAACCTTAAAGACTCCTTAGACATACTAAATAACAAGTATGATATCTCTCGGAAGGAGATTCAGGAGTATTCCAAGGCTTTGGATGATCTTTTAAAACTATCATCAAATAATACAGAGCGCTTTGACTCATTGGTAAATAATCATTTATGTGAATGTGCTCGCTCACACAATCATCCAAAGCCAGAGAGTACGTTTCTTTTTAGTACGCCTGAATGTGACACCTTACATACCAATAAGAGAACAAAGCAGTCATTGGGTGCATCATTTCATGTACAAAGTACATTAAATGATGCACCACCACCACAAAAATCTATTATGTTCAGCGATGACATTGGAAAAAACATGGGCTCTAAATTAAGATCTAATCTTACTGGTCAGTCTGTTTTAAATATTTGCCTACCAGCTGCACCCTTTGATGTTATTATGCAAAGGATTGTAAATTATGATTTCACTGATTGCAATAATCTTATAATTTTAACAGGGAACAGGGGTAATGTTAACAAAAAAGCTTTAATTAAATATTGTGAGTCTCTGTTAGCTTTAAGTGTTAATAAAATTATATTGTTTACATTCCCCTACTCTAAAATGTTGCCAGATGTAGAAAATAGACTTAGGTATAAGCTTAATGTTACACTGCATACCATATGCACTTACAATGACAAATTTCATCTGATAGATACTAACTGTGTTAGTAAGTCTTTTTATCAGACAAAGGGTAAGCATTACCTCACTCCTAGTTTTACTAGACAGATAGCGTCTTCGCTATCCTTTTTTTTACAAACTTTGACCAAAGATTTGACTACAAGACCTGCTTCTATTGAGCAGTCTTGTTCTAATGACATTCTTATTGACATTTCCAATAATTTAAATTGAATTGTGAGACAATAGAGGTAGCAACCTCTAGCTCCAATTTTTTAAACTCACCTTTAATTAAGTTGGCAGTACAGTCAAATGAACACTTTAACACATGCTACACAAAATATCAACAAAATAATAATTTAAATAAATGTAATGTAATTAATCTGGTTCATCAAAACATTTGTTGCTTGACGGAGGGCAAGCAACTTGAGCTGGAATTATTCATGAATTCAGAGAATGTTAATATTATGTGTATTACTGAGCATTGGTTAAAGGGGCATCAACTCATGTTTAATTTCAGCAACCACCAAGTTGGAAGTTCATTCTGTAGAGTCAACACAATACATGGTGGGTCGCTTATTCTATTACATAAAAACCTTAAGTTTAAGGAACGGAAAGATATTGTGTCCCTCTCTATAGAATGTTCTATAGAATTCGCATGTGTGCAATTAGAGCAATTCATTGTTATAAGTGTATATAAACCTCCCTCCGCGGATTTGAAACTATTTTTAGAAATAATGGATGAAGCCCTAAGCAAACTTGCCATCTCAGGTAAGAGCGTACTAGTCTGTGGTGACTTTAATATTAACATTCTTGATAAATCAAATTCCACCCTTAAAGTTCTTAGTCTTTTTAAGTCCCACAACTTGCTAAATTTGTTTATGGAGCCTACTAGAATAACCGCTACTACATCTACTTGCCTGGACAACATCTATACAGATATTGTTCCTAGACATAAATCTATTATTAATAAGTTAGATTCTGATCACTCTGGTCAGTTAGTTAGTTTTGTAAGCAAAAAGAAAACAGTGCTTAAAAAAAAAATTACTCTTGTACCAGTAACAGTTGATCGCCTGGAACGTATGAGAATTAACTTAATTAATAATTTACCTTCCTTAAATAACAAATTAGACCCTAATGCACTATATTGTTCCTTTTTTAATTCGTTCCTTAGTCTATTTAATTCAATATTTACCTCCAAGACGGTTACTGTTACTGATTGTCCTATATTCAGTAACTGGGCAACAGTAGGAATTTATAGGAGTAGGGAAACATTGTATAGGCTATATCATGAAAGACAATATAATACTAGTGAGGACTTTAAGCAATATGTACAATGCTATTCAAAGATTTTTAAAAGTGTCTGTAAATTAGCCAAATCTTTGTTTATTAAGTCTAAAATCAGAAACAGTAGTAATAAAATTAAAGCAACTTGGAAAGTTATTAATGCTGAGACTGGGAGAAGTGGAACAAAGGAGTCTGATTTTAAATTAAATTTTGATGGTCACATTACCAAGAATGACATGGAAGTGGCCAACACATTTGAAAAATTTTTTTCCACTTTCCCAGTCGCACTTACAGGTAATTTAGGCTCTTCCACCTCCACTGCAGAATCATTGATCAGAGAAAATGTACCAGAATTTTTTAATAATTTTACTTTTCAGTATATAAATGAACTTAATGTTTTAGCTGCCTTCAAATCTATTAATATAAAAAAGACAGCTGATCTTTGGGGAATTTCTGTAAGTGTCGTTCACTCAATAATTGACATTATTGTACCTGACTTAGTTATTATATTTAATAGATGTATAGATTATGGTGTGTTTCCTGACCTGATGAAGTATAGCAAGATAACTCCTTTGTTTAAATCAGGTAGTCCATTAGACCCCACAAATTTTAGACCAATTTCGGTCCTACCAACATTTAGTAAAGTTTTTGAAAAGCTGATACTTACTCAGTTGCTTAATTATTTTAATGAAAATCAATTGCTGCATACTAAACAATTTGGTTTCACTCATGGTCGGTCAACATGTGATGCTGGGGTTAAATTATTAGAGTATATATTTGAGGCTTGGGAGGAGTCACGTGACGCCTACGGGGTGTTTTGTGACTTATCTAAAGCATTTGATTGTGTGCAGCATGAAACACTTGTCAGGAAATTACACCACTATGGAATAAGAGGCAGTGCTTTGGATCTTCTTACTTCTTATTTGAGTGATAGGATTCAAAGAGTAGATGTTAATGGTAAATTATCCCAGGGATCAGCTGTGGCGGTGGGGGTGCCCCAGGGGTCTATTCTGGGTCCATTTCTGTTCCTTGTGTACATCAACGACTTGCCTCATCTTGTGAGGGATAACCATGAGATAGTGTTGTTTGCAGATGACACATCCTTAGTATTTAAAGTTAACAGACAGCAATCGGTAATTGACGATGTAAACAATGCTCTCTCTAAAATGGTACTTTGGTTTTGCGCTAATAACTTGTTATTAAACAGGAGTAAAACCAAATGTGTTAAATTTTATACTAGGAATGTTAAACAAGTAAAAACTAGTGTTTTGATGAACGGGGAGGAACTGGAATTGACAGACAAGGCTGTCTTCCTAGGTATAACTTTAGATTCACGGTTACAATGGGGCCCACATATAGAAACGTTATCTGGTAGACTTAGTTCTGCAGCTTATGCTGTGAGAAAGATTCGTCAATTGACGGATGTTGATACTGCGCGATTAGTCTATTTCAGTTACTTTCACAGCATTATGTCCTATGGTTTATTGCTTTGGGGCAGTGCCTCTGATATTGATTCAATCTTTGTGCTCCAGAAACGAGCTATTAGGGCTATCTATAAGATGGGCCCGCGTGAGTCACTAAGAAACAGATTCAAAGAAATTAACATTCTCACACTACACTCACAATACATTTACGAGAATCTTTTGTATGTGCATAAAAATCTGTGTAAATTTAAGAAAAATAGTGATCTCCATCAATTTAATTTAAGAAATAAAAATAAACTTGCCTTGCACACTACTAGGCTCCATAAAATATCGAATTCGTTTGTGGGTCAATGTATACAATTTTATAACAAATTACCAAACAACATAGTATTATTATCTATTAGTAAATTTAAGAAATTTGTTAAGCTGAGGTTGTCCAAAAAGGCTTATTACTCAGTTTCAGACTATGTCACAGATTTAGATGTTTGGAAATGAATTGCTCTTTTTTTAAGACCTATGATTGTGAATGTAACTGCTAGTTTAATATTTAAAAGATTTTGAGTTAAAAGAGTGGTGGTGAGTTTCTTTCCTGGGTTCTTTTCTCACCACTCTACCATGAACAATCTGCGAACCCAGCTAGCTGTAATTTTAATCGACAGATTGTTCATCTTTCATCTTTTATTGTTTTTTTTATGACGTTCATAAGTGTCTTTTGTGACCTAAATGAATAAATGAATTTGACTTTGACTTTGACTTTGAGAAATAGCAACTAGTATAACGGTAATTTGTACTATGGAATATTAAGTCGACGAATGCATGATGTTTTGCGTGATGATGATTTGATGTGCATGATTTTTTTGTGTTTTGTTCGCTTGTTTCGTAGTCATAAAGATACGACATTTGGAATAATTTTGCATCAGTCACTGTGCATAGTATTTTTTGAACATACCATGTATTTGAAAATAGGTTGAATTTATAAGATTACACTTAAATTCATTCCATTAGACCAAAAAAGAAATCACATTACTTGAGCAATATTTTGACTTCGAACTATTTGACTGTCGGAGTTGAAACCATGCCAATTGCGGATCATCTGGTTTCATCCGACCATGCATAAATTGATTGAGTTTGAATTATAACGTACCCGATATTAACTTCCCTTTAAACTGTAGTAACAGTTTAAATTTTACCACATTTAAACAAAACTGAATAACCAGTTCCTCAAAGACCAACATTTGGATCGCTGAAAACGAAAGAAAACTTATTGAAAATTGAGCCATGGTTGAATACTGACCTGAAGTGGAGGAGCAAAAGTGAAGATTACTGCTTTAAAGATTATGAGAAAAGGAACACCAAATACAAAGCCAACAATAATTTTATTTTATTTAATAGATTAAACTATACCTTGCCATAGATATCAATCCTAAAAGAAAACCTGTAAATTATTACCTGTGGTCATTATTTATTATTCAGCATTACTCGATCAGCAACAGGTTTTCCTACATATCAAATGATACCCTGTGAAGAAAGTTCGCGTGAATGAAACTGATGCCCACCGGGACTAGACAGCTCCGGAACGAAACCTGTGCTTGCGCATGCGATTTACGATTAGGTTACACTTCTTGACCGCAACTACATATGCGTGGGATAGTTTCACTTACACTGTTCTACAAATGTTGCGCACAGTGAAGTTAAATTGCTTTGACGTATGCAGGATTTATGGTGGTTAAAACCTTAACTATTGTTCATACTGAATGACAAAAGCAAATTTCTATTTTATTTTTTCTACGCTCCCTCTTGCTCTTGGACAACTGTATAAGTCCATTGCAATTAAACGACTACTACCTTGAAATATGAGGTTAATTTATATAATAATATCCTATTATAATAATCACGAATGTGAATTTGCGAATGCATTTGATTAACACTTACTAGCGTAACTACTAAATCAATATGAAAAATTATACATACTCATAATAAGTACTGCAAAAAATCCAGTACATATAATCCGTAAAGGAATACTGTTTCCAAAGAACGAACAAATTAGTTTAACACGAGCAAAGTCACAACCATCGCTAGTTCTATACAATGATAAATAAATAGTTATATATTAAAGATTTACAATACTCAATGGAATTAAAATAAAATTTTCCATTATCTCTTCACTTATCCACGTGTGACAACAGTCATCATTTACATAGGCTGATTATTCATCAATTAATTCTATTTACTCGGCACGTCAGTATTTAATCGTTACATTTTATATAGTGTCTCTTCTTTGGTCCTCTATTATAAAAATTACAAGCATTAGATACTATTTCATTTGGAAAATCATGAATATATCATTATCATTGTGATCGTTAAGCCTTACACATGCTTTTGGTAAGCAGGTGTACACGAATATACACCTGCTACGGGTGTACATTTATTGAAGTACTCAGTGAGACTGGGCGCGGTTCTTTGATCTTGCAATAGCAATCGGTGAAGGTAATTTCGCTACTCTCTACGAGAAAGTTTATTTTGGCCAAGAAAACGACAGAAAAAAGAGAATAGATACGCAAATGTACAGTCCAGTATCTGGAAATTTCTAAAAGATCTTCGTCAGTGGACAGGGTAACCCATCACCTTGTAAACCTAGTAGCAACGGGTTGGAGACTATAGTACAACATGATCCAAGCGCTCATGCACTAATCAGAACTACGACATCTCCCGTCGCACTCATTTAGAATAACAATTTTTTACCAGGTGATCAAAAATATCAGAATTTACTTGCATTGTCAGAGAATTCAGCTGCTAATACTGTGATGGAACAAATTGAGATGTTATTCAGTTCTAGTCCAACATACAACATAGACTAAATGAAAAAATAACGTTTGGGATTACTATACATCAAATACAGTGTATATTTATAATTATTTTATTAAATACTTTTTCCAATGAGTAACTACAACTGGTCAAGGTTAAAAAAAGGGTAAAATTGATAAAAAAGAAAAAAAAAACATGAAGATTAGTAATATAAAAATAGTATTTATGAATTGTTTTTAAATATAGATATAACAACTGTCTGAATACGTTATTATTATTATCCAATTATGATGACTGAACGCTTAAACAGAAATGGACTACACGAAACTACTTTCTTTTTTACAACCTGCTAGTATTAAATAATTATCGTATTATGGTCTATATGGTATGAGTAGGATGGTTCAAATTTGCATAAGTTTAACTAAATTACAAATGCAGATGTGTCACGCCCTCTATATTATATACTTCTTATATTACAGTTTTTAAGCACAATTGATAAAGTTCATTATAATATTTTCGCCATCGTCCTCGCATACAACAAACGTTTAAATCACTATAAATCTTACGGGTTTTACGGTCTCCCTGCACCTATTTCCTAAAACAGAGAACATTTTAGAAGACTGATCTTAAACGTTTAGTTACATTCTTAACGAGCAAGTAACAGTACCTTAAATAAATAAGTTCCAGTAATAGACAAATCGGTACAATAGACCGGACGCAGAGCTACACGAATAGTTAGTTTCCTTTGAACTAGTAACAACAACCACCTCACCACCATTGTTGTTGTAACAGAGCATTCGCCTTCACGGAAACTATTAAAGGTTTCTCAACTCTTTCTTACGTGTGCTTACAGCGCTTTGATGAAGCTGTTTGAAACGAACCCCAGAATAGAACTGGCTATAAAGGACACAATATAATGTGCACTAACTGCGATGATAATATTAAAAACCTCCACATAAGTCCTATGTAACCAAATGCAGACCTTGCAACGACGTGACAAAAATCTTTACCAACATTGTCAGTTCCGATTTATTCCTGTATCCGACTAATTTCGGAGTTTTTTCCATCAATAATAATAAATTTATTTTACTTTCAAATACCTACTTTAGGAAATTAGCTTACCATAGTTTCTGAAACATTTTTAACGTCCAGCTATAAAGGGGTGCGGGAAAGTGTAATTCAATTAAGTAACCATTCGGCACCCCTCTGTTCTATCGTTACTCAGGTTTAATTTGAAAAGGTCATCAGCCGTTATGATGTTCCATTGTATCAGAAAATAGATTATATTCTCTAATTGCTATTTGTCATGAAGCCTACAACACTACATTTTAAAACACGATCACAATATTTTGACGTCCGTAAATCATCAATTGCCGAAACCAATGTAATTTCTATGAATCTGGCACAATTATTCAGCCTTGGTTGTGTTTATTGAATCTAAAAACGAGAATACCATTTGGCAATTCTGGCAGATGTTAGTGTTTACAGTGTATATTTCAAATGTATGTCTCCACACTTGCGTACGTACTTTTTAGTTTATATTACAACTGGCACATTACCCAACATTCATATATTTTACAAAACATAATTTATCATCTCACATATATGATTCAATTTCATATATTCAATATCAGCGTTCGCTATCACACTGCCTACCAAATTGAATTACATTATTCCACTTGTCATCCACTTCACAATAGCACCGCAAAGTGGTCGAAATTGGCTTCTAGCCTTTCTGACTCGACAAGTTATTATTTTAGTTCTATATTAATGGGACTGAAGACTCAATAGGAACTTGTAGACTGCTATTGCCTAAGCTGCCACCTTTCTAGGAAGAGACATTTATTCAGCAGTAGATTATTAAAATCTATTCATGATGACAAAATCAAGTATCCAATCAAGTAAACATAATGCTATGTATTATAAAATGTGAAAGAATTCCGTGATGTGATCAGGGTATAGGATGGATGCAGTTGATTATAAAGTTAAAATTCGTGTCTTTTATTGTAGATAGTTGTTGTTTTGGAGCAAGCAGCCGTTTATTTAAGCTAAGTCAAATAGTGTTCTATTTTTAGTTATTAGTATATCATGTTTTATAGTGTGAAAATAGTATCTTTCAATGCGTGCATTTGTCAGTAACAATGTACTGATATATGTTAATTAAATACAGTCACTGCTAAGTAGACATACCTAACTAGGCGACGGTCCAGTTGTATGCAATTCGTCCACCGGAGCGTGGAACATTATCAAACCGACAGTTTCCACTTTCCCTCTTTTCCTAGATAATCATGAAGAATTCGAGGAATGATAATTTTCTCTCGTGTCGCGTTTGATCTCATACAAAGACTCTTTTGTCGTTGTCTTGAGATACGGAACGTTTTTTTTTAAATTAAACTATTTTTTGACATATGTTGCCAGTAATTTATTGTTTTTGTCGTAATTGTACTGATATTACGAAAGCTTTTATATAATCGTATTTTTTTTTAATTTATTCACACTTTTATCTCTAAAATTTAATCGTGCAATCTAATTGAATGTTGTAATAAAAATCATTTTGATTTCTTAGAATGAGTATTTTATTTCATTTGAAGATTAAACGTTGCGTTATGAGAAGCATTGAATGTACCATTTACGTTATGTAGTTACGTTTTTGTTTTTGTAATATACGTAATATAAGAATATGTGGTGAAAGTTCTTGTCATCACCATCTTCAATTTATTATTCGAATTGTCAATTATTCAACAACAACCTTTACAGTCCTTTCCTAGACATAGGCCTCTCCTTGGCAAGGAGGTTTTGGCCTACTATACCACGCGGGCCAGACAGGTTGGTATAGGGTTTGTTTCAAGTTCAGCCGCGAGGAGGCGACGTCCGCGTGTGCCGTACGTCGCCTAAATGGAGAGGTTATCCGTAGAAGGTGCCCGCGGTAGCGGGCAGGCGCTAGGAGGGATTTGGGTGACGTAATAGCAGCTGTTCCCGGATCCCTCCTATGTCAGGCGCAGAGTGGCACACCGTGTGGTTTTAGTCGGTCCGATTCCGACACACCACCCCACCGTAAACCCCGGTGGGGTGACGGCTCGAGGGGGTTTCCACACGAGAAAAAAAAAAAAAGGGTTTGTTTCAAGTTTTCCTTCTCTTTAGTGAATTGAATGTGAATTATTAAAAATATTGATGCAGTTTAGTTTACAATTTATGCACTTGTATTTGTACTGAGGAGATCTGACAGTCCTTATTGTCTGACTATCCATTTATTTATTTTATACTTTATGCACATACTTAAACATAGGTACACAATTTCAAAGAAATAAGAGCACACACACACACTTATCATTACTTGTCGAGATCCGTGTTCATTGCAGGTCCTTCTGGCGTGGTGTGTAGGCAATATCAATAAGTTTTGCGGTTATTTATTACGTCCTACATACAGTCGTGATCGTACCGCATTCCTATCTAACGCAATCGAGCAGAACGCTCGCGGAAGGTCGCCGGTTACACTTCTATCATTTGTTTGTCGTGTACACTGTTCAATGGTACATTCATTACTTCTAATATCAAGCTGACAGACAAGCTTATCTATTAACATACAAAGAATAGCTAAAATAACTTAATCCTTTGTCTTATCGTTATGGTTACGAAAGTGAAGATCTGCTGGACTTGTCCAATTAAAAAACTCAGCTAATAATCTGACCTTATTCTTTAACCTTTAGCTAATGGGTTATGCTTATTCTTTTAACCCATTAGTTGAGGGTTAAAGAATGAGATCAACAAGTTTGTTTTGTCAATTAAGTACTAAATATATTTTTGAGCGTTATTTAGTTTAAAATGTTATTCGGTCTTGTAACTCATGACGACGGCGGCTTATGTTTATTTTTTGTTATGCCTATTTTCTAATGTAAATAGCACTATCGTAGTTCCTATTTCAAGTAAACTTTCGATTCTTTACTAAGCAATCAGTAGGCACGTATTATAAATTAACACACATACACTCCAATAATTACAGCAATACGTACCTCTCATAAGAAATTATATTATCCGTACTCGCGCCGGAACATATTTCTATAATCAGCTTAAATTTTACAATCGTACTTCTCTGACAGTGTAGAAAGGCCTATAACATTATATCAGACCTAACACAATGTTGAGGCTGTTAATAGACCAGCTGCATCGCTCTTTATTTCAGTAAGATTTATAAAAGATATAGAAATGTCACACACACGAACTGTTGAAACCTGTACGCTTGGACAGGTTGTAGCTCGATCGATAATAACAACTAATGTTCATACGAGTATAGCTTGCATACACCCATGGTATATATTTAAACATATGCTTATTATGTCATAATAGTAAATTCTGAAAGCACCATTAGAACTAGGTATCATTAAAGGACGCCTAAAAGTGTTGTGGGCATGCAACGAATGTGTATAGATTTCAAATTCACAATTAACGTGCTCTGCGTTCCAATTAAGATGTGTGGGCTTATTTTGAGTGAAATAGATTACTTTGTAAGTATAATGTGGTACAATCCTGCAAATATAAATGGAATCAGAATGAAATGCTGTGCGATTTTTGTCTCTTACTATTTCATCTAAAAAGACACCTTTTCCCTCCTATTTTTTCCAAACTAAGTTGGGGTCGGTCTGAAGGTTACTGCATTACATAATAATAAACTTCATTTTTTTAAAACCTGGATAACGTAACGACGCTTAACCATGAAAGAGTCAGAGACTTAAGAATGATCAGCCGTCCATGAAATGTTGTAGCTATAAATAATAAAAAAATATTTCGGACATTTGACACACAATGTCGTCTAGTTTCAAACTAAGCGGAGCTTGTGCTATGATAACTAGGCTGACTTTTTTGTAAATACATAATCGGAGGGAATCGAACCCGAGACCTCAAGCACAGCAGTCGTATTCACTACAGCTGCGCCACTGAAACAGTTAGGATCAGTTAACTTTACACTCCTCTGTTACCACTTAGCTCTTAGTGTGTAACCTCTCGAGCCCCACCTGCTAGATTCTATCTAAATGAAAAAAAAAAAAATCAGATTTCACTTCTAACAACATTAAATGGATTGCAAACTATTAATATAAACATGATAATAAAACAAAAATGCGCTTTACTGCCAATTGTATAACTTTTATTGCGAAACATTTACAATAATAGTTTTTGTAGCATCGCTCTTCAGTGGTCACATTTTCTGCTGTGGGGTTCAACTTTCATAAATAATGATATTATACCTATTTTCTTATCTCAGAATCGTGAAGCCCACGTGCGTGCATAAACTAGGATCCTGTTTTTCGTTACTTTCTCCTTTGACATACTGTTGGTAACTTCAGATTTTAAGTGAGCTGTTGTTACGAGTACATGTTTTTCATTTTTAAATTTATTTTTACTTATCACTGTAAAAAGCTTATTTATATCCGAATCCAATTTGCGTTAAAATAGTGGACAATTATTTGTTATCTTGCTAAGACATACAGCATTGAATGAGACAAAATGACAGCTGTAATTTTGACCCAAGTGTTAAACATAATCCACGATGGTACTTAACAAAAAATTAAGCACAATGTTGTTACATTAGAAAATAAAACAAAATCCAAAATTGTACCTATCATAAATCTTACAATTTAAAATCCTTTACGTTTTATGGAAATACAAGCATTTCTATTACCAGAGTGTTTCTGGATGATCTATCCCTAATATTAATAGATTACATAGTCCCTAATATTAATAGATATAGATACCAAACCCGTACTTTTTAGAAAATTTTAATGAATTATCTAACAATCTTATTTGTTTGTTTTCAGGCAAGTCTACGGCAGCTTGACCTGTCTCTGCTCTCTGAACTATGGACACTGAGCGAAGCGATGGCATCATGGCGACGGCAGCTAGAACGAGGCCCGCGTCTCCGCCCAGCGCCCCCTCCGCCACCACCGCCTCATTATCTCAGAACTTAAAGAAGAACTTATGTGTCGTAATTAAAGAATAATTTAAAGAACAGTGTCTATTTAAACTTAACATGGACCATTCTCTGACAGATTATTTAACCACCTTTTTGATTTTGACAGGAGAAAGTTGCCCTTACAAATAAACGAAGTATTAACTGCGGAAGATTGGATCTTGTCATGAACAAAGATATGTTACTATTTTGTTTCTATAGAATAACCAGTCAACGTATAAAAGAACAGGACGTTTGCTATCTAACAAAACAAACAAAAATGTATCAAGTTGCTAGGTGACCTCTAAAAAAGCAGTTTTGCCTTGAAACTACTTTTTTTACTGGTCATGTTTAAGCAAAGATACTATGTGAGTGAATAGCAAATCTTGATAATTTAACTGCATTTTTACAGTAACTAAATGTCGAATAAATATTATGACATCTGCTCTAGGGTTAAGCTATGGATTTAAATTGGTCAGAAATGAAAGTATTTCAGTTAGGAGATGTTGATGAACAACGGGAACTCTGAGTTTCTCAAAGAAGACTCAAAGCTTTTTTCAGTATTCAACAATAGTGATAAAAACATCAGTGTTTTCTTATCCTGTCACTTATATTCGGGCTAAAAATGTAGTCTCCAGATACTGGCAGAGAAGCGTTTGTCTTTGGGGATGGACTAGAAGTTTGGACTGCATTATTACAGTATTAGAATTAAACATTATATAATTTGCTACCTTACTATAAATAAATAAATAAAACCGACTTTTTAAATATGGCATCCCAAACCATCGACAAAAAGCTAGTGATTAAACTTTTTACATTGTGTTGATATTATGAGTAATTAAATGTATTTAATATAGATAATTAAAGCTTGTACATAAAGTATTGTGATTGATTTAATAGTTATGTTATTACAATGGATCTGAGATGGTACACCCTATGACCCTAACAGTTTGATCACACAAACACAACGAAACTACCTTAGATAGAAAGTATGGCGATAATTAAAGACAGACCATCTATCTCCGCCCTAAAGTGTACAACACAATTTGTCAAATGCATACATACAGATATTATTAAGTTAACTACGAGAGAAGTAAAGCGACTGAAAACAGAATGGCTTTTGAATCTTTCATATGATAAAACTGAATTGATTCTTTCATACCACGGGTAACAGTGGCAAAGCATGATACACACATACACACTCACACACACACAAAGATACACTCGGCCACAGACTAATTTTTATACATTTTTTTTCTGTTTTATTTTTGTTTGTTTTGAATCTTGTTTTAATTTTTTTTTATATTCTATTTCAACTAAACTTTATAAAATATTTAAATATTGCAAAATTTCATTGGTTGTCGCGACACAAGCCACGAACTTAGTGTATATTTAAGTATAAATAAACAAGTAAGTAAGTAAAATAAATGGCAAACTTGATGTAAGTCTTATTGAATAATAATGACTTCTTACACCATTATGTGGTCGATTGTGTCTACGACAGTTATTAACAATTGCATTATTTGACAGATTTACGATCTCGAGCGAAATACTTTTACCATCTTTTATTCATAAAAAGTTTTACAAGAATAAAATCTCTTTTTTTTCTATATTAAGAGCCTGCCAAAGTGACTCTACTTTGCCTGATGGAAAGCATGAATAGAATCCAAGAGTTGTGGTCACCATACTCATTGCAAATGCAGACAATGCAGTATAGTGACCTCATACTATGGCGGCCTATTAAGATGCTTTTTTACGCCTCACTTGGGGACGCAAAAGGCATGACAGTCATCGTAGCATTGTATTGCACATACCTACCACGACAACTGTCACCCCTGCATCAATGGGCCTCTGGTCTGGTAGTACTGCCCCAATCGAACCGGCCCGCTCGTGCTGAAATCAGCGTGGCTCTACTACCTAGTAGACTGTGACAGTTGTCGGAAATATATCAAAGTTAAAGATTACGAATACAATCTACCGTGAGAGCACTATTTTGGTAGATTTATGCATTTAGTGTGTTTACAACTATTAGTTACCAACTATTGATACCTGGTTCTTAATTTCGATAATATGTAAGCGACACCAGTAAAAGAATTTGTGATCGTGTTTGCAACTGCTGTGCTGAGATTTTCGATTCGATTCCTGGATCCGTCCAAACGTTTGTATGCTCTGCAAATATTTGTTTCGGACTTTGAATGTTCTCTATATATATAATGTAAGTATGAAAGTATGTAAAGTATTCTATCAGACAGTCTAGCTTTCACAATATAAACCATGCTTAGTTTAAAATTAGATGACGTTGCCTGGCAGATGTATGAAACATTTATAATTATTTAAACTTTCAAATTGGATTGGGGTTTTTTGGTGACAATCTAGATATTTACCTAGTCTATACTACTTACTCAGGGTACTATACTGAAATAATTATTTAGAACTTAGTTTCCCCTAACCACGGTCTGCGTCTTCAACTAATGCAGTCTGCAAAATATTTTTCATCTATCATTACAAAGCAAATATGGTGACGGAGTAAGAATGCGTGTCACCTCTCCTATTCATCTTATGGGTATCCTAGGAGCAATAATGCAGCATAACGACTGGAAAAAAAAAAATAGAGCTTTTTTTTAAGCGTGTGGAAACCCCCTCGGGCCGTCACCGGAGTTTACGGTGGGGTAGTGTATCGGAATCGTACCGATTAAAACCACACGGTGTGCCACTCTGCGCCTGACATAGGAGGGATACGGGAACCGCTGCTATTACGACATCCAGATCCCTCCTAGCGCCTGCCCGCTAATGCAGGCACCATCTGCAGGTAAACTCTCTATTTAAGGCGACGTACGGGACACGCGGACGTCGCCTCCTCGCGGCTGGCCATTGTAGCGGATGAAAGGGCAAACCCGTCCCGTACACCCGCGGCCACACTCAAGGCGGCATGAGGCGCTGGTATGCGCGCCTCCTATTACGAATCCGGGTCCGAGTGGATATCGTCCTCACGGGACTTCTCCGCCGCCTCCTTCTGCGAAATTACGTCTTCGCAGAAGGTGGCGGCGACCACGGTAGAACAACTGTCGCTACCGGCCATGGAGCGAATGACGCCCGGTAGCGAGAAATTTACTCCAATAACTGCAGTGAGGACCCCACGCTGCGCCGCCCAGGCGAAACAAACTGGTAGCGTGTGTTGACCCGAGTCCTCATTGCAGTCGCAGTGGTGACAGGCGGGACTCAATTCCCTCCTGGCGACCAAGTGCAGATACTTCCCGAAGCAACAGTGCCCGGAAAGAATCTATGTCAGTCGGAAGGAAAGGGCCCCTAGCTGTCGCCCTGCCCACTCGGCGATAACCGGCTGGAGAACCTCCACGACGGCAAAGCCAGCACGTGGAGCCTCCAGCCGGGACGACCAACGAGCCATCGTGGCTTGACGAGCGGTCTCATGCCACTCGCGTATCTGTTCGGGCGGGGGCCGTATGCCAATTCCCGCCCGGAAGTCAGCCGTTCACTTATAAACTTCGGCAAGCACTGCCACCTCCAAATCCCACGGGGGAGTTTCAGCCAAGGCGTTCCGTCAATACGGTGCGGTAACCGCATATGGCTCTATCCGCCAATATCCTCTGAGGGCGCCAGAGGCGAACCCAATTCTGGGCGGTCTACCGTATCACGCTGGTCAGATTGGTTGGCATTAGAACAAACCCTATGCCAACCAAACCAACAGCAATTTTGCCATTCTTTTCAAGGTGCCTTTTCTCTTGAAAGGAGATGGTGGGTTCTTCTTGTTTTCAACGAGAGATAGGTTTGATGATGGATAGCACACCTCTATGAAAGTGCACACTCAAGTCTATAAAATAGAAATACAGGTTTTTACTAACATATATCAATATTACTTACGCATGCAATGCACTTAGCAACAATAAATATTGCTAGAGCTGTAAAAAAATATGAATAAAATAGTAATGAAATCAAAAAGGAGTTGTATATTTGTCACTTCAAATATATTTCCGTGGTCCTCCAATAGTCGTGATTATCTTTCATTTTATTTTTATCAACTCGATTTGATATATCGGTTAATATAATACAGTTCTCGAATAACTGGCCAAAAGTTAATAACGTCATGCCATTTCAATACATCACTCACGGCACGATACACTCACACTGTATAGTGTGAGTGTATGGTGCCGTGAGTATCAGCATCCTTCAATTATGAAACTGAAGGATTACTGGACTTATTAGTAATGTATGTCAACTTTATTATTTTACCTTTGCACCTACCGCTCATGTTTCTACATCACCTAAAGGTTGACTGGGAGAGAATGCCCCATGGCATTAAGTCCGCCTTTGTACAACATGTGCATCAAGAATAAATAAATAAATAAATAAAATACAATTGCGCCCTCAAACGCTAATTTTGTTCATCCCATTTCGCTTGATGAAACAAGTACGGTTATAAAAAATAGCTACCTATTAATTTCTAAAAGATGAAAGAATTATTAAGACCTATTTGATACAATTCAATTTTGACAATAAACAACAGGAGAAATCATATATTTAAAAATAAAAAGCCTGAAGTTCCAATTGGGAGTTTTTAATCTATGAATGAATGTTTGACAGATCTAAATTAAAAATTGAACACAAACATTTCAATTTATTGCTTGTGCATCTACGTGTGTGTGTTTTCTTTAGTTTAAAAATACTTATTTTAAAATTTTAATTATCATCGAATGACAATCTAAGAGTCCCGACCGATGTCCAATCCTTCAATAATACAGGGACACTCCAAAGACGAGTCGCCGTCTAAAATACCTGAATCCGTAAGGGTTAGTAAAATACTCATTTATCACGCTACCCCACAGGAAAAGCCTTTAACGTTTAAAGTGACTACAGGATCACATTAAACTTTGAGATTTGGAATTTATATTAAGTTTTTAACGTTTCAGAAAATCATTTCGATGGAAAAAGATAATGAAACGAACTCGAATAGAAAATCTAGGATTGATCTCAATGCGCTTCCCACTCGCCAGTACCTCGACCAGACCGTAGTGCCAATACTATTGCAAGGGCTTTCATCACTAGCTAAGGAAAGGCCGCCAGACCCTATAAATTATCTAGCAGCATATCTACTGAAGAATAAAAGTACATTTGAGAGCACCAGTCCTTCCAGTAACAACCCTCCTCAAAACCCACAATCCTAATACTCGTATAGTTGTAATAATATGCATATTGAATTATTATTGACTTATTGGTTGTTTCATTTGTGATAAAGACTATTGAGTAACAAATAAGTGAATATTTTAAAACACTGGAATAATAGTGATCTCACTGATTGTATAAAATATAAGGACTGAACACTAGTGTTGATAAACTCATCCACAAGAACAGTTTAATACAGTTAATATATATGTTACAGCATTATTGTTAGCTCAGCTTATAACAAATTTACATTTTTTGTAGCCAAAATTAGTTTCACCCACCTTTGATGGTAAAAATTTGAAATGTCTTGTATTCATTATACCTACAATTTAATTTGAATGTTCCAATTTCCCCATTTCTGATTCGCGAAGTGCCTGTTAATAGCAAAGGGTTTTCCCTTATTACATTAACTTTACTAGCTTGCTGAGTGTTCACGGAAATGTATATACAACTTATGTAAAGGGCTGTTATATCAATAACCACTTTTGTTTAATGTAAAGCAGCTTAAGAATAATATACATATATTTTGAAATACCTTATATTGGACACAAGTTTAGCAGATTCAAAGTATATTTCCAAATATAAAATGTTAAATTAAAATGTTTACAAATACAAATTACAATTGAAAAAGTGAACTCTGTAAATAATTCTTTAAGTCTGTTACTCAAAGGTTGGCAATATGTTCACAGGTTACTGGTGCGCTTTAGCACAGTAGACGTGTCTGCCACCAGGTGACCAGTCCACCCGTCAACCTTCCTATACCATAAAAAATGTGTTCAAAATCATTATTTTAATGATTCTCGGGTTCTCCCATAACAATCTTGTACCCTAGTCAACAACTTGCTCAATTCTACCGAACCAGTATTCTAAATCTTAGCACCAAATCCCAGTTTTGCAAATGTAACAAAAATCAGTGTTTCTAAAACTTTATGCATGTTATTACTTACTATTATAATCTTATAATGCCGCAGTGTTTGTACACATAGCAAATAAGGTACCTGGTCAGTAATATAGACAATGATCTTAATGAACTGATCTTAAAAAAACTAATAACGCAGAATAGTTTCATTTTCACTCATACATTTGCAAGCCATTGTACAAACAATTCTGAATTATTAGTTTCAATTGCTTTGGTAATCATCATCACCATCGTCATCATCTCAACAGACTCAAGTCCACTGCCAAACAAAAGCCGTCTCGAAGGCTCTCCACAACAACCATTCCTAAATTATAAAATTATAGATACTTACTACTGACCAAGTAAATAATTTGCCGATAATACTTAAGTACATGAGCCTTTAAATTAATGCAATAATAATCATTGTTGTTCTCGATGATAGCACAATATGACTGGAATATAGAAGTAATTTTATTTGACTATTTAAAATAAATACCTAATCTAAGATCAAAAATAATGTTTTATTTTTTTACCTATTTAAAATATTCATTTTTTCCCTTCCCAGTTACGTAAGCTTTAATCACTGGCACATCAGACTACAAATGTCTACAATAAGAATAAAAATACAAAACGTAGATATTTTGCTTGTGGTTACTTATGTCGGTAGTTGTATTTTAATGTTACGGTTATTATTTAAGAAAGTAACTGATCCAGAATTTGTAAAATCAATGCCTTTTAAGAAATATAAATAGATTATCTATTTAATTTAAAGAAAAAAATTATTTAAAGTCATAGTGATCATCAAACCATTAGTCATAGTGATCATCAAACCATTAGTCATAGTGATCATCAAACCATTAGTCATAGTGATCATCAAACCATTAGTCATAGTGATCATCAAACCATTAGTCATAGTGATCATCAAACCATTAGTCATAGTGATCATCAAACCATTAGTCATAGTGATCATCAAACCATTAGTCATAGTGATCATCAAACCATTAGTCATAGTGATCATCAAACCATTAGTCATAGTGATCATCAAACCATTAGTCATAGTGATCATCAAACCATTAGTCATAGTGATCATCAAACCATTAGTCATAGTGATCATCAAACCATTAGTCATAGTGATCATCAAACCATTAGTCATAGTGATCATCAAACCATTAGTCATAGTGATCATCAAACCATTATCATCGTCAAACAATGTAGTATAATATAATTTAAATACTTTGATTTTGTCAAATTAACCTTCATCTATGAAAATCTTTTTCGTCCGAAGTGCCAGTACAGTACACCGATGAACGGTATGCCAAAAACTTCATCCGTTCAACAAATTATTAGTTTACCGATGAGCAGTTCGCCAAAAACTCTCCTCAGTCGCTCTCTTAAATAGCAAAATCTTTGTAGGTTTGTCTATGACATTTTTCCTCCGTGGTCGCTTTTAGGACGGCACTTGATCTAACTTTTTTTTTGTAAATTATAATGGTACAGTATTAGTCGTTGAAAGTTAACAATAAGTAAACAAAATATGTCTACGGTGACAGCCTATTTACGTAGGAACATTTCTATAATAAATGCTTCTTGTGATTTAAAGCAGTGTTTTATAAATTTCAATTAGTTGTCTTTATAAAAGCCACCGTGAATAAAGGGTATCATAGTCGAATCTATGATCGTTTCATTCTAAATGAATGGACAATATAGACATTACTAATCCAATGAGAAAAAAGAAATAATAGAGTGGATAGAATATGATTCTAAACTTAAAGTTATGTATTTTTCTATAAACAAACAACTCGCATAGTTCCCAACAGACAGAAAATATAATTATATAGCTAGTGGGTATCCAAGGAAATATCTCTCCATGTTTAATATTCCTTACCGTTAATATTAAGGCAAACTCATAAAAATGAAAAAAACAATTAATATTTTTATATATTAGTTGCTTTTCATTGTTGAAGATTTTATCGGTGAAATATCACCGATATCTAAAAGTACGCTTGTATTGTACTTTTATAATACAGGTCAGTAAGAAAATGGATAGTTTGCCACAATTCACTATTGCTATTAGATGTTACTTTTCTTTGAGTTATGTTTTCGACACGTCATTTCATTGTCCGCTTCGGTGGTACAATTTGTCAGACTAAATGTTTGTATATCTGTAATTTTTTTTTCGGAGTTTCAGTGCTTTCTATGCATATTTTCACAATGAAAAGTGTATTTATTAGTATTCTATCAGTCAATCTAGCTTTCGTAGTGCATGCTCTGCTTAGTTTGTAGTTAGATACTGTTGTGTCAGATGTCCGAAATATTTTTGTTATTTTCATTAAAAAATGATAAAACAGATTTATTAAATTTACCGAAAGAAACGTACAACCTATTTGGTAGCCATTCATAACGGTGTTAGTAAGCCAGCAGAATTTCGATGTCTAACATAGACGGATTATTTGGTAACTGTTAGTTGTGTTCGGTCTATATGGTAGTAAGTCAAGATATTGCTTACAGTGTTCACTGAATAAGTAGTACCTACTTATAAGACGCTGGGTTGTAGTTTTCTAATTTTCCTTCTGATCGTTATAGTTTAAAAACTACCTGCCTACTGCTCTGTAAGTGTTACCTTTCGCTGAGTCTGCAGAATTCACTTCTTATTAATATTTCATATTACATATACTAAAATACATATCTGCAAATAACAATTAAACTGTCTTCAACACAATATGTAAGGCATCAACATAATTATTACGATTCCCACTATACGCAAAGTTCTTGCAAACATAGATGAACTGTACAAATAATATCATTCTCATAATTTTTATTAAGTAAGTAGTTATTGACGAGTCTGTACAATTAGAGTAGCTGATGTTGAGGGTTCCGTAGCTTACTTATTTTACACTCGAAATCAAAAATAGCCCGATATTATTTAGGTAACTGTTCTTTCTCGATGAAAAATTTAATCCACCCTCAATTATCAAACATTCATAATTTCACCGACGTTTCTATGACGTTTAATCTGCTTTTAGTTCAGGCTCTTCTAAGAACTTTTGTCTATGCAGTAACCAGGAATCATTGTCGTCTCCACCTTCATCTTCGGGCATTGTATAAATAGGCTCGAAGACCATGACGTCAGTTTCAATACTTTCGTCAGTGAGGGATGGGATCGAATCGCAGACGGGCAGAGGAACTGGCTCCGGCGGTAAGAACTCGGCCATGTATGCTGTCACGTTGCGAGCTCGCCATGTTGAAACTTTACCTGGAAAGTTATAAAATTGGTATTTATTATCTAACTTCTTCATATATATTAAAAGAGATGTTACACAGCTTACACAGTTATTTTATGTTCTATGTTATTTGATATCGTGTTCAAAATAAAAAAAAAATACCAATGAGATGACAGTAGGTACTACAGAAATGAGTGGTTAATTAATATAACAATACAATAACAACAACATTCTATGCAGGCTACATTACCAGATAAAATACCTACTTATGCCGTTTTTTATTTTAAATAGATTCATACCAAACAAAGAAAACACTCAATCTCCGAAACAAATATTTGTCTTGAACTTCTGGGTTAGCAGTCGCATACGCTACCCCATACCACTGAATTGAAAAGTTATCTAAAAAGTTTTAATTGTCTAATACCTCTAAATACCGCTACATTAACCGTTGATTTTATATCAGTACATACACAACATAGTTTTACGTTTTCTTTTTCGTTTTTAATAACAGTAATTATGTGTGTGTTTGATTATTTAGTCTTCATGATTATCATACGTTTCTCGAGATAGAAAGTCAGTGTTGCCTCATAGTCTGCCAAGTTATAATCGCAATAAATTTCAATTAGCACGAATATAATTTACATTCTCAACTTAAATAACTAGTTTTAAGAGAAACTCGTCTTGAAATCAATCATTTATCCTATACCTACTTAAATCCTTTGATAATTTAATAAATAAGTAGTTTTAGAAAAATATCCTACATGCATTTTTATCTAAGAAGTACCGTATGACAGTTCTCGATATCATTTTCTCATATTTACAAATCCTACAAAATATATTCCTTATGTTACTTTTACAGATTTATTATGTATGCTACTGTAAAAGTCCGTAAATTGATTATATTAGAATATAGAATTTAATTTTAAAGAACATCTTGTGATAAATTAAAAAAAAAAACTTCCTAATTCCATGATTTCACGGAAAAGGTTATTGAGATTGCATGAGTTACGCCTATACAAAATTGTATCGCGTTCAAAAGTACAAAACCCCATACCTCACTTTTAGATTAGATAGACTATAACACCTTTTTTTTGGTTTTAAAAACACAGCTCCCACACTAGGAATATTTGTATATCGCTTATTAAAAAAAAATTAAAAAATCCAAAGACCTAAATGTAGTGCTTACCATAAATTTATAAACTGGTAATTATAATTTTTAAGTATTTTATTTGACCTTTTTGTCACTCACAACTGAGATGAATCTAACAACACAAATGGCTATCCTTAATTAATCGTTCTTTTATTTCTGGGTCATCGAACTACATTGTCTGCATTCGCAATGAGTATGGTGACCACAACTCTTGGATTTTACTCATGCTTGCCATCAAGCAAAGTAGAGTCACATTGGTAGGCCATTATAAAGAAAACTCTTTGCCATTAACTAGTACCTACTTATTTAGTATAATGATATAATGACGTTAAGGTAGTCTCTAATTGTGCGTACACATTTAAAATGTATATATATGTAAGTACATCGGCCTTACCGTACGTCTCATCTATCTCCGCTTCTTCTTCTTCCTCGCCAAGTTTTTCTTCTTTATTTTCTTCTTTCTCTTCTTCACCTTCTCCTAACTCTCCTAAGTCTGGATCTTTTATAAGCAAATAAAATCCATGCTGCATACAACTTGTGTCGAAAACAAAACATCCAGTGCCTTTGGGCTTTCCTTTCAACCAGGAGCCATGATAGCGATAGCGTGGGTAAATAATTTGCCCTGGTCCTTGAATAACACCTTGTAGCCAAGTCCCCATGAATTTAATCTGATATTCCGCAAAGAAATAGGTGCCCAGTCCATGTCTTTTGCCCTTGAACCAGGCACCCTCGTAAATGTCGCCATTAGGATAATAATAAGCTCCAAATCCTTGTTTGAGGTCATGTCTCCAGTCGCCTTCGTAGCTAGAGCCGTCAGGGTATACCATGCGCCCTACGCCGTACTTCATAGCCTGACGCCATTCCCCTAAAACCATAAAATTAGCGGCATTTATGGAACAAATTGAGATTGCCGTGCCGGTTCCGAAGAAATTTGCATTTGCCAATGTTATTTCCTAAATCTTATTGTTATATATTAATAAGAAATAGATAAATAAATATAACAATTTTATAATTATCGTATAATATAATTACTAGAACTATTTGGTAGTAATAGCTAAAAACTATATCGTAACTAGCAGAAATGTACGTATTACAAATTAAATTGTATACACAAAGACTATTGGGAAAGAAAAAGAAAAATGATTATTTAATGTTTATTTTAAGATAGTTAAGTTTGAGACTTATGTCTTGAATTTTAGTACTCATAGTTGCTAGCTGGAATAAAGTGAAAAGTGTCTTTGATAAATTGTATTATGGGTTTGAGAATCCAAAAAAGAAAGAGATGATAATAATGTACTCCTAGCCGATTTCGGCCACGGCGGCCAGTTTTAACGGAGACCAACCAAAGCGCACAAGTGTGTGCGCAAGTATAGGTGCATTCTCTGTTCCCTAACTCTCACAATCCGATGGAACGGTTGTCCGACACG
Source organism: Hypercompe scribonia (assembly GCA_949316085.1). Classification (NCBI taxonomy): domain Eukaryota; kingdom Metazoa; phylum Arthropoda; class Insecta; order Lepidoptera; family Erebidae; genus Hypercompe; species Hypercompe scribonia. Next base: position 20,024,485 of record OX438974.1, read on the forward strand.
ATCGGGGAAAAACCAAGAGGAGGACTGAGTCACAGGGATTAAGACCTCAACTTCCAAACGCCGAGCTTTTATTGATTACTTGTGTAACCAGAAAAACTGAACAACACTTTTTAACCCAACCCGGGAATCGAATCCGATACTTCTTGACTGGCAGTCGTATACGCTAACCATTAGACCAACGAGGCATGGTAGACTAAGGTGATGGTATTGTTTATACAATATATAGTATATAGTATATAGTATACCTACATAATAGTAATTGGAGTTATGAGTGAGCTGTTACTTTGACCTTTTTTCTACATATAAACTCTTTTGTACTTCAAGTGCAAGTATGAGAAAATCTAATACATGTTCCTTTTCCAGGTCAATTTTATCTCACATTAGTTAACCAGCGACGGCCGAGCGCGAGCGGTGTAACAAGGCAATTAGAAATTTAAATTGCTTTTTTAAACTGTGATCGACAAGTCCAATTCCTAGCAAAAGACACCATAATTAATAACAGGTTTCATAATTAATATCATATTATGAGGTGAATGAAGAACATTAAAATCCTCTCAAATTCTCTTTTACCTTCATAGCGTGCGCCATTCTTGAAAATATACAGGCCTTTTCCATTCCTCATGCCGCGACAGTAGCAGCCTTCGTAAAAATCCCCATTTGGTAATATCGCCCATCCCTCGCCATGCCTGTCTCCAGCAAGATTACGTTTTCCAACATAAACCTTAAATAAGTGAACACAATTTATTAACAGACGAGAAGTGGGATAAAAATCCCTTATTTTAGAATTTAGCAATACTTTTGTGATAAAAAACGTTTATATAAAAAGATTGGACTTAGTAATATTTCAAAGTCTTCTAAATAATTATATTTACTAAGTTAGGTATCTTGTTAAATTTAGCTTCTGATAATAAGTGATTATATTGACTAAGTATTTCTCAGAAAATATTTTTTACCCGATTTTCATTCACTCAGTTTATCAGTTACAATTTCCGTCAAAGTTACCTCTTCACCAGTAGTCAACGAACTATCTCGTGAAAGCCTCTGTGATGGGCCTTTATTGTGTATTTTAAGCACAAACTAATATCTCTATTCAATCTTACTTACCTTCAATTAAAAAGTTCAGATTTTAGCTCTGTTTTTAATTAAGTATTACTTTTTTATAAATCACCATTTTTAAGAGTACACGCCAGATTAAAAGATATATCAGTCGGATATTAACCTAAACATACACATACAAACAAAACTGTTGATTATGACATATTTTTATGCAATGAGAACTAATTTTATAAATTTACTCGTTAACTATTCGTAAGTAATCTAATTCTTTTTCCGTGATTTCTGTTTAGAACATTAAATCAATGGCAGGTCTTATTAGACCAACACAACACAACTAATATAGTAGATATTATATAAGTAATATATTATGTGTCGGTTTAAGATGGACAATAATAATTCCAAATTACTTAAAATATTACCCCTATAGTATCAACATCCTCTGGCCCTTCCCCTTTTTGCTCTGTAGTCATATTTGAAAACGTTTTTCTAGCGTATATTTACAATATTCTAATATTAATTAAATTTTGTTGTCAAAACATTGGACAATGTCATACGCATAAAGAAAAACTCAGATTTTATGAAAGTAGGTCGTATGTACCTATAGTCAATAACTTAAAAATATAGTTTGGCAAGTGAAATTTATTGATACAGCATTAAAAAAAAAACAAAAGAAAATTCGCAAACAGAAATAGTTTTATTTCTTACACGTTCATATTTGAATAAATTAATAACACACTACATATATTATAATCAAAGTGAAGCAAGCTAAGCAAATGGGCGAGTAAAGTGAGCTGGTATAACAGAAAAAAAATGGCAATCTATGGCTGACTAGATGCTAGACGTTTGTTTCAAAGAGCATACAAAGTTTACGTTAGTTTTCGATTAACTTTTCTTTTCAATTTCAACATCATAAAGAACAAATTACAAGTTTCGTTAGATAAAGGAACTTGTATCTTTTATTAACCAGCGTTAAACAATATAAGTGGATACTTCTGCGTGTAAAACTATTTAAATTGACTTGTATAAAAGCTAATTAAATCAATAATCAATCAATTCAATTTACGCGACGTACGGTATTCTGAATCAAATTTTGAATAAATTCCCACTCTTTTGATGTTATAGGAACTTGATCCTTTGCGACGCTTGTTTTAAACTTGTTTTACTTTGTAAATCTCACGTTACAGTTTGAAGTAATACAAGAAAGACAAATTCACGTATGAGCTTACAGTTTACGAGCTACTGCTTCATACACAATTACTCCTTGAATACAATTTTAAATTATATTGCTATATAATTATATTGCAGTTCAAATAAGAATCCTTATAGTACTTTACTACGACTTCAAAAAAGGAGGAAGTTCTATGTTCCACTGTATATAATTTTGTTTTGTTTTCATAGATGTGAAAGCATCTGATCAATCTGCTATACTTATAAGTTTATGGTTTCGTTAAGCACTGCAATTGAGTATTATCGACAGATTGGCACACCAGCTCACAAGATAATCACAGATAAATGTATAATTTTAGCCTCATAAACAATTATTCAAATATTTTCAAAATAAAATTTGATATTTTTAACAAATAAAAGCGAGAGAAATAATTACAAATAGTTGGCAAAAAACGAATTATGCAAAAACTATACTTAATCGCTTAAAACTACATATAATATTAGTAATTTTGTACTTTGCGGTTCTGCAGGGCTTTGCTGTAGCAACTACTACATTACACTCGTCTAAGGGACTTAATCATCTCAAGTACTTGTACATTAATAAGGCCAAGTTATTCTTCTGTTTAGGTCACGAGACGTAGACACGGCGATGACCTCGATCAAGTTGAATTCCATCATCGTTTATTTTGAACAACTTTTTACTCACTTGTTCACCTTATTTCGATAAACCCACTAAATTAGAAAGCAGTTTATTGTTTATATTATTTATTAGCGTGGTGGTGCCTGCGGTGGTGCATCTTCTAACTTGCCCCACACTACGTTGCACATTTCTCTAACTAAAGCTTGTTCTCCAGTATCTAGGTCTGGTGCGGGCCTTCTTCGCTCTCGTTCAACACGTTCTCTGACTTCTAGAACTTGCAGAGCTCGTACCACGGCTTCGGGTCTTTCATTTCCTACGGCACTGTTGTTCTGACCTTTCTCCGCCTCTAACCGTCGTACTTTTTGCTCTAAATCTCTTACGTATTGTACAGTTCGTTCTGCAAGCTGAGGATGTGGAATGGGTATAGTTGGAACACCACGAGAACCCTCTTCAGCGTTCGTTCCACTACTACTACCGTCCCCGTCGTCTCTTTCTCTTCCAGGTGTTCGCCCACAGTTCACACACGCACTCCTTTCACGTTCCTCGTCTAAGTATAAGCATAGTTCTTTTAATTCTAGATTATCACGGATAAGCTCTTGCTGTTTATCATCTAATTGTCTTAATTTATTTTGATAAGCAGACACCTCTTGTCTCATCACTGATGCTGTATATCTACCGAATCTTTGCCACTCACGAGCCAACTTTCTACCTTTTTGACGATCATCATCTAAAAAGCAACATAAATCTCGTAACTCTTGATTATCCTCACTTAATCGCCTGTTTGCTTCTTTCAACGCTTTTATTTGGGCTAAAAGTGCTTGAATCTGTCGTTTTTGGTCGGTCGAGCCTCGCGGTCCCTCTGGTTCTACACGTTTGGTAAACTTGAGCATATCTGCTGATCTTCTGTGGATCTGTTCCTCTTCAAGGTTACGCTGAGCTCGTTGTATGTCGTCAGCACTTCTCGCCCTCGCTGTCGGCTCCACGGGCTCGTGAACTAAAGCTTTTGTCACGACTTCACCAGAGGGTCGTTGCATGCGGCTAGTTCCCGGTGGTTGTGGGAAGCCGGGATAACTTTGAGGATATTTTAATAAATGGACTGGATGTCCTCCGCTGTACGAACCCGCCACGGCACCGTGTGGCCCCAAAGGATATTGCAATTTATTTGGATCTATCGATTTTCCCGCGTATGGCGGTTTGTACTCTTTGACGGACGGGTCGATAGTGGCTAGTTTGGGACCGTTCGCTGCAAGTGGAGGCGGCTGATATCGCGGTGGAAAGTTGACCGGTTCTGGGCCCTGTTTACCTAGTTGCTGCTTCTGTTTACTAAATTGGGCGACGTTCTGATTGATTGACATTGTCGTGAAACCGATTGTTTTACGGTAACCAACTCAGTCAATGCTTTTCTTTGTGTTCTAAGATGTCATTTCTAAATGGAAGGATCATGTTGGTACAACTATCAAGACGGCGCGAGTTCAACGATTGGTCCTTGAATGAACGAAGGTGGGGAACGCCGCCGGCTGCGTAGGCTGTAGAGCGTGGCATTCGCGCAATTAACTTAACCGTGTTATTTTGTATAACCAAACACACTTATTAAACACTGTAGGGCAAGAATGAACTGTTATATATTAAATTCTTTGCGTTTATCTTATTCAAAATATTGTGTAATATGATGTGGTTTTTAAAAGCAGGTTATGCGTGACCGTGTGTATGACGGCACAACGCGGGCGCGCGCGGGGCGCGTGTCTCGGACTGGCGCAAGCGGCTCTACGGCGCTCCATTGCCTCTACCTGCAGAGGCTGTTGCGCGTCCCGCTCTACCGCACCTCACCTGTGTGTACCTGCACACACACAGAAGCAAGCCCATCATTGAAGTCTCCTTAAGTTTCATCCTTTCATCACACAATGACGACAAGCACGCACACAACAGCATTTTTGTTACTAAAGGTGTGCGGTCGCAAGAGCAAGGATTACACTCATCTATTCATTCCATTAATTGTATCGCATACTTTAACTTTAACAATTTTAGTATGTAAACATGGCTGTGACATTTGTATATCAAACTTAAAAAAGTACAAGTTGTGTAAGGGTTTCTTTGAGACAATAACAAAGATGACAATACGTAATGTTTAGATATTTGTTATTAATTATGATTAAAGAAAAACTTATGATTGTTTCAGGTATGTTACACTTTTATTGTAAAGTTGTAAACAGTTCACTATAAATACGGCTAATAAAAACGAAAATCATTATGTCTGCTAATGAAATTAGCCACCTCGTAGTTGTATTAGACCGAAAACATTTATTTCAGTAAAAGTAAACGATATTTTGAAAGAGAATTAGAAGGGAAAGATGACTAAACACAACTTGACAAATGCTAGGTATAGTCAGACGATTTGTAGCAAATTCACAGACTAGCGTTATTGCAAATATTTTTTATCAGGCGTTTTATAATTTGTGTTCTTCATTATTCTTCTATTAAAAGAAATTGCTGCCGAGGTTTCATCTGCAGACAATCTAGTATCATCTATATTTTTTTTATATTTAAAAGAGAATCAAGCAATTTATTTTTAATATTTATTTTGCCCATTGATGCAGGGGTGACAGTTATCGTGGTAACTGTGTAAGCCTTACACTGTCACGATGACTGTCATGCCTTTTACGTCCCCAAGCGGGGTGAGACAAGCATCTCACTAGGCCACCATAGTGTTGGTCACCATACTACATTGTCTCCATTTGCAATAAGAATGGTGACTATAACTCTTGGATTCTATTCATGCTTTCCATCAGGCAGAGTAGAGTTACTTTGGCAAGCTACTGACACAAAAAAAAAAGTAGATGAACCGCGCAACCCGGACAGTCACATTATATATAGTTATAGCCCTTCTACTTATCCCCACCAGAAAGGATAAATATTAATTAAATTGCTCCTAGCCCTATCGCTAGGGATGTAGTTGTAATAGACACAGACGAGTTTGGCATTACATTTAGGCCTTACTTAGAGGGTACACATATGCTGTAGCGGTTTTTTTTAAGAACTGTTAAAAAGGAAGAATTCTTTCGTACATTATTTCTTCACAACTTTTGCAACTTATGCAATGCACGCAATGGAAGCTCTGAAAAGAAATAATTTTCACCCGTTTTTGTAATATGTTGCAGTGATACTCCACTCCTATTGGCTGTAGCGTGATGTTAGTCTTTCTCGATATGGGTTATCTACCACTGAAACAATTTTACAAATCGGAGCAGTAGTTCCTTAGATTTGCGTGTTCAATCAAATAAAAAAACAAACTTTACAACCTTATATGTTAATATAGATAGATAATTCCTAAAACAGACTAGTAATTATACCTAATTAAGACCTATAGTAGTTTCTGTAAAGGTTGCTATGTGAAATATGTGAAAAAGTAGGTGTAGAAAGTGTAAAACTAGAAATCTCTAGCTTAATTGTAAACTATGGACGCTTTCTCCAAAACATGAAAAAGAAAATATTGAATAGAAACAAATGTACAATGCGCAACCTAAATCTTCTTTCCCTTTTCTGAAATTTCTTCAAGGTCGGCGCATTTATTAAGTGGTCACATTCCATTTTTCTCTACCACTTGTCAGTGCATGGTGCTTACTCTCCTTCTTCCTTCTTGCCATATTCTTCTTTAGGTAGACTATCTATCTTTCCTTTTTTTAGAAACAGTCTTCTCCCGCACTAGAAATAAATTCAGTATCACAAAGGATTTTTCAAATGTGTATGAAACGGACAAATAGAACACCCAGACCCAGAAAAACATTTTGTGGATCACACGAAGTGTTGCCTCACGAGACGTTGGGAGCCCACTTAAATCAACTACATCTTTCGTGCAGTCAGTTTAGGTATCTACTACTCTTATATCCGTCAAATCCAAACATTAAATTTAAAGGATAGTTAACGTTTTGTTTATCTACTGGAGCTAGAATTCTCGACAAACTCGGTAAAATGTAACCTTCAACCGTTTAATCTCTTTAATGTCTGTCCCTTCGACCCAAGGCCTCTGGTTAAGCAGTTATGATCACTAATCAATTAGAATAATATAATAATAGTAATATAAGGCAGTCCTCCTTGACACGGCCTTTATAGTGAGACGTTTCCTGTATTTGGAGCCCTAACCACCGGTGTCTTGGTCCCTGTACCCGATGTCGGTGTTCTACTATTTTTTATGTATTTAAAAATGTAAACAATATTTATTGTTGCCGGCACGGCAAAATAGTAACAGTCTCTTAATATTTTTGTGTAAATGTCCAAGTTTCAATTAATTTTAGAATATATGTAGACATGCCAACCGACTTTCGTATTGTGTATTTGCAAATTCCGTTCTTGTTTTTGTACCAGTTAAATTTTTTGGTCTTCTCCTTATCACGGTGCCTGAATTAAAAGATGGCAATTTATGTTTTTTTAATATTGTGTAGAGTACATACGAGTATAACTTTCGTATTGATAGAACGCAACTAATAGAGTATAGTCGGGAAACGTCTTTTTTTAAAATGCAATACCTTTAACAATGCTCGTTGTGCCCGTTCTATTTCCATCATTTTTGTTTTTGGAGCTCCCCATACAGGAATACAGTAAGTAATAATAGACTAAGCTAAAGCTGTATAGATTTCCTTCAAGATATTCCTATATGAGCCTTGTGTATTCATATTGACCATATGAATGGCAATATGAATACACAAGGCTCTACTGGCAAGGCACTACATGTTTTAAGGTCTTAAAAATTCATATTAATTTCCTAACTCTGGCAGTGAGCTGATCAATATGGGAGTACCAAGGCAGTCGTTGGTCAACTATCACTCCCAGATATTTTGTTTTCTCTACCTTTTCTACTTTGGGGCAGTTACATGAGGTTGATTTCGTAAACCTATCACGCAAGTGTTTTTGAAGATTGAATTCTGATTCTAGTTGCAAATGATTTTGAATGCTGTAACAGATATAGTTTGTTTATGATGTTTTAAATGTTAATACATTATTTTACAACCATTCTGCTACGTCTCTCATGTTAGCTTCTGCATTTTCTTTTATCGCAACCCAGGTTTTACTATTGAAGACCACCACAGTATCATCGGCATATGAAAAAATGTGTGTATTGTTGATTTTTAAGTTTTATAAATCGTTAACATAAATATGATACAGCGGAGTCCCCACTAGTGTATTAGTTGAACTCACTCTTTGCGTCCTGTCTAACAAATAACTGATAAAGAGAGATAGTTCAGCTGCTCTTAATCCAAGTTTTGTTCAACTTGTGTATCAAAATGGGAACAGAGACGATGTCAAACGCTTTTTTTGTCTAAAATATCGAGAGGCACCTGTGTCTCTTGTCAAGCTGCTCAGTAACCAATTGGGTTACAGCCAAAATTGCGTCTTCAGTAGACATTGTCTAAAGCCGAATTGGGAGATGGAAAAGAGCTTGTATCTGGCTAGGTAACTCGTCAGTCAACGGTTAAGAAGTTTCTCAAGTATCTTTGCAATAGCTAGGAATACAACATTTGGCCTGTAGTTGCCAACATTATCTCTATCACCGCCCTTATGTTACAATGGAGTAATGATCGCTTCCTTTAATGGCGCTGGGAATATATCTTGTCGAAAACAAAGGTTAAAAAGGTGCGTGAGTATTGGGACTAGTTCATTCTTTGCGAATTTTAGAAAACTAATAGGTATATTGTCTCAACCCTTAAACCTATCAGGTTTTTTTGAAGGATTTCGACTTCAACGGTATCTCTATCTAGTAGCACGAACGAATGAATCTGTAGCACTATTTTGTGTGTTAAATTATTTAGATGAATAGTACTGCTCGCTTGTATTTACAGGCTAGATGTTTCCCTATGTTCGCAAAGTAGCCACTGGTATAATTAGAGGATCCGGTGGGAACATTTCTGAGATTCATCAGTTCCGTGTTGACGTTATGTAGCTCACTACAATAGGTTATGCATTTTATGTTTTGAAATAGAAGTTTGTTCTTTTTAACCGAATTAGCTAGCAGATCTTGCTTTTGCTATTTCTTTTAAGGTTTTTGATAAGGTTATTTGCAATAGTTTCTATAACGTTTATACGTGACCTTCCATAGATCATTATAAATGTCCCACCGCAGCCTCATCTGCAAATTGTTCCTATGCCTAATGCAATGTAATATGTCAGGTGTTATCCAGGGCTTTAGAGTGCGTTAATTTTTAGGAATGTTACTTGTTGCGGTGCTAACTCTTAAAGAATGCTGAGTACTTATTCGTGTTAACTTTTAACATAAAGTGGTCTAAACAGTTGTAATCTCTTGTAGGTATAATATGGCCAGCCAATATTTCATAGTTAGAAAGAGCACAAATCGAATCAACTCACTCTACCTAAGATAACTCAGTCATTGTATTCATGAGTTGATTCGATTTCTTTTGGCGCAATATTAATATTGATGTCACCCGCTATTATGATATTTTTCTTGCCAATTAAGGTATCTAAGTCAGACGAGAGTGATTCTATAAGCATAGTGGTGATTATTTTGGATGGAGAGCGATAAATATATAATATACTGTTAGAAAGAACTTCGAGTTGAAGACATGATGCATTAGTCAACTTGACTTCCTTTAACTTGACTCCTTCCCGTCATTCTGGTTGAGCTGAGATGTAGTACAAGAGGAATTATAATTGTCAGGTTGCGGTATAGATTTAGTCAACATTCCTTAATATCAAGATATACGTACTAAAGGGAAGGCTAGACAGTGTCACCAAAAAATCATCAAAATTGAGATAAATAGTACGAATATTTTGTGGTACTATTGTGAGGTCGTTTTTATTAATAACCTTATATGACGTAAACTCTTTACAGTTACTATTGTTTGAGCAATTTCAAATTTCTTAAGAATAGCGATCTGTTTGTTGAATTGGTCTAGTAGAAAGTGATCCTGATGGTCTTGGGTTTGATTCCCACTTTCGATGATTACGTTCGGTGTACAGGTCTAATTTATCATTGATTACATGTTGACTGCCTCTGTGGCGCAGTGGTAGCGTATGCGAATGCTGTGCTTGCGGTCTCAGGTTCGATTCCCGGATTGGACCAAATGTTTGTATGACCTGCAAATATTTGTTTCGGAGTTTGAGTGTTTTCTATGTATAATACGTACGTATGCATTTACAAAAACATACAAATGTATTTATAGCAGTTGTCTAGTACCCATAGCGTTGTATGCCAGATGTCCTAAATATATAATATATATATAGGGGTATGTGTGTTTGTGTGTGCTCGCTTAAGCCAATACTCCGATAAATCTAACCTCACTCAGAGGATAACCACTGAGTAAGTCTAGAATCATCAGTAAAGGCGGCAAAATGTAGACGCTTAATATGCCTCTGGCTACTCCTTCGACGACAAAAACAATTCGGTGACAATTATGGATTCATGACTACGTGAACGGAACTATTTTATTTCGGCCTCAAACGCCTTAGTGTTGTAAGATGTGCGTCTTGCATTGTAAGTTTAACCTTTTCACTGCTTCATCAGTATTCGCAGCGGGTAATTTAGTGAGTATATGCAAAATGTGTTGTTTACTTACGGGGGTCGTGAATGCCCCCTCTTCGAATTCAGCAGTAGTTGGTGTTCGAACGCTTTGCAAGGATGGCGCGCGTCCATACTGCTGCGCAACTGGCCTGGTTCGCGACTATCTTGATAACGCAAGGTATGTGTTGTGCAAAGCAATGTTCAGGTTTATTTTATTTTCTACGTATTTTTATAGCCTGGATTCTCTAGTAGTTGGGTAAGTGTATCTAACCTATTACGCATAAAAGGAAATTGTGTTTTATAAAGAATAACATTAATATAATTGTTTATATTAAGGAACAGTTTAGGTAAAGTAGTTAGAATTATTTTGAAGCGTTATATAAAAAGATAAAAATAATTACTTGAAATTTACGCTTCGACATCTGCTTTCGTTATAATATTTTTTTTATATTTATTTTAAGATTGTATACTTAATTTAATTTTAAATTATTTAATTTGATTAATGGTAGAATTCTAAAAAAAATTACGTAACTTTTCACTACCTAAATTTCTTTTTTAGAAAAAAAAAACACAAAGTTACCATTGACACTGGTTGCGTTACTATAGAATCTCATTGCGTTTTCTTGTAAATCATATTACGTTACTATTTCTTCGTTAAGGTAGTGACATACATACACAAATTCGTATATTTTACCACAATATATGTAGCTAAATGTAGTTATGTTAAACTGACCTCTATCTACTTTTAAGGCCATATTGAACTGGGTGTATGGACGGAAACAAAAAGTGTAAATATTATTAAATAATCTAAATCTCCCATCCGTGTTATGTGGGGCAGTATCATCACGTCCGTGTATTACTTTTATTCTCAATTCAAGTAAGTATATCATTATATTATGCAACATATGTCACGTATTCAATTTTAAGAATATTATACTGAATTATGCTGTGCGTTTATGACGTTTGAAAGTAATTGTAAGAATCTAACGTCCAATGAAGACTAACGCGTCTATCATACGGTTTTTCCTTGTTTAATGATTAATTTTCACATCTTAGCGAAACTATACTAATTCTAGTATTGACAATTTTAGGGTTAATACCATTACTATGTGAAAAAAAATATATACATTGTAAATTAAATCAATTTAACAAAATTATCACAATATTAATTCGACCTTTGTAGATAGTAAAGTCAAAAGACACAAGAGACCACTAATTGAAATGAAAGTATTTAATATTCACTTTAAATTGACAAAATTTAAAAATACATTATTTTATTCATAATATTATAATATCACACTAAATGATTGAAAACTTATATAAGAAAGAGAAAACTCGTTAATATGCAAATAATAGTGTGTGTCAAATGTCTGAAATATTTATTTATCTATTTATTAATTGGAAAATTTAAATTTAGCAAACAATAAATTAATGCAGTATATAATTAGTAATCAAAGTAATTAATGAAGTGAATAATCATTTAAAGTGTATTCATTAGTGATAATAATCATGATGATAATGATAATGATAATGTACTCCTAACCAATTCGGGCCAGGGCGGCCAGTCTCAACAAAGACCAGCCCAATACGCATGAGATATTATAGTGCATATGTGCGCAAACAGGTGCACTCTCTGTTCTCTAACAATCCGATTGGACAGCTATACGACACGACCGTGGAGAGATCAGACACAGGACCGATGACTTTACGAGCTCTCCTAGGCACGGGGGGTTAAAGACCCCAACTTCCAAACTCCGGGCTGTTATTATGAATTTCTATAAGCAGAAAAACTCAAAACCAGTTTTTTTAACCCGGCCCGAGAATCGAACCGAGACCTTTTAACCGGCAGTCATACATGCTAACCACTAGACGAATGAGATATTATCATTAGTTTAGCTTATTTAAATATGTATAGAAAATCATAAAGAATTTTACTTTTAAGAATGTATTTATATTTTTCAATACCTGTCATAGTAGTAGACGGTTCCAATTTCATTTTTTTTAGTTTAACAAAAATGTTGTAAGCTGTCATAAATCCTTATTTACGTAAAGAGATCAAATCTGCCTTTATGTATCGCTCAATTTTTCTTTCCCTTTGAATGCTATGACAAAATGTGGCATCTCACTCAGACTTACAGTTGACCGTAACTGTGACTAGAAACAGATGAAAAGGAAACATTTCGAAGCTGTGAAAACCTCTCTAAAAATTATTAAAGTGCTTGCTACAACACTATTCCGTCATCCGTTATGGTAATCAGTATTGGTCTCAGACTGGATGGATGAAGCAATGAATTCTGAAACGGTTATAGTCATGTGACTTCTACGTACCTATTACATTCTTTTTTTTATCTGTGCGCCAAGCCCACCAGATACCACTTTACAATACTGGTGGTTATGTCGGACTCAAACCGACCAAAAACCGCACACCGTCTCAGGTACTAGTAGCTGGGGAATCAGGTGCACCCTAGAAAGGAAATTCCTAGAACCCCGACGTACTTCGGCTATCTATGGTTTCCAGATAACGCCTACTCAGTAGAAGCCCCGGTGTTCCCTTTCTGTCCCCAAAAGAGTGCGCGGGCTCCGTAGCGCACTGCCACCCTGGTCTGCTTCAGCTAGAGTGACAGATGACCTCACCTGTCGCGCTTATGGAGGATCGTTAAAGTTTGTCAAATTGACAGTATTCTTTCTCTTTTTGCTTCAGACTATATAAGATCCCTAAGAGTGGATAATTAACTAACAATAAAAAAAAAATATGAGAAATTTCAATATGAAATGGAATGCAATGTGCATTGTAATGTTAGACCTCCATAACCACGTATTGACCAACTGCTATGCGCGTGCAGCAGTACAACATTGCATCAGGTACTGGCTACTGCATATACACATTTTAGAAATACCGCCATATTGCAGCACCAGTCACAGCCCACCTGTCCGGTACAGTTCGTTAAGTGCCATAAATTGACACGTTCACTTTTGCTATCATGTGACTATTACACGAATGTTATTGTGTGTTATTACTTATTGCCATTACGTTTAAGCCCATAAATGATGTAACCATGGTGTTACATGCAACAAACTTGCTATTAAGCAGCATAAGTTGAAAAATTATTGCTATAATTAAAAAAAATGATGTAGCAGCAATTCCGTGAAAATTGACCTATACGCTGTGAAGATTAGCTACAACCAACGAACTGAGAAATAAAAAAACATAATTCTTATAATTAAATGACTTCAATTCCTTCCTTCAGGTACATTATGTCAGCGGCACCCGATAAAAGAGGCTCTCTACATAGACGAAGCATTCAGCAACGCTACGTTTGAAGACTGCGTTTGGAGAAGGGATAAGGAAGCGTGTCCAGACCCTGACGTAAACCTACATTTGTATACCGAGTCGGAACCATACAAGCACGTCGTAAGTACTGTACAGTATATTTTTAATCTTAGACAAACTGCAGGTGAACCTTTTTTATGTTATAAGGCGAAGTGTGGGGATAGTAAACAGATCTTGACAGAGGTTTGTTGTAAGACCGCAATATCAGTCGGATTGAGCCTGTTCCATAGAAATGCCCAAGAAAAAGTCATTTTTTATGTAAACTTAGTAAACAATTTTGGTTTTTCATTTTGTTTGTAAGGTGATCTTGTTTAACATTCACAAGTGAAAAGGTAACTAACATACATTTGATGCCTTCTAACTTTGAAAAAAATAAACAAAATTATTATTTTAGGTCAAGTTCAGTTTCGCTAGTCTTTACAAATATATAATAAGATTTAATGGACCATATAACATCTTAATAAGGTTTAGAGATCACACACCAACCTATTTACAATACTAATTCCTATGTTAGCGCTTTAAATATAAACTCCATTACTTAACGAATAGTTTATAGCAAAGATATAAATCCATTGTTGCACAATGTAAACCTATATACCACAAAGATGTCTACATTACTGGTTGCTGTTGTAAAAAATAACTCCCACGTGTCTAAAAATAACATCACGTAGATTTGTGTGTAAAGCTATTGGCTTATGATGCAAAATATTAGCTATTATTTCCTAAGTAGAAGTGACTTGTGTTGTTATGTAAGGTTACTTAATGGATTTTAATGGAGGGCCAGCTTCAATGCTTTAGCAATACACTATTTGAATTCGATATTATTATAAGTTACATATCATATGAAACGATTAAACGAAACTATAAAATGATTTTATTAGACGAATCCAAATGGTCTTCGTTTTGTAACATTTAATTACTGTAATTATTGCACATTTTGAAGTGTGTTATAGTGCGGTTTTTGGTTCTCTGTCTGTGTGAATGCGATAGTCTTCTAAAGTACCGACGGAATTTTTAGAAAAACATTTATGAGTTGTGTAAATTCGGTAACATATAATGATGATATTGAAGATGACAGAAAAAAATAATACCAACTAGTATATATATATAGTTATAGCTCCGAAATAGCGTGCGCTTTTTGGTCGGTTCGAGTCCGACATAATCACCAGACAGCGATATCCGAGGAAATTTGGCACTCATTTCGCTAATAAAAAAGGTAAAAAAGGGCAAGAAAAATTGAAGTGACATGCTCTGCGATTCACTGTAGAAAACGAAATGAAGATAAAACCTACACGGACTTCAAAATCTTTACTTAATCTATTCAGTGATTCTCGTTGTCAATTAACTGATTGATTTTTTAATTAAAGACAATCTATTGGAACAGACTTTTAAAGTCTTTTTATCCAACCGTCATAAAATCAACAGATGCTAGTGAATTGCTCTTACGTAAAAACCGAACATTAACATAATTCTATGAAATATCAAACAATATTATATTATAAAACTGATACTATATAATTATATTCTATTAGATACGCTAAAAGATTCACTTTTTCTCATTGTAATGTGCGCAGTGTGTTGAGCAGGAATGCGTCCAAAATACCGCTATTTGTCCTCAAGGAGCGTCAAGCGCTCTCCTTCCGCGGCAACATGTGCTCATACTTTATTGCGAACACATTCCATCCATTCATGGTTCGTATACAGCCTGTACATGAATTGTGTTACAGACCCACATTCATACTGACCTTTATATAGATAAAACGGTATTCTCACAAAATGTGTTCAATGAATTTGTCCTCGCCATACTTTACTCAAAACGTAGTAAGCATGGGAAGAATGTATGGATCAGCTGTTTTGTCGCTAATGCTGTAAATATTCGATTACCTTGCACAATTAATAAATTTGATTTACTTGTTTTGTAGCGTAAAGCTCAGTCTCGACATTTATAGATCTAAATTCAAAATAAAGGCCACCCTAAGATAATACGGTAACGTTGTTTGTAAATGTTATTAATTAAGAGTTTCGTTTTTAATGAGCTTTGACTCATCCTGAAGTTTAAAAATAGCCAGAGTTGCAAATCATTTTAATGAATCTCATAAACAATCTGATGACGTAACTAACATTACTTAAGATCAGATATAAATAATGAATGAAATTACTAATCTATTTTTAAACAATACATTGCGACGTAAAGGTACTTCACCATATCTATATTGTCCATGCTTTTGTTTGAAGTCTCTCTCACCGACTTCAAACAGACTTTAGGTATCTGGTATATATCTAAACTATATTTTATTTAAATTAATAAGTAATTAGATTTAGAAAGAATTGTCTCATAATAATTTGTAAATAAGTCATAACAACTTATAAACATAAATAGTCCGATTGCAGTGTAACTAATTTTTTATTTACGTTCATTTAGAATATTGTTGAGAATAGTTAATTAATTGATAACAAAATCGGGCATTATTGAAAAATAAATAATTTTCGCTTTTAGTGTTTCTGGGTAAGGAACCTCTGTTAAATTTTTTTTTGAAGTCGGTTTTTATAATCCAATAATTAACTTTGACGCTCTCAATCAAAAACTAAACTAATCTAAAACTAATCACTAACTAATTTAACTAACTAAACTAAACTCAATGTGCTATTATGGGGTTTTTACTGTTATGTCAAATGCGGAACATGTAGATTGGAATACTATCCCTAAGCAATTTTTTTCAGATTTTTCCTAATGATATTTATTAAAATATCATAATATTTACTTTTATTGCTGGGAATTCAGAAATAAAAATATATCGGTAAAAGGGTTTTTTTCGGTAAATTCTGTAATTTTTTGATATTGCCATAACCAATTGTTTTATGCAACTAGACTTACCAAAACGAAGGAAATTGTATGTATGCACGCATAAAAAAAATAAAAAAATAAAATTTTATATAAAATTTACAGTATACAGTTATATTTCACAAAAATATAGCTTTCATCTGATACATCAATGACTTTAGCAGTCCCACTCGCTGAAAAAATATTCGATAAAACCAGTTAGTATTTTCTCCTGAAAAATTCAGATTTTTCGATTGCCGAGTTGGAAGCGTCGACTTGTTAATTTTACTTACATCACATCAACAACCCATAGCTTCTCCTTAGAAAGGAGGCTTTGACCTGCTAATAGGGTTTGGTACAACTTTTGTGAAGCTCTGTTATTCTGAATCCGTCAAAATACGGAGACATTTAATCAATTACGAGTTACTATGAACTAAATAATTCTCATTAAAATATTTCTTTCGCTTCCAGGTAGACTTACGCAGCGAAGATTGGCTACGTCAGAATGGTTGGGATCCAACGCATGAGACGATCCTGCTGGTACATGGGTACGCCGGGGGTGATGACACTTTACCTATCACCGTACTTAGAGATGGTTAGTTCATTTTTGATTATCACTAATCTCTTTTTACTGTATTTAAAAATGTTTAGAACACGAAAAGATCTACTTATTTTATACCTAATATATAATTAAGTATAACAAATTAGAACAATTTTTAATATTCAGTTATAGTTGTCGATATCCGTCAACTATAGTTTTAGTCGTGTTAGTTTTATATCTACATACTCGTACTACGTACGTACGTACGTGTATGAAACATTGTAGATGGACACAGACGAAAATGAAAGAAAATGTAGTATGGGCAATAAAAGGTGAAAGTGTTGGCACATAATCGTAATTCTTTATTCAGGAACTATTTAGGAACCAAGTTCGAACGTAGCGCACTGCATGACAATCGCAAAATGTCGACTCTCACGGCTTTCTCCCGCATGTTAGCGACTGCACTGTAGTTCGATGAACTATAAGTTGATAGGTTGCGAAAATATTAACAATAGAATTAGTACTTGGTTACGTAACTCTTATGTACAGAGAACACGTTGTTGACACGTCTCAATATCCTATTTTTAATATGATACCTGATACTTGTAATAAATTACAAAAATAGAAGTCATTTAAACGTTCGTCAGTTTGAGAATCATATTTCGGCACATACGAGCCGGTTGGATCGAAGTTAATACAACAGCCTGACAGAAGATCAATTTTAAGCAATTCTTTAGTTGCTTTTCACCGAGGAAGTAAGCTTATAGAAGCTTACTTCCTCGGTGAAAAGCAACAGTAAAGCAAGCAAGCAAACAAGCAAGAGTGAGGGAGAAAGACGTTACTTAATAGCAGTGGACCCGTTTGGCTTTCCAATGAATTTAGATAGTTTTATTTTTCAAACCAGTTATAGATCGGTAGCTACTGGTTAAGTAATTATCGTGAAATACGTAACATCACATACACGTTACTTAGATTATATGAAAAAAATACTTTTAAAATAAATTCAAACTGCTATATAACAAACATAAACAATAATTAGTTTCAATTAATTGTATCATACTTGTACGTGTATATGCTTGGCCATTCTATACCTTATATTTAATTATAACTAGAACCATTCTTCAGTATTTTCATGTCTAACAATTTTGCGGATCAAAATTTCAAATTCCGACTGTATTTAGGTTTATGGTCAAAATTTAGAATATAAGTAACCTGAATTGTGTTAAAATTAATATAATTTACTCAATTATGTAGGCTTTTTGTATTAATTACGTTAATTCTCGTTGTCTATTTAACTTCAGATTTTTCTATCTACTTCGTAACTTAACGCTCACTACGAGGGCACAATATGCTCTCTCTATCTGTCTAAATTTAAATGCAACTTTTGAACCTTAATTTTTTTTAATGGAACTCAATATTAGTAAATATATTTTTTCCCAGCGTACATACGGCGTGGTGGTTACAACGTTTTCATGCTAGACTGGGGCAGTCTCTGCCAGCCTCCTTGTTACGTAGCAGCAGTCCACAACCTTCGACCCGTAGCCCGGTGTGTAGCAGAAGCACTGGGAGTGCTCCGCCACGGTGGACTCAGGACCGACAAGTTCACGTGCGTGGGACATTCACTTGGAGCTCACATGTGTGGAATTATAGCGAATTACTTGACGTTTAGGCTTAATAGAATTATTGGTAAGTTATTGAATATACAAGTATACTTAAAGAGCCTGTAACAGATGTGTTTGCAAGTCTCATGAATATAAGCCAAGTTGTTACTCAAAATCGTGGTAAATGGTGCTCTATTGTCTATACTCGTACATATCCTAGACGGAAATAGGACATAAGTATAAATTATGTTAAAGGTGTAAGGTGTAAAATTTAAAAATTAACTCGCTTCTCGTCTGATATGATGGCTTAAACTTTTACAGGACTAGATCCTGCTCGTCCGTTAATTCGCTCAGCGCCTGCTCTACGCCTGGATCCTGGTGATGCCCGTGCCGTTCACGTGTTGCACACTAACGCAGGAAGGTATGGTGAAGCAGCTCGTTTGGGACATGCCGACTTCTGTCTCAATGGAGGAAGGAGTCAGCCCTATTGTGAAGATACACCCAGTAAGTTGAGGAACATCAGAATTGGTTTTTTACCTATTAGGTTAAGATAATTGTCTGATAACTATTGACCAAAAGATGAATGACAATTGCAAAAAGATAAAAGGTAAGTTATGGCATTTAATTATCTTCACAAGCTACATGATATTTATAATTCTCAAGAATGTGATAAAATGTTAAAAATGATAATAAAATGTTAAAAATGTTGTGATGTTACAGCGACTACGGAAATAATCGAAAAATTCGTTAAACATAATTTGTGGAAGATCCTTAAGGATGTAGTTTAATTTTGAATTCTCGTGTTCCGTCGTTTCAGATGAGGCCCTATGCAGTCACATCTGGTCAGTCTGCTACCAGGCGGAAAGTCTCTTCCGAGCGCGTGCAGCGGCTCCGTGCGGTCGGCGCTGTTCCGTGCGCGTCTCGCCCGCGCGTGCTTCTGCACTGCCCGTGCCTATCGGACAACCGGCTCCTATGACGTCAGCATACTGCATTTTAATTTCTATCAAATCAAAAAACAAACAAAATCAGTTTTATTCCTATTCCATTAATTGTACTGTTCATACTGAAAGGAAAAAAGATAAAAAAAGAACATTAATAGAAGCAGTGACCACAACTACCTTCGAAACGTTAATTACTTTTTCTTACTCAATAATTAATTATTTTCACCATCATCATATCAGCCGAAAGTCTATTAATTGTATTTACTAATATTTGTCTAATCGACCTTCCAGTAAGTATACAGGCAGCGAGGAGGATTATTAAAAAAATATGATATTGTTGCGTAGTGCGTTCGGTGCGTACTGCCTGGAAGACTTCACGACGCCGTTCTGTCCGCACACGTCGGGGCTGCTGGAGGGCGACGAGCGCTGCTGCCTCGACGAGCTGTACGCGGCCGCCGCCACCGCCGAGCCGCCGCGCCGCCGACCCACGCGACCGCGACCGCTGCGCCTGCGCACGACGTCACCGCTGCGAGACGGAACTAACCACTAAACGCAGTGTACATGTAGCTCTAATTTGTAATTCATTGTATTTGGTCCTTTGTAAAGTAAGGCGCTCCGCAGGCGTCGGGGTGTATCGGGCCGGGTAGTTTCACCGCAAACGATAGAACGATGGGAATCTTAAACTGCCAATGCCCGCAGTGAACATGATTTTTATCGCTTCGCAGACAAAAGGCCGCGCCGTCCCGTCGTTTGCGGAGCGCCTAAATGTAGCGATAGGTAGATATTGGAGTTAAGAAATCAGATGTGTTCACCATTTACGACTTTAACTTAGAAACTCTACTTTAAGGGTCGATTTATACTAGCGCAGAGTCGAAGCGCATCGAAGCGTCAAATTTTTTACAACTAAAACGAAGCCGCACGAATGCACGCGTATTCGCACGAATGCGCGCGTATTCGCACGCGCACTCTCACGTGTAGTATTGAGATCAACAGCTTTTTCCCAAGCATTATTTTTGGAATGTCTGTCACTATAATTTTTAGCTTTTGGATTAAATAGGCATTCATATTTTTGCACCAGGTAAATTAATTTTTTCATCCGAGTCCATTGTGATTAACACCGACGCAGGCCAATTTCCGACTGATGACGCGTTGGTTCGCTAGTGGGCGCGTGGATACACGAGAATGCGCGCGCACCAATCAGCCTTGTTCGCGCGCAGACGCGTGAATTCCGACGAATGCGCGCGTCTTTTTAAAATCTCCGAAGTAATGTGTGCGTTACGCTGTGGAGTTAAGGTTGAATTTGTTATGTTAAGTTTTGGATAGACGCTTCGATGCGCTTCGACTCTGCGCTAGTATAAATCGACCCTAAATAGAAATTGAACCGCCGTTTCACTAACTTCGTTGTGTTACAAGCCTACGACCTACTAAGTATTCTATGTATATTGAGTAAGTAAATACCTAAGTGATGATGAAGTAATTTATGCGATTGTATTAAAGTGTTTGAGCACTGGTTTAAAAGTAGAACAAACGAAAGGGGCTTGCTTGACTTGTAACCCTTAAACAAAAATTAAATTAAAACAAAATAGGCTATGTTTTATACCCAACTTGGTTGGATTATATAGGTTATTCATATCAGATGTATTTAATTATATCTTAATCTTCTTATCTCGCTAATATTATTAATGTGAGAGTTTGTAGAGTTCTTTTTACTGCGATATTCGAAAATCACACGAAGCACAGCCGCTAGCTAGTTATAATAATAAGCGTACGATCAGGGGTTTATTCGTATATACCTATGCATTTGTCTATTAGATGCTGTGTAATTTCGTGAGAGGTTAAAGGAATTAAATCGATTGTTTTTTTCTATTTTAATAACGAAATGATTATAATTATTATCAATTACCATTAATAAAATGGATTCCAATAATCTCAGGAGGTGAAAGAACAGGGCGCGGTTTTGTAGTAATAATATTTGCGTGACATCTCTATGACAATTATGGATGACCCCTAATTTCAACGAAAAACAAACAATAAGATGTACCTAATTGTAACTCATATGAGTAACCAAACTTTCATAGGCTATTAGGCACTAAACCCAGCTTATTGCATGAGTTCTATTTATGTGGTACCATGGGAACAAACCCCGTGACAAAAGATTTGTATGTATCTATTTATATAGATTGGAGAAATTGAGCCAAAGAAAATCTTACCATTAATAAATTATTGACTTAAATGCGCTTTTTCTTTTAGTAATTATAAAATTTTGTCTACCCTAATGAACAACACTCACTAATGCATACATATTATCATTTTTTGAGAAATACCTAAAATCACTTATCTTGAATAAACGCAGTAACTATGCACACTTCAACCGATTGGAGACGATCAATAGAAATAATAATTGAATATAAATTATCTATATTGTTTGTTAAAAATAGAATCACCTGGAAGTTGTAAGTTGTCTTATCGGGATCAATACTTTTCTGAGCCGTCATTAAAGGACTCATTTTCAAGAGTATTGCTAAAGAACCTGTATGTTTATGTCGTTAGCTTCAGTCCATTGCAGTACACTGCATAGACCTTTCCCAAGGCCCAAAATCACAAAACCCGGTCTGCTGTACATTTGTAACAAAAAAAAACACTGTCATTATACATATAAAACCATTTATTACATTAAAACTACTTAAATTACAATTTCAAAGTTCATGAACTAATAAACAAGAAGAAACTATTTACAGAGACTTTTGGCTAATATACCAATAGTAAACATAGCCAGATTGTAGTGTCAAACCATTAGTAATGAAAGTGCAAAGTGTGTACTTGAATTTAATGGATAAGTATTATGTTGCTAGTGTCAAACAAGTAATATAAGTTACACTTACTTAGCTTATCTAGCCTATACTAAGGCAGACGGCTAATGAAGCTCTTTCAGTCATATTTACATATGATACATTTAATATGGTTTGTCCTATTGTAACTTCTTGTAGTAAACTTTAACTAGTATGTGTAAATTAAGTTATCGTATTGATACAACTAACCTATTATTTATTAAACTAACTGTCTTAACTAATGACTAATGTGTACGTATAGATATAACATATGGGTAAGCTACTTTGCCACAACAAACAGGAAGTCAGCTAACTGAAGTTTAGTTACTAATTAGTACTGTTGTCAGCTCTTGTTTGCGGACATAAGCAGAGAGAGCAAAGCCGCCTTCTCCTTCTCCTTCTTCCTCACGACATCTAGCGCGCGGTTCTTCCACGTACTCTTTCTTAGCTTGATAGGTCGACTCCCGACGTAACGACCTAAAAGGGCATTAAAGCAATTTACCACTGACTTGTAAAACGATATTTAGGTTAATTTAATCTTAATGTAAGTCTCAAAGTAGTCTTACCATCCATTTCTTTCATAGCTTTGATGAAGTCTCCAGGATCTTTGAAGCTGACAAAACCGAAGCCCTTACTTTTGTTGGTTCTTTTGTCTCTGACGACCTTCGCCCTTTGGAATGAAGTGTACTTACTAAACGTTCGTATCTGCAAACAGAGCATAAATGTTAAGAACTATAATTGTAAGAAAAAATAGTAATATAGACTGCATCTAAGCTATTGGCAGGTACTTACCAATAATTCATCTGTTACGTCATTGCCGAGATCCCCACAGAACATTCGGTAATCATCATCAGGCCAATCTAGAAGGGTCACATCCTCCCAAACTTGACCTCCAGCCATCCTCACCACCTATAAAAGTATCACATTATGTTACAACATTAAATGTACTTGCATTTGTACATTTACTAATCATAACGGATGTAGAACACATACCTTCCTATTTTTCTTTTCCTTTTTAGATTTGGTAACAACTTCAGGTGTAGACAGGACTGGAGGAGGTGGTGGTGGTGTCGGCAGCACTGGCTCCACGACCGGTTCCGGCCGAGGGGTAGGCGGAGGAGGAGGAGAATGCTTCTGAAATGATACAAATAAAATGTTACACTTACATTCTGGGATAAATAATTACACAGTGCACTGTGTGTTTTGTAGTACCTTTTGTATCTAAAAAACAATAAAAAAATATATAATACATAGTAATTTCTATGATTTCTAGTCTTGTGGGGCACTAGCAATAATTCAGAAATATATTGGAATTAGACATTAGTTTGTCTTACTAAGATTGTATTGAAATGAAAACAACAGGTCTCATGACATTAGATTAGTATATCTTAAAGCTTTGCGTCAGGCTGAGTAGTCACTTTGGTAGACTCTTAAAATAAATAATAAAGAAAATCAAATGATATTCAAAATGTTTAATCTTACCCTTTTTCGGTTCTCTTTCCCCTTCTTGTCTTCACCTTCCTTGGATTGTTTGTATAGTTTTGGAGCAGCTGATAAAACTACAGGTTGTGGTTTGGGTGGTGGTGGAGGTATTAGTTGCGGACCTGGTAGCCCTGGTCTTAAATACGGAAGCCCCGAAGAAAATGAGTCATTTGGGCCTCCCGGGCGCAAACGAACCTGTAATAAAATTTTTACATTTATTTAAAGTCTTAAAAGACTATTTAACATAATATCTCTATCAAAAATTGATAAATGTTGTTCATTACCTGTGAAGGCACCATAATTGAAGGGGGTGGTGGTGGTGGTGGCACAGTTGGGTACATCATGCCAGCTGCCATAATACTTTCGAACGAAGGCATCACTGGTGGTACTGTGGCTCGTTCTAACTGTTGCTGGACTGCGCCGAATGTCGCAGCACCAATGACGGCACGGACAGGTCCAGTAACGAGGACATCACCACCCGAGATCTCCGCCTCGAACCTAAGATAACATGTTTTTTAAGGTTAACCACTACTTCTACAAAGAAAACCCTAAACAACCCTATCTGGCTATTATTGCATGGCGAGCCAAAATCTCTTTTACAGCTTTAAGACCTATGTATAGCAATGGACTGCTAAATGCTAACGATAGATTGTTCTAACTAAATCTATACTTGTTACTATCACCACACTATCTAGTTTCAAACTAAGCAGAGCTTGTATCACGAAAGTAAGATTGACTAATAGAATATATACATATTATACTTAGAAAACATCAGCTACTTTAACAAATTTTAGCGATGTCAGTCTATGAATGGGTACCTAACCTTGGGGACCACATCAAGCTGTCGCTCTCAGTTGCGATTTGATCAATCATTTATGGATAGTATGAGCCCTAAAAAATCTTTCTACTATCACTTAGTACTTGGGTTGTGAAGAACTGATGGACCTAAAGCCAAGCCCTATTTAGTTTAGGAAAAAAGAATTTCCTTTTTGGTTCCTTTCAAGTTTGAAGAAAAGATACTATAATCTGTTTTTATATCGCAAAGAATGCTACATACTTTATTTATACATGTCGACTATTAGATGACCACATAAATGTGTTAATAATTGTAATGTTGTGCAGTCTGTACACTTTCTAAAATATAAAAGTGATACGCTAATTAATGGAAAAAAACTGTTGTATCCTGCCAAAGTTCGCTGTGACTTATTAATGAGAAATGAAAATCGAAAAAGACGCCAAAAAGAGATAAAAACAATCTTTGCAACGGTTTGTATATCTTTGCAAAATTAGAGCTCAAACGGTGCAGAATTTAGCAGTTTTTGAAGAATACACAAAGCAACTTTCAAGGATATAAGTTAAAAAAAGTTCTAACCTGGACATTTCATCCTGCATCTGCTGGTATTTCGTGGAGTCATCCATGACGCTGCTTGCTGCTTAGCCTTAAAGAAGTCCAAAACAATTACGTAGTAGCTTGAAATAATAGTAATAACCTCACTAATTATAACCGCCTGATACATACAGAGTGTAACATGTCTGTGAATGTTGTTATTTATGGACTTTAAGCTCTGCTTTAGCTTAAAATCACCACGTCCGAACAAACTGATCGACTATCTTTGACTAGCTGGGCCTTGACGTCGTATTACTCACTCACTCACTCATGAATGAATGAATGAAAGAACAATTGAATTGAATTGACATGAGAATGAACTAGATCGACTAAAACCATAGACTATAACTACATTAGGGATTTTATTTCTGATTACAGTGGTCCCTCGGTAATCCGACCCCTGTCTAATCCGGCCCCTCCTGTGATCCGACATCAATCAAATAATTTTCGCTAATGTAGATCGTGAATGATTGAACAGGTTACAACTTGTGATCGACGCGTAGATGTTGTTTCAATTTCGATTGCTTAGTTTGAATTTGACTGCGTATGATAGCGGTGCAGCTCAGCGTGCGTTCATTGTTTGCTGTTTATTCATTGTGTATTACGTATACGTACCTAGTAATGTCTTCACAAGCCCAGAAGCGAAAGCACAAAACACTGACAATTGAAGAAAAATGTGATATCAAGGGAATACGGCGTAGGCCGATCTACAATTTATGACATTAAAAAAAAACACGAGAAGATTGAAAACTTCGTGTCAACTACTGATTGTGGGCTAGGCAAGAGACAGACCCTCAAGAAAGCTAAACATCCAGCAGTGGAAAAAGCTTTGTACATGTGTTTTCTTCAGGAAAGAAATAGACATGCACCCATTTCGGGACCCATGTTGGCTATGAAAGCTAAGTTTTTTTATAAGAAAATAACCAAAAAAGATGATTTTGTGGCTAGCAAGGGATGGCTAGAACGTTTCAAAAATCGTTATGATATACGTTTAATGACTATTACAGGAGAGAAACTCTCTAATGATGCCGGCTGCAATCATTTAAATTAAGATTTTTGCAAAAGGTGAAAGATTTAAATCTTAACTCATCACAGGTGTACAATGCAGACGAATCAGGACTTTTTTGGCGTGTGGTACCTAACAAAATTTCCGTTACCTATAACTAAAAATCCGTACCTGGACGAAAAGTAAGTGAAGAGCGTGTAACTATACTATCATTTGCTAACGGTACGGGTACACACGCGCAAAAGATGGCGATCGCTGGAAAATCTAATAAACCACGTGTATTCAAAAATATTTATTTATCTGTACACTATTATGGACAAAAAGGTGCTTAGATGACAAAAGACCTTTCCAAAATGTGGTTTGATGAATGCTGCGTACCAGAAGTTAGAAACTGGTTGAAAGATTTTTCTCAAAAAGCGTTATTGCTTCTTGATAACGCTCCCGGTCATTCATCTGAAGAAGATCTGACAACTGAGGATAAATGCATCCTGCGATGTTTCTTCCGCCAAAATGCACTGCACTGAATCAATCAATGGATCAGCATATCATTCAGTTTGTCAATCAAGATTATAAGAAAAACCTAGTTCTGAGAGCCGTATCAAAAGACCAGCCAATAGAAAAAACTTTAAAAGAACTTAATATTAAAGACCTGGTTTTTGCTCTTTGTCAATGGTCGAATGCATTCATCAACTATTACATCGTCTGGGAAAAAGTTATGGCCAGATATGGTCGCCACTCCTCGCAACGATCCACAAATCAATGTAACTTTGGATGTAATAGAGCAAGTTGCTGCTGAAACACAGATAAGTCCGGAAGATTTGGAAATCTGGTGGCGTGGAATGCATAAAGAGGAAAATATTTTTCATAAAATATCTGATGAAGAGATTATAAAAGAGGTTTCTACTTTTACAACAAATAATGAGGAAGATGGCGACGACGTAATTGCAACTTCTCCGTAACTGACAGCACAAAATGCAATTAACGCTTTTGAGCTGGGTTTGCGATGGGCTGAAGAGAATGGTACATCCTACAACGAACATTTTACTTTTGAGAAGATTGAGGGATAAAACTTTGGTCTCGCGTTTCAACAATGTTAAACAAAAAAAATGATGAATATTTTCATGCTTCATAAACCGATTGATTCATATTATAATTTTTATTCATAATTTTAGTACGTACATTTGTTTGTACACAATTATTTCCAAATGTAAAGTTATTATTTTTTGTAAGTTCTATAGCATTAATGACGGTAATTTTATAATAAAAAGTAAGCTCTCTCTTGTGTTGTTTAATTTACTAAATTCGACATACATAATGAAGTATGATTTGCACTTCAGAGTATAACATATAGAATTTTATCATTTGTCTTTAATTTTTTGGATTACAAGATACTTTTATGTAAAAAAATCCGGACTATAGGGTCTTACGCAGTTCTCTATAATCCGACAAATTCGATAGTCCGACATTGCCCTGCAAAACGTTTGTCGAATTACCTGGGGCCCACTGTAGTTTCAAATAATTTAAATTAATTTTATTTCAGCGGTAACTAAGCCGTAGCGTATCAATCACTGGCTTAAACAAGTTAGAAGTGAAGATATATTTTAATTATAATCACGTGTAATTATTTGAAAGTTATAATTAGTTTTATAGTATCCATTAATAATATAATTATTAGTAATACTAATTGGAAATATAAACAATAACTGAAAAACTGCGCAACTATCGCTGGCCGCTAGCTAGTTATGACAATAGGCGTATGATGAGGGATCTACTACCTACTACTAGGGGGTAGATAATTATGCGTTCGTCTATTAGATGCTGTGTAATTTCGTGAGGTTAAGGGAATAAAATCAATTATTTTTGAAGTGAAAACTTCTTTAGGCGCGTTGAGCGTTTTGGTAGAGGGTAAAATCCTCGGTTCGCGTCACCGACATGCTAATGATAATAGTATATCTATAGCTATGGAGAATATGATATTATATATTATATATGAAATTTATTATTATTATATATTATATATGATATTATATATTATATATAGCTATATATGGAACATAAAAAATTTCATATAATTTTTGCATATAGTTTTAATTACTCTCAACTTAATAGTTCCGTTTTCACTTCTATCGGCAGTCCCACGACTGCTAATTTTTTTTTTATTTTAAGAATGAGATGATAATAATTATTATCAATTTCCATTAATAAAACGGATTCAAATAATCTCAGGACATTAAAGAACAGGGCGCGGTTTGGTAGTCATAATATTTGCGAAAATTTTTTTTTTTATTTATAAACAACTAGCTTACCCCGCGAACTCTGTTCCGCCTTAGAGGCAATAAATAAGCAAATTTTTTTTTTTACTTAAACCCGTTCTAACGGGATAAAAAGTATCCTATGTCCGTCTCCTGGTTCTAAGCTACCTCCCTACCAATTTTCAGCTAAATCCGTTCAGCCGTTCTTGAGTTATAAGTGGTGTAACTAACACCACTTTCTTTTATATATATAGAAGAAGATTAAACTGTTTAACAATAAAAAAATTGTTAAAATTTAAACGTGCAGGTAGCTCCCTCTTGCGTATGTGACGTCATTGTGCATATTCCATTTAAATTTGTTCGCGCCAATCCACTCAGAATGTTTTTATAAACACGCCTGATCAGCTGTTGTGATTGTTATTTAAAAAAACAACTGTTTAAATTATTTCAAAGCAAAAACATAAACTTTATAACTTTTTAATATGTCATTAAAAAACAGTGGTTGTTGGTGTATTGTACCAACATGTAAAAATACCGGTAAATCTAATCCATATAAAATTTTTATAAATGTTCCATCAAATAAATTAAAACGAAAAATGTGGTTGGATGCATGTGGGAATGAAAGTGAATATTCTTTATCAAGTCGACTTTATTGTTGTGAGGATCATTTTGATGTAAGTAACAATAAAAATCAAAATAATTTTATTATAATCAACTTATAACCTCAATTTTTTTTAAATATTTTGACTGTAAATGAGTAATTAATTATTTTCATTTTAGTTAAAATCAGATATGGAAAATTATTTAGAGTGGAAAATGATTGGTGGTAACAAACGGATGAAAAGTAATATTTTGCCACATAAATACATTGAAGAATCAAAATTTACAAGTGTAAAAGTTTCTCCAATGGAAGTAGATCAACAAAGTTCTGAGAAATCCAGCTTCAATTTTGATGATAAAATGATAGGTCGAAATTCAAGCAATAATATCGATAATATGGATCTGGAATATTTGGATACTCCCAATTCTACTGCATCTCAAGATTTTAAAACCAGTGTATCTAATGTTTTTTATGATAATTTTCCTCCTCAAACTATAAAAGGTAATGCTGCAGTTCAAGTCAAGATAAGAAGTTTGTATAGGAGTACACAAATTCAGTGTAAACCTCAAACAAAAGACCGTGCAAATATAATTAAAAATATAATAAAAATATGATTATGATTCAATGTTTGCCTTCTTTATGATTTATATGTCAAATATAATTAAACTCACTTTAAATAAAAACCAACTTAAAATTTTTTTCAATAATTTATCATTCGTCGTTTATCATCCATTCAAATGACGCGCCAATAATATGCACAATGACGTCAGACCAATCACATCACGTGATTTTTACATCATATTTGACCACTTTTATTTATTTATTTATTTAAAAATTATTTGTAAAAATTAAATTTTAATCTTACGTAGGTATTTTATGTGTATCAAAGAATTTATTAACTGAACTTTATTTGAAAAATCATTTTCATGCAAATACCCAATTATGGATGACCCCTAATACCGACGAAAAACAAACATATTAAAATGTACCTAATTGTAACTCATATGAATAACCAAACTTTGATATATTATTGGGTACAAAACCCAGCTTATTGCACGAGTTCCATTTATGTGGTACCATGGGAACAACCCCTGCACGACAAAAGATTTGTATGTAGCTATTTATATAGATTGGAGAAATTGAGCCAAAGAAAATCTTACCATTAATAAATTATTGACTTTAATACGATGCTTTTTCCTTTTAGTAATTATAAAATTTTATCTACCCTAATGAACAACACTAATCACTAATGTATATCTATTATCATTTTTAAGAAATACTTAAAATCACTTGACTTGAATAAACGCAGTTACTATGCATACTCCAACGGACATGAGACGATCAAATGAAATAATAATTAAATATAAATTATATTATGTATATCATTTGTTCAAAAACAGAATTACCTGGCAGCTGTAAGTTGTCTTTTTATCAGGATCAATACTTTTCTGACCCATCATTAAAGGTCTAATTTTCAAGAGTATTGCTAAAGAACCTGTATGTTAATGTCGTTAGCTTCAGTCCATTGCGGTACACTGCCTCACATAGACCTTTCCCGAGGTCCAACACCGCAGAACCCCGTCTGCTGTATATTTCGCGTATGTATAAGTGTGTATAAGATCTAAAAATAAAACACTATGTCATTTTATAAAACCATTTATTACATTAAAACTACTTAAATTACAATTTCAAGGTTCAAATTTACTAATAAATTAGAAGAAACTATTTACAGTCTTTTGGCTAATATACCAATAGTAAACATGGCTAGATTGTAGTGCCAAACAATCAAGATATAACATACAAGATAAGTATTATGTTGCTAGTGTCAAACAAGTAATATAAGCTACACTTACTTAGCTTCTAGCCTATACTTAGGCAGACGGCTAATGAAGCTCTTTCAGTCATATCTACATATGATACATTTAATATGGTTTGTCCTATTGTAACTTCTTGTAGTAAACTTTAACTAATATAATATAAATTAATAACCTATAATTTATTAAACTAACTGTCTTAACTAATGACTGATGTGTACCCATAGATATAACATATAGGTAAGGTACTTTGCCACAACAAACAGGAAGTCAACTAACTGAAGTTTAGTTACTAATTAGTACTGTTGTCAGCTTTTGTTTCCGGACATTAACAGAGAGAGTAAAGCCGCCTTTTCTTTTTCCTTCTTCCTCACAACGTCCAGCGCTCGGTTCTTCCATGTACTCTTTCTTAGCTTGATAGGTCGGCTCCCGACGTAACGACCTAAAAAGACATTAAAACAATGTACCACTGACTTTAAAACGATATCCGGTTCATTTAATCTTAACTTGAGTCCCAAAGTAATCTTACCATCCATTTCTTTCATAGCTTTGATGAAGTCTCCAGGATCTTTGAAGCTGACGAAACCGAAGCCCTTACTTTTGTTGGTTCTTTTGTCTCTGATGACCTTCGCCCTTTGGAAGGAGGTGTACTTGCTAAACGTTCGCGTCTGTAAATAGAACATAAATATTAAGAACTATATTTGTAGGAACTATAGACTGTATGTAAGAGTTATTGGTAGGTACTCACCAATAATTCATCTGTTACATCGTTGCCGAGATCCCCACAGAACATTCGGAAGTCATCATCGGGCCAATCGAGAAGGGTCACATCCTCCCAAACTTGGCCTCCAGCCGTCCTCACCACCTATAAAAGCAATATATTATGTTACAACATTAAATGTACTTGCATTTGTACATTTATTAATCATAACGCATGTAGGACAAGTACCTTCCTATTTTTCTTTTCCTTTTTAGGCTTGGTAACAACTTCAGGTGTAGACAGGACTGGAGGAGGTGGTGGTGTCGGCAGCACTGGCTCCACGACCGGCTCCGGCCGAGGAGGAGGCGGAGGAGGAGGAGAGTGTTTCTGAAACGATACAAAAAAAAATGTTACACTTATATCCCGGGATTACACAATGCACTAGGGATATCTTACACATAACCTGTATGTATCTTATATAACCTATTGATTCTAAAAAATAAGAAAAATATATAATAGTAATTTCTATGATTTCTAGTCTTGTAGGGCACTAGCCATAATTGAGAAGTGTATTGGAATTAGAAATTAGTTTGTCTTTTTATGTTATTTTAAAGCTTTTCATAAGGCAGAGTAGTCACTTTTGCAGACTCTTAAAATAAATTTAAAAAAAATCAAATAGTTTTCAAAATTTTTATCTTACCCTTTTCCGGCTTTCTTTTTCCTTCTTCTCTTCATCTTCCTTGGGTTGTTTGTATAGCTTCGGAGCAGCTGATAACACTACAGGTTGTGGTTTGGGCGGTGGTGGAGGTATTAGTTGCGGACCTGGTAACCCTGGTCTTAAATACGGAAGCCCCGAAGAAAATGGGTCATTTGGGCCTCCTGGGCGCAAACGAACCTGTAATAATTTTTTACATTTATTTCAATTCTTAAAAGGATATTAAGCATAATTTGACTAAGAAAAATTGATATACATTGTTCATTACCTGTGAAGGCACCATAATTGAAGGAGGTGGTGGTGGTGGTGGCACAGTTGGGTACATCATGCCAGCTGCCATAGCACTTTCGAACGAAGGCATCACTGGTGGTGCTGCTGCTCGTTCTAGCTGTTGCTGGACTGCGCCGAACGTCGCAGCACCAATGACAGCACGGACAGGTCCAGCAACGAGGACATCGCCACCCGAGATCTCCGCCTCGAACCTAGGATAAAATGTTTATAAGATTAACCACTAATTCTACAAAGACAAATCCTAAACAACCCTATCTGGCCAATGTTGTATAATGAGCCAAAATCTCCTTTACAGCTTTTCAAACCTATGTACAGCAGTGGACTCATGTAGCCCCTTTGGATTAATGATCAAGGGGGTAACACATTGCAACGATAATGAATACTAGCTAGGCCAGTCCAAATGGGTACCTAATCTTGGGGTCCAGATCAAGCTGTTGGTCTCAGTTGCCATCTGATCAATTATTGTGGGTAGTACAAACCCTAAAATATCTTTCTACAGAACTTTGATATCACTTAGTGCTTGGGTTGCGAAGATCTGATGGTCACACCACAGTAGACCTTGGGGAAGAAAGAGAGAGAGACAAGAACTCTTTATTTCCTTTCAAATTTGAAGAAAAGACAGTATATATATATAAGAGAACTAAAAATTGGAACATAATTATAAATCTAATGGAATCTAAAATAAGTACACTACTCAATATAACGAGTAACATTGTTACAGCAATCTTCAAGTCTGTTTGAAGTTGGTGCTAAACCCAATAAGTAATACATATAAAGTCATACTGGGGGTCTGTGTTTACTTTATATTAACACAATGTTAAATTGAGAATTCAACATAATTGTAAGGAAATTTGTAATTGTAATTGTATTAAAATTAAAGCCCCTACCTAAATCATTTAGGTGCATTTTAAAATGTTGAAACCTCAAAGGAATACTAACAAGAGAATTGTAACAAGATACACAAAGTAGAATTGTAGACTTTAATGATGTACTCGTAACCAATTTAGGCCACAGTGGCCAGTCTCAATACAGGAGATATTACAGTGCACCAGCGCAAACACAGGTGTACTGTTCCCTCACTCACACAATCTGATAGGATGGCTATTTAATATGACCAGGGAGAGATCAAGTGAAAGACTGACAGCCTTACATGATTGCCGAGGTACAGCTTTTGGATAATATTATATAAACCCAAATAAAACAAAAATAATGAAGGATCTTTTGCTCAGAGATCATAGGACGCATGTCAAGAAAAGACAAGTAACATACTAAAAATGAAAATACACCTTTAACTTCATGCACTAATATGAACGTCAAGTGTCAAGTCACGAAAGTGTTTGTGCTCTTTAACTAAATTGAATTTCTACTGTTAAAACTTAAAAACATCTGTAAAAACATGTGCAAAGTGGTTATTGACTACAGTAAACACTGTATTAGTGTTCTCCTAGTGTAAAACACTGGATTTTGTCTAAAAATTTGTAAAGAAATACGCCTTTGACACTCACAAAAATAATTAATCTCTACCTACCCACAAAAATTTATAATTTCTTCGACATTGAAAGAGATACGTCCAGTTGTCATAAGTCAGTGTTGTTAGTGAAGGAAATATAGAACTACCAAAAATGGCTTCGAAAAAAACTTCTGCCACTGAAACTCTTCAAGAAAAATGTGCAAAGTGAAGAAAATGTCGAACGAGAAGAAAACTTCTGTAATTTGTGATTCTTGCAAGCTTCTGCTGTGTGGGGACTGTCATGTACTCTCACCAACTGAAGTCCGTGTAATCGAACTGAAAACTGTCGCTCGTATTATGACCTTCTTCTGTGGAGACTGCAAGTCAGCTATGTGTCAGCTTCCAACAATAATGAAGAGACTTAATGATCTCACTGAAGAGGTTAAACAGCTACGATTGCGTCAAAATATGATTGCAACTGAATGAGCAATATAGGAAATGACAGAAAGGGCGAACAGGGCGAATAATATCATCCTTTACGGTATCCCAGAATCAGACAGCGATATGACTCATGCAAGGAGGAGCATGATAAAAAATAATGTGTGGCTATCATACAAAGTGTCACCAACAAAATTAATTGCAGCAACATAAAGTTATTCCGCCTTGGTGCTCGTAAAGCTGAAGCAAATTTGAAGCCGCGCCCATTAAAGGCAATTCTGGTTACTAAAACTGAGGCGAGGGCAGTACTTTGCAACAAAAATAAGATTCGTATCCTCATATCTATTGCATCAGACCTTACTCCTATGCAAAGAGAATATTTGAAATATTTACGAGATGAACTGGAAAAACGTACTAATGAGGGTGAGACCGATATAACCATAAAATATGTCCAAGGATATCCAAAAATAGTAAAAACTAGAATTCTAAAAATCTGATTATGATTAAAAATAAAAATAAGCCACACAATTTCAATAAAATAAATACAGATGCCTCAGATGAAAATATTTTTTCAATGCTTTACACAATTACTATACTAAAGTATGTATACAAATATT
Source organism: Hypercompe scribonia (assembly GCA_949316085.1). NCBI lineage: Eukaryota > Metazoa > Arthropoda > Insecta > Lepidoptera > Erebidae > Hypercompe > Hypercompe scribonia. The sequence goes on from OX438974.1 coordinate 20,059,671, forward strand.
CAATCAATAACGTCTAAACTGGACCCATTAATTGCTAGAGTGAATTGCTCGAAGCTCAAGCTCAATCTTCATCATAGTCAAGGAAACCTGGCTTAAGTCAGCTATACCAGACTCAGTAATAAAATTACCAGGATAAAATGTGTACAGAGATGATCAAATGGCTAGACGTAGCGGTGGAGTCGCTGTTTACGTATCTAACAAAACCAACAACATGACAAAATTAAGTACAACCTACAATAAGAAATATGAAGCCACAGAATGTTTGTGGTTGGACATTATAATTGAAAATAAAAAGTTCTTGTGTGGCCTATACAGAGGGCACAATTTTACGTTCGACCAAGACATTATTTTACTAGAACAACTTAGTCATGTATCTGAAACTAACACAGTCATTATAATGGGAGATTTTAACTATGGTGGAGTCAAGTGGCCCTTGGAAGACAGTGGATATGTCATGCCTAAAGACAGTAACTTTATAAAATAGTACAAAAATGGGAATCTTCAACAAATCGTAGACAAGTATACCAGATTTTGCCAGGGAAATCATCCATCGTTTCTAGATCTGGTCTTAACAAATGACGACACACCACTGTCAAATATGGATCACCAACCCCCATCGGCAAACATGACCATACATGCTTGTTTGCCATTGTGTAGTTGCTGGTACAAGAAAAGAGGACAAAATACAAGCTAAATTTCGATAAAGCTAATTACGACAAAATTAATGAAACTATACACAAGACAATTCATGTAAATATAAAAAACATAAGTTGTGTAAAGGATCAGTATGAGATCTTTCATACTAATAGTTTCATAAAGTGTTATTTAAATTTTAGTTTGTTTGTGAGACTGCCAGGTACCTGTTTCAGGGGGTAACTTTCGGTCTATTTGAAGTTGGTGCCAAACCCGATAGATATTTGTTAAACTAGGTTCAAAGTGCTGGGAGGTTCTTTATGCAATGCAACACATACTAAACAAGCCAAATTGTATTATGCGCATCTCAAATGATATTATTATTTTGAATGCTTTATCTTCATTAATTTAAAAAATCTACAATGCTAAAGTGTTTATTTTTTCATGTAGATTATTAGGTGACCAAATTAATGTGCTAATTGTAATGTTGTGCAGTCTGCACACTTACTAAAACATAAAAGTGATAAGAAGTTTAGAAATTCTAATTCATGGCAAAGAAACTGTTGTATCCTGCCTGGGCTGTGCTGTGACGCATTAATGAGAAATGAGAAACAAAACAAACCCCAAAAAGAGATAAAAACAATCTTTGTAGCGGTTTATATAAATTAAGGCTCAATCAGTGCAGAACTTAGCAGTTTTTGGAGAATACACAAATTAACTAACAAGTTAAAAAAAAGTTCTAACCTGGACATTTCATCCTGCATCTGCTGGTATTTCGTGGAGTCGTCCATGACGCTGCTTGCTGCTTAACCTTAAAGAAGTCCAAAACGGTTACGTAGTAACTTGAAATAATAATAGCCTCACTAATTATAACCACGTCGGATACATACAGAGTCTAACATATCTGTGAATATTATTATTTATGAATTTTAAGTTCTGCTTCAGGGCAAAATCACCACGTCCGAAGAAACTGAGCGACTCTCTTTAACTGGTTTAGAGTTGTCCGACTCGCTAAATCATTAATGAACAATTGAATTGAATTGACAAGAGAATGAACTAGATCGACTAAAACCATTGACTATAACTTCATTACGGGTTATTTTCAGATTAGTTTCAGATTATTTCAATTAATTTTATTTTGGCGGTAACTAAAACGTAGCGTATCAATCACTGACTTAAACAAGTTAGAAATGAAGATATATTTTAATAATGTTTGCGAGTAATTGTTTGAAAGTTATAATTAATTTTACAGTATTCATTTATAATATTATTATTAGCTATATTACTAAATGAAAATAAAAATAATAACTGAAAACCTACACAAAATATAATTATTACTATAAAGTCTCCATAAGCACCTTTGAACAGAATTTGATTATTATAGTCTGTGGTAAGGCTTTGCTTTAATGGACACTTCTTGTAATGATCTGTGCTTTAGTTTGTATCTGTCGAGTTTTGTTTATTCGCGTTTTGTAAAGTGAAGAAAATATTTTGCAATTAATGTGAAGTGTATTATTTGGACTTGTCTTAATATTGTTTATTTATCTACATCTTATTAGATACTTACAACATAATGATCGAAGAAGATAATAAAACTCTTTGGTGTGGCAATTTACCAGAGCAAGCCACGGAGGAGTTGCTGTACGAGTTGTTTCTACAGGTTCGTATTCTAGTTTTTTGTTGATAAACTAGCTTTTGCCCGGCTTCGCTCTCGTGGAATTTGATCAGCCAGATTAAGTTTTTTAACAGATCATTTTAAGCAAATATTTTTTTTACGGTACATTTTGTGTAACTTCAATGGTTTAGGTAGCTTACGCCAAGATAACTCACGATGTCAAACGACCAAAATTACATAAAATCATGACAAATTGTAGCCTGTATGTTATTCTGATGTATAACCTATAATACTGTAAAGTTTCATCGAAATCCGTTCTGTAGTTTTTTAGTGAGAGTAACAAACATCCTGCCAAACTTTTACATTTATAATATTAGTAGAATTGAACTGATAAACATACTATTAGGCGTATATATAATTTGTTATGTGGTTACAGGCAGGTCCGCTGGAAAAAGTAAGAATACCAAAGGACAGAGACGGAAGACAGAAGAACTTTGCTTTCATCACATACTGCCATGAGATTTCAGTGCCTTATGCTATAAATTTGTTTCGTGGAACTTCATTATTTCATAGGACACTCTCGCTTCAATGTCGAGGACGGATGCCAGTGCTACCACCACCGATAAGATGTTATGGGCCTGAGCCTGTAATAGAATTCCCATTACAGCCAAATATTTCCAAACAGTTTGTTGATATGACTGAAACTTTGAAAGAGGATGACTTAAGGATGGTGCACAAGGTACGACAAGGAGGAGACAAGCCTGATAGGCTAGTTATAGCTAGCTTACAGGGTAACTGGCAGCATAGGCATCATCCATATAGACCTAAAGAAAAATCACACAGAGATGACTACCGACAAAGAGATAGAGAGCCTAGAGAATCACATAGTGACAGCTATAAGGGAAATGCTAGAAATAAACATTCTAACTCAAATACCTGGCGGGATAGAAGAAATCATAAAAAGAATAATTACCACAGATAGTCTTGACTGCATGGTTTGCCGAGTGGTTTAAGCGGTTGACACACCACTCTCTACTGCGCTGAGTGTTGTGGGTTCAAACCCCACATGGGACAACACTTTGCGTGATCCATAAATTGTTGTTCTGAGTCTGGCTGTTCTTTATGTCTGTTTCTTGTATGTTTGTAAAGTCCCCCGTGACATAGGATTTATTCCTAGGGCAGGCATTGCCTTTTTAAAGAAAAAAAAAAGAGTTTAATTTTTATGTTCTTATACATTTAGCTTAACACATATGTGGTATTATTCTTAATTTGTCAATTTACTGTACTGAGATGGGCTTCCATTCTTATTTTGTAGATAGTTCAAATTGCATGTCAAGTAGTGAAATGTAGAAATATTATTTAGAAATTTCTTGTATAAGTGCAACTATTGTATAAATGTAAAAGATACAGCGATAAAAATAGTTTATTTATATTTTGTATTTCTTTTATTTGGTTAACACCACAAAAGATTACTCGTCAAATTTTATTCAATTTGTCAGAAATGTCATTCTATAACTGCTGTTTCTCAGCTAAATAGCATGAATAAGGGAAGAGTGATGACGGACTCATAGGCAACTTTGGTCCAGCAGCCAGTCCACAGGCCAGCCAACTATGTAGGAGATATAGCGGGGACAGACCTATGCTCCACTTAGGCTCAACACCTGAGTGAAGCGTGCGAACTATACAGACTGACTGGTGAGATACCTTCAATATTTGAGGACGTGATAGTATGCGAACATATATCATGAAATAAAATAACATAAAAACGAAATATTAAATAACTTTTTAATAAACTTCGTACACAGTACACCGAGAGCCCAGTATTTAACTGCGGAATACTTGGACACCGCGCGGACTTATTTTTTAGAGACATTTCGATAAAAAATAAGCACCTATTTTTTTTATATCAAGTTAACGAGAATCGATTACCGAGTACTCTCCATAAGTATTGAAGGTATCTCACCAGTCACGCTGTATAAGGTCATCCTGTACTCCACCTGATGACAACTACAACCAAGAAAGTAAAAAACTTTTAACTTATTATGTCTTGTACGCATTTGCATGACAAGAAGATGAAAGACATGTAGGATGTAAACAACAATCATTTGGGTAGTTTATATAAACATAACACAGCATTATGGTAATATTTAAAAATATCACTTAAAACATTCGTATACAAATATATATCTACCAATATAACATAAGAAAAAATAGTTTTAATACTGTATATAAATTAATTCCTACAAGATGATAACTACTTATCTTAATCTTTTTAATCAGGTAGGATTGAAAAAGAAGAAAATAGAGAAAATAATTTAGGGATCAAAACATTCTAAGGAGTGGCGCATCTAAAGTTATAGACTATCGAAGGCCGTTTATGATGAGGTTGATGATATTTATCATGTCTATCTGACCTCTTCACTATGTGAACTAAAAAGATGATAAACTTACTCATATTTCTCTCTCTCTCTCTCATAGAAAGCAAGCCAATTATGTTCGTTTCGTCTTTCTATTTCGCTTTGAACAGTGTAGTGTCGCGACGATAATTTTGTTTTTTTATAACTTAAAAGAAATAAAAGAAAATATTACAATTCTTTCACTAATTAATCGAAAGGAATTTCGTTCCATCCGGGTGTCCCTTGACACCTCTCAACTTTTTGTATGTGTAGTAGAGAGTGCATTGTTGTATTACAATATAAATTTTAGAATTTAACATTTCTTTTTAAGCTTTAGATATTTGTTAGATAATAGATATATGGGATAATAGACGTGTATTGTGATAAACTGTTAAGGTATGTTTTTGTAACCATTCTTACGTAATGTCTCCTTATTCTAATAAGTAATTAAAGTTATGATTTTTTGAATTGATTTGATTTTTGATTTTTTGATTATTTGAAAATATTTATGTTAATTCATATTTTCTACGTAATGTAGCATTACGTAGAAGATTTCATAGAAAAAGGTTTTCATATTTTCTATAAATACGGTGTAGAAAATCCCTTCGGATATCTTGCTCCTTGGGGACTCGGGAGTTAGTCGGGAGGACTTAAAGCCACGTGGTTTTAGGTCCTTCCGAATCGACGCAACGCTAATCCAGCCCTATTACCAGGACAATACTTCATCATCAACCTCGTCGTGGCTGCCCGATTGTATATTGGTGCAAACAGACTGCTGTCCCACCCCCTACGTAATAATAGCCTAAAACTTTAAAATAGCGTGACTTTAATTAGAATGAGGACACACAACGTGAGAATAACCAATTGATTTTAAATTAGGAATGGCCGGACGGTTTTTTGATAGTTAGATACTTAATACATGCTTTATACTTTAACATTAGAGTTAGAGTATAAAGGGCATCTTATCACTTATAGCAATATTTACGTAGAAAATTTACAGAAAAATATTTTAAAAGCGAAAAGTACCCTCCTATTATTTGTTTATTGATATTTTTCTTGAAAGACCAACATTATGGTCTGGAGTCTTTATTATTTTAACTATACGGTACTTTGTTATCTTATCAACCGACAAAGAATACGCAGCAGTCAAATGGAGACAATTCAATGAAATGGCAAACAATAGGCCACCCATCTGTCTATAGTTTGCAAGTTTGCAAAAACCTTTGAGAGAGTACCTTCTCAACATTTATTTATTGTTATTCCTTAACTTAGAAATAATTCTTTTACAGTTAAATAAGGTATCGAGACAGGGTTTTTACTATCTGGAGCAATACATGACACTTAATCGCTTCACCCAGGATACCCTCCTACCCACTGCAGCTACTAGTTGTCATTAACCTGTTCAAGAGGTGTTTGCAACACAAGGCATGTTAGGTATTGAAAGTCAAGGCGAGGCATTATCAATTGGTCTCAACAAAACCTTTAATCGTGTAGATAATATTGTGAATACCCAAAAACCATGGACGATTAATACATTCTTTTTATATCCTAATGGAAAGAGGTGAATGAAGGTCGTAGGATTCGCTGATTCCATGGACATAGACTCTGATCCGTTACTAAGGTTTCTCTTGTTGCATATCAAAGACTTGTTTGCCTGTACTTATTATAATTTAGATCACAATACTGCTTACAGCTTTAATAGGTTTTGTGTGTGGTTCGATTCGTTAGTGGTTGAAAAACTTCTCTAAAATACAAGTCAGAAAGAACTCTGTATAAGATATCATGAGGTGAGCCTTATGTAGATAATAAATATAAACATTTATCATTAAGCACAATTCTCCTTAGTCGGCCCTCACCGTCTGTAACTTCTACCTCTAGAACTCTGGCACTAAGATCGCAATTGATGTAATAATATAGCAGTTACGATACCCATTTTTCATTTTTACTTTATGCACATTTTAAAAGAGGACAGAGGTGTAAGTAAGCACTTTCTACCTGTCGATCTTAGAACAATACATTACCCAAACAAAGTGGAAGAGTAACTAAAAATAAGATTTTGTTATAGTTTTCAATGGGTGAGTGTAACAAAATACTACTAAAACTACATATTAAATAAATAATGAGCTTAGCCGGTCGCAGATGAGATGACGTTAGGTTTATTTCATTGTCGGGATTGTTTTTTTTTAACCAATGGTTACTACACGTTCCGAATCTCAACTTCTGTACACCAGGATGGTATCACATTTTTATCTTTTGCTTCAAAAGAGAAATCTTGTATTTCTGCCAAGGGTTGCCATTCATTGAATGTCAAGCAAGTAGCTTGACAAAATTTAGCAAATCTCACATACGCAATATTCTGAAAATGATAATAATTTTTTTATCTACTATATACAATAAAAACGAGTCTAAATACAAAATACTTTTCTGTGCACCATCAAATACAGGTTAAAAAATTCCAACAGTAATAATGATGAGATAGGGGATTTCATCATCTTCACGTGCGTTACCCCAGCAAAATGTGTATAAAAATGTGACAAAAATATGCTCGCCCAGATTTCTCAAATGTAGAAATTTAAAAAAAGTACCAATGTGAAATGTCAAGTTTTCGATTTATTTAATGAATCTCAAAGTAATGATTTCAAAAATCAGAAAACTAAATTTGCTAGTAAATCAATACACTTACAATCAAATCAAAAGCTGTAACTTGATGCCGTGCGCATCTCATGGAAGGGGTTATTTTTGCGTTTATTTTATTCATACTACAATCGACAATAATATTTTGAATACCCAGATTTTTAGAACTTTGCGTTAAAAAGTTATTATGGTTTGTAGTTTACAAGGTGTATATGTCACTGATATTGCCAATAAAATTGTTAAATTTAAGTGGCAGTAGGCGGGGCACATTACATGCAGAAACGTTGGCCGATGGGGCCATAAAGTTCTGGAGTGGCGACCGCGTACTGGGAAACGCAGCGTTGGTAGGCCCCCCACAAGGTGGTCCGACGACCTGGTGAAGGTCGCAGGAAGCTGCTGGATGCGGGCGGCACGGAACCGGCTATTGTGGAGAACCTTGGAGGAGGCTTATATCCAGCAGTAGACGGCTTTAGGCTGAGATAGTGATGATGGTGATATGGGTATTGCTTACATTCTTGTTTTTGATATAACTTTTATAATAGCTGCCAAAGTGCCTATTCTTCCTGATGCAAAGCATGAGTAGAATTCGAAAGTGGTTGTCATCCTCATTGCGAATGTGGCGGCTTAGTGAGATGCTTTTTCACGCTCCGTTAAAGGACCCTGGTTCATAGTGTGAAAAAAACACGTGCGCTGGTAGTGAGTTCCAGGTTTTGACTGCTCAGTATAGAAAGAAAGAAGCAAACCGCTTAGACCGAGAGTGTATATCTTCCAATTTAAAAAGGTGGTTTTCAAGACCAACACGTGTTGTCGTGTAAAGGAAGGGAGAAGGTTAGGCTAATTGGAGGTGCTCGTCAAAACACTCTCTATGATAAAAGTGGTAGAGGACTGCCACAGAGGTGATATCTCCTCGCAACTGCAGAGGCTCAAGGGACTCAGAGGCTTCGAGATTGTTAATAACGTGAACTGCTCGCTCCTACAACCAATCAAGAGCGTCGAGCAATACTACACGAATTCATTGTAAAGATGAGAAAAGTACTCCACTTAGGAGCGAACCTGACTCTTGTAAAGAAGACACACTTGCTCGGGCGAGAGGAACCGTCTTACCTTGTTCATTACATCTTTCTTTTGCGAGACCGCTTTAGTGGCGCTCTTAATATACTCATGCGGATTGTAGTCCCAACAAATATATATATCAAGAATATCAAGTTCATCTTGTATAGTAATTGAGTGATTTGAAAAGTGTGGAGGGAAAGGAACGGAGATTTTTTATACCGGTTTTTTTCTTGACGTTGAACTTGACCAGATTCTGGTAATCCCATTGAGAGATACGGTCCACAACCAGGTCGGGCTGAGCGAAAAGCTCTGGACGTTATTTGCTTTTAGGATGTCTTAAATATCGCCCACGAATTGTGCTATCGTCTGCATAGCAATGTATGTTTCCAAGGGCTAACATGTCATTGATATGCAGAAGAAACATTGAGGGCGATAGGCCGGAACGCTGAGGTAAACCAGTATTTACCTGCTCAGAATCCGAGGCCGTGCCGTTGCAAAGGACCCTGATACGGTGCATATGCAGCAAGGTGGCAATCCAGCTGCAGAGTTTGGAGAGTAGACCGAATGTCGGAAGTTTGGAGGGAAGTGAACGTTGCCAAAGCCTATCGAAGGTTTCGGCCATGTCGAGACTGATGACCAAGGACTTCACATGTCTATCAAATCCTCGCTTACGTTAGAAGATCACTCGTGGATCGGTTCGGTCTGAAGTTTAATTGCCGATCACTTAACAAGGAGTGAACCTGCAATTTATTGATGGAACACTTAAATTAATTCATAGTATACTGTGTTTTCACTGTTCATCTAACAAATCGAAAACTAACGTTCAGACAAGTTAATATGCGGTCTATAATTACATTTTTTTTCTAAATTTTTATATTAAACCGTTATCGAGATCTGGATAGGCCTAAAACAGCAAAAAAAGCAAAATCTTCGATAACTTAAGAACTAGACAAGTTTTGCTTCTCCGTATTGCATTTGGTTGCGGGCAGAAATTATTTCATTAAAATAAATTTTGCCAGGGTAACGATTAACGTTACTACAGCAAAATCCTTAACCTACTATTTTCACAAATTTTGCTATTGGTAAGCAAATTACGCCTCTCGATGTACACATTTTCTGTTATACTGTCACCTCCGTAAAGCACAGCTTTTCTAAACATTTCGCTGTGGTGTCGTACCCATCTTAGCCTTAAATCAGAAGAACAAACCTATTTGTAAATGTCACACTAGTATTTTTTTATAAAAGTCCAAAATTACTCTACTTTACCTGATGGAAAACATGAATAGAATCCAAGAGTAGTGGTCGTCATACTCATTGTGAATGTAGGACCCAGCATTATAGTGGAAGGGAGGGAAGGAAGGGAAGGAGTATCAATTTGATTGGTAATTTAATACAAATGTATTTTTTACTGCTTAATTAATTTTGCCGTTCTAATTCCTTCTAATTTTAATGATACGTAATAAGAATATAAAAATAATACTTTTAGACATCAGACATACAACGCTATCTGGTTTCAAACTAAACAGAGCTTCGTTAAACGATCACTCAATAGACTGATAGTATACTTTTTTTTAGCAATTAGATATAGAAAACAAGTAAACTCAGAAATAAATATTTCCTGATCATGATGATGATGATTTACTCCTAGTCAATATCAGCTGCGACGACCAGTCTCAACGAAAATCTGCCGACTATATAGGAGATATTAAAGTGCAATAGTGTGTGTGCAAACCAAGGCGCACTCTCTGTTCCTTCACTCTCATAATCTGTTGGGACAGTTAACCGACACGACCGGGAGAGATCAGTCGCAACACCGACGGTTTTTACGTGCTCTCTGAGGCACGGGGGTCAAGGCTCCAACTTCCAAACTCCGGTCTATTATAAAGCCTTTCTGTGACCAGAAAAAATATATAACACTTTTCGACTTGATCCGGGAGAATCGAACCCGAGAACTCTTGGTCGGCAGCCGCATACGCTAATGGGTAGACCAACGTGGCAGTTTTAAACCCTAGAAACATTTCAACCCAGGAATTGCATTTGAGACCTCAGCACAGCAGTCGCACTACCACTGCACAACTGAGGCAGGCAAAAAGATAGTCGGCGAAGTGTGGGCTTTTAATGTTTTCTTTTTAGGTAATAGGGGAATAAACAAGCACATGAGTCACATATGGTAAGTGACTAACGCCACTCATGGACGCTTGTAACTCAAGAGATACAAGTGAGTTGTACACATAAGTGCCTCAAGAATTAGGGAGATGGGTCAGGACCCTGGTAACAACACTCACGGGCTAGACGGTGATGAAAGAATTGCTAAAAACGGTTTCCTGTAATACCATGGTATTACGTCGACTTAAACGGGTCGAAGCATAATTCTCTAATGGTTAAAACCAATCGGAGCCTTACTATATTTTATATCACCTGTGCTCGCGATTTCGTTCGTGTAAGATTTGGATTTTGTGTACTTTAGAGACGTAGTTTTTGCTGCGTAAATCTCGATTCCGTGAGTTCGGAATAAAGAGTAATCTATACGTTGCTTAGTAACTTCTTCTATTTTCTAGTGAAAGCTCTATTAAAATTAGTTCAGCAGATCCAGAGATAAGCCCAGACAAGCAAACAGATAGACAGCCAAAAATTTAAATAAGGTGGTTTATGTTTACGTTCACAGACAAACATTTCAAACTTGTTTATATGTTTTAATTCTTATATTAGAATCACGTGTAGCCTGTGGCCTGTTACCTGTAGCATATTATGGTTAATTTGATAAGAAATGAGGCTAAAAACTGGCTTGAAAAATATATGAAAACCATGGATAAAGCAGGTTGTTAAGTCGAAATTTGAGTCCAATCTGGACAGAACTTACACATAACAACTTTATAATTGTATAAGTACGATATTAAATCTTTACTTACTATTTTCCTCTTGTATTTATATAGCATGTACCCCATTATGTCATACATGAAAGCCAATGACACCACGTACAAACTCAGCGATATCAACTTATGTTCCCAACAGAAGTGGTTCGACCTCAGTATGTGGTACACTACGTATGTGCCTAATAAAGCACGCAGTAATAGAAACAATGCCAAATAGACGATCTCTATGAGAAGACAAAGAGCTGATGCTCCATACCCTTCTTTTTTAAGAAACCTGGAGAAAAAAGTGACTTTGAGTTAAGGTTTTTCAATCTACACAAATATTATAAAACTGAAGACTTGTTTGGATGAATGTTGGATTGCCTTTTTTATCGAGCAAGGTTATACGACCAAAAAGAGTGATACTCGATCAATAAAGATGGTTCCTACTTTTATGCTATTAAAATTATTTTTATTTAGACACATAGTTGCGCGGCTCACCCCCGTCATTTTATAATTACGTTGACCGCCAAGTGCAGTGGGACCCAAGAGAATGTTAGATTTCTTGGAAATTTAATTACTTAATAAATTCAATAATTCACACCCTGAACTGATCAAAGACTATGTTAAGTCATCAATTCCAGTTGCCATGTGAACATCTGTGGCAATCGTTACGGATGGCTATTTACAGAACTTCAACATTGTCTGTCTTGGATTGTAGAGGTCTTATAGCAGTCGTTCGATGAAAACAATCAAAATTTAGCCGTATAGTAGTAGACTGAAATCCGACTCGAACCTGCTTCAGGAAAACGAAGGTTGAAGTTTTAAATTTTACAATTATAAATTCGTTCATTTGTCGTGGTTGAAACGATTCACTTACCATCTCATTTGAAGTAGTGGATTAGTTATTTCCAGCAGCAGTAATGTACACGCGAAAGTAGAACCCGTGTAATCCTTTTGCATGAATACAGCTATAGCGCTTAAAGCGCTTATGTGATGGCACAGCATCAGGGTAGCATCCGACCAATAAATGCAGCACCATAACAAATCGAACGCAAAATAGCCCCAGGACCAAAGCATCAGCGCATATTGAGACGGCTCCACCTTTCCTATTATTAGAGATTATTTTGAGATTTGCTATTTTATTTCTCTACGGAAGACCTGCTAAGTATAAAAAAAACAATGTAAGCTGCGTACAAAATAAAACAAAAATTACTTAACTCTGAGCAAAACTGAGTTTTTCTGTAAGGACGTTTCAAATAGCGGACTCGGATTTGAACCGACAACAACATTTTTCACGTCAGGCCTTGCTAGAAAGACACGCCCAAGAAAAGAAAATAATATTGTCCTCAACCATCTCACCCACGACCATCTGATCCCAAACTAGACAAAGCTTGTACTCTGGTAACTAGATAGCCGATAAACATACTTATACATTTCTAAATACATACATCTTAAAGATAAATTCAGCCCAGACACAGAACAAATGATCGCGTTTGTCACTCAAAGGTTGGTCCTGTGTGGGAATTGAACCCACGACCTCTGGCTTCATAGCCAGAGTCACTAAGTACTAGACGAACAGGCCCTTGAAATGTACTGGTAGTTTTTAAAATAGTGCAATATCTTTTGATTTGTAATCTTAGAATATCTCGAAATGACAGCAGGGGATTATTGAACAATTTAGAAAACAATAGTTTAGTAGATACCTTGAGCATCCTCTTAAGCCTACTTGCCAAGAGTGAGATATATATATCGATACTTACATAAGACTGAATTTCGCACCCATTACTATACTCACTATTACGAGTAACGAGTTTTGTGTTTACAGGTACCATAGCTTACAAATCGATTTACGAGTTTCGATAAAACAATGAACGTAGTAATTTCTTATCGATTTGATTGATTGTGTTTACTTACTTATAAATTGTCTTGGATCGATGCCCCGTATACAACCACATTGGTACAGTGCCAATATAGAACCAACACTACCATGAAGCAAAGTGACCATTCTTGCACACCACTCAGGACTTTTATTAGGCGCAATGTTCACCGTGTAGATATATAAGTTACCCCAAAATATAAAAGAAATCAGTTTCAATAACCACGGATACGTCAACTCAAAGATAGCCATTCAGAACATAGTCGTTACAAAAAAGTATGGATCCAAGAAGGCTTTCGTTTAATTAATTAAGAACAACATATGTTTTTATTATTTAATGTTGATTTTTAAATGGTTTCCTTGTTATTAAATTAACATAATTTTACTGCATACTGTTGCTATTGTAATTTGTAGATGTCAAAGTGTTGTGACTACTGTGTTATCTGTGGTAATTTATAACTATGTTCTGTACTCGATGATCCGGATCTCACAACCTTTTTCTGCAATATACAACAAAGAGTGGTTTTAAGATTTGCCAAAACTTGTTGACAAAAAAGCGCAAGTTTCATCTAAAAATTTATTTAGATAATAAAATTTTATAAATAAAACACCATATAATAAAGTTCACTCCATTGGAGGATAACAATACAATTTTTATGTACATTATACACAACTATGATAACTAGAAAAATACCTTTCGCATATTTCAGTCACTTTACATTTAATCGTAGTATTTGTTCGACTTCGCAGCGCGCAGTTATAATTCCTGGAGGAACATCAAAGATACCACAAAGGACTTATTCACGTTCCGTCGCTATCGGCAACGCAACTTATCAATTAATTTTTCAATCGCTCGATAGCGCGAGGGAGGCATCGCTTCCTTGAGCATCGATCGGAATCGTACATCTTCACCGAGCGCTAGGCAAAGGTTGCGGGCGTGAAGCCGAGCATCGGCGTTCGCATCCCCGAGCAGCTCGCCGGTGGCACGCAGCAGCGACGATCGCGTGTCAGGTGGCAGCGCAAGCGCTCGGTTAGCTCCGGCGTGGGACACAAAGCGAGCCAGCGCGTGCGCCGCGGCCGCGCGCACCGGGCCCGCGCGGTGCGCCGCTCCGCGCCGCGCCAACGTCGCGACTGCACGTACGTCGCTCCCTCCCTGGGCGAGCCTGACTAGCGCTTCTGCTGCATCGGCACGTAGAAACCGGTTTACGTCGGCGCACCGTTCTAACAGCGCCCCGGCCGCCTCGTCTAGTTCCGGGTCTAACGCGCGACCGCGGTGCTCGAACAGAGCACCCAGAGCAGAACAGGCGGCGCGGGCGACTCTGGATCTCAGGGAACGAACGTGAGCGGCGGTCGCTCTAGTGACGGCTCGCCAACTCGAGGCCGGAGCTCTCGCCGCGCGGTCCGACGCCAATCGCTCCGTCTCGACGAGGGCGCTGACGATCACCTCCCAGTCTTCATGACGTGCAGGTACGATACATTCAGCTAGTGCGGTTCGAACGTCTCTCTCGGGTATTTGTGCTAGTTCGTAAACATCACTGACGGGGTCCGGCGATTGATTTCCGCTTCGGGCCGGTGACGGATTTAAACTTCGAGGAGGTGTTGTGCTAACGCTATGCGGTGGGCTGGGAGTAGGTCGTGCGCTAGCGGCACGGTTCTGTGACTCTTCAACCACAGTTTTAATAGATTCCAAAGAGATGAGTTGTAATGTGTCATAATTTTTCTGTTCTTCAGGAGAAACATCGACAGGCCCATCGACCTTCGCGGTTTGCGGTACCTCTAGACGAGAGCGTATACTACTAGGCGAAGCAGTTGACCGCTCGGAGTAATCCTCGACTCTTATCGACAGCGAGTGAGGGGATGGTAACGGTGGGTCAGTCGTCTCTTCTGCTGCGATGTTCACTTCTATTGTGGAGTCATTTTCTAACTTATCGTTTGGCCTCCCCTTGGAGGTTTGTACCCTTTTCCCAGTTTCACCATCTTCGTAGCTGGTGAGCGCACTGGAGTCTCTGCAAACACAAACAAAAACATATTGATGCGTGAACTGAGCGGCATGTACTTGTTTGTTTACGTGACACTCCTCAGCGTAATTACCGCGTGTGGGGTGGCAGGTCGGCTACGAGGTCGAGTGCGAGGGCGTGCGCCGGGGAGGGCGCGACAGAAGAGCGCGGGCAGCAGCACAGGCGCAACATGCCGGCGTGCGTGACCCGCCGCGGCGCCTCCGCGACTAACGCTGACAAAAGCCGTATCGTCGCCACTTCACCCTCGTATGCACGCCTTGTCTACCACCCGCGATCAATTAGGCCTTATGTATTTAATACATACCTATGTTACTGCCTGCATATTATGCAGATTGGTTAACGTTCACGGAATTGTTACCACGATGTAAAATAGTCATTAGTCACCGACTTGTGGCTAAAAATATGACTCAGACTAACTAATACAGCGTTTTGAACAGTAAAGTTGAATTTCTCTTTTTAAATAGCAACGTCTTTATTCACATGACGTAATATATAGGTAGGTATATACATAGGCACATAAATCTATATGTATATCTTTAGTTCAATAAAACTTCAATTAAACAGTAGAACCAGAGTGAATTACGGAAGGCTTTTAGATTAACGATATAAAACGAAGAATAAACAGTTATGAACCTAATGGAGATGCTATCTAAAAGTCTAACCAACTGGACCGATTACGAAGCACTATCAGTAATCAGAAAGTTAGGTAATATATTTGTAGGTATTTAATTGGTGTTAAAGGACTTTTATATGGTGTAAGCTGACTGCGAAAGTGGGGCGATCAACGATAGCAAAAATAGGTCGTCTGTCGTTCATAAACGGTCTGAATGGAACTGGGCCAATAATTTAAGTACAAAATGTAGGTTAGTGGAGGCACGCCAGCACATTATATACAATTACTCTTACAGTGAGCTGTTAAGGGTTTGTAACGCGTAAACTCGCTCTTTAATTCGTAATGGAATGTCACTTTTGATAAGTGAAAGTTCACGTTTGGCTGAAGGGAATTAAATATTAACGGATCGATGTTCCGTCGAAATAAATTTGTCCAATTACATGGTCACTGAAAGTCGATTTCCTTTGTGTTATATGAAACTATTTGTACTATGAATTTCTTTCTAGAAGTATCTCTCTTAACTATGAAAGAACAGTTAATAAGATGTAGCAGAATTTCCATCATAGTACTCCAATTGTAATTCCTGTAATTCCTACAGATATTGTAACGAGGGCGAGCATGGTGATGCTTGGCATTTTGAAGTCGAAAGTACGCAAAATAGTTAAAAACAACTATTCAGTTACATAAAATTTAAAGTATTTTTTAAAAATTTATATTTAAAAAAGTGAATAAAGCTTTTATAAAGATAAAAGCTATGGAAATTAAAAAAAAAACTGAAAAGTTAAATTAAAGTAATCTTGTTTTCCTAAACCTGTTTGGACAAATTTGAACTTAAGTATCTATGCATATTTCTTTAATTGTTACCTTTATTTTGTTTTGTTTTAATATTTCCTGCATACGAAAAAACTTTGATTTATATTCCCTTCGCATATTTTACTACGCGGCTTTTGCGTCGCAAAATGCCATCTGCGTTAGTTGTCATATTATGCAGAACCCATTGGCTTATAATACACAAAAAAGGTAACAGGTACAAAATAAAATGTAATTTAAATAGAATATTTTTCATGAAATTTAATAATAACTTTTTGTTATATGACTGTCGTGAAGATTGTTTACCAAATATCTTTTAATTTCTACAAAATTCTATTGCAATTTATGTAAGTACAATTCAGTATCATTATCAACTTATTTATAAAATATGATGTTATTGAAATACGAAAAAAAAACTTTTAACAAACACACACATTAACGAATAAATTCATATTTGCGTTCGCGAAGGCAAATAAAATATTTATTTTAACATTATTTACGAGGTCGTATGACTTATTTTCTTGAAAGGCGTTACATACCTACACATATTTCATTACACCCCGTTGCTTGTAACTATCGATTGCTCGTACTAAATGCTTTAGGGGTGAGTGACTTCATTGCGCCCATAATTGGCGGTTGGATTTACATAGATAATAATCGTTGTGGCGGCTAGCTGTAATCGTCACAATCACATCACATTTGAAACACGAATTCATTCTGATTCAACACGATGAGAAATTAAGATTAGCTCCTGTTGAAGGTTTTAGAAACAATTTGTGGACTTAGTCATTGAAAGGACATTAGTCATTAATATTTAAAAGTCATAAAAGTTCGCAAAGGTTGGCAGCTGCTAGTATGTAAAATGTCAAATAGTGTGATGTTGGAAACGGACTTTTGTTGGAAATTTCGAGTAGTACAGTTATGTTGACTAAGGGACCTGCTCTCAATCTATTTGATCAAAAATTATAACTGACAGTATGTTAGACTTTTCGGCTAACCCTGTTGAGGCATGGCCTGAAAAATATGTAACAACTCATTTAATATCTGCTGAAGAAATCTAATACTTGTAAAGGCTGCAGATCTCAGCATAAGCGAAAACGTTATACATATATAGCTTCTGAGAAGAACTACCTAAATATTGATAAGGAAATAAAATTCATTATTGCATACGCGCAGAAACTCTTTAATCAGACTTTTTTGTTCAATAGTAAATAATATTGTTACTTGTGATTAAGGCTTATTGGCACATCTATATTTCTTTTATGTCATAAATGGAAGACTATGAAATCTGCAATTTTATTATCACAATTTCTTTTATAAAAATGTACATATCATAAGATATTTCTTCAGGTAGTTTCAGACTTAAATAAAATATATTCATCTGTTATGGTTCTCACGGTGACGAAGGTCAATAGTCTACGGAGGTCTATACTTTACGGCCGTGCGACCTTTGCCTATTATTAATTGGCTACGTTACTACTTGGATATTTTAGTAAAGGTATCATTATCATTAAAAAAGTTACAATTTTTTTGTCATCCAGCCGGCATATTAGGGTATGTATCATATTTTAAGTCAGAACGTCATAAACATAATTTTGAAAGCCAAATCCAAATTTCCAGAGGTTTCTTAAACAAATACTCGGCAAGACAAAAAAAAAATTAGCTTCTATTTCTCTTATAAAGATTAGTAAGTAGATAAATTATTTTTTATCATTACCAGTGCATCTAGTGTACCGACATCGGTCATTTATACATTTATACGTATTTATAGTGTACCGGCTGCGGCCCGCGGCCTTATTCGCATTTTTCACCATTCATTGGTTTCAATTTAATTTAAGTAGCTTAAGTTACTTCTTATAACATCAGCTATCTATCACTGATCCAAATCGGTACAGACGTTACGAAGGTAGCCGGAACAAATAAACAGGCAGACAAAATTGTTAAAAATTGCTTTTTTGATGTAAGCATCGTATATACTCTCATGGGCAAAAGACTGGACTGACACAAAAGAGACACAAATTACAAACGGGCATTTGAATTTTATTGATTTGTAGAGTGGTGACCACTAGTTAACCCGTGACTGGGGGTCATAAGAGCCGAGCAGGAAAAAAACTACACAGGGTTAACTGTAATCCTACAGTTTTCCTTCTATTTGTGGTCTTGCCTTGTCTTGAAACAAACCATATTCTAAAACCTCATTTCTAAGAAGAAGCCTAAGTCCAGTAGTGAACTATTGGTGATGATGATGACCTATTTAGTATAAATAGTCAACTTACCTATCACTCAATGGTATCGGTGACAATGGCTTTAGTATATACTCCCTTCCTGGTTGCGATACACCTGTAGAATAAATAATCTGCTAGATAAAAAGTATAACTGTCATGCCTTTTACGTCCCCAAGCGAGATGTGAAAAATCATCTCACTGCACCACCATAGTGCAGAGTAGAGTGAAGACTTCGACTCATAGATTCTATTCATGTTTTGTATTAGGCAGAGTACGAGTAGTGTTACTTTAGCAGATTCTTAAAATAATTAAAAAAGTAAAGCTGTTTTTAAGGAAGATTATGCTTTCCCAGTGTTTTTATGTAAGTTTATTTCCCGCTTTGTAGCAAACTAGATAGATTTTGGCATTTGTAGTGTGTCGTTAGATTTGTCTTAGTTGTAAAAGTGACACTGGGTAGGTATTTGAAACTCATTAATGTTGAAATGGCGTAAATTTAAGAATTCATTTTCAGGGAGTCTGGTTTTTGTTGAGGTACAACTGTAAATTAGTATATTTTTAGTGTAATGCAAAATAAACTTATTAAGGTATTCTTACCAGGTAAAGGTGCAGAATCTGGTAGTGGTCTTAATCTTCTTGGGGGCGGAGGAGCGGCGGGAGGTGGTGTAGACCTGGCACGACGTCTTACAGGCACTGGAAGCTGGGAACTTCTAGTGCATTTTTAAGAAAACGTAGTCATTTTACGTATAATATTAACAAAAATACTGAACTGTTTTAAGTTTCAAATAAATTTGAAATTAGATCCTTCATAATAATATAGATTCTTTACAAATATTTAAAACAATTAGACAAATGAACCCTCAAATATATTTTACAAATTGGTGCTGTTAAAATACTGTAATTATACACTACTGGAAAAAATTAAAGGATCAAAAAAAAATTCCAAATTTTTGGGCAGTTTTCAACAGGCCGTAACTTCGAGAGAAATAGTCTTACAGAAAATAAAAAAAAAGAAAATTGTAGCTCCAAGTGTCTAGTTTTTGGATTTGAATTTTAAAATTTTATAGCCTCCGCGGTTTTTGAATAATCGTAGAAAAACCAGCAACAAAAAATTTTTTTAAATTTTTTTAATTTTTTTTTTGGTCTACGGACGTGAAAAAAATTTTTTTAGCTTAACCACTATAAAGATCGGATACCTTGTTTACTTAGCTTTAATTTGTTTTTTTAAACACTCTGATACGCCCACTTCTCGCCCAGATATCGGTTTTCAAATGGAAAAAGATCCTTTTGTCTTTGATTATCGATATCTCAGCAACCAATGATTGCACAGAAATTTAAAGGTAGGTTTCAAGGACATGAATAAATGTTGCTTAACAACTGGCCATTGTTTTTTCGAAAAAATTTTTTTTCTTTTTGTCATATGAATTTGAAAATGCAACAAAAAAAGGGCTTTTGGTGGTTTTTTGGAAAATCAAGCGCTGGATCGAAAATATTGAGGAAACCACTAATGTTAAGTGTGCCTTTTACAGTTCAATATGTCCACAAAAACCCCACAAAAAACCAAATTAATCTAGCTAGCTGTGTTTTTGTTTCACTCGATCGAATTTTTGAAAAAATGAAAGGATCACGTTTTTTGCTCTGAATGCTCATAATTTTTAAAATGAGAGAAAAAAACTTGTTTTTCCGAGCTTTCCCCACATTTTTGTTCCAGAAAGTGCTTAAATTGAAAAAAAAGGAAATTCAAATAAAAAAAAAATTCTTTTGAGAAGTTTAATAAAATAATTATAATTATCGCCGGTATTAGCGCTATCCAAAACGTACCAAGTGGAGGTAGCGCGGTCGAAGAATTTACGCTTCTGTGTGTGTGTGTGTATGTATGTGTGTGTGTGTGTGTGTGTGTGTGTGTGTGTAGTATTTCAGGAGAATTGAGAACCGGTGGCTCGTCAGTTCCACCGTATTTAATGACTCCAAACTCATGTGCCAAAGATTTTTGTTTATTTAATACGGGATGTTACCACCTCTGTTTTCAATAACGGCTTTCAAACGTTCAGCCATGTTAATGCAGACGGAATTGAATTGAATTTCCTTTTTTTTCAATTTAAGCACTTTCTGGAACAAAAATGTGGGGAAAGCTCGGAAAAAAAAATTTTTTTCTCTCATTTTAAAAATTATGAGCATTCAGAGCAAAAAACGTGATCCTTTCATTTTTTTAAAAATTCAATCGAGTGAAACAAAAACACAGCTAGCTAGATTAATTTGGTTTTTTGTGGGGTTTTTGTGGACATATTGAACTGTAAAAGGCACACTTAACATTAGTGGTTTCCTCAATATTTTCGATCCAGCGCTTGATTTTCCAAAAAACCACCAAAAGTACTTTTTTTGTTGCATTTTCAAATTCATGTGACAAAAAGAAAAAAATTTTTTTCGAAAAAACAATGGCCAGTTGTTAAGCAACATTTATTCATGTTCTTGAAACCTACCTTTAAATTTCTGTGCAATCATTGGTTGATGAGATATCGATAATCAAAGACAAAAGGATCTTTTTCCATTTGAAAACCGATATCTGGGCGAGAAGTGGGCGTATCAGAGTGTATAAAAAAACAAATTAAAGCTAAGTAAACAAGGTATCCGATCTTTATAGTGGTTAAGCTAAAAAAATTTTTTCCACGTCCGTAGACCAAAAAAAAAACTGAAAAAATTTAAAAAATTTTTTTGTTGCTGGTTTTTCTACGATTATTCAAAAACCGCGGAGGCTATAAAAATTTAAAATTCAAATCCAAAAACTAGACACTTGGAGCTACAATTTTCTTTTTTTTTATTTTCTGTAAGACTATTTCTCTCGAAGTTACGGCCTGTTGAAAACTGCCCAAAAATTTGGAATTTTTTTTTGATCCTTTAATTTTTTCCAGTAGTGTAGAACGAACTATGAAGTACGAAATAACACACTTTTTCCATGATAAAACGTTTGTGGTCAATAACTTCACTGTAGTTATCTATTGGTGTTATTATAATTTACCTGGCTACGTGGCTAGGTCGGATGTTTTCAACTGGTCGGTTCAATCGTTCCCTCAGCTGCGACAAATAAAATAAACAATATAAAAATTAAGAGTTTAAATAGATAATCTTGCACTGAGGCAAAGGTCCATGTTACCGAGACATTTGGCAACGTTTGAAAGTACTTAAGAACATTCGAAAGCGTCTTGACGGCTGTTTACTCATATTTGCAACAAACTTGGGATTTCTTCTTCAGGGACCAAATGTAATCAGGGAGCATGATTATTTCTACAGGATTATATACAAGAAAGGAAGATATTATACAGGAAAGACAACCCTATTATGGAGGTAAGATTTCATCAAGACCTATTATGGTGGTAGTCGGCGCCAATAGCGTTCTGTGCAATAAATTCTATTTGTAGGTATCAGAAAATTAGGTTAAGACAAGAATTCATAGAGTATTTTTTTAAATACGTCATAATAACTTATACACGTTTATACTTTGATTGCTAAGTAAAATAATTTTATGTTTACGTGCATTTTCGTTTGATTTTAATTTGGAAATCGGTTAAGTTTTTTATATTTTTTTTCCTTGTTTTTAGTGTGAAATAACCGTAGGCACATAGTAAGTCGAACTACTTCATATACGTCACGAGAGGCCACATTCTACGGAAAACGACCACCTTCAAATGTTATTCCTGCTGAAGCCAGTACCTGGTGGTTTGAAACACGTATAGAAACTGGGTATAGGCTCCAGAACTATGTTGAGACACAGTATAATAAATTAATTGGACACTGCATTAATCTCATCGGTCATCTTCAATCTCAGTTCTCAGATCACTTGATCTTTGGAGCCCGGTAGCTACGGACCTCGGCTTGTTCATTGACTCGACTCTTGACTAGCAGACAGGTTACTCAAGTGAGCCAGAAAGTATTATAACAAACGTATGAACACTACCGCCTTAAGAACTTGCTTCTTCCTAAAAAGAAAATCTCTCTCATGTAGGTCCTAATTATTATTTTACCTTTCGACCTGAACGTAGACCTTCTGAATAAACTAGATCGTGTTCTTAACAACTGCAATTGATTTATATTCAGTCTCTGCGAATATGATCACGTGTATGCTTTACGTTCCTAATTAAAATGGTTACCTATTCGCCAGCGCCGCAATCAGTGAGCATTGACCTATTTTTTTTTCTCAATGCCCCATTTTCATATGTACATGTATGCATGAAATTTTTAAATAAATATATATATCTGTTACTGAGGAATTGGTCGACGGTACAATAACTATCGTTTACGTGATCAATTAGAATCGGGTAAATAACCCAATTCAAGACAACGCACACATTAGATCTTGTGTCACGGTGGACTTTACAAACATACAAGAAACGGACACAAAGAACACCCACTTGTCATGGCCCCTGCGTCAAGAACCTATCAGACAACTGAAGCCTACGGCGATGTTCAACGGAGAATTCTACTGCTACACTTTAGTTGGGTGTTTACCTTGCATAAACCCCAGAGGATTTTATAAGTCTTTATTTCTTTTCTTTTTTTTTTTTTTTTTTTTTTTAAAAGAGTTACAATAGTTCTTACAGCATTGATACAATCATAATCTCATTCGAGATTTACCGTGCATCAAGGTCATCGAGTCATAATAAACAAATTACAAACCATATCCCACTACGGTAACATTATCTAAAAGTACAATGTGGGTAGTTGCCAACACATTTATGTCGATTGTATGGGTGCAGACAACGCCCGCTGTCCACACGAATCACTTATTCTAAAATATTACAATTCAGGCATGAATGAAAACAAAAATAGTGTGATACAGGCTGTTGCTCCGTTTTAACAAGTTTGTATTAACTGTTTTATAGTTTATTTTTTATTGTGTATCGTTTTTAAATTATTTATTTTCTTTATATAATAAGAAATATTGTTGTAATTTATTTTTTATATTCTTGTGAGTTATAGTGTCTCTCAAAGATATTGGTAGCTGATTGATAAGATTTGGAATTGTATATTGTAGTGTCCTTTTACCATGTAGATTGTTATATTTAGGGAGTAATAACTTTGAGTTTGTAATACTACGTGTCTTAATTTCGCTGTTATCAAGTATTTTAGTTCTCTTGAAATTTTTGTTAAAAAATTCTTCTATCAGTAATATTAACTTGGTTTTTTCATGTACAGGTATGATTTTGCAGAATTCAAATAGTTTATGGTAGTTATGTTCGTAATTGATTTTAATATTATTTGGCACATTGGTTTTTAAAAAACGTAGTTGTAGTGTGTATATTTGGTCAAGGTGAGTCTTACATGTCCTACCGTAGCTGGATAGCCCATATGATATAGTTGATTCAACCAGAGACTTATAAAGAAGCAAGAGTATTTGATATGGTACTTTATGTCTGATGATAGAAAATTTTGCTAGTATCCCTCTTAATTTATCACTAACTTCATTTATATGTTCCCTCCAGTTTAGGCGATTGTCTATAGTTAAGCCTAAGTATTTTTGTTTATCAACTAGTTCTATCGCGCTGCAGCTACACAACAAGGTTTTAGAATGGTGGCTGTGCATACACTTATGAGAATGTGCTTTTAATGTAGGTACTATAGCACTTCTGTTTCGACTAGAGCTAATGTACATTAGTTTAGTCTTATCCGCATTTAGCACTAGACCTGCATCGTGTGACCATTTATTTAATAGATCAAAGTCATCTTGAAGCAAAGCTTGGGCTTGTTCGACATTCCGTCCAGTTGCTAAAAGACACGTATCGTCAGCAAATTGGTAAGTCTCGCTGTTTTTGATTACGTTAACAAGGCTATTGACGTATGTAAGATAATGTAGTGGCCCAAGAACCGAACCCTGCGCCGTACCCTCTGTTACGCTAACTGATTCACTCCTCACGCCACCAACCTGTACCACATAATTTCTACCGTTTAGGTAGTCCTTACACCACCCCAGCAGGTTACCTCTTACTCCGCTGTCATGGAGACATTCCACTAAGGTGTCGTGACGAAGCGTATCAAAAGCTTTGCTGTAATCGATAAATAGCACTAATACGTGTTGTTTTTTATCTAGGTGTTTATGTATGCTGTCCGTGAATGCCGATAAAAGTTGTGTAGTATTCTTTTTTGGTTGAAAACCAAATTCTAATCTAATTAGTCGTCACGGTGACCGCATTCGGCGTTTCTATTGGCCTAGACTGGCATCTTCATCATGCGCAACACCGAACACGTTCGTCACTCACACTTCATTAATTGAAACGTCAAACGCGGCCGCCACAACGATCTGATGTGAATAAGCGATATAAAGCCCAACAAATTTCTTAAGAAGACGCATGATGAGAAAGCGTTGCGTTGAGTACAACGATTAAGACTAATTGTCTAGATTTAAATTAATCAATCAATCAAATACATTGCAATCAGCCATGTCCCGCCCATTGGGCATACATTAGAACACTAAGACGAGCTAGGTGTAAATTTATACTGAAGATTCCAAATTCAAACTTCAGTTTTGCACATTTTTCTTTCCTATAGAATACTGAATACAGTGATAGTGTGTCCGCACCAAACCGACTAAAATGACACGGTGTACCACATTGAGCGTGAGCCAAGAATGATCCGGGCAAAGCTGTTAATACGGCATCCGGACCATTATCTCCTAACCTAGCCTATCAGATCACTTGAACTACTTTGCATAAATACAACTAATGGCCTATATATACATATGATATTTAAAAAATCATTTCAACTAATTATTAAATTCATAAAATTATCCAAAAGTTATGAACAAGTAAAAACGACAGAATATTTCTCCTGTGGTTCTTCTCGTAGACTCTTTGGGGGGCGGTTGCCGGGTAATTTTACCAGGTCTACCACATCACTGTGTGTCACTGTGTTGGGCCCTTGGGACTGTAGGTATTTCCAGGATGTCAGTCCAGTGGGGGGCGTCTTTAGCGAGGTCGAGCCTTTGCAGATGGGTTCCGCAAAGCGACCAACATGCTAGTTATTCTCCCAATACGGATGGATCCAATCTTATAAACTGTATCCTACTTCGGCGGTATTTTGTTTTTAGCTTTTTAAATATTAAATGAATTAAAAATAGGATAAAAGAGTTATATACAAAGTAAAACGGTAAAACTTATACGATAGGTTATCACACAATTTTTTTTTGTTAAAATGTATGAGTGTGCTTGTTGCGCTACGCCTCTGTTGCACAAACTGACTGATTTAAATGGTTGCCTCTGTGTAACATTCACAATCGTCTGATATATGATAAAGTAAAATATTTTGAATTAATATATTCTGTTATGGTATACTTGAACTTTCTAAAATAAAAATAAAACGCAAAAATATAAATTTCAACATAAATGTAGCTCATTTTGACTACCACCATAAAAGGAGCCTTCACCTTCGAGCCTTCAAGAATGTATCCTGTATTAGTTGTAGAAAGGACTTCACGGACATACATAAAACGAAGACTAAGAATATTTTGGCTCAGAACAACAATTTGCAGAGCACAGAACGTGTTGTCTCACCGTGCACGCATTATCGGCACAACAAAAGTAAATATGGCGCTAAGATTAAATTACTGTTGGTTACTGCAACCTTTCAGCTTTCTGTGACTTGAGGACATTATTCTTCAGACTTAGACTAGACAGAAATCTACTTATTCCACTTTCAATACAAGAAGTTATGCAGTGAATGTTCAAATATAATGACAACCAATTACAACAAGTCATTAGCTTAATATAATAAAACTTAATCGATTTTGTTGACAAAAGAAATGTCCTTCAATACTGGTAAACAAAACAAATATGTACTATGTCTATACGACATAGATTCTAAAGAGACAGGTGACGAACGAAATTCACCTTATAGAACATCACATAGAGCTTCGTAAGCTGAATGTCAAACTTTTTGATTTCTGTATTTCAAAAATCTTGTGTTCAAAGTAAAAGAAGGCAGTCTGTGACCACGCTGAAGGCAACCTGGTCAAATTTCCTCAGACAATTCAAAGCTAAAGGCTTCAAAACACACAATTATATAAGTTAAAGGAGGTGATTGGCTATTGCAGTTGGCAGTAGTGGTGTCAAAATAGGGAAAATATTTATTACCGTTTTTCTTCTTTTTTATTTGTAATGGAATAGGCGTTTGTCTTCCATCTAACCTGATGGAAAGTGTAGATGAAGACGAAGGTGGTACACGCCCATACAGAAGAAACCTGTTCACTTTACTCTTAAAGGCTCCGCAGTTCAACTCATCAGTAAAAATAGACCCAGGCAGGTCGTTCCAAATCTTGGCGACTCTCACCAACTCACGAGCTGTCAAACCGTTTCGTTCGACTTTTGGTTATGTCGACAACGTATGGATGAAACTTTTGCCTGCACCCTAGTAGTCTGATAAAGGAATGGAGATGGCTCAATCAGTTCGAAAAGAGCCTTCGAACACTTTCCAAAGTGTTACTGTTTTATGTTAGTACCAATTACAGATCTTTCTGCGCCTACCACGCTCACCTTGTTACAAAATACATCAGCTCTTTCAGTGCCAGCCAGTCTTCTTCTCACAGCTGATAATACGGCTGCAGGTCCAGCAGCTCTGGCCAAGCAGAGAGCCGCCCTTAGTTGAGCACTCTGTATCATCTCTTTATCACCATATACCTTTACGTAAAACAAAACAAATTATCACGAAGTCTTTGAAAACCTAAAAAGGTTTATACTCGTAAACAAACTTTGAAGTTGTCTTCGGATAAAATTCTTATATAAGCACTAGTTAATTCCCACAACTACGTCTGTCTCTTTCAAAAAGAATAAAAGTTTTTAATTTATTTACATTTTTTTTATTGATATTCGGCTTCTATTAGTCGTAGCGTGATATTATATAGGATATTGCCTTCAACGATAAATGAGCTGTCTAATACTAAAATGTTTTTTTAATTCGAACCTGTAGTTTCTGAGATTAGCGCGTTTAAACAAACAGATAATCATGTTACCTTAAAAATATTAGTTTCGATTTTGGATAAAAAAACACAATAAAGTCCTATTAGAAACGATATCTCTAAAAATAATATAAAAACTACAATGGACTGCATTGATCATTGAGAAACTTCACTTACCCCAATCATTGTAGGATCAAATATTAGATCTATAATATGGTGTAAAGCTAAACGCTGCAGCAAGGCATGGGGGAGTGCGGCAGGCAAAGGTTCTCGCGCCATACGCGAAATAAGAGCTGGCAAGAGTTCTCGTGCGCAGTCACTACTTGCACTACGAACTAGAGCACAGACTGCGCCCTCCGCTGGTGCTCTTGCTGCTGCCACCTGGTAACAAAGAAATAGATAACAAATATTCTATTTAAATATTATGAGTTGGATTACCATCACGTATAGAAAGATATCCAAGACTTCACTTTCAAGTGTAGATCGAAGTGATGTTCGGTACATTCTGCTTTCATTTACTATTACACTCTCGCTTACTTACACACGCACACACTCAAATATACATACGCACACTCACACGCATACACACACATACACACACACACACTAACGATTGTAATATTCAAAGTTGCTTAATTTTAAATTTTCTCCTTCTCCAATATGTACATTGCTTTCTAAAATGTTAACTTACTTGTAAACTAAGTGGTGTGGAGACCTGGTGACCTGTAACATAGGTATTTTATACCTATTACAGGTACCAGTCTCTCACAAAATGTGATATATGACTCAACTGTACTAGAATCATTTTTGTGAAGAGAAAATAAACTATATTTTTTTTTTTTTACTGAGCTTACTGATAACTGGAAACTTAATTGTCACTACCACACACACAGGGGGTCGCTGTTTTGTTTCCCTTTCTGTGCTATTATTCATAGGCATCCGTCTCCGTGTGGTGATGAAGATTACGGAGTGTCACCACTAACTAAGGGAACAAATTACGCAGGATAACATCACTGCCAAGAGCTCGAGATATCACTCCGGTAGAATTGATCGATTTGTACTGGAAAGCCTTAATGATTTACTTTTTAAGTGAAGTACATGTACAATACAATATTTGGCAGTGGCACCCAAACTAAGCTGCATTTGTATTTCGGGCTGCTACAAAATCTACAAATTGCAACAGAAGAATTAGACGTATTCAGGTTACATTTTTACATATCACAATACTTTAAAGTTAAATTAGACTAAAAAGATATAAAAAAGAGACTAAAATTAAAACAACCTAGTATTAGACGTAATAATTATCCTTTCTTTTTTTTTTTAACGTGTGGAAACCCCCTCGGGCCGTCACCCTATCGGGGTTTACGGCGAGGTGGTGTGTCGGAATCGGACCGACTAAAACCATAGGGTGTGCCACTCTGCGCCTAATACAGGAGGGATCCGGGAACTGCTAGACGTAATACAATGGCTCCGTACCCAATTAGTGTTAGCTTAGATTGTTTAGCTGTGAAAATTATGAAGTCCTTAAGTGAACATTTTGATGATATGTTACTGTAGGTGAGGTTTTAATGGATGGCAGAGGTATCTTAATATTTGACTATTGATTACTATGTTGGTATGATAATAGTAAATGTGTTATTTACACCATTACTATAGTCTAGAAGATTCAAGACTAACAATGCTTTAAGTTTTGATATACCTGTTGATGTTTCGAATAGTTCCTATCATTAATCATTATGTTTGTGGATGAAATCTAGGTTATACAACGAATGACTAAATCGATGTGGGTAGTAAACCAACCTACTTATTTAAATTGATACATT
Organism: Hypercompe scribonia; assembly: GCA_949316085.1. Taxonomy (NCBI): domain Eukaryota; kingdom Metazoa; phylum Arthropoda; class Insecta; order Lepidoptera; family Erebidae; genus Hypercompe; species Hypercompe scribonia. The sequence continues at coordinate 20,089,160 of OX438974.1, forward strand.
TTAAAGTCTAGACACGGGAATGCGGTGCCGGTGTATAATGGCCGTCTGCACTGTAAAAGGTCGTGTTGGTAAGGAAGTAACTAATACAAATTTTCTACTTTATAGGGGGGTGTTTGATACGTTAATATATTAATTGCCATTAGATGAATTACAGTTCTGTTATTTATGGCGACAGCTCTATGGTGGTGGGGACATAAAACTTCGTTATTGTTATTTCGTGGTGAAATTGTAGCTAATCAATAATTCAGTTTAAGTTATTGTGCTCACGAATCCTTTAATTTCTTTGAAACTGATTCTGTTGATTCTAATAATCAGCTAACAAAAGCTACGCTTAGAAAATAATGAAAAATCGTGGGAGAGACATATCTCCGCACGTATGTTAGCCTAGTGGTTGGTAAACCTAACTGAAAAGGCAGAGGTCGTGGGTTCGATTCCCACCCAGGAGAAATCTTTTTGTATTTGGAAACATATAAGTATGTTTATCAGCGACCTGGTTACTATAACATAAGCTTTGTATAGTTTGTGATCAGATGTGTGTGAGATGTGTGAGCATGGACACGGGGAGGGAGGTACAGGGATGCACATGCGCCTTCTGGCAGAAAAGAAAATACATAAAAAAACTCTTATTTTTAACTTATTTCACATAAAAAGTCGATTTTATAGGCAAAGATCTAGTATAATATGTACTAAATTTCATATTAGTTAACAGTATGTGTGGATGTAGACGCACCCACCAGAAAATAATTCTGGCGACGCCCATGTGCGTAACGGTATTCTTATTATAGGCCGTCTCGTCTCAAGTGATACCAAGACCTTACAGAAAACCGGTGTTAAGTAATTTTCTCGTTACTTTTCACTGAGTGAGTGATGCTACCGGACCTCAAACCCTCCTATCCTTGATTGTGGAGGGGCTCTACATCATCACATCAACAACCTTTAACCGTCCACTCTTGGCCTTTTATACCACACTGGCCAGCCGGGTTGGTATAGAATTTGTTTCAAGTTTTCCCTTTCTTTGCAGTGATGTTGTCTTACATAATTTATTTCCTTAGTCTACTCTTACAACACCTGTAGGAAGAGTAGGTGACACTGTGTATTCTCAATCTGTCGTCACACGGAGAACTTAATTATGATAATGCTTATTTAATTAAATCATAATTACATAAGTGTCCTATAGAGTAGAATGAGAACTGTTGTTAGACCTATTCGAATAGAATCTTATAAGGAGACTTCTTTGAATTAAAGTGCTTGAAGTTAAACTGCTTTGAGTTAAAAGAGTGGTGGTGAGTTTCTTTCCTGGGTTCTTTTCTCACCACTCTACCATGAACAATCTGCGAACCCAGCTAGCTGTAATTTTAATCGACAGATTGTTCATCTTTCATCTTTTATTGTTTTTTTTTATGACGTTCATAAGTGTCTTTTGTGACCTAAATGAATAAACGAATTTGACTTTGACTTTGACTTTGAAAAATAAAAATAATAATATTTTGGATATCAGATACCTAACACCAACTAGTTTCAAATTAAGTAGAGCTTATACCGTGAAAATTAGATAGACTGATAGAATATTTGTATACTTTTTTTAAACCATACACAAATATACTCAAACTCCGAAACAAATGTTTGCAGATGATATAAACATTTAGTCAGACCTGGTAATCGAACGCGAGATCTCACCACAAGGAGTTGTATACGCTACTATTGCAGCACCGAGGCAGTCATGTCAGGAACATTACTAGAATTTATCATTTTTGATGACTTAGAACTATCTGTCAACTAAGGTGTTAGTTACCGTATCACTGAGCGCCCACATATGTTGCACCAGAGATAAGGCTGCCGGCTCCACTTTTCTCACGCTGCTAGCGTCGAGTAGCGTGCTGTGGAGCTGGTCTGCTGCCCGTACTGCTGCTATCCAGTTCTCCTATAGAATGTTTAGATAAGAGTAACTCTTCTACCCAAGCGTTCTTACATTTATAAATATAACCGTTGATGCGATACGTCAGTTTTGGACAAAAGGATGAATTTTATGTCAATTTATTTCTACAAAAAAAAGAATAATAACATGATCTGGTAATTCTGGTAATAACTGTTACTTGTAAATTCATATCTATATATTTATCTGCCAAAAAAAAGTTAATATGCTCCCATAAATTTTTTTAAAGGCATCGTCCCGATTGTGTCGAAGGGGACTTTACAAACATACAAGAAGCAGCCACAACGAACACCCAGGCTCAGAACAACAATTTGTGGATCACACAAAGTGCTGTCCCATATGGGGTTTGATCCACAACACTCAGCGTAGCAGAGAGCTGTGTGGCAACCGCTTAAACCACTACGCCATCTTTGCAATCAATATTTATACATTTTTGAATACTTTCTAAAATAAATTTAATGTTGTTTATTTTTACAAGAACTTGTAGGAGACACTTTTTAAAAACTAATAATAATACAAAATAATCAACTTTAAGCCTATTTTAATTTATTTTAGTACATGATATAACTGTCTTAACTATTTATTTCACTTCACAATTTTTAGTGGGAACACCTTAACTCCACGACCAAATCATCACGAAGGTCAATTTACAAGATGTTCCGACGCCTTGGTGAATTTCGCGGTAAACTGTTGGATGTAGGCAGCACAGCGGTGAGCCTATGTCCAACAGTGGCCGTCTTTAAGCTTAGATGATGAATTCATCATGTATAAATCTCCAAAAAGGACAAAAAGTCTCCATCTACTATAAAGTAGATGGTTAATTGGTGATTGTATGGTTATCACTTAGTTCTGTCATAAAATGACTTTCATGATATCACATTGCATTGTGCACTCTTAATAATAATGTTTCTAATTTCAGCACAAATATTGCCATCATAGATGATGTGAACATTATCAAAACATTAATCGTCGCAAGTAATAACAACAAATAAAAACAAAAGAAATAATTTGTTCGCTTTTTGTTGTTAATATATAAGTTTGTATTAAGAAGAGGAAGATATTATTGTACGAATATTTAGAAGCTTACGATGTTTTTAAATCTGTTGCAATGTATCAAAAAAGTATTTCTTTAATAAAATATAAATTATTGTTAACTAGTAAAATTATAAAAGATAAATTCTAATCACCGTATTATGCAGTTGATCAGCAACATGCTGTGGAACCACATCCAATTCTTCCCAGTTGTAATGTGCTCGAAGAGGAGTTGGAGGTCGAGGAGTTAATAAATCGTATTCTTTAGGTGGAGACGACGCTAATAAACTTAAAACAAACCTAAAAAGAAGGAAAATAATCGAATCTTAATATTAAATCAGGTAACTAAAAGGATTAATCAAAGGAAATACTACTATAGACTTACCCGTCTTTCTCCAACTGCACCCGGGTTTGATGACGACGGGGAGACACACTAGGACTCCTCTGCAAATTGTGGAGAACCTCTACTTCTTTATGAGGTTCTACAGGACTACGAGAACTGCGACCCGACTTCTCAGGAGAGTGAACTTCTGCTAAAGTTAAAGCGAGGTCGGACATATCCTTCATTTTATCCTCCTGAATATCGTTCTTTGACTTAAAATAGTCGTAAAGCTCACTTAAAGACTTTGACTTTAATTTAGAGCCGTTTGTTTGTTTAGAAATGGGAGTTTGTTTTTGTACTTTAGTCTGAATTACTGGCAAAGGTATGCCGCTTTTCTTTACTGATTTAAGTTGCGATTCTTGCTCGAAAACCTCTTGTTTCAATTCATTCATTCTACTCACAACTCCCGTTGTAACAGGTGATGTTACTTCTTGAAAACTCTCATTTTTTGCTGGTATTTTTTGAATATTATCTTCTTCACTTGTGATTAAATTATCGCTGTCGGGTGTCCTTATTTTAACACTTTCACCACCAAAACGCACTCTTTTAACGACTACATCCATGTCTTCTGAATCTCCATCACTATATTTCAGCATATTTCGATCTGAACTGTCATAATCATCTTCACTTCCCGTATTTTTTTCAGATTCAGTCTCATTCTCTTCTAAAACAGTCATTGTAATGGCAGTATCAGAATCAAACTTTATTTCTGTTTCAATAATAACTTTTGCATAATTATTACTGTAAAATGCTATGGGTCCAAATGATTCTTCTGACGAAGAATCAGTAGAAAATCTTACTGGTCCGGTATGAGGGTTATTATAAATATGATTTATTTTAACTAAAGGTTGGTTGTTATTGTTTAAATTTTTAAAATCAGCCTTTTTGGAGGCATAGTAAACATCCATAGAATCTTCATCATAACTTTCATATAAACTTCGGAATTTAGCTTGAGTTTTAGGATCCAATCGTGAAAGATAGGTCATATAATCACGTGGCCCACAAATTCTTCTCAGTTTGAGCATAGATCGCTGTGCAACATCTCTATGTATTCGATCAAAAAGTTTCTCGCCTAATACTTGAAATATGGGAAACATGTCTAGATTTGGAAGTCTTCTTCTCAATATTCCCATAACAGATGGTATTGATAATATTAAACCAGTAATCACATTCACTTTTGTATCAATATTCGCAGAATGCGGCCGTATGTTATGGTAAGAACACTTGTCTAAGATTGCTCGCGACGCGCATTCTACATCCTCACAATGCGTGCAAAAAACTTTCAGTGCGTCCAACGCAGCTTTTCTAACGTTCGGTGAATTATGCCCTAAATTATCCACCACTTGATCAAAAGGAAACGACAGAGCATTTCCCGACAATGGTAAAAGGTCTGCCAAGACTCTGAGCGCGTGCAAACGGACTTCCCATTCAGGATGTGTAAGCCGATCCCTTATAGCGATGTAAAGAAGCTCTACATCTAGGTCTGGAGGCAGAGCTCGGGCCCTTAATACGCGGTCCCATAGAGGAGCGAGAGGCGGCGGCGGTGTTTCGGGCAGTTGCATGGCGTAGGACTGAGGCGACGGGCTCGCGTGCCCAACCGGGCCGCGTATCGCCATACAACTGGGTTAATGGTCGGACGGTAAGCCACGCCGCCTCTGACCAATCGATGGAAACACACTACATACGTGAAGCTAACCGCGACAGGTACACATTAATACATTCACCGTAGAAGGAGTTGCTTATTAACATTTAGGGGTTTTCATGGTCCTAATTAGCATTTAATATTTCTACATAAGTGTACTGAATCTTCCATTTTTTGTAAGTTTAACGCAAAGGCACAATTAAAACCAGTAACTTTCTTCAAAGAATGTTTCAAAATAAAAACTAATAGCAAGTTTTATATTAACTCGCAATAACCTACTTTTCACATCTAGATAGGTCTTTTCTATAAAAGTTATTATAATAAAAACTTAATAAAACTAAAGTACCTACTTAAGCATTTAAAATCTTGGGTTAGTAGGTCTAAAAATTATTTGTACTTGCGAAATTAATTTATCGCCGTGCCATATTTAAGTACATTATAGTACTTATGTATCGAATAAGTAATGTGGACCTAAATAAAATTATTATGTATTCATAAAATTCCCCAATAACCACGGTAACAATGCGGTATAGCCATTGATATTCACCTAAATACCTATCTAATTACCAACTCGCATTTTTCAATTTGGGGACAATTCCCTTAGAGGTCAGAATAAAAGAAACTCTATTTTTACGAGAAAGCTTGATATCAATCGTTTGATAGGAATTAAGGTCGGTTTGACACCAAGGTCAAGACCTTGTGTTATGCATGAATCACTTGCAAAAATTACTGTACATACCATAACACTTTCATATAAAATAGTTACAATAAAAAGGTATTTCTAAGTTTTGGGTATCCATCGATATCATAATCGTGTGACTTTTACAGTTTTTATATGATAAGAAAATTCGAAGTTTAGATAACAGACTAACAAATGCTGCCAAAACCCTAGCTTTACTATTATTTTTAAAAAAGAAAATAATGTAAGAGAAAAACATTATTTACTATTTCTCCTTGAATGACTAATTCTAAGCAGAATTAAACATCAGTTGATGATTTTTAAAAATAAACATTTGAAATCAGAATAGGATTTAATCAGTTACAATAATAGGGTAGATGACCCCAAACCACACTAAACCCAGCCAATGGTCAGTAGCAGAGGCATTTTACAGAAGTTAATTAAACTTATTTAGGTTTATTTCCATAGACTGATAAATATTATATTTAATTACATTGATTACTATAATATTTGGAGTTATTGTTTCAGAACACGATATTCTTTTTCCATATATTTTTGTAACGTTATCAGGTAGGTAGGTAATTCATTTTTGTTAATATTTTTCTAACTTAAGAATTTTACGCTATTGATTTTTTTATTAAATTAAATGAATTAGCGGAAAACTGATACTTTTATTTGATTTTGTTTTTCGTATTTGAAAGTTTTTTGGCAAAATTGATGTCAACTTGAATTAAGATATTAGGAAAGTTTCCTGAAGATCATCGATCCAAGTTGCTTAGCAAAGATCGTGGGTTCGATTCCCACTCAGGACCAATATTTGTCTGTGTCTTTATAATATATCTATATAGAGTTCATCAGTAGTTCAGTAGTAGTCATTCGTGGTTTGCAATGCACTGATGTGGAGCCACCTAAATAAATTCTTATCAATTATATTTTAAAACAATGCTCGCCGAACGTACATTATATAATTATGGTCATTAGCGCTGTACATATACTAGGTAACAAAATAATGAGTATCGATTGTGGCTCTGCTGCGTATACTTACTAGAAAAGCCATTTAAAACACATACTCAGGACAGATAAGAGCTTTTGTTGTGTTAGGAAAAAATATGACAGCAAATTTATACAATGTGCGTGCACACCATTACAAAAAATCGCCACCATGAAATTAGCTTGTTAACATTTTAGTTTTTTTATGTACAAGTAATCATTTTATGATATTAACTATATATGTGTGTACATAAGTACACAAACACGTTATTAGTTTATGCTATGAAATCCCTTCCGAAATTATAAACAGGCCAAACCTATAATTTGACAGCACCAACAATATAAAGTTTTAGAGTTGGCATGAAAATATTTGGTTCTTCAATGTAGAAACAGGGTATTTAGTTGGGAACTGGTGTTTATATTAGCTTTAAAAACCAAACGTAAGTAACGGCAAAAATAACATTCCCCATCCCATGTAGCAACAGCGATAACTAATCGTAGTACAATGGTCGCCATGTTTATTTTGATAAATGTCACTTCAGCTTGGCCTTGTTTGCCTCTGTGTTGTGTGGAGAATTAAGTTATTTTCAAATACAAAAACAAAGAATTAAAAGTTTATCGATGAAGTCCATTAAAGTAAACAGTGTTACAAGTGTTAATTGTAAAATAATGTGCATATATAACACCAAAAATATTTTCCGTAATAATTAATGTGAATAGTAGGACCAAAGATAATGCCGATGCCGACAAGATGAGGCTTTTATCGTTGTTATTTATGATTACGGCGAGTTTTGGCGTCAATGTGATCCTCGCTCAAAGCGATAATTGTACTCGAACTAACAGTCGGAATGATTACAAGTTATGTGTTCGCAAATTATCAGATACTTTAGGGAATAAATTTCGTGAAATAGTGAATATCGAAGTCGGTAACGAGAACTCTGCACATTTTGAAATAAGGCCTGCTAACAAAGTCGCATCTCGTCACCTGCCATCTGATAGCGATGTACTACTTAGTATCACCGACAAACTTAGCTACAAGCTGTCTTCAGCAACGAACATACTTTACGATATGAACAATGCGATTAACGACAACAGTACTCCGTCCTTCACTCATCCCTGTCCGTTCAACTCTATTCGTAAGTCTGTATTTATCAAAAGTTCCAATGTATACGATAATCTGCCTTTACTTGACACCAAAAACAGAATGCTGGGTCGTTTCAAAGACTTGAAAGTTAAAAGACAATACTACTTGTCACACATGGATTATGCTACTGACAGAGATTGTGCAACTATGCCTCATTCAAATTTGAGGTACCTTTACCACAAGATTGTGCATCCAGACCCAAAGCTAGTTGTTTTTGTCATTGACAATAATATGAAAGAGGATTCATTACAGCATGCTATTCATGTTGCTAAAGAGACAGTATATGCCTTGCAGGATACTGATATGCTAGCGCTGAAGTTAACTAATATGTCAGAATTCCTAAAACTTGAAGACACTTGCAGCACAGATGGAATGTCTGACTTAGGTAATGCTACTGAAAACAATAAACTTCTACTAAGAGAATACTTATCTTCTTTAGACATAGCATCAGAGAATGTATCTCCTTCATCTATAAATAATGACTTGAAAAAATTACTATTTCAAAAAGAACTACCAAACAATAAACTATTTATATTTCTCACAGACACAAAGGTATTGAAGAATGATGTATGGTTCAAGATTTTCCCATTTTCTTCAAACAAAACTGAGAACCTAAAGTTTGCTATAGGACTCATCTATGAAAATCAAGTGGATAAGAACAGTTCCTTAGGTATTTTACACATAGACAGATGGCACAACACTCATGCAAATAATCACTCGGTAATGAGAGTACATATAAATGACAGCGGTGTGGTTGGACAAGTGGCCTCAGCATTTATTTCCTTGCTACCAGGACACTATGATAGTAGAGAAATAAAAATTGAAGGGCCTGTTTGGGAGGCCACTGAAAGAGACTTTATGATCTCATTAGTACTGCCTACTTCAAATGGAGTGTTAGGATTAGATCTATACTGGTCTGATTTGGCAGAAGATATTGTTTATTTCAAAGGTGCTAAAGAGAAAAAAAGAGCCTTTGTCATGGATTTTTCAGGAACAGTTTTAATGCATTCTTTTTTTCCTAGGCCAGAATCAGCTTCAGAGAAGATAAAGTTTACAAAACTGGAGGGTGTGGAGACATACTCTTTTATAAGTACAGTTAAATCTGAAATGTTGGCAAAAAGCTCTGGAAACTTGACTGTGTCTGAACATAACTCCACAAAGCCTATTATATATTCTTGGAAATGGATTGAAAACTTGTACATTGCTTGTATTGTATCAGAAGTAAGAGAGCCAGTTGTTTTCAATACAACTGCCAAATTGTTTATTAGGAATAACAGAGAAATATTGTTTCATAGATTAGATCTATTCCCACCGAAAACAGGCAAAATGTGCAGGCATTTCAAACAAATCGCTACCATTGATCACGGCACTGTATATTTGAGTCCATCCAGTTTTCAATCTCCATTTACTTATCTATATGACATGGGTGATGGCCAAGAGGCTGTCACATATATGCAGAATTATTTAGCATATTTAAAAAGTGTTGCTCATGGTTTGCTATCTAATCCTGGCTTAAAGAATGAAATTCAACATGACGTAGGCTTTCTAAATTCAATTTTAACTTTTTACAAGAGGCAACATTTACATGGACCCTACTCTAAATATATAGTCAGAAGATATGCCGTTACTGAGAGTGGAGTGTTAGTTATGTTTCCTGGAACAGTGTTAGAGTATGACTATGAGCCTGTCAGGAGGCCATGGTATACTTATGCTGTGGAGAACCCTGGCAAAATAATATTAACACCTCCAAATTTGGATGTAGGTGGAGCAGGCTATGTTGTCTCAATATCTTATGCTGTACAGACGGCCTACTTACCAACAATTGTTGTTTCAATGGATGTTACTATGGGATTTCTATACAAGTTACTAACAGATAGTTTACCTCTCTGTGCCATGCCTTATCTTAAGTGCTTCATTATGAACAATAGAGGATATCTGGTATCACATCCCGGTTTGATGGATCCAAATAGCTCTGGTCCTATCGAACAACAGCACATAACTCATAAAGAGTCCATGATTGCTATAGATATGTTAAATCACAAGGGTTTTGTTACTAAAAGACTGTGTAACCATTTTTTCGACAAAACTATACAGCGGTTTTACGAATTTAATACTTCGTTGCCTAATGTGCTCTCTAATGTGGTGTCAGGCGATCACTGTGTTCATTATTATATAGCTGCAATACCAGGAACCAATGCCTTTATAGGACTGGTGAATGCATCTTGCAATGTTGGCGCTTTTTGCCCTTGCAGCATGTTCGACCGTTTGTGTCTAAACTGCAATCGTATGGAGCAAACTGAATGTGAGTGCCCATGTGAATGCAGTTCTGAGCTGTACGAATGTCCCAATGCAAACGTATCACGATTCAATAAAGACATACCACTTTGTGGCATGATGCTAGAAAACAATAACCACAAATCACATTACTTCCATAATTTTGCAGAGAATTTGAAGTCTTGTTTTGATTTTCAATGCGAAACTTATACAACACATTCTTCATGTTTAGGTGTTTTGGGTTGTGAATGGTGTCAAATAGATACCGATGGTAGAACTCCTCTGTCGGCACCTTTCTGTACTTCGCAGTCTACTTGTTTTAACGGCGTATTGGGCGCCGTCACTCCTTACGGAGAAGGTACATTTGGACACGTAAATAGGGACGCTTTCGGTAGCTATTCTGCTATAGGTCCGGTCGCAGGTTGTATAGTAACAGTGAGTTTAGTTATAGCTGTGGCGATGTACTGCTACAGGCAAAATGCTACTACAGCCAGTTGCCATAATTTGTACGTCGATGGTCCAGCGGAAACGTGGCACGATGCTGACGTGCAGATGAGTCATTTACAATCGGATGATAATCATGATCTGTCTGGTCAAGACAAATTATTACCAGCTATGGAGATCGAGGCTCCAATTTCGCCATACAGGGTTATTACAGGGTATAGGAGACCACACACTGCAGGTGGGTCAGATCATGGTTACTCCACTATGACTCCTCACGAGGACTCTGAAGCCACTGGGTTTTCAGTTAACGAGCCTATTGTGTTGTCAGATGACACAAAGTCTGACGTTAGTTGTCCCCTACCAGCTAAGATAAAGCCTAGGTTAAAAACAACAGATATAAATATAACTGTACTGCCTTGTGGCAAAAACAGCGTCTTGGCTCCCGTTACCGTGCACAGGCATATGGAAGCGCCCTAGTAATGTTAGGTACATATATAATAAATCTACCTCTGTGTATATAACAAAAGAGTGACAGGCTTTGTTCAATTGTGTGATAAATATTTTGCAAACAGGCAGCTGAATGTTTCATTTTTTCAAGTATTTAGATTAAAGTTGTCCATTATCACAAGTATTATAGCTTAAACCTTTGGTGCTCTTTACATAATTTGTTATTCTAATATATTTTTTACTGTAATGACACTAACTACTTGATGTTCCGTAACAAATATGATAATCTTTTGATATTGTGGCAATGTTTCGTTCTAAATGTATACATAATTTATTGTTAAATATAATGTACTTAATCTAATCGTTTATCAAGATAATCTTGATGTTTGTGATGGCCTCCTTTTGTATCATACAGTTAGTGGTTATATGTAAGTGTGTATATAAAATGTACACAAGTATTTTTTTTACTCATATTAATAACAAAGGCAAGTAAATTGCCTTAATTCATCTCTGATAGCAACAATCAGTGAAATGTTAAACCAATACATAGCTTTTTATAACTGCATTGTAAGCCTTTTTTCTGTGTTCCCAAAATTGACTCATACACAAGTTATTTGTTTAACGAAATACTGTAAGTGCTATAAAAATATGTCTGCAAACTTTTGAAAGGGGTGAAATTGCTAACACTAAGGAAGGGTAGTGAGCGTAATTGAATTAATTGACTAGTAAATGATATTTTCTTCACTATGGCTATTTCGAGTCCAGGACTTCTCTAAAGAAAATGTCATAGTATACCAATTTTAATCATTAATCACATTGACTATGCTAGGTTTTGTACAAATAATTGCTATTAAGATGTCCTAGTATTTGAAAATAACAGGTTGTATTATATTATACATGTCATAAGTATTACACTAACTTTTATAGTTTGTGTTTTATGTTAGCTTTAAGGCGATATAAATGTTAATTTTTGATAAAGTGCCAGTGCCTATATGACTAAGATATAAGGAAACTTATTTTTAAGACTGAACTTGATGTTGGCATTAATTTGATGTAATACATTTTTCTTTTATAATATACATGGCTTTTATTTTGATATGATGGTATTTAGCAATCCGGTGCTCAATTTCAAGTCGGACCCAAATGATCATCACTAACGTAAACCCAGGCCTAATTACCGCCTGGATGTCGTAATAACAGCTGTTCCCGGATCCCTCCTATGTTAGGTGCAGAGTGCCACACCGTGTGGTTTTAGTCGGTCCGATTCCGACACCACCCCGCCGTAAACACCGGTGGGTTGACGGTCCGAGGGGGTTTCCACACGTTAAAAAAAAGAAAACAAAAAAAGACCTAATTACCGTGTAGTTGCTTGGTACCTTTTGGGGAAATTAAGAAGAATACTAGTATAATGTAACTGAAACGTTGAGTTACAACGCTTAGAGTAGCCATTTTAAACTAAAGTTAGCGCGCAAGTTAATGACACGGTTTCGTGCGGCGTGCGCGCGGTCTGTTACGTTCTCATAGATTACAAATGAATGCTTGGATTTTTTATATATGCCTAATTGATTTCTTTTTAATAAAGGTCGTAGGTGTACTTTTCTAAAAATATGTTGTAATAACATTTAAAATGCCGGTTAGCTTGATCAGTGATCAGTGTTAGGTTCATGTTTAAATCGATTTGTCGTCTATTTGTATATAACAAACCATATTAGTAGTGTGAATACGTCTAACGTAAATACGTACTTCGTATCTATGGGTTGTTAGTGAAAATACTAACAACGTTGCAAACTAATATAAACTTTATCTCTCTTAAAATAAAATAACTTTTGGTGAGTTCAGACAAATCATCGCTAGTAACTTTAGCTTCATGGCGTAATTGGATAATTTAATGTATATAATGCAAGTAATTGAGGATGTACTTTAAGGTGTTACATTTAATGAATTAGGCGATACAATCTATTTTAAACCTAGGAATCTACCCTACTATTCCTTCTGGTGGGTAGTATTGAAAAAGAATTGGCAAGTGACGTCACTGTTCTTGCGAATCACCTTGTGTCAAATCAGTCTAACTATAAATGTCAGTCAGTATGTCAAATTGCTATATCAAGGGTCTAATGATATCTGTAGTTAGTAACGAGGTTTGTTGAGGAAAATTACACAATTAAACAGCAATATAATTTTTAATTCAATTATATTTTTATATGTTGAATTTTTGACACATTTTTTACTTAACTTATGATAATTACAAATCTTACTGAAATAAGACACTTGGAACAATTTAAACCTATTTGATCATTTTTTTAATGTAACTAAGTAACTATTAATCAGTATTGAAAATTTCTGTTGAACACCAAAGTTGTTGGATAGACGTAAGACAAGCAGAATGAGTATCGAAACAAGGTTGAGACTTCAAAATCCAGATCTGGATTCTCAAATAGAATTTTTTTGTCTATCTGCTTGTAACTTACTAACTGTAACTATACTTTGAAGATACAAACTCATTACAAATCGGTTGTAGAACAGAGGTGGCACTAATGCAGAAAACTCGGTATGAATTGCGAAAGATAATGAAAATATTGACATAGTAACGTGTTGCGTGCAGTCTACTCATCTTCGAATCGTATGTGCGTATGCGTAGGTTGCGGTGAGGCGGGTGCGAGGGGGGGTGCTGGTTGTCTCGCGGCGGGGTGAGCCAGCACGCGACAACGACCGCGTGCTCTCCTCTGCCCCAGCGCGCCCAAGGCTCGGTTCCACTGCTCCTGCTCCTCGGAGCCCGACAGCACACGCGCGTGGCCTCGCGCATTCGCGCAGTACTGACAATTCATAATATAATAACTTCATCGCCGATCTGATCTCAAACTAGGCAAAGTCTGTACTATGATAAGCAGACTGCCGATACAAATACTTCTATATTTTTAAATAATGTCTTTACCTATGAAATTGCTGTTTTGCAATATTGGCCACATCAAATCAAAATAGTTTTTGTTTGGCTAAGAATTCGAACATGATATAATTTAATTAAAAAAAATGGACTTCTTTTTCAAAGTAATGCAATTTTTTATGGATTAGCGTAAAATTTTCATCGCAAACGAATTATTTTTGTTAATATGAATACCTTAAAATTCGAATAATTGTGGAATATGTAATGTTATAGTAATATATAGATAAATTAAATTTAGACATAAAACAAATGGTCGTGCTCATCACACAAATATTTATCCTGGGTGGGAATCGAACCCGCGATCTCTTGCTGAAGGTCATTAATCCCTAGACCAACAGGTTCCAAATGAGAATGTTGGGCTTCTGTTCGATATGTAACCTTAGATAACATATGTTATGTAGAATTGGGTAGATGATGGTATCGTAAATAAATACCAATGTCCACTTCATTAAAACTAATATCGCGAAACATCTCATATTACGGATTTCAATCAAATAAACAGTGAAATATATTGTTCAATTGAGTAGTTTAAAACAGTGACGTCACAATTTTGTATTTAGTACATTTTTCATACAAAATTGTCGTTTTGACAGATGATAAAAAGTAACTAATTTGACTAAGGTGTCATCTAGCCTATTATGTACATACCTCTTCGGCAGCTTTGGCAGAATCGAATCTTATTACAGCTTCAGTTTGACCTTCTTTTACGTCCACATGCATAACGTGGATATTACTTCTGATCTGAAAAAGCAAAAATTTATTACTGAATTAATTTACCTAAACATAGGAAAATTCGCAAACGATGTAATGGATCTCTAATGTATCCTTGGACTTTGCAGTATCTGTATAAAAAAACTTTGTGCCTCCATTGTCTTGTATTTGTAACAAATAGCAAGTTATGGTACCTTTATGAAGCAACAAAAACAACATCAATACTTGACAAGGAATAAAAGAAATGATATATTTGTATGAGAATATAAATATATCATTAAAGAGAGTGAACAGATGATCTACTTACAGTTCTCTTGGTTAGCCTTATGTCTAGACATGGTTCCAACAATATCTCCTTTACAAATACGCCAGGTATTTTTTCCAGTACCACTGTGTTTTTCACACCTTCATTTTCAACTGAGGCGATACCTGTAACGATAGCATTGAGAAATTACTTATTACATGATATTTTTTAGTATGTTCTAAGCGGAATACTATAGAAATTTTCGCAAATTATAACAAAATTCGATGCAAATTATTCAACTCATGTGAACTGATACATTCCCAAATACATTTTATATTAGTTAATTATAATTTTAAGCCACCACACATGAGTACCTGCAAATAAGAGACTTAAAAAACACATGTGTTGCCATAGATAAGATCTTGAGTTGGCACCATGCCAAATATAATGTAAACCCACCTGGTTCAGTTTCCACGGAGGGTGCAGCAGGAGCTGGAATGCTGGAATACTGATGCTTCTTGTTGTGTATATTCATTTTCATTTCTTTCATATATTTCCTTTGTAAATTCAAATATTTATTTCTAAGGGCCTTCCACTCTGACTTCGACAGTACTTGCAACCCCCACAACGCACCTCTGGGTGCCTCGTTTTTTGTTAACTTATTCTTCGCTTTACTCCTTTCTTTTGCAGTACGTTTCCTGGTCTTCTTTTTCCTTGGTTGTTCACCATCTCTACCCTCATCTTGGCTAGTCATCTCATCTTTTGATTCTAGATCTAATATCTTCTGTTCCTGCAAGTGAAAGAAAGAGTGTGTAATGTTACTTTATTGTTTATCCAGTAATATGCATCAACCATGAACAAATTAAAAATGTGAGCTAAAAACATTCTTGTTTTTTCAGGTTTTATATCTATCTCAGGCACCAATGATCCACAAACCGAATTTATCAAATTTCTTAAATGTTACGTAACCTTTATAAATATTGTACTTCGGTTTTTGGTGAGAAATAAACTATTTTATTATTTATTATTATTTTATTATTTATTTTTATTATTTTTCTTTAAAAGACAACTCCCACACTACAGTCTTTAAAATATTGATGTCTTTAAACTAACAATTTTCTTTGTATCAACTATATTTTCATTCTTGACATGCCAGTTTTATAAATATAAAAATTTAGTAGACTTTATAAACATATATGGAATAAACACACGGAACACCCAGACTCAAAGCAACAACTTGTGGATCAAACAAACTGTGATTCCTTGTAGGGTTTAACCCACAACATTCGACGGTTTAAACCACTATACCATCTGTGCAGTCAAACAACAGACAACAGATTAGTATTAGTACAATCAGCTGATGCTATTACCAGGTGTGTTCTGTGAATATTGTCGTTTAGAGTTCTCATAACAAGAAATTTATATATTACATTCTAGGATAGATATATACGAGCATAACAAATAAAATAAAGCTAAAAAGTGGTTAAACAAGCTAACTTCAAGCTATATAACAAATTTCACATGAAACTGAATGACGTAAATCATTTATAACAAAATACAATCCACAACTAAAACAAATGAATATAGCTACGACTATAAGTAGTATGTATATCTTTTATATATATTGTTTAATTCGGTTGTCATTTAGAACTGATTAGCTTAAATATGGTTTTAGGTGCCTTTTAGGCAGACAATGGCAGGCAAGTTAAGACTACTAACCTCAGTAGGTGTTGCAAGAGATGCTATACTTTTTTCTTCCTGAAAATAAAATAACACTATTATTTCATTTTAATTTTGGCAGATTATTATTGATTAGATTGCTTTCATCTTTTGAGTTTAAATCATTGTATCTACTTTATAAATATCTCGTCTTGTCATGGTGTTTGTGATCACTCTTCTCCAAAACGACTGGAGCAATTTTAATGTTCTTTTTTATATTTAGTAGGTATATAATAGCTTGTGAAATATTTTTTACTCTCCTAGCCCTACCTTCTATTTGTAGTTAGTGACTTTATTTGACATATCTTTGATTTCTTTGACAATTTATAAGGCAGAACAATGTTTGACGGGTCTGCTAGTAAATTAATTATACTTACTGTTGGTGTAGGTGTCTCTACTCTTTTCTCATTATCAGATTCACTGCCCAGCTTCAACTCCAGACTTTTCTGGGGCACCTTCTTGTCCTTTTTCTTCTTCTTCTTTGGTGGTTCATAATCTTCTTTATTTTGCTTTGATTCTATTGCCTCTTGTGCTGGTTCATCTACTGAGAACATTTTAACAGAAGACAGATCTTCTGGTGGTGTACATGTGGGTAGTTTGCAACCCATTTTGGTAAATGTGTGTATACATTTTTGGGCCTCTTCTGGTTTGTTGAATTCAATGAAGGCAAAACCCTGGAATTAAAATTAAAAATAGTTTTTAAGTACAGAAGAATGTTGGGGATCAGACATAGACTTTTCATTAATATCCTATGAAAAATCCTACAAACTATGATAAGTCCTGTGCAAAAAACTACTGCTATCCCTGATAGAGTTAAAGATGTTGTAAACACAGTCAACACAGACTCTAACCTGAACTGAACACCAATCATCTCAATCTTAGACAGTCCACCTCAATCCACTGTCAGTCATTGTTCTCAAGTTGTTAGTCTTTTGTGTCTATAACTATGATTACAAAAGTAATGAGCTCAATAAAAGTAAACTGTATAAATCCTCATCAATATACCTTAATTTTCTGTGAGTTTTTAAACTTTGGTAAAGAGATATAGGCAACTTGTCCATAATCAGAAAATACCCTCTCCAACCATTCTCTGCTAGCTGTCACTGGAATCGACTCCACATACACTGTCCTTGAATCTGCATCATATGGTAGTATTGGAGTTTTACGCTTCACCTAGAAAATTTAATTGAAAATTTTAGACATAAGGAAGTTCCCATTAAAGGTACAAAACAAACAAGAAACTCTTATTAGAAAGAAAAAGAGTTTGAAATTCCTGAGTTTAGGTGAGTTACTTTTATTTTTTATTCCTTTTAAATAATTTTGAATGAGAATTGGGCTTTGTTAATTAAGAAGCTATATTGGGTTAATAGTAACCTTATTTTATGAAATCAGACCTATAAAATTCACAAGTGCTAAATGTTTTTAATCTTACCTTCAGTCTATCATCAGAAAGTTCTAATAAGGTAGAGTTCTTCATGGCTTTCGTAATATCAATAACATCTTGTGTCAATGTTCGAATCTTATTGAATTTCAAGAATAATTCTATAGGAACATATGGATCTTTCTTCACAAGATCCCCTAAAAACCTATCTTTCGATAAGTTGGCATCACTAAAGTAAAATTGCATTTGTTTCAGAATACTTTCGTACAAATGTTTCTTACGATGTCGTACACGCTTCCTGGGGTTGCTTTCATCTTTAGTTTCTGCAGCAGGTGCAGGCGTATCGGAGCCGGTCATGTTTTCTTTTATAATCAAAACAGGTTATTGTTTATATACTTTTAGTAATACTACAATAAACGGTCTACTTTTTTAATTAGTCATACATAACGTAATTATGCTTCAATACATCTCAGATATTGTAAGGGGTTACTGTAATGTTTTACCAATTTAAATTCTGTGAGAGCAGCGATAAATACAAGTGACAGGACGCAAAAACTCAACGGTGACATTTGACAACTCGTTTAGAAATCATGATTCGTTTGGGATTAAAAGATCCATAGGTATATTAGGCAATGATTAATCAACAGGCAACGCCAACAACAAATAATAGGTTACAAGTAGATGAAAAAGAATGTTAAAAAACATGCAGTATGCATTGAAAAAAGAAACAAAGTATTCCTTTAGAAGGAATTACTTAGTATCTTGATTACGTTTAAATACTTGTGTGAGGTACAATAAATATTATTCGTTCAGATAATGTCGTAGGGATTCGCCTGAAACATTATTTTATAGTGTACGTCTTGATCTTTTTTTTTTCACCTGAAAACTGTTATACACACGCACACACACAGTGACAAACTATACAACAACCCAAAAATGTTTAAAGTTGCACCTCAAATATGACTGAGAAATAGGTAGATACTGCTGTTAATAACAAAATTACTGGATATCACGCACTTTATTGACGGTTCTTGTAAATAATAAATTATAAATATGACTAGTACATTATAAATTACAAAAGTTATATACAACTCATAAATTAATCACCAGTGGACTCCTTTCCAATTAATCTACCGAAATATTATAAATAATATCAGTAATTATTTAACAGGATATATATAAATATTAAAGATCTTCTTCAACGAATTCTAGATTGTTTTAGAATTATTTGTCTTTATGAAAGAAAGGTGTAAGAAAATTGTCCTAAATTAGCTTATGTACCTGAAAATTCGTTGGTTTTAATTTTGTTTGTTGAGTGCTCTTTACAACACTGAACAGGTATAATCAGATACAGTCTAAAATGAACCACTAATAGACAGTTAGATTTTTAAACTATTAAAGAAAGGAAAAAGAAATTTCAACCGAATATTTTATATTTAATTTTAAATTGCCCAAAGTATTGGAGAAGTATAAGCAATGCTGTTTTTAATCTCAGTAGTCGTAACGAAGTTATACCAGGAAGAGATAAATATACCAATAAAGGGAATTTTGGTTTTGAATTTAAATCGCCATCAGTTTCTATCGAATATCAATTGCAACTATCGATTGAAATAATTGGTCTATCGATAAAAGTTTAGCTCTTTACTATGGTGTGCTTAGTACAATTTGACATTCTGGATTTTTGGTGGTCCTGTCGAGTTGCAGTGTGTGGGGAAAATAATTGTTTGTTAGTAATTAGGCAGGTGTTATTTCTTGCGTAAAATGTTTTAATATGTTCGTCGCTGTTGGTATAATACAAAATAGTAATTGGTGTCCTTTCGTTTGGTGTGAGTCTGTCGAGTGTGCCATTCAGAGATTTCTCATATAGTTCTGTGCTAAGAGACGAAGATGACGGTTTTGATCTACAATAGTGATATTATTTCCGCATAATTGTTTTTATTGTTCACGATGAGTACGAGATCAGCTAAAGTTAGTCTCAAGCCTCTGGAAGTGCCGACGGCTTTGCAGGAAGGGGAGAAATTCATCAAGTGGGATGAGGTACATTTCTAAAAAAAATTGTAGTTTTTCTTACATTGATATTATTTTAATGTTAGATGACACGTTTATGATAAGCTGTAATTATTTTTTTTAATTTAATAAATTGTAAAATGTTATATATTCATAAAAGGTATTTATAAATTGATTCTTTTTTTAAATAAAGTAGTTTTTCACTTGTACACAATATGTTTATATTTACCATATTTTTGCATAGATTATTTGCAGTTTTAAATTAAACTTTTTGGATGCTTGTGTTACATTACATTTATTTGCAAATTATTATTTTCCTTGTACAATGTTGTTGGGTAAACATAAATTGTGAATGAAAATTTCATTAAACAATGATAAAGCAGTGAAATGCTATGGCTTATCTTTATTTTATATCTAATTAATGCTATTACAACAGTTTCTTATCATTATTATGGCTATTAAAATTGTTTCTATGATTTTTTAAATTCTTACTAGAATTTTTATAAATACTTTTTTTTTGTACAATTTTTTTATATCACAAAGCTCTTGTTAACGAAAACTAAGTTATATTTAATGGTTTAGTTGAATAAGATGTTATCTATTGAATGATAAATGTGTGTTCTGCAGGATTCTGGAACAGGTGTGCCAGTCACCCTACGGGTGGACCCTAAGGGGTTCTACCTCTACTGGACAGACCAGAACATGGAGGTGGAGATGCTGGACATAGCTACCATCAGGGATGTCAGGACAGGACCATATGCTAAAGTACCAAAGGTCAGTAAATATTTTTGTTTAAAAACCTGTTGGGCATTAAAACCAGTTTGGTTGATATTTAATTGGTTTATAAATTACTGTTTTATAAACCAAGTATTTACATGACCTGTTTTTTTTTTTTACATTTAAAAGGTTAATTTGACTTATTAGGTTACATAGTTTTTAGATGTGTCTGATTAACTGTTTTAGTTAAGATATTATAATACAGAGGCCAGGGAGCAGATAATATTGTAAAAATCATAAATGGTATACATCTAGCATACACATACTATCAGCTTACATTTAATTTTCTTTTCATCAGGCAGAGTAGAGTCACTTTGGCAGGATCTTAAGAAAAAAAAAAACAAATTATAAACATTTAAATGAATTTACCGTAGCTAAAAAAATACATATTATCAAATTATAATAATGTGTATTTTTTAACCAATAAATGGCTGCTCACACTTAGTTATGGGCAATAACTTATTGGGCCATTGTTTATTTATTGAGTTAGTGTGTTATACAATAAAATTACTAGTAATGAAATATTATTGTAATTATCAATTTCTGCCTAAACTACATGTCTAAGTGTCTTATTTATTGACTAAAAAAACTCTATTTTTATATAATTCTACCGCTTCAAAATGACATTACTTGGTTGTAGCTACTTCTACAATTTTTGTTTTCTTTTATAAGTACTTTAAAAAAACACAATTAGAGTCTAATGCACATAGCCACTCATTTCTGCACCACCTTAGACTAAAAGAAATGTCTGAGAAGTCCACTATTTTGCAATTTCCTTCCCAGATTTTAATCCATTGTTGTATGGAATAAAGAAATACCTCATACCAAGATGTTCTGTAAATCTGAGCATCTTCAAAAAATATTTTGATCTGATCTGTTTAATATGAATAGATATAATACAGCTTCTTTGAATAAAGATGCTGTTTGATTCAGGTCGTAAATTTGATTAATGACTCGAAATTGTCAACATTTCAAATGTAATACAAAAAGTAAACTATTTGCTCGCTATGGTAGTTTCAGCAAATAAAGTCTTTACAGAATAAAGTTCGTTACATGAATGCTTATAGAATCGACAACGAGAGCGTAGTGCACCTGGTAATAGATTCCTGCAACCTATCATAATAACGATAGATATTTCAGTCGTCACAATATACCTTCGCTTCTTTCATACAATTCTTTCTATTATCATCTTGAGTCTATGGTCAGTCTATGGATATTTTTCACGCTAGTAACTCATACTTCTGCCTTATATAATAGAAATACAAGAGAACATGGAACGTTGATTCGTAGTACGTGTAAGTTAAAAGCGAACGTAAGTATAAGGTTTTTACCAGCTGCGATGCTGACTTTGCGGTTTGATATTCCGCCCGGACATGTACGAACACTTTTTTTTTATTTCTCTTCGCAAATATCGAATACCACACACTGGGCAATCGGTGGAGTGATTGTGTCGGACTCGAACCGGCTGCAAGCCGTATTGCGTCTCGGCTACGGGAAAAGAAACCCCAAGTACACCGAATTGTAAGAATTCAAGAATGAAGCAATGAACATGACTATGAATTATGTTGCGAGATTTAACTATTGAATAGTTAACTTTAAAAAACGTACCACTGACTTCAATGCACTTATATAATATCATAATAAATGTAAAATATGTTCTTTAGCCCTTAATTTTACTTTACACTTAGAGATGATATTATTTGTTGCAACTTGAATGAGACAAAACGATAAGTACGTATTCCAAATTTAATTGCCAAAAAAAAATAATTCAAATGAGTTCGTTACTGACGGAGTTCTGAGTTAAACAACTGAATATATCTTTGACCTGATTAAAAAATTACGAGTTACCTATAACATGTCTAAATGAGAATAGAATTCACAAACACTGATAGAATTCTAATATAACAAATAGATAACAATAAATATTTGTAATAAAGTAAATTATACTTAATAATTGAACAATTCGTGTGATCTCTTGATCTAAATTGCACATTGTAATAATGGACTTATAAACTTTCCCGTTTCATGACATTATAGAACTATTTATGGTTAATGCAATCAATAGGTATTGTTATTTGGTGGTTAGCACGTGACCATGGTAAGTGCAACCTGGTCAGGCAATTCACAGGTATGTATCGTGACTAATAGACATAGGCCTCTCCTTAGAACGGGGTTCTGAGCTTACTGTAGTAAGCCCCACCTAAGAAGATGCAATGCAAAACGGTGACCAGACGTGTTGAGTTTGTTTAGGGATACTTGTAACCTATTATAATATTTCGGACGTCTGACACAACGCCATCTAATCCCAAGCTAAGCTGAGTTTGTACTACGTGTGACTTAAGACATATAAACTTCGTTTTTGTAAATATATACATATTATACACAGAAAACACCCAAACTTCGACCATTTGGTCTTCGAACATTTGGTCCGACCTAGAATTGAGCCCGAGACCTCAAGCAGAGCAGTCGCATACGCTACTACTGCACCACCGAAGCCATTAAAGTTAATTGCGCCCGTAGTCGATTCTTACGACGTTACCCACGTGACTAAAAGGGATAGTGACACCCCATATTCTTGATCCCTCACCACACAAACGTATAATGGCTATCTAGTAAATTGGTTATTTTATCTATTTAATGAGTATATAGACGATTGATTACATTTTTTATATTCTATCAGTAATGTAAATATAATGTACGAGTATAATTAAAAAAAATACAGTCTAAGTTCTAAAAAGGTTGTATACCACCAACAAAATATCTGCCCGTATTAAAACACAACTTGTTACTTTTTGCACGACATTACTTATAAAAAGAAGCATATTTTCTGTGCAAAATTCCCGTGACCGCATTCGTTGTAAATCGACAGTCATACACATTGAACTTATGTATTTGTCCGATATTTTGTAATCGTAAACAAACATGAAGGATATGTTCAGTTCGATCGTGATGACGCTGTGTTTTTCATCTTGAAATTGCTAAACAAAATTTAATAGAAAAGTTAATGAGGGTAGTTGACTAATTAGTTGGTCATAAGCATCAAAGCGCTGTAGGAAATATTTAAAATGTTAGTTACGCAATCAGATTAACAGCATATACTTCATATTATCATCAACAGCCTTTAACAGTGTACTGCTTGACGTAGGCCTCTCCTTAGGAAGAAGAATTAAAGAAGAAAGAAGAAGAATGTCCGGAGGCCCATTGATGCAAGAGTGACAGTTATCGTGGTAAGTGTGTGCAATGCAATGCTACGATGACTGTCATGTCTTGTACGTTCCCAAGTGAAGTGTAAAAGAGCATTGTAATAGGTCGCCATAATGTGAGTCACCATACTGCATTGTCATTCGCAATGAGTATGGTGACTACACTTTTGGATTCTACTCATGCTCTCCACCAAGTGGAGTAGCGTCATTTTTACAGGCTATTAAAATAAAAAAAAAGGAGGTTCAGGTTTGTATTAACTTTTTCTATCTCTTTGTTGTGAGATCCTATGTAGTTCACACCATTGGTCGCACCCATGGGATGAATAGGAGTGGTGATACTCCGTGTTCCTAATCTATCACCACACGTTTTTTTCGTAAGGCAACGTCCGCACTCGAAATAAATCCCGTGTCGCAGGGGACTTTATAAAACACCCAAGAAACGGACACAAATAACATCCAGACTCAGAACGACAATTTGTGGATCACACAAAGTGTTGTTCTATATGGATTTCAACAGACAACTCTCGGCGCAGTAGCGTGCGCAGCAGAAAGCGGCGTGGTGACCGCTTAAACCACTAGGCCAATCGTGCAGTCTTATAATCGGATATAATTCGATGGTCCTTATTAACAATGTCAAATATTTTTTTTTATTTGTTTATCTTTATTGTAGTACTTATATCTGACAGCTTTAGAGACATTCTTAAAGAAAAGAATCGCACACAACCTCTAGCGCAAATTGAGCATTAATAATTTCTTCACTTGTAAATACTTCTTTCTCTAAATGTAAGTAGTACTAATATTGAAAGATAGTCTTAAAGAAAAATTTACTTCATAATCGTAATTATTGTACGCTAGAATTACATAAAATGATTGATTCGGTTCTTGAAATTTCTATTGTATCATAATTTAAATTGACGTTTCTAAGAAACATATAGAAAAGTTGATTAATTTTTCACCGATCGGATGGCAGTCATGGGTTTTCTAAGAGGTCTATTCATTACAGCGAATAATATAAACCTTATAATAAAGGTTTCATCATTCACATGGAGCTGATAAATTACTTTTTATTGTTAATATATAATGTATTGTGTGAGTTTGCAACTGTTTATACCCTATTTATACCTTTTTTTCTGTGCGGATATCCTCTCGGACACCTCTAGATGGTATCGGAGGGGATTTGTGAAGTGGAGACCAGATACCCTACCGATTGTTCAATGGCCACAGAACAATCGGTAGTGTGGTGGCGAACTCGAACGGATTAAAAACCACATACCGGTCTAGTTTACCAGTGGCCGGCGAACCAGGTGTATGAGAACCCTAGAAAAGAAATAAAACTTGTTAACAGCGCGCACGCTTTGCAACGCAATCACTTTGACACCTACCACCAGCTTCTGGTAGGGTAACACATAGCCTTATCTGTCACCAGGCCGGCGCTTATGAAAGACGTAAGCTTAATGAATGAATTATAATGTTTACAAAGATAACTGTTTTTAGGCTTTCGCGACTTTTACACAAACACATAGTTTTGTTGTACAGCTGAACTTATTCGCAATAATATTATTTAAAAACGTTATGATACCTTTTATTTCTCGACGTTTCGAATGGGTTACACCGCTCATGACCACGGGTAGTCAGTCTATCCGTAACCACGACGCCGTTGTACAACAAAACTATATTTACAAAGATTTGTTTCATTACTAAAAATTGTAATTTTTTCATTATAGCATTAGTGTAGATAGGATATCTGCCGCTTGACACCTCACCAGTCATATATCCATTTGACATATCCTTTTATCTGTTTTATCGTCAAAGTTGATAAGTAGAGCTAAATCAAATCGGAAATTAATCAGGATATTGTATGATAAACCGTGAGAGTGGTAATCCATATTTTGACGAAGTATTATAAATCAAACAACCTGTGATTAAGACATGCATACAGGTTGTTACGGCCAACCTCGGAAAATCGGTGTCACGCAACACTTTTATTACTTTTCACTCACTCAACTCACACTCTGTTTCCTAGATCCAAAAACTGATTCAGATTCTTGGGAAAATTCTAGGGAGGATTCTAGAGAGGGGACTCAAAGACATACAACGCACTCATTGTTGCGTTTGCCCTTGTCGCTTACCAGGTGCTCTGTCTGCCACATATTCCATAAAAAAATTCTTTACCTGGGCTCACGGTGATGTGATTTGTCAGAATCGAACCAATTAACTTAGACTGTGTTCCATCGCATGAGAATCCTATTCCCAGAGTATACCTTAGTAAGGAAGAAAGGCCCCGAGAAGAAAATTACACTTAAATAAAAAAAAAAACATTTTCTAACAGTCTATCTGTCCATTCTTGCTAATTTCCAAAAGCTCCTTAAACGTTTGTGCTATTCGTATTACAATTACCAAAAGTTTTTTTTACTCTTTTGCTGTCCAATATTATTTTCTACGAAAATCGAAAATAAGTCTCCCAAGACTCATATTTATGCCGGTTTTTATTAATTTTATGTATTTGACCATACATTTAACTTTTATCCAGGAAATTGTGTGATAAGGACACTGTCATTTGTAACATAAGTAAATAAAATTCACATCTATCTATATATGTATAAAAATGAATGTTTGACAGTCTCTCAGTCTACATGTCCTTAATAGAATCGTAAACTATGCACCTGATGATGTGATTATCTTTAGCAAAGTTGTTGTGCATGATCCCACGAAGGGTTCTGAGTTGGTATGAATTTTTTTTTATGTCTCCATCAAATTTATTTTAGTTGGTGCGGTAGCAACACGCGTAGGGTACAGCCAGTAATTCATAAAAATGTTGTAAGTTCCATCCCGACATGGGGTAACACTTTGTGTGATCCACAATTTGTTGCTCTGAGTCTGAGTATGGCTGTAAAGTCCTCCGCTGCGGGAAATTGTGTTAATAAAATATTTTCCATAAATTCTCAAAGTTTAATAAAATCATTGTTTTGGTAGAACTGCTTGAACAAAACTACCACATTACGCCTTATATAACATAATATGTGTATTTGTTCAACATACCTAATGAACTAATACTTATACACATGGTTCGGAAAGTTTCGTTAACTCGGTAACAAGTCTATTGTTTGTCAAAGTACGTTCAAGTACTCCTTTCTGGGACACTTAATACGTACCACCTTTAATAGGTGCTCGCGTCTTTTCAATAAACCTCTTGAGCTTCCACATGAAGGTCTTTCGTCCTTTCTCTGACAAAACGGTACCCTTCTGGATGAGGATCTATATAAACGTAATTTCGTAGTTCGTTAATGTGTCTATCATGACTATTGTTTTAAGTACTTGTGACTAAGTGACTATTGTGACTGCACAGTTGACCTAGTGGTTAAAGCGGTCACCACGTCGCTCTTGTCGTCGCGTGCGTCGTTGTGGGTTGATACCCCACGTGGAACAACATTTTTTTTTTATATAATTGTAATGAAATAGGCGTTTGTCTTCCATCTCACTGATGGAAAGTTTAGATGGAGACAAAGCTGGTACACGCCCATCCAAAAGAAACCTGTTCACTCTACTCTTAAAGGCTCTAGAGTTCGACTTATCACGAAAAATAGACCCAGGCAGGTCGTTCCCAATCTTTGCGACTTTGACCAAAAAAAAGCTGTGAAACCATTTAGTTCGACTTTTGGGTATGTCAACAACGTATGGATAAAACTTTTGCCTGCGCTTAGTAGTCCGATAAAGGAATGGAGATGGCTCAGTCAGTTCGAAAAGAGCCTTCGAGCATTCTCCAAAGTGTATCCTATAAAAAACCGATAAGCTGGCAACTCGACGACGATGCTCCAGGGTATGTAGTCTATTTGAGAGTTTTTCGTTGTTAATAACCCTACGGGCTCTTCGATCAACTGAGTCCAAAGCTTCCAAACGATATTTAGCTGCACCGTCCAAGAGCTGACTAGAGTATTCTATGCAGGATCGAACTTGAGTAGTAGCAGATAAAGTAGTAAAGATTAAGCAGCTATTCAGAGCTGAAGTACCGTCGAACCTTTTTGTGTGAAAATCAAATTGTTGTTCTGAGTATGGGTGTTCTTTGTGTCCGTTTCTTGTATGATTGTAAAGTTCTCCGCGACACAGGATTTATTACTAGTGTGGGCGTTGTCTTTTATAATAAATAATAAAAAAAGTATGTACTTATGTGTTATATAAATTCGAAATTAACATAAAATCCAAACATAGGCATTCTGGTAACTAGAAAATATTAAGTGTAATTGTGATTTCGTTTGTTATTAGAAATAAGGAAAGGCTGTTGACGAGTGTTAAATATTTTTCTACCACTAAGATAACCAAATAAAAAAAAAAAATTAGACTGGTTACTATATATTGTTACTATATATGCCTGTGTCCAGCAGTAGACTCCTAAAGGCAGTTGTTGATGATAATGATAACTAAAATATTTGCATGTATGATATATGTTTACAATATTTGCAAAGTTTATTTACAAACTATATTGGGGCGCCTTATTTATTAAAGTTATAAATACGCCATTAGACAGCCTCTTGACATTAATAATATTATGAGACAGGTCATTAATTAAGACATTTTCATGTTATGAAACCATAAAGTGTCAATATCGTGTTGGTATTGCACTACAACAGTGCCGTCAAACCTTGGCCGGACATAAAATTATAGGGCGCGGAAACTTGTAATTTCACTAACACCATGCTATCCACCCATTTTGTTCACCATGCGATACGACACTCGATATAATCATAGATTATCGTTCTTTTCACTAATTATTAGTTTGTTTCAGAATAGAAAGGAATTGTTAACGATGAGTGGTTAGATAATATATAAAAAATTTTTTGTATAATACAGATCATATTTTGAGTGGTTTTTTGAAAGTATAGTGAGCCTCTATAATTGAGACATGACAGTAGGATTTTGATGTCTTAGATGCAAGAAAAGTTTATTCTTATTTACTCGTAGTAGAAATGCGATTTTCTACCATGATTAACTATCGAGAAATAAAAAAAGTGACCAGGTTTATTGTTGGTATTTGTTGTGTTAAGTTTAAAAAAAGCATTGTGGTTTTGTGACTTTTTGTCATTTTACTGCCATGTTAAGGATTGTAGTCGTAATTGAGAGTATCGTATATATGTAGACCATTGAATGGATTTGTTTAATGATTATTATTTATTTTTTTATAAGTTCTCTGTTAGTGGTTGTCTGTATACGGTATCTGAGCAAAGATAGATTTGCAACTGATGTGTAGTACGGCAAATACTGTTAAATAATGTTGTAACGATCTATATCCAGATTCCGTGACCCACGATTCTATAAAGTGTAAATCTTAAGACGCCATCGCCGGACGCGTCACACATGGTCACGGTAACTGGATGTAAATCTTTAAAACAACGATTAAGTTTGTACGTTATAGGTAGTAGAGTCACGCTGATTTCAGCACGAACAGGCTGGCTCGACCACGGTAGTATGTACTACCCTCTCACAGAAGACCAACCTAAAGCGACAGCATCTGTGCTGGCATGTTTCGTTGGTGAGTGCGAGACCGGAGACCCATTGCTGCTGGGGTGACAGTTGTCGTGGTAAGTGTGTGAGCATTATAATGCCACGATAACTGTAATACTTTTTACGTCCCCAGCGGGGTGTGAAGAAGCGTCTCACTAGGGCGCCATGGTATGTGTCGTCATATTGCATTGTCTGCATTCGCAATGAGTATGGTGACCACAACTCTTAGATTTTGTATATGTTTTCCATACGGCAAAGAAGAGTCAATTTGGTATGCTCTTAAAAAATCGAAAAAATTTAAATAATATTAATGTAAAAAATAAAACTACTACAAATTACAATGTAACAATGAAGTACTCTTTTTATTACTATGATTATTACTTGTATTAATCGTAATCTACATAAACAGGATGCTAATTATTAAAAATAACAAAAAACTTTAATTATCGTACAGTGCCGGACCTGCGATTATATGGAGATTATCTGAAAGAAGCGTTACGGAACCTCTTATTGATTGACCTAGGTACGGAGTTCCTTTTTCACGGAAACTATCTTCCATTCTAGTACGAATACTATATTCCATTCTAGTTTTTTTATTGTTAAATGAAACCCTAAAGAAATGGAATAGATAATATTAATAAGAATATGTAGAATAATGGAAACAGATAGGACTAATTTTAAAAATAATTTCATAAAGAATATTAAATTAGATTTCCTATTAACGTATCTTGCATCACACGATGTTGTTGTTATCGTGTGAATTAACTTTACTCTTAAATGAGATTATGGAATTCAACGATGAACTACTGACATTAAAACTTATTTAAACTACTACTAGCGTGTTAAATCTATTTTCTTCGTCTATTTTATAGTAAAATATAACTAAGGTTATACCTAGACCGCCATAGTGTGGGTCGCCATACTGAATTGACCACTACTCTTGGATTCTAGTCATGCTTTCCACCAGGCAGAGTAGATCTATTCTGGTAGGTCCAAAAATATTAGCGATTAGTTTTCAACATTCTTTTAGAACTTGTGAGTGACATTTTACAAATTTATAAGAAATTTATCGCATGAGAAAATACCAACCCCACCGAACTAGCACTTTACGGTTTGGAACGTAGAAAATTACCCCCATTGAAAGACTTTGTTTGTGGGTTTTCTTAATTAAATCCTAGGAACAGAATCGAAGCACTTAGATAAAAGATTCAAGTATAGCACCTAATGAGCTGTTCATGCTCCTATACAGTTACTCTTAAAGTGTAGCCTATTTAATGAATCATCAGATCTATTATTGAAAAGGCTGGCTATCGACTGCAAAAAAACATATAAAAAAGAGACGATTGACATCAATTGTTATTAAGTAATTACATATATGACGTCAACTTTAAATTTAATTTAACCTTTATTTTCTTAATTCTCGTATTCCACATATGTATTTTTGTCATATTGAAAGTTGGTCAGTTATTCCCGGCTGATATGGTTGCTATAAAAATGAACCATGTCAACCGGGGCTCATTATAACCTGAATAGATAAGTATCTATATGAGCAAAGGGCCATATTGATACGTATCTATTGAGTTCGTTCACCTTAAATCATATTACGGTTGCCGACGTATTGTTATATTAATTTTATATTCTTAGCATAATCGTTCTGTATTCAACGTTGATGGTCTAACAAAACAAACTTCCTTATAAAAACCTAAACTAAATAAGAGTGATACTATTTCATTTATCTTTGAGATAACTGTTACTTGAATATTGTGTCTCTAATTACATAACTTGTTATCGCTAACTGACTATATTTGAAATGTTATGTATCTACCGTTGTTTACGACTCGTGTAGAAGTCATTTTTCAAATTTAATTAATGCATATGAGCAATATAATATTATGTGGTTACAGGATGTTTCATTTTGTGTAATTCGTATTCACAACAAACTCTTTTATGTGTCTTTATGTAAGATTAAACTAAGATAGCCCACTGCTGGCCTCTTCTGAGAAAGTCGGTTTTGACCTACTATAGTGGCATAGTGGTCAGACAGATGGGTATAGGATTTGTTTCAAGTTTTTCTTCTCTGTGTAGTTGTATTGTCCTGCGTGGTTTGTTCCCATAGTCGGCTCTTACGCTACCAACGTGATGAATGAGGGTAATGACTCTCCGTATCTGTAATCTGTCATCATACGCATAAACTTAAGCAAATGTAATGAAATAAATAATATTCAATACTTATTGTAGTTGCTTAATGTTGAGCCGCACTCTCCGACACTGCAACTTTGTGCAGTATAAAATAATATTACCTAATGATCACTACTAAGTAGTAATCTAGATTAATGACAAATGTTTAATATAGAGAAAAGACATGTTCATTATAACGCTTTCCTCGAGTGTCTATTCATTCCACGTTTGGTTAGACCTCTAATAAGAGTAGGAACAATTGTATGGTTTACAAATAGACTGATTCTGTGTGAATTTATATCCGTTAATTATATAACATGATTAAAAATGTAGCACAAGACTTTTCTCTTGAAATAAAGAAAGATAGAAATATCATTTCTTCTAACATTCACACATATGGTTAGATATGATACAATATAAAAGATGGAGCCACAAGCAATTATAATGCTCTGTGCAATGCCAGAAAGGCGCTTATATCAGCATATTTCTGCAGCCTGAGGGACTGCAGCGCTGTTATTACGATAGGGTCCATGGTTTGTTTAAAACGGGTTATATACTGTGTCCCGTTCAGTCGGTCAGATTTTTTTTTATGTTTTTCAAGCGTACACAAATAAAATTAACAGTTTTATATATAGATTGTGTGTTTCAAAACTACGTTTTCTGAATATCGATACTCTATCTTTGTTAATTCGAAAATAGTATACTAAGTTTCTATCGCAGCAATTGAGAGCAAATTACAAGTATGTACGTATTACGTAATTCGTGCTCACCCTGTTTGTGATATGAAACAATAATATGTTAATTACATTGCTCGGTATAATAACAGTAAAATATATAACTATGTTACCAGTGGGATTCATTTATGTCGTAATCATTTACACGCTCATGCGTGTATGCGTAATGAAACGCTAAACACGCTTCTACACTTTTTGATTGATTTGTCTTTATAATGAGAATTGCGACTTATACTCATAATCATAATTTTAAGGCACTTTTTAGTTGCCTAGCACTTAGCCCGACTTAGCAGAAGCTGGGTGGAGATGCGGTGTGACACTCTGCGAAGCGCGCTCGCCCTTTAGAGTAGAAAGGGAATATCGTGGTTCATCGTATCGTGGCACACAAGCTCGTTGGTCACTCGGGTCATCTACAAGATGATTTACATTGTCATCATGTGTAATAACAAGTGTCCAGAAAAAAATGTATCAAAATATTACGATCAATGGGAAAAGATGAAAAGACTAAAACAAAACTTTTAAAGAAATAACAGTACTTAGTTGGATGGTGAATTCAAGGTAATATTTGAAAAAGTACCCTTTCCACTTATTCAGTTGAACGTGGTCGACCTCCGAAGTGTGTCAGTGTGGTGACGGATTAAGAATACATAGTGTTACCACCCCTTTCCATCCCGTGGGTGTCGTAATAGGCGACTAAGGGAACAAAGTATACAAGACAACATCATTACAAAGAGAAGGAAAACTTGAAATAAACCCTATTCCAACCCGTCTGGCCAGCGTGGTATAGTAGACCCAAACCTCCTTGCTAAGGAAAGGCCTGTGTCCAGCAGTGGATTGTAAAAGGCTGTTGATGACCTCCGAACACCTCGTTCACTGATCCGATCAGAAAAAATGGAAATATAAAAAATATAGAACTTGTACAAGAATTTGGATTCGAATTCTTAATTAAGAAGTGACATATTCATTATTATTTACATGAAATCCATATATTTCAAGCCTAAGAATACTAGACATCACTATGGAAGAGTAATTTTTTGGTGAAGCTAAATGCTTTTGGATCTTTCCGAATATATACAGTAAATAATATACCATGTTCTGATTAATAATAAAAAGAGTGTTTGGTTTTTAAAAAACTTATTATACGATAATTTTATTATATTTTAGTAATATTGGTGTCATCAATTTTTAAATCTTAGTCTTATACTAAAGTTTCATCAATCAACCTATCGCCGTCCACTATTGAACGAAAATAAGAAAATTACTAACTAATTATTACTATTAATTAGTTCATTATACTAAATTTCAAAATTTATAAAATTAAATTGTCCAAATTTTCAAATTATTTTCACTTAAGGCTCAAGAGTTACAGATTTTTGAGATGATTAACCCGTTTTTGGTTGTCCGGTAGGTGATAGGTATCCGTGTATTACTACACAGAAAAAAAGGGTAACAAAAATTGCATTAACATACTCGAAGTTTTCAGAAGTTTGGACGATACTCGTTTAATTTTCATTTTTTTAAGTATTAGCTCGCTAAAATGATTCTCTGCCTGACAGAAAGCACTATGGCGGATTAGTGAGATTATTATTCACGTCTCACTTAACGGACCTAGGATCATAGTAGGAGGTAGGGTTGGTAGAGTGTTTTCCATTTTGAATGCTAGTAAGAAAGAGCCGAACCGTTTAGTTTGAGAGTGTTTGTATTCTACATTAAAATCCAAGGCCAGCACGTGTTGTCTTGTAGAGGAAGGGAGAAGGTGTGACCAGTTGGAAGAGCTCGTGAGAACACTGCATGATTAAGACAATACAGAGCTGACATAGAGGCAACAGAGGCTCAAGGGACTCGTTGGCGATGGGGCGGTCGATAATGCGGCAATAATCCCACATTTTGTCCCAGTCTGCTAGCCAGTAGTGGTATAATCGTCATTTTGGTGCCATAGGTTGTGATGGGACAACAATAAGCACCACGGCGGAGACTAGGTATTGGTCAGAGGATCACAAAGGGGTGAAACTGACGGCCTGTACTGCACTGGGAGACTCGTAAGCACTAGGTCTAGCAAAGACCACGCTCGCTCGATATGTCTGGTATCCTGGTGGGTTTGAGTACCAGCTGGGTGAGGTCATGTGTGAGAGCGAGTGCGTGGACAGTTAGACCCGTGTGGTCGGTTGCCGCTGTGGCCATGATGAAAAAAAAGGGAAAGGAAATGGGGAGGTAATAGGCATGACAGCCATCGTGGCGGTGTAAAACCGAGACTCAGAATGGTGTGTTGTCATGTAACGGAAAAGCATGATGGTAACTGAACCATCGGATGGCAGAGCTCCCGTGCCCTCCCGAAAGTAGGCACCGGGTTCATCAGTCC
Organism: Hypercompe scribonia; assembly: GCA_949316085.1. Taxonomy (NCBI): domain Eukaryota; kingdom Metazoa; phylum Arthropoda; class Insecta; order Lepidoptera; family Erebidae; genus Hypercompe; species Hypercompe scribonia. Next base: position 20,123,877 of record OX438974.1, read on the forward strand.
GGTCGTCAATCGGTACGACGAGCCACTATATGAATTATACGCAACCTGGTTTTCGTGACCTGACCTCCCAGGTGGGCTCACCGTGGTTGGACACCGTTCGATTCACACCATCGTCACAATGATTTCACGGACATACTACTATTCACACACACCAGGCTTTCGTCTCACTCACCAACGAAAGACGACAGCACGAATAGTCGTCTGTGAGAGATTAGTACCATCCCAGTCGACCCGGCCCGTCCGTGTTGAAATCAGCGCGGCTCTGCTACCTTGTAAAAAAGAAACACATCTTCAGGTCTCATTATATTTTCTTTGTCATTAAGCTTATTTCTCAGTAGCGGTAATATTATAGGAAAGTGTGTTGTTACGTTCAACGATTTTCTTACAACGTTCAAAAAGAAAAACACAGAAAGTTGCCAAAGGTATCGATGACTTAGGGTGACATTTATTGATTGCTAGATAAAATGCTTTGCATTGGTTCTATCCACTTTCAAGTTTTGCTGGCGATGCTTAAGTCCATAAAAAAGTTATCAAAAACTTAAATTAGTATTTGATGATGAGATCATATTTCGTAGCTCTTTCCACTTTAATATAGTTTTGTAATGTTTAAGTCGTTAAGAAACTTACTCTAGACTTAAATTTACATTTACAGTTCATCTCACTATTACCTCGGATTCGTCTAGCATATTTAGTTGACATTTGCGACTAATTCAGCTGAAAGGAAAATTAACTTTAAATTAACCAAATTTTTTTTATGGGTCTACAAACTTTAGATAGAGTACAGTAGAAAGTAGATAGGCTTTTAATGTGCACTAGCAACATGCTACTTAACGTAATTCATTAAGCAAGATACCCACTGCGTTTAGTTAGTAGCATTTTTCATAACAAGCACATCGCTGTTTATGTAACTGTCTGACCTTTCCAAAATCTTAAGTCCCAAACTTATTTTTGAAAGCGCCTCCTGGGTGACATTTGAGGATAACTTTATTTATTTCTACGGTTCTTCTTCGCTTGCCTGCGAAATTTTTTAAATTGAAATTAATTGTTCGTTGCTTAAAAGCGCGCTCTTGAATGCTACAAATTCTTCTAGCTCCTGGACTTGTAATGCTTCCAAGATGTGAACCCTTCATTGTAACTTCAACCACCTGTCTTGTAGTATCTTGAACTTGCAGACATCTGCTTGATGCCTCTACTACATGAGGCCATGTATGTACATATGCACGTATATCACTCTATTACATAAGTATATATAGGTGGGTTAAGAATTCGTTATTTTTAAATCACTTGTCACACATACAATGAGTCCCTGCCGGTGATCAAAGACATGTTTCCATGGCCACCTAAAAGTCCAAATCTGTCCACAGTAGACTTCTTTTTATGGGGTTATTTAAAGAATCGTGTCTGTATCAATAAATGAACTAAAATAAAAATTCAGCGAAGAGATGTCGACGATTTCGCGGTCTCTTTGCAGACAAGTATTCGAAAATTTCGGTGCTCCTTTAGACAAATGAACAATTTTTATAATGATTTTATTATACGATTTTTTCAAATTTAATTCGTGGCCCACTCTGTATATAAATACATTTATTGCTTTTAAGTGCTTTTGATCTCACTTTTTTTGAAGAAGATGGTACTCCTATCGCACTCTAACGCTATTAAGTTATATATATATCGCCTACATATATCTTCTATCAAGCTTTTATCGATAAGCTAATTTAACTCCACACAAAATGTATTGGTTCTAATGTTGTGCTATAATAAGGTCACACATTCATGTAAAGGTCTGAACCTTTGACCTTAACTCCGACGTCCTTATAAACATATGGATGTGGTTTCATGAGTATCGATGTGATGTAGAAATTATCATTTTATACATTTATTGTCATTGAAATGTCATTTAAATGAGTAGATGGTTATAACCACTGCTTATGGACTTCTTTGAAATAAGAGATACGAATGCCTTGCAGACCTTATAATACCTCAAAATTCTTAGAAAGAAAAGCTTGACACGAGTTTTTTTTGAGGCTGTGGTTTCACGATCCAGCTAACCCATACGTCGCCACATATGATAAATATACGTTATTAATGTATTTTAAACTACTACAACGAACTTTTTCTAGGATGAATGTCAAAAACCATTCGTATGTTCGTTTACAAACTCAAATAAAAAAAAATTTTGCTACCTCTTTTAGCTATAGAAAGTTTCGTTACCAATGAGTATCACGCTTGTAATAAAGCTGTATTTTATTAAAAAAAGAATATCTCAGGTGAATTTGCAGCTAATAACTATTAATTTTAGAATTTGCGCCTGATGCCGACACTATACTTGTTATTCAAATAGGTATTGTTTAATCACTAATATACTCCGGAGACGTCGAACAAACATACTACAGGTGCAGTCTAAAATTAAAAGGCGAAAAATATTGTTACCAATTGACACATCACGTTAAAATGCCATGTTTGTATATTAATAAACCAGACTATACAGTGAGTGTCCGTGGAAATATATTAACGCTATAAAGTGGAAGGATTTATATCTTTGTTTGTATTGAATAAACTCAAAAACTACTGGGCTGATTTTAAAAAAATTGTCACCATTGGAATGCTACGTTATCTTTGAGTGACATAGACTGTGTATATTATTAGAAAAACTAAGAATTCCTATCAAAACTTCAATACTGTAACTCAGTGTCAAGTCAAATGTCTTTCATCGCATGCGCTGCGAAAACTGTTGTTGATAGAACAAAAAAAATACAATATTAATATCATGTTATATCTGCAAAAACCTTCGCGATATGTTAGGCTATTATTATACTAATTTAGTTACTGTTATTATTTTTTTACATTTTAAAAGTAGATAGAAAAGCCGACCACAATCAGACCATGCTATCTAATTCTTTGTGCTGATCTTTATATCAATAAGTAATTGCACATTTAAGAGTGCTTCAATACCTGTAGATTACTGTTTGAATTATTTAGAGCGGACAATCCATTCAAAAGAAATGTTGAATTTAAAAAGAGACAATGTGATTCTAGTAACAATATAGGCAGCACGGCCGAACAGCTCGGTGACATTCCACGGATCCGAATAAAATGAATGGATTTGCTTATATGTTTTAAAAAGTTACAGTTTACTGTAAAAATACTGCTTACCCTTACAATAAACAAATCTTAGGGAGAAACTTCTACATGGTTGGCAACAACATAAGCAATGAGTGCTTTCCTCGTGGGTAATTATATGTTTCCCTATCTTGAGTAGGATTTTCTGAAAATCAATATATCTTGTTGCCACCCACAATTATTACAACGTAGTGTACAGTAAAGTTACACATTGAAAAATAAAAAAGTAAACATTTAAAACAACAAGTTTCTGTTCCCTCGCTCTCATAATCTGGTGGGAGGGCTGTACGATACGACTGGGGAGAGAGTTGCACGAAATGGGGAAACGAGGCAGTTGATCTAGTGTCTCTAAAAAATTAAATGAAGCTTTAAAAATGAGCAAAAAATAAATAATTGCTATTGCAAGGAAAAAAAAGTGAGAATATTGATCCCCTAAAAATAAAATAAATATTTAAACATTATGACTTATATTGTTGTATTTTAATTTTATAATTGGAGTAAAAAAATGTAAAATAAAGATTGTGGTAACAATTAATAAATAATACAAGGGCCAACTAAAAAAATGAAAACTTCTTAAAATTTAATGCTTAATAAGTAAATAAAAGTGAAAAAAAAATAATTCAAAAATAAAAACTTTGACAAAAAAATATACTCTATTTTGTGATGACGTCCACCCGCGCGAAGCCGGACCGGTCCGCCGGTACTCTAGTTTGATATATTTAGAAGCGTCAATTTATAGCGCCTTTTGTGCATTCATTGCCATAATGAATTCAAGTCGAACTCTGGTAGATATTTCATCGGAAGAGATTTGCTGACTTTTATAGCAGTTAACGCTATTCCCGTACACGTTATTGTGCCTATTATGAGCTGTTTATATTTAAAAACTATTAAGAGAATGAGCCAGTTTGTCAATAGATGGTATTGTAAATTTTTGATCTCTTTTAAAGTGTTGCTTGCATTGAATGGTAAAAGATCAACTCCGAATATGAAAATAGTATAATAAAACTTTCTCACAGGAGTTTGAGCATTATCACGGCAATCAAAAGGGCAATATTCAGATGGTTCAAATTTAAGACGCATATCAGATCTTATATCTGTTTACATTACTAAGCAAACGTGAGCCGTCTTTCATAAGGCTTGCGTGAAGATTTGAACTTTATCCTCCGCTCGATATTTTGACTGCACGGATGGCATAGTGGTTTCAGCGGTCGGCACGCCGACCTCTACTGTGCTGAGTGTTGTGAATTCAAATCCTACGTGGGACAACACTTTGTGTAGTCCTCAAATTATAGTTCTGAATCTGGGTATTCTTTGTGTCCGTTTTTTGTACGTTTGTAAGGTTCCCGTGACATAGAATATACTCCCAATGAGGACGTTGTCTTTAAAAAAAAGGATGACGCAGATTTTCCTTTCGAATATAAAAGTAATTCGAAAATAACAAACTTAATGGAAAACTTTAAATAAACATGAGTAAAAGATTGACTTTAGTTTCTGGAAACTCTTTGAGAAGGAAATGTATGTAACAATGTAAACCACCATATCTCAAATTTCACAAAACATCATTTAAAAATTGTTTGTAAATGCATAAATCAGTCAACAAATAAATGTGTGTGTACCTTCTATTTGATTACAGTAAACCTCTTTGTTTAATTCTTAGAAAGCAACGTCGATTCTAGAAATTTAATTTTCATAGATAATCTTAAATCATTTTTATGAAAAATCGATGTGAAATGTTATAAATGTAAATCAATCGAGTCATTAGCCTAAACATTGCCTGTTTAATACTCCAACTGTCCTAAATAATAATCGATAAAAATAAATATTAGGTGATAGGATGACCGCGTCGTGCCGATGCGGCTGTAATTTATGCCATAGATTTTTCTAAAATTAGTGCATGACACGGAATCGATAACGACCGCGATCGCTCTGCGGCAGTAGCATTCGCGTAGATAAACTAACACGTGGAACGTAGCTCATTTGCATGCCATTGTAAATTTTTTGATAATCCTCGTAAAGTATGACGTGTAACAATTAAAAAATTGTAACCAGGCTGCAAAAAGACAATTTAAAAGTGTGGCGGCTTCTACATTACAGCTCAAAGAAAAATATACAACAGCTCCATCTAGCGAAGATACATTGAATTACGACAAAGTATGAACGAAACATATGAGTCTGCTAGTCCTGTATCACGATATAGAGATTCGCGTGGCAGTTAGCATATATACAACATCCCAACATTAACCGTAGGGCCGTGGCCCGCCAGGCATGATCACCTCGCCTGTGTGGAGGATTCTCCCTTTGTGTCGGAGGGACATATAACACACGTCCCTCCACAAAAGTAATGTATTAAATACCGAAACAGCACGAGCTGCGATAGAAACATGGACCGTTTCTCGCTATCAAAAACTATATAAAAACAATTTAATATTTCTTGTTAAAGGACAATGACAGCAATGTATGGGGTTTTTTACCGCCTTACGCATCTCATGTTTGGATTGTTTTTGTGTTTACTACTAGTAATGTCATCGACAATAACATTTTAAATTCCTAGATTTTTAGAACTTTGCGTTAAAAAGTTATTTCAGTTTGTAGTTTACAATGTAATACATACCTAGGCTACTAAAATCGACAGCCATGACAGCTGTCTATCACAAATGAGTTGTCATTGTTGTCAACAAGATGGTGTAGTACCATATTTTTTATATCAAAATCATTCGTTTACGATTTTCTTGATCCGTCTATAAAATGAGGCTCTACGGCTAAATACACTAGAAAGCTCATTTAAAATTATGTATTTAAATATTGTATCGATTTTTATGTATTTTATACTTATAAAAAATTATAACAATATTTTTGAACATCTGATATACAACGCCATCTAGTTATTAAATGAAGTCGAATAAATTCCTTAAAAAACATAACATCCTTGAAAAACATAACCCTTAGGCAGTTCAATAAAAAGTGTTCCAAAATCAATTACCTGGCTTTGTCATCGGATTCGTTGACAAAGGGTTTACTATTAGCCAATGAAAACCACACTACAGGAGTGACTACTTACCGTTAACTTCGTGAAACTTTCATTGAAATGTAAGTAAGAATGATTTATATGAGCACATGCAGAGAACAGCATGATATAGAAATATCTAATAACCTATCCGTCATCTGGACGTCAGAAAGATAACTTTAGAAGGAAATATTATCCGTCTGTCGAGATGTCTATTTATCTTTAGTAGTTAGAATTACTGATAGATAGGAAACGATCACAGATCAAGAGATCGGCATACAATTAACTTTAATTCGATGACTTAGTAGTAGATTAATATTAACTGCCGCAATTTGCTTCTATACTTATTTGATCAGTTACAAACGAAGCTAATAAGAGTACTATAAAGTAACTACGTGTAACGGCATGAACAGTAAGTGTTTTGATCGAAGTGTATGCTATATAATAATGTATATATGAAACATTTATCAGCAACAAGTTTGTTTATTATTACAACAGATTATTCTTAGCTAAAACTAACCACATCCATAATTTTAACAGTGTAAATGTTCCGTGCAAAAACAAACTTTCCGCTGCACGCTAAAAAATGAAATGTTAGCAAGTAAGTCGACAGAGTAGTTTCATGATCGTTATCAGCACGGTTTACAAAAGTTTGAACGGCATGTGACACAAATACAACACATTGAATTTAAATATTTAGGTAAGAAACTCGTGTCTCGCAGTTTTAGTTGCGCCTTATCTCTCTCAAGAGATGCTGGAGATTACAGGTGTTTATATTTCTTTCTTGCTAGAACATGAATACTAAAAATTCAGAAGTTTGGATGTAACTCATATGAAACAAACTTACACTCACCCGTTCTTCTCATATCAAAAGTGTCAGTTCAAAACGATTTTAAACCAAAAAATAATTCAATTTGAAAAACAAAATATCAAAAAAAATTAAGCCTTAGTTTAGTAATACAGAAACTTTTAACATATTACTGTACAACTTGGTAGAGTAGAACTGAAATGACTGATAATATACAATATAACATCAGTGAATCTGTTGTAGTGAAAGTTGTGATATATGGTATAAGGGATGAATATATAGAACAGACAGAGATTAACTTGTACGTGATGGGCGTAATAAGAGCATGAGCTACCACGTCGCCAGTCTTACAACAGCTTAAATACGAACGTGGAATGTGAGAGGTTGTAAGCCTATATATTGAAACGTGTTCTGTCATACTAAAACACAAAATATTGATGTTATTGGTATAAGGAATAGATATTAAAATCTTTATAATAGTGATCAGTGGTTGAATTTCGATGGCAATTAATTGATTAAATTGTTAATAGCAGTCAAAGGTATAATAAATAATTATCAATTATCAACAGCCTTTTACAGTCCACTGCTGGACATAGGTATCTCCTTAGCAAGGAGGTTTTGGCCTACAATACCACGTTGGACAGATGGCTTTGAATAGGGTTTGTTTTAAGTCCCACAGACGGTGCCCGCGTGAGCGAGCAGGCGCTAGGAGGGATCTGGATGTCGTAATAGCTGCTGTTGCCGGATCCCTTCTATGTCAGGGGCAGAGTGGCACACCGTGTTAGTCGGTCTAATTCCGTCACACCACCCCGCCGTAAACCCCTGTGAGGTGACGGCCCGAGGGGGTTTCCACACGTTAAAAAAAGGGTTTATTTCAAATTTTCCTTCTTTTTGTAATGATGTTGTGTTGCATACTTTGCTACCTTTTACGATATCCACGGGATGAATAGGGGTGGTAGCAACGGATTAACGAAATAATGTTATTTTTAAAAGTGCCGAACGTTCAAAAACTACAACGAAACTCGTATTTAATTTCCTACATTTCGATAGACTGTTTCGTCTTTCTCTCGGTCTCTCAAAGAAGCAATATACGTTTATTACCAGTCCAATAGGTGACTGGATACTCTCTTAAATAATTCGTATTTTAAACGTGTTCTACGTGTACAACAAGTGTAGTTGGTTGTAGAACACTAATAAACCATAGAGTTTTTTTAAAAAAAATAAAATGTTATTGGGTGAGTGTAAGGTACCACTTCTTGGACGAAGCAAGATACTCATACAATTTTAGTGACTGGAGGCAATAGTTCAATAATAGTAATAAATAAGATCGATTATAGTGCTTTACTATCTCTAAATTGGGTTAACATCACCCCTCCTTATATGTAAATAAATAAATATTTCGGACATCTGACGCACATCGCCATCTAGTCCCAAACTAAGCAGAACTTGTGCTATGGATACTAGACAACTGGTATAAATACATACATATTATACATAGAAAACACCCAAACTCTCAAACTACATGATCAGCAAACATTTGGTTCGACACGGGAATCGAACCTGAGACCTCAAGCACAGCAGTCGCATACGCACCGCGCTACCGAGGCAGTCAAATGTATTTCCTAGACTAACATTTTCAGACGAAATCTAATATTTTTCTTTCACGTAACTTTTAGAATTCTGAAATAATACTTGTAGATTTATTACGTTTTATAGCGTTTTTACTGTGTATTGATATGTATTTCTAATTGATGTGCGCGGTCCGCATTGCTGTATGAGAATTTCGGAATGAGTTTATATGTTGTGGTGACTTCCACGTACAAACGAAAATATACAACAGCGCCATCTAGCGAAAATACATCGAACTACGAAGTATAATAGTGAACAAAGGAGCAACTGCTAATCCTGTATCGCGAAATAAAGATTCACGTGGTAATTAGCATATATACAACACCCCAACATCAACCGTTGGGCCGTAGCCCGTCAGGCAAACTCATCTCGCTTGGTTGGAGGATCCTTCCTTTGTGTCGGAGGTACATGACACCCGTCCCTCCACAATGTAATCGGAGATTTGCTTAGTTAAACTAGTTCAGTTGGTGGAAAGCTAGTTGTGAGCGTTTAAATCTCAATCCTGTGGAGCAACAGCGATCTTGTCTCGTCCACGAATAACCTATTTTAAGCATATTTCTTTTTTTATTTAATTAAATTAAAAAATACAAACAAAGTAAGAATCTAAAACTACTCTGGAGTTTCTAAGATACTGATTACATTTTTTTTCGTGTTGATAGAATATTGAAATATTGCATCACAATAATTTACTACACACATGTACAGCATTATAATCTTATCTTGTTTTGAAATTAGTTCACGTTGAAACATTTTCTTTTATCGGAATAAGGTCTTGCGTGGTCTGTTTTGAACATTACATTACGAATTAGTTTGAAGAGCATAAGTAAATAGCCTACTTGTGACGTGTCCACGAATCATAAATAATAAATAAAAAATATTTTGGACATTTGACACACAACGTCATCTAGTTTTAAACTAAGCAGAGCTAGTGCTATCATAACTAGACTGTTGTTGTGTTTTTTGTAAATACATACATATTATACTCGTACATAGAAAACACCGAAACTTCAAAACAAATATTTGCAGATTATACAAGCATTTGGTCCGACCCGGGAATCGAACCCGAGACCTCAAGCACGGTAGTCGCATTCACTACGGCTACGCCACCGAGGCAAATGTGTTTGTATATGACAATTGGTAATATATTACATCATCATTATCTCAGCCAAAAGACATCCAATGCTGGACATAGGCCTCTCCAAAGTTCGACACAACAGCCGTTCCCGTGCCTCCCGCATCCAACTTCTTCCTGCAACCTTCACCAGGTTGTCGGATTACCCTGTACTTGGCCTAGCAAAAAATATAAATATACATTACATCTAAAAATATTATTTAGTTCATTTTGTTCTATTTGTATTACTAAGACTTAAAAGCATAGGACATTTTCAGTATACAACAGTAGCTTGGTTTAACAGCAAAAAATAATTGTTTTAACGAAGGATACACAATTTTGCTTAATTATATGTTATTACTGGAAATGAAAAGACAAAACAAAATAATATATTCTTAACACATACTAAAAACTCTTAGGAATATAAGACAACGAAGTGACCTTAACTTTTTTGCCAACTTAATGGTATATAGACGGCTGACTCATTAATTTATGATAAGAACAGAACCTCCAGTAGCTAATAGACACTACGACAAAAAAAAAACGAATGTACCCAAGCAGTCTAGTGATGTCGTTAATAACATTTATTTTGCTTGCTCTTAATTCATTTGAAGAACATTTTCACAAACTTAATTAAAAAAAGTCCTATTTGAAAAAAAAAATAAACGACTTCAAATATACACACAAAAAGTACTAAATATAAACAAATAATTACTTATCTGATTGGAAAACTAAAACAAATACAACCTTTAACAGGTAACATTAGAATAAAAATAGATGCCTTCTTGTCCGTTTGAAGTCGGTGCTAAACGCAATAGACTTGATATGGCTAGGCACAAGGCGGCTCAGCGGCCGCGAGTGTGTTCATATTGCACAAAATATGCTATATGAGCCAAATGAGGATACGGTTTAATGTTTTATTAAGTAGTTGATACATTTGTGTATGTAATGTTTCATTAGAATTATATTGAATACTTAATTTCTTCATTGAGGTGATGTAACGCTGACTTACTTATTGTTTGGCACCGACATCAAATTGATTAGAAAGTATCATTTGTTTTAGTTTTGCAATTAGATTTCTAATTATTTTAATTTTCAGGGCTCTTTGTTTGTGTTGTTTGAAGTCGGTTTATTTTTTTTTCAAAAAGGATTTGTTTAACTCTTTTTAATACCCTTTTTTAAAGAATTAGCTTCTAAGTTCAAAAGGTCAAGGATCCGTCCATCATCAGCGCTGCAACATGAGATTATAACTACCAAACGCAAATACCCGTATAGTTGGAGAAAGATGATCATATATGTATGTCGTCGGGGCTGTGAAATTTGAGGGTCTCCCTTGATTTCTCTGGGATCCCATCGTCAGATCTTGATATGGTGATAATGGAACCATCTCGGGACCAATTGAAATTTGAATGTCTATTTTGGAATAAACTCCTTTCGAACAAAAAATAATTTTGCAAATCCGTCTATAAATGATGAAGTTATGTCCGAAGGTCGACGAAGACAAAGTCATTCGAAGAAGTTATAATATAATACGTAAAAAATATACATATAAACATCAGATCAGAAGATTTAAAAAAAAAGACACAGCTTTAAACATTGGCTATCCTGAAAAGAAACTCATACAATAAAAAATATCTCTATAAACAACCGTATTCCACGACACTTGAACATTGTTTGCTTTGGGTCGCCTCGTGTGAGTAATATTGACACACCTACAGGGTTCGATCATATTTACCATAGATCCGCATTCCAAATGTTGCCATACAAACAAAGAAACAATCCACAAATACAAGCCACAGGTGTGCTATCAATTGTTCTGCGCCCGAGCTGCCGCCATGCCGTTTTGAAATGTCAAAATGTGTTACCAGAGAAAAATATAATCACAACATTAAAAGAAAAAGTAGTGGAGTGTCGTACTATCATATATTTACCGTTTAAAAAAACATGACAGTCGTTACGATTTGAAGGTGAATAAATTCTCGTTTATAAATGTGATAATTGATGCAATAATTAAGTTGTGTAAGTTTATAATTAAAAATCTACTATTTTAACAGAATGTTAAGGAACGTTTCAAATGCTTACCGATTGGTATGAAATTAAAAAAAGCGGTAAGCGGTTAGGTAGGCATTAACCTTTGCAAGTAAGGGTTTATTCACATTGTCATTTAGATTGAAATAGAACACATAATTTAATTGTGATAATTTCACCATGTTAGTAATAACGTTAACGTGAATAAATAATTACCACCAATTGTCAATGGTTATTAATAATTATTAGGTAGTAGAGCCACGCTGATTTCAGCAAGAACGGGCCGGCTCGACCGGGGTAGTACTATCCTCCCACAGAAGATCAACCTAAAGCGACAACATCCGTGCTGTCGTGTTTCGTTGGTGAGTGCGAGACCGGAGGCCCATTGAAGCAGGGGTGACAGGTTTCATAGTAAGTGTGTGCAATACAATGCTACGATGACTGCCATGCCTTTTATGTCCCCAAGTGAGGCGTAAAAGAGCATCTTAATAGGCCGCCATAGTGTGGGTCACCATACTACATTGTCAGCATTCGCAATGACTATGGTGACTACAACTTTTGGATTCTATTCATGCTTTCCATCAGGCAGAGTAGAGTCACTTTCACCGTCTCTCAAATAAATAATAAAAAAAAAGGTAGTAGAGCCACGCCGATTTCAGCACGAACGGGCCGGCTCGACCGGGGTAGTACTACCCTCCCACAGAAGACCAACCTAAAGCGCCAGCATCCGTGCCGTCGTGTTTCGTTAATGAGTGCGAGACCGGAGGCCCATTGATGCAGGGGTGACAGTTATCTTGATAACTGTGTGAGCCTTACACTACCACAATGACTACCATGTCTTTCACGTCCTCAAGTGGGGCGTGAAAAAGAATCTCACTAGGCTGCCATAGTGTGGGTCACCACACTGCATTGTCTGCATTTGTAATGAGTATGATGACCACAACTTTTGGATTCTATTCATGCTTTCCATCAGGCAGAGTAGAGTCATTTTGGTAGGCTCTTCAGAAAAAAAAAATTAAAAGAAAACTGTGTGCCAAATCTGTTTAACGGTATTTTCTAAATAACAATAATCTCCAATCAAAGTTATTTTCTATTTGCATGAAATTTTCAAAAATTCTTCTAATTTTCTTCTTTAAACAACTTTGTGCTAACCGATAGGAATATTAAAAAAAAACAGTGACATCTGTGAAGCTGTCCTTAACAGATGCGCTTGCCAACTGGCACTTTTCAAATTATATTTATTATATACACGTATCTTCTATAGTAATATAAAAATAAAGTGTTTTTTTGTGTGTTTAAAGGGGTAATGTCCGGTACTCATCCTCTCCTAGCCATTTCCTCAAAGTAGATTGGAATCAGCTATGAGTCTAATACGGCTAAAGTGAAATCTCTCTGCGCAAGAGTGACTGTCATCAGACCTCTTCAAACTAAGTACTAGACTGGTCTTAATTCAAATTTAGAAAAAAAAGCTATTCCTTCGCTAACGTCATACTGCAATCTGCGATAGCTGGTAAACTCGAGTGAAACTTCAGGCAACAAATAGTACCTATATTGCGTTGCGTTGCCTGAAGTTTCACACGCGTTTTATTATTTATGGCAGTCAACTATGTTATATGAAGTATAACGATTGTTTTATTAGTGGCGTAGGATTTAATGTGTGCTATGTTAATGCGACATAGTTGTGGTTTATTGCATGATTATTAATTTCCGTTGTTCCCACGTTCCGTGTAAAATTAGTGCTCTGCAACAGTATTACATTTTAACGACTTCCTTTAAACTGTATTGTTTTATTTTTGTTAAACATATTTACCTGTAAGTTTGATTTTTCTCACACCTCATATCTACTAGTATAATAAATTTGAAATGTTTGTTTGGTAGAACGCGCTGATCTCAGGAACTGCTGGTTCAAATTGAATTTTTTTTTTTGAATTGAATGTAACATCCCCGTGTGGTAACGGATTAAGAATACAGAGTATGTACCCGTGTGTATCCTGTGGGTGTTGTAAGAGGCGACTATGAGAGCAAACCACGCAAGACAACATCATTGAAACCTAATACCAACCCGTCTGGCCAGCGTTTTATCTTAGGCCGAAACCTCCTCTCTAAGGAGAGGCCTATGCCCAGCCGAGAACTATGAAAGGGTGTTGATGTGATATGAATGGATCATTGATCGAGGAACGTTAGCAATCTAGCCAAGTATTAATAAAAATATTCTAAAGAAGGAGTAAAATTAATATTTTATGCAACACAGAAAAATTAAACATTCAAATACTAATAACTTATATGTTCCATATCCTTGTCTTGTCTTACAAATTTAGAATTAACAAATCTACGAAATTAGTGTACTAGTAAGAAGATATAAAAATAAAAAATATTAGTAAAAAGAAATAAAAAAGACGATATCCTCTTAAACGTAAAGAGGTACCAGAAACTTACAACAAATATTGTACTAAAGCTATGAAGAAACAAAGATTTGGTAATCAACACGAACCCTCTAACACAATTTCTCGAATAGTACACAGCCTCTTCTGAAATGATTGACATTTGACCAGATCCGTACCGAGATTGCTCAGACACCTCTAGGATTTAGTTGGATTTAACGTTATAGCGAAAGCTGTGAGCGGGGTATTGTAAAGTAATTTAGTAGATTTCTTCCTTGCACTTGCGGCTAACAATATACAATATAAAAGCATCGCTCTTACTGCGACTGCGATTGCAAACATTATTAAAATATGTTTCAAATAAAGCTATTTTTAAATTAAATCCACAAAAATTATCTTGATTTGCTTTTATTTGCAATTGGTAGTTTATATGTAAAAAATAGTTAAACTGATTTAATGAATGCTATAAATCTTACAACTTTTAGCGTTGTGTCTGGAACACAGTAAAACATTGAGAATTGATTCGCTCAATATAATTGAAAAATAAAGTATATCTTTCTGTGCGAAGAACTTTGTAACATTAAATGCACATGAAATATACAACTTTTTAGAGAAAATCGACGCGTGCTCTCGGCTCGGCTCTATTAAAAATTGTTGTCTGTGTAGTTTATCTCTGATCGTTTCTAATGGCGTCAGCTATTAAAGAAAAACGAACTGATATTTCATTACTATATTACAGTTTTTGTTCTTGGGATAATTGTCATCATCATATATCGCGTTGTGAAGCTGAAGCCATTAAATCCAACCAAGCACATAGTTTATCAATAAGATAATTTTTATAGTTTCATCATCATCATGAATCAATCATTAACAGCCTTCAACATACCACTACTGGATATAGCCCTCTCCTTAGCAAGGAGGTTTTGACCTACTATACCACGCTGGCTAAACGGGTTGGTAAAGGATTTATTTAAAGTTTTTCTTCTCTTGATGTTGTCTTGCGTGGTTTCGCCTCTTACGACACCCACGAGAATAGTGATATTGACATTGTATTCTTAATCCATCACCACACGGCAAATCCTATACATAGTTTCACGTATTTCTGATACACTCTAAATCCGTCTAAATGATGCCATTATAAATTTTCGCTTGTTCCATATATCCCTGCTGAATATACCTACTAGTAGGAATTCTTGGCACTTATTTCCAAGTATCGCCTACGGCGGTGGTGGTAATATTAGTGATTAATTACTTACAGCCAAGTAATTATCTTATATAGTAATTATCTTATTATCTTGTATAGTAGTATGTGTCTTGCAGTTCACGTCGTACAGGTTTACATTATACAAATCAGAAGGACATTACTAAAATTTCACTAAAGCAAACTCGAGAAGTTTAAGGTACTTTTAAATGTTGCTGAATGTACTTTCATCCCAATAATGAGCAATCAATGCGCTCCGAGCCATGTAACTCTTTTGAATATAATCAAACCGAGCGTGAGAATGAAAAATTACTAAACATGCAAACTTACAGTTAGATATGACTATCATAAATTCCATGTAGAGTATATCATTGTTACTATTTGAACAATGCAGCTAATAACCACACCGTTCGAACATGGTACGTATTTGTATTTATATCGATAAATTGCGCGGCGAGGATCGTTTGACTTATCGGATAAGTTATGTCGTGGTCGAGGTCAGGCACCATTCGAAAAAAAATATAGTTATTGTGGTTTTTAAACACGCGAGGCCTGATTCCACATAATGGTGTTAAAGGAAAATTACTAAAACATCTGTAGAACTTGGCAACATTTCTTGTACAAAACTGGGTTAAAATCGATAAAACGTATACTAAATTGGGCCGATTGTACACTGTCAAGAACACTGCGATAGAAAATTTTAGATTAGACCAAAGATAAAGATAATCGATCCACATCGTCATTCTGTATACGATTTAAGAACAACATTGTATCAAAGTTAATTTTGTTGAACATCGCACGGTGTTTCTCCGTATTTCAACTTTGTTGTACGCCTAAAGAATTTTAACAACAACCTGAAGAAAAGGGCTATAATTTAAGTCTCTGTGTAATTCTGTTTCCAATTAAAGTTCAATTGTTTTTTTTTTAAGAAGTTGTAAATGTTTTATAAGAAATGTTAACACTGATGGACTATGTTTGGTAGACAGGAAAGATCTTGTACTAAGGTTTGGGACTATGATTGTGGCGGTGGGACACCGTAGATACTACTAAAAACTGTTAATTACTACGAGCGTCACATACTACTGGTAAAGCGACTCTTACATCTCAGTCATGAGAATGAACAATAAGAAAAACACACACACATTCTATTACCACACTTTTATTAATATAAACTGTTGTGCACGGCTCCAAGAATCCACCAATATTTTTCTGTAAAAGAGTTTTCTTGTGAAAAACCTTAAAATTTGGTCTTACTTTCCAGTTTAGTTTGGAACAGTATTTTCGTAATCGAAATATCTATAGCGGTTAACCGTTAATTTTAATTCAAAAATGTTTTAGTAATGAATGAAAACAAAATGCAGCGAAAATAAATAAATCATAACGCATAAAGTCAATAATCGTATCAAGTAGGAAAAGCATTCGTCATCTAGTAAACGCCATGTCCTCGTTACCGGTTAAGAACATACCTAGTTGGACGTATCGTAACTCGAGTTACACTCAATCAAATTGCCAAATTCAGCTGACAGAACACTATTAGTAATGTCAGGTTCGATAGCAATAATCTCGAGTTCAGACTTATTTTTATAAATTATAATGTTTATGATAGGCAGAACGAGATTACATTTTGAATTAATTTTTGTTCTACGAACTGCCCGCATGTGTTTGACACAGAAATTTAACTTGTAACCTTTTTTTACATTTGTAGTCATTTGCCTGTAGCTAAGAAACGATACAGCAGTCGTAACAATAACAAATAAAACTTGCGTTCCGTGAAAGACATTTGTTTTATTCTTGTTATTCAATCATCTCTGTTTAAAGTTATCTAATGTGTATTGTAGTAAAATATGTATAGGCACATTTTTCTAAGAATACTATCTGTATTTCTTACTACAGAAAAGGTCTCAGCAGGTCACCAAGATACTACTAACCAAAATCTGTGACTAATCTAACGTAACGTTTAACTTATAAATCCTACACGAAAGCTATTAACACAATAATAACTGGCTGGACGGACATTACTGTTTATGTTGCTGATGTTAAATATAATACTATAAATTGTGGTAATTAACAGATATGTGCATATATTTGTTTCATCTCTTCTCATATATATTTGTATCAGGACAATATCACATACATGTGATTTTAGTGATGTAGTTAAAAAAAAATATTTTAAAATTAATATAATATTTTCTTGTTCGCAGGATCCAAAAATTCGCAACCTCGTCCTGATCGGCTCACAAGGATCTCTAGAAGAAAAGACTGTAACCGTGTGCTATGGTGCCGACTTTGTCAACGTCACATTCATTAATTTCTGTTGCACTAGAAAGGAAATTGCACTGGTAAGCCGCTAATTACTACACCGCACACATACACATATCTATAAATATACACAGCATGGAGTGCTAATAACACTCTAGATGGTTAATTGGATGGAAGCGCACACGTTTCTATAGCTGTCTGCGGTTGTAAATTATGGACTACCTTTCAACAGGATTAAAATAGAAAGGTAATATCAAAGTAGGCTAAAAGTCAGTAGCAATTTAAGCAATAATATTATGTTAACAGTTTGATGGAAAAGCCTGTATATTCACTTCAGCACATGAAGGGACAATGCCGCTAGAATAACAAACAGTAGCACGTAGACTAACCTTACAACGGCGGATTTCACGTCGGTTGATATCTGTTCCATGCCCAGCGGAGCGCGTCGATTCATGTCGTAGACTGTAGGCGTACCACTCGTGTGCCAGATTAAAACTTTTCTCTATAGAATTGTTCAGCTACCAGCTTTTGTACTTCATTGTAGCATACTCTTGTACTTCTCGCTTTTACATGACCAGGTAAATTAGTTTAGTTAAAAGATTCGAAACTTTACAGTGTTGTATTTCTGATTCCAGAAAAGAAACTCTTTACTAATATTATAAATATATTACAAAAGTGACTCTGGCTACCTGTCTTTATGTTACAATTTCACGGAACAGCTGAAATAATTTGAATGAAAATTGGTGTATGGATACCTTGATAAGAAAGAACGGACATAGGCTAACAGATATACGAGTAGAATACCGACATATACGCGGTTGGAGTATACGTTGTTTGAGAATTTGAATGTAATGTATCAAACATAATTAGACTGCATAAAAAATTCTGTAACGTCGATATCTCCTACCTTACCAGACTTAATTATGTAGAACTCTGGAGATCGTAAAACTTTCTCAAAGTAAGGAATATGCGGAAAAACAACTATTGCCAGTGGACCACTCCCTCTCAATCACTCTTAATATAAAAATAGCTCTTGAAATGGCCCCTTTGCGTGAGACATTCTCCTTTAAAGTAGCAACGTTTGTCATTCCAATACACTAAGACTTATTTATAAATAAGTACATCAATATTGTGAACTTTCACAGTTTATTATTTGCTTTTAACATTTATTTTTACTCACAAATTACTTAAATGCTAACAATTTGGGTTTTGATTCTGCATCTGCTTAATTCTGTTTTTAGTTCCATTGACATAGATCGACAACGGGTACGGCCAATTACGAGCTTCACCTATATAGGATTTTGTTGAGGCTAAATATAGAACCGTCATTGCCTGCAGGTGTCGAGGAAATTCCTCACAAATTGACTAAATGATTATTAGGTTAGAGAAGCAGGTGTATTTCACACGTGCATCTGAATAATTCTAAGTATAACCACTGATAGAAATTTATCGTGTTTGACTCTCGGAATATTTGCTTTATACAAAAACTGTGATTTATTAGTAAGTAAAGCTTGTGTTTGTATATAATTGTTTAAACTTATAACAATGTAATAATGAGGCGTATCTTTTAAAAAAATATTCTTTTCCTCGTGTGAGTATATGGGATATGAACGCTTAGTTTTGTACTCGGCGAGGGCTCTGTTCAAGGAGTGAAGCCTGTGAGACGTCTGATTGACATCAAGAGCCATCTCTGTAATACAAACAAACGTAATCCTTTATATATAAAATAAATTACCATATTGTTTACAAAAATTTTATAATCATCAGAATTCACACATCTACTCTTATGTCACTCTGCCTCTCTTTTTGTCAACTCACTCGTCAGACGGAAGACAGATGAAACGTCATATTTTTGTGACTAGAATACGTCATAACAGCGATTATGACGGTTACTGTATGTAATAGAAAGAAAACGTTCGTTTACAGCCCTGAATAATATAAAATATTTAGGTCTCGGTGGTGCAGTGGTAGTGTGTGCGATTGCTGACCTTTTAGGCCTCGGATTCAATGGCCGGACCAAATGTTTGTGTGATCTGCAAATATTTGTTTCGAAGTTTGGGTGTTTATATGTGTTTATTTACGAAAAAGTATATAGTTCTATATATATTCTATATATATTCTATCAGTTGTATTGCACTCATAGTAGAAGCTCTGGTTAGATTAAGACTAGATGGCGTTGAATGTGAATCAGATGCCAAAAAAAGAAAAAAATAAGAATATTAAAATACATTAATTAATGATTCACCAAAAATAAGAATGCTTTTAGATTCGTTTTTATCAATTAACGGCCTATTACAGTCCACTGATGAACATAGACCTCTCTTTAGCAAGGAGGTTACGGTACGGTCTACTATACCACGCTGGCCAGACAGGTTGGAATAGGGTTTGTTCCAAGTTTTCCTTCTCTTCGTAGTGATATTTTCCTGAATAGTTTGTGTCCTTAGTCGCCTATTACGACACACGGGATGAATAGAGGTGGTAACACTACGTATTCTTAATCCATCACCACACGGACTATTTACATATTTTCATATATTACATATTATTTACTATAAAGTATTTCTACTTCATCCACTACCAATATTATTTGGTTATGTTATTGTTTTTTTCTTAATTCCACGAACGCAACTTGCGTTTGTACAGGTTTGTACTTACAAAAGAATAAGTATACGAGCCGCTAATGGAAATACATACCGTTTGTGTTATACAGGCCTCCCTTAATCTCAATCGATCGCATGTGTTAAGATAAAAGCCTATCCCTGGAAATAGGCAGGTTGCCAGTTTTTGGTAATAACTAGTTATTTATGTTATACTAAATTGTATGACTAAGATGTGAAAGTGCTCAGAAACATATATTACTAGCTAACATATATTAATAATCCTATATTTGTGTACATTCCTCAACATATGTAAATCATTTATTTTGTTGCATTTGAAAATAATTCGATTCTATGAAAAGAAGAAAATTATATATATTATTAGCTGTAGTTTACGAATTCGTCTGCATGATGGTTGACATCAGATATTGTAGATAATTCAATAAATGGAATCGATGAAATAAAAGAACAGCTTTTTTTTTGAGGGTAGTTTTTTTACTTTTAATAAAGAGAAGGACCTAGGTCCTACCCAAGACTACTACCCTCACACTAAATTTAAAAAGTAATTTTAGCATGCCGTGGCATGTTTTTACAAGATCAAGAGATCTTGGATTCGATTCCCGGAACGGGCCAAAAAGCCTTATTAAGTTATAGCCAGCCCGGAGTTTGGAGTTTGGGGTGTTAACTCCCGTGCCTTGGAGAGCACGTAAAACCGTTGGTCCTACGCCTGATCTCTCGCCGGTCGTGTCGGATAACCATTCCATCGGATTGTGAGAGTGACACACACACTTGTGCAATGTCTTCTGCGCAGATGGCTCGTCACCGTTCAGACTGGTCGCCTTAGTTGATATCGGCTAGGAGTATACCATCATATCGATAAAGTATTAGAGCTAACTTTTTTTTTTAGTAAATAAATAAATAAATATTATATTATACATAGAAAACACCCAAACTTCGAAACAAATATTTGCAGATCATACAAACATTTGGTTCGACCCAGGAATCGAACCTGAGACCTCAAGCATTACAGACACATTAATTACCGCTGCACCACCGAGGCAGTTATTTAGTTAGGTAGTTTAGGTAGTTATTCAGGCAGATTTTAGCAAATTTGTTGTTTAATATCGAGCACGTGTATATTTTAAAATACAGTAAGTACAAAGTAAGTAGATACAAATAACAGGGACCAAATAACAAGTTAATTTATCCCACCATTTATTACGGTATATTCAGTAACATGTTGGATCATTTTCATTTCTCATATAATATTAGAGACACTAGGGTCAAGGTAAGGTTGCGTTGAAATATGTTCAATTTGAATTGGAAAATATGTTAAATGAAGACCTCAGCTTGTATTATACAAATTAAATTTACTACTCTTCATGTACATACATACATTCATATATTAACACTGTGTCGGTAAAGCAGCATTTGCCTTCGTATTCTAATGACATTGTAGCACTTTTTCATTACTTGAAAACACGTATAAAATTATGATTCTAAAAATGAAACCTATCTAGATCGATTTATCGCCCCCGAAACTCCCACCTAACTAAATTTTCTTGAAAATCGTAGAAGCCGTTTCCAAGATTTAGATTATATATAAATATACATATATAATCTGAATCTTGCTACAAGAATTGCTCGTTTAAAGGTATTATTAGATATAGAATTAACAGAATTTCATGTGTCTAGTTCCAACTACCCGTAACAATTGACACAGATGTTCACATGGGAACGACGACTTAACATGTTCTCTGTCAATGTGTCTTAATGTGTCTACATCGAGCGTGAGTCCTAGCTCTAGATGACGAGACAGCGATGCTCGAGTTTAGACTGATAGTATTTTTCAGCACTGCCTCGTGCAGGGCCAGATACCGATATTGTAGAAGACGGGAAACTGAACTCAGTCCGAAAGAAGGAGCGCCCAGTGGGCTCACCATCTGCTTACCAGTCCATAGTGTTGCTTGGCTAGATATGCAAACTCTTTGAGCGAGTGATTGTATGGCACTTCGTCCAGCACCTCTTCAGAGTGGGCCGGATCTGGTAGACAATCAGTATGGTTTCCGTCGTCCATCGTGCATGTGAACATGGTCGCGAGGGCTCTAGTGGAGAAAGCAGTTACCCGGGGCAAAGTGGCGTTGACTGTGTAATCATTAGAAAAGAATGCTTAGGAGATCACCTGTGAAAGGAGCCGACGCGTGACTACCACCACTGCGATAGACAGACTAGTACACTGTGTTCCACGGTGGAGCAGAGGCGTTACTTCATAGCGGCCGACGGTGTGAAAATGCTCTCGCTCAGGAACATGATTGTGGTCATGGTACAGATCGTATTATTGGTGTATTGTTATTTACGTTCTCATATATTACATGATGAGGTCTGGTCATCAGGTGACGGATTAACAATACGGAGTATCACCACCCTATTCATCGCATAGGTGTTGTAAGAACCACTTAAAAGAGCAAACTACGCAGAGGCTTATGTCCAGCAGTGGATTATTTAAAGTTGTTGGTGATGATGTGGTGAGGTGAGGCTGAAAAGTGAAACAAAAACAAACCGGTCTTTTAATTTTTTTCAAACTGTAAGCATCAGTCAACAAGGTTAAGACAGCGAGATTTTAAAATTGTAGTTATTTTGGTATTTCTAAAAATACACTTTGAAGTTATCGCTACCGTGGCCGTATGGTTTAAATGTCAAGCAGATGAGTTTTACAGACATTGTTACTGTTAAAGCGTGTTAAACATTCTTGCCCCGTTTTCCGTCCAATTGTAATCCTGATGATTAAACTACATTGTTTTATTTATAAAACGAGGCCAAACAGAATCACGTTCATTACAATAAAATTTGAGGTTTTGTGTGTAACAAATCAAAATTTACCTCATACAAAGTAAATGGCTGCATGTAAACTATTACTTGCTTAGCGATATCGGCGTAATAGTAGTCATAAATTTAATTTTATGTTTTTTATATCCATCTATGTTTTCATATTTTATGTATTGAAAATATAAAAACAGGCCAGGCTTTCAAGATAACCAGAACATCAAAACAGCATCAAAAATGTTCTTGTTTTTGGCAAAGTTCGAGCGTTGTTTGAAAAAAAATTAAATTCATTTTTGTTTATTTGTCTTACTTTTACTCGATAATGGTTGCACACATTTGGCTAATTTTGATCTTGAATTCATTTGTGGAAGTACAGGGAAAGTTTAGATGGCGAGAGAGAATGGAAAACACGTTGCAAATAGTAAAAATGATCATTTTAATCGTCTATAGATAATATTTCTTCATTTCAAATATTTGATGTCGTCGTCGGCCCAATAAGCTCAGATCTTTCTGAATTAAAGACTATGACTAAATAAGGGTCTCGAGCCGACAATGCAAATAGTGTCATTAAGACGATTAACTTATGCGACTGCTGATCCAAAGTTCTTGGATTCGGCAAAATATTATTGAGTTTTTCTACAGAAATATTTAATAACAACCTAAAGTTGGAAGTTGGGGTCGAATATCGTGCTTCGAAGAGCACGTAAAGTTGTCGGTCCTACGCCTATCCCCGGTTGTATCCGATAACGGTCCCGTAGGATTGACAAAGCGAGAGAACAGAGAGTGCACGTGTTTTTGCGCACACACCTGTGTGTACTCTAATGTCTAAGTCTACGGCTATACGACTAGGAGCACATCATGATCAATATCAACTTAGAAGGAGATATCGAACTATAGAAAAAAAAAATCGATTGCCCGAGATGATACGAAGTTATTAAAATATTTTGTGCTGCTCTGCGAAATTGTAAACTTTTGTAAAATGGTCTTTCGTGTATACTTAGTGAACCATATTAGCTATTGTCAATTGTGTGCATATCGTTGCTCGAACCCTGATATCATCGTTACATCAAAACTCAGGCAGATACTGTTAGGTGACAAGTATTTTGGATCTATTCCGTTACCAATACAAATTTTAACAGAAAAGTTTTTCGAAGCTTTGTTTGGACTTGATCGCCTAAAGTAAACCGGGCTGAAACGACGAACTACCCGTTCTCACATGCAGGTTGGAGTTACTTTATTTATAAAGTGGAACAGAAAAATACAATGGGATAACATCTAGCAGCCGCACTGCCTTCCTAGCCGTAGTGTAAACTAGGTTTCAAATAAATATATTCTGAGCTTGCTTTTGTACTTTAAGTAGACTTATGGGCTTAACGACGTAATTCCCCCTTGCAGAAAACTACCTATCAACAAAACATACATACATTTATTTTATGATCATTAAATCATTAGATAAATTTAATAGAATTTGCGAGTGTATGCAGAAATTTTACCGCAAGTTATTTCTGTAAGTTCCCGTGTAAGTTTATGTTATACAGGTTTTATGATGAAATTTAAATATGATATTTTGATATGAAGAACACTGCGGCTTCTCAACAATGAATATAATAGCAAAAAATTTTAGTAGATAAATCGCCCTGACCCTCATCGCACAGACATGAAATTTAATTGAAACGTCGGGCAACCAAAGAGGTATGGTACCACGTCCACCAATATTATCCCAATTATATCAAGTTTTATTCTACTTTTGTCTTGGTTCTGAGACCTTTTATCAATGACAAGAGATCTACTTGATTGTTGATGTCTGATTTTTAATTCTATTGTAGCTTCCTCTAATATTTCATGCAAAAGTATACTTTAGATTAAAATGTTATACCGACTTCAATGTAAGCTCTTAAAAACAAATTTATTGTAGGTAGTAGAAATGATAGACTAAGATTGGTTGATTCTTAACCTAAATATTTAACTAATCGTTTTCTTCAATCATTTGGTTATAATAGCTGAGTTCTGAAAAAATGACACAACTAAAATGCGGAAACACAGTTGTGAAGCACAGTTAAGCGCAACTGTCAAACATTTCGCCCTTCCGTTTGCGATGTGACGTATCAGCATATATCGTCTAGCGGTGTAGACGAAAAATTTTTGAACTATTTTTAAAGATATTTCAAACTATTACTACATATGTTTACAGAAACATTCATCTGTATTGTCTGGTTGAATACTAGTTATTAATTGTACGATTTTAGTGAGAAACAGTGTGCGTCTATTCTATATATCTATTGTATATTTAATCCGAGGGTTGTGTTAAGTTTTATTTTTGTATTTGTAATAAGGTCATCAGTATTATATTTCAATGCATAAAATTAAAAGTGTTTAACATTATACAAGACCCACCCGATTGTCTACTGTTTCTTGTATAAATACGATGTTGAATGTTTTGACATTGTCATTAAAATCCCTCCTACGACTGTCAACTTGCTTTAAAAGCACTTATGTGGCTTAGTCACGTTTGATGTCAAGTTTATATGCTGTCTTACGAGTTACGACATTTTATCAGGAAGATGCTAATGTACGTGTACGGTCGTAGTAAGCATTAGAGACGCGACCACCAATGATAATACTTATTAACTATCTACCTAAATATAATCTTATCTACGGTATTAAATATACTACTCCAAACAAATGAAGATGATGAAGATGATGATATAGTATATATTTTAGTAAAATAAAAATTAAAACGTATTCATTTATGATAAAATTAATAAGCAATAATTAAAATTGTAGATTACCCTACCGATGCTATTCACCGAATGTACATAAAAAAATTAGGTAAATAATAAAACATTAAAATCGACCGCGGGTTGCAAACACTTACGCGAGTAACCTATGTTTAGCATACATCTAAATATTCTTTGTGATAACCACTTGTGGCACATTACCATGTACGATTTTGATGCCTAAAATGGTAAAATATTTGTGTATTTATTTTGTGTTAGTTTGTAGGTCGAAGTCTTATTATTAAGTGCAAAACGTATTGTAAATTATCCAAATACACTGCAACATTTTTTGCTTTTGTTTGAAGTCATGATCAAAAAACTACATTAACCACTATATATACTAACATAAAACCAATATAAACACCATAAATTATAACATAAAACTGCGCTAAATGATTTGTACGGTGAAAACGCTGCACGCCTGCTTACATTCACTTGACCCAAGCAGGTGTTATACTTACGGTCCGTAATACCGTGAGTATATAATATATAATATAATATAATATATAATATAATACGTTGCTGCCATCTTCTACCATCCTATGTTATGCTAATGTGTGCGTGGCAGCGTGGCGTACGTATACGGCGCTCGACGCGCATGTACCCATCAAAATCGACAGCGGCACATTTCAATGAAGATAATATACTGTTCTTAGAAAACTATGACATGACCTCCTCTTCTAATAATGCACATTCCCTTATCTTCGAGAGCAAGCTAAATGTATGCTACCAATTAAATAACTGACGTTACCTTCTGAAATCATTTGCCAACACGTCTCCAAAGTATTTATGAGATCCTGTTGCGAGTTTATGTGGATGGTTGTAAACTCTAACGCGTAATTTCAGTTGGCATCACAAGTGCTCAATAGGGTACAGGTGTGATCTCCTAGCTGGCCCCCGCAACACTTGTGATTTCAGCTTCAGCTTATATGCCGATTGTTAGCATTGTCCTGCATCAAGATAAACCCTGGCCGAGTTTGTTATGCAAATAGAATAATATGGAACTGTACCACATGATCGACGTAATTTTGGGCCGATACAGTACACTCGTTAAGAGTTATGGAATTAATTTCCACACTAAGATCATTTATTTCGTGTATGCAGGGATCTGGTAACCTTTCGCCAGATCTCCTCCACACTTACATGTGTCGATTGCCACTCCAAAACTTTATCCTGTACTCGTTTGTTAAGAGCACTGCTGTCCATCTTGAAGGCTCCAATCTTGGTGGCGCCTACCAAACATTAAACGATTTTCAAGATGTGTCGCAATATATGGAGTACGAATAATTATCTTCATGAGTATTGTTAGTCCTCATGAAGACGATTTCTGATGGTTTGGTACACTTACACGAGTGCTTGCTGCTTGCCGCGACACATTTTGTATGATTCGTGCGGTTGACGTTAGCTCTCTATGAGCAGTTAAATGGATATACCGGTCTTCTCGAGCTGTTATGACTCAAATTCTTCCTGAGCCATGACATCTAACGACACTGTCCATCTCCTGGTACTAGTTCCAAACATTTAAGACTGTCCACCACAAACTACCATTAAACTCATAGTATGATAACTGTGGGTTTGATAAACCCTATTGGATCAATGTTATAACCTTAATCGTTGTAAGTGCGTCCATATGTGTTCTAGCACATGGCACAATGCAATTTAAGCAAGGTTATAAACTGTCGGCAAGGGTAGTCGAAGGAATACTGACCAGAGGTTGTACAATTAAATATAACAAAATACAATTTGTAAGTGCCCACAAATAAAGCGATTAAATAAAATTACTAGACCCCACTTGATATCATTCTTAAACATTGCTGTCCATTCAAAGAACCTATAATTTGAACAGTTATTATATATTGTTATGTTTGTTTTTTTTTTTTTATTTCACAACTTTACGGACTTACTTTGGTTTCTAGTAGTTTACAATAGAAATACTACTATATCGAACTATCATATTAATCTGAGACTTGTAAATACAATAATCTGCCATAATAATCGGCAATAATATGTTTCATAACACAGATTCACATTAATCTGATTCTTATTAATGATTTTCTTATGAAAAATAGGCATTTCATTAATTTACAATATTATCTTGTTGTTCTTCTTAAATAAGTCGTTGGGATATTTATTTATCTCCTTCATAGTTCTTGTACATAATTGTTTCTAATAGACGTTATTTCGTTCTCGTTGTTTCTTAAAAGATGGCGTAGTGGCACTGTGTACATGGCATTTCGTACGGTAACGCATCAGCTAAGTAGTACATAGAGTACTACTTAGCTGATGCGTAACCTCAAATCGAAGAAACCGACTCATGGGTCGATTCCTGAATTCAATTACTGAAAAAAAGATAGAAAGATAGGAGAAAGTAATCTCTAATAATGGACAATAGAGGAAAGATTGTAAGCCTTATTTTTTTTTTTACTTATCTGAGTTTAAACATATGATAATTGATGTGCCTTCTTTACAAGCTAAAAGTCAATTCTCTTACAGTATAATGGGACTGCACGGTTTGCCTAGTGGTTTAAGCGATCGTAGTCGCACCGCTCTCTACGTGCTGAGTGTTGTGGGTTTAAACCCCACATAGGACATTTTGTGTGATCCATAAATTGTTACTCTGAGTCTGGTTGTTCTTTGTGTCTGTTTCTTGTATGTTTGTAAAGTTGCAAAGCAATTGAACATCCATAAGTTAACAGCTAATGACGAGAATTTATTTAAATTACCTTTTATTTTATCGATAGCTGCCATCTCTAGTACGCGTAACTGCTTTTAAATTTATAGCTACTTACTTCATGTAGTAAATGTTTACTTTTACCAATAGAGGAGTTATTTTATTAGTTTCTCATAACATGAAACGTTTTCGAATTAAACGTAATGGTTTCTTTATCTCACTGACGATTACGCGTGAAGTTATTTATGGTAGTGGGCGTCTTAAATAATTAATGACTGATTTGTCGTAAGATTTGAGTTGTATCGAACGACCTTTGAGGTGCACTTTCTTTTTCTCGGTTTATTACATTGGTCTGTGTCGTTGTCGTAAAGTTTTACTAGACATTAAATTGTTAGAAATAACATGTAGTTTCTTGTAATACTCATCGCAAAGAAGTAGTTGTAAAACAATTACGAAAATTGTCGAAGTTTCTGCCACATGCATATTTCAGCCGTGGAATCAATTAGGCAGTACTACTTATTTATTGATAGATTAGATAGTCATAAATACAGTTTTATTTCTTCTTAGTTAATGAAATAATATATTATTAAACTCCATTATTAATAAATTATTTTTGCTTTTCTTTAATTATTGTGTAACTTAAATCCATTCTTTTCCAATCCATGCTTTTTAGGCACGTCATAATAAAAAAAAATACTATTGAATTTAAATAACCTACGTAATACCTAAGATTCTATTATATTCATGGTATAATTAGAGACTATAAACCTATTAGTTTTGCTATTACTCAAGCAGTTCGTCACTTGATGTGTTGGTAGTGATACAACACGAAACAGTGGTAAGATGATTTCGTAGCACTGTCATGCGTCCTGTTGCTAAACCAACACCGTAGGTTGGATCAAATGTTGGACTGACCTCAGGTTCAACGTATGACAATATGAGGAACCTACGCCTCTTATTTGAAATGAATTGAGAAAAATTTGAAGTTTTTTTAATTATGTTTTTGCTTCAGTGCTTCCTAAGCTTCTTTAATTATCAAGAATTCATGTACACATGTTGTGTTCACGCGGACTTTAATGCGTTTTTAATTGTTTCCTCATTGTTTAAAAAAACGTGTCTGAATAGAAGAAATAACAAAACAAAGTTAAACTTGTTTCATCATATCCAGCTGTTGTAACCCGTTGCTGTTTTGAGTTTGTGCCGTTTTCTTATCTTTTATGTTGTTCACAGATATGGACGGAGGGTCTATTTGCGTTGGCGTACAACTTGAATCAGCTGAACAACCCCACAATCAAGTTCCTAGAGAAGTTGCACACGAAGATTATCCTCAAGGCTGACAAATCTGGCAAGATATTGGTTAAAAAGTACGTATACACAACTAGTTATGTGACAATTAATTAACTACCCTTGACTTGCGTGAGTGTGCCACAGATAAATTATTTAGTTTTAAGAAGTACAATGACCATTAAATTGTGACCTGATACGCAAGTAGTCATTATCACCATCATCATCACCATCATCATCACATCATCATCACCACCACCATCATCATCATCATCATCATCATCATCATCATCTCAGCCAGACCTGAACCTTGGGAGAGGCCATTGACTAATTGTGAATAGAAAAGTATTCCTATGTCAGTATAAAATATATAGACGTTAGCGTCATATAATACATCTATGGTATAACATCATTATTCAATCTCTTTTCGAGTTTTACACTAGTGGCAATAAACAAATCATACCTCTGAAACCCGGGAGTTTATTAGAAGACTTTCGTTTAAAAAAAAAGGCGTATCCGAATTTACTATTTACGGACCCCTTCTTCAAGTTAAACTATAAAGTCAGCTTTGGTAGTTTATTTGAGAGAGTAATGGTAAAAATGAAAAATATCACCTTTTCTTCTCTGTGCCAGTAGGGATTATGTAAATATTGTACCGTTAAATAGGACATCAGTGTCAGGAACCGTTTTAGAATACGAGTACACGTTGGATCATTCATAAGTCGGTGCACTTTCCATGTTGTATAATGTGTTTATTACCAAAGAATCCGTTCGTGTTGTAACAGGTTAAGAATACGTAGTGTCACCACCCCTTTTCATCCCGTGGGTGTCTTGAAAAGCGACTAAAAGAACAAAATATTCAGACCAATATCACTACAAAGAGAAGGAAAACTTGAAACAAACCCTATTCCAAACCGTCTGGTCAGCGTGCTATAGTAGGCCGAAACCCCTTTGCTTAGGAGAGGCCTATGTCCAGTAGGAACTGTCAAGGCTGTTGTTATTGATGATGATGTTGTTGTTGATGACGACGGCGACGGTGATGATGATGATGATGATATTCCAAAGACTGTACAACATTACATATGGCTAAAGTACAAGTGACAGACCTCAAATATGGAGGTAGCAACCTGTAGGTTCTCTTTACGCTCAAAATATTAGGTAATGCCATCTACTTTTTTGTGCATATTTATTTGACATTACAATTTAACATACCTATTCTAGTGAATATACACGTTTAGTACTTTATTACAGTCATCAGTTTCATCATAGTTAAGATTTTACAACAAATTATTTAATTTGAGTTTTATGTTACGTTTATTTAGTCAATAAATTATAATTTTCTCATGTGTGCTATTACGTAACAGTGTCCCCAGCACTTTCTGCTGCCTATGTGCAAAAGATATTCGACAACTTATTGCACAGTAATAGGGTTTGTAGAGAGTTGAGTGTGTTTAAGAAGAATAGTACGAAGTATAGACATTCACATAAGTCTAATTAATAAATGTCACTTAAGACAAACGTATTACTTATCCACTTATCTATCACGCAAATAAATTAATTTGAGTTGATCGTAGGTCTATATTATTGTCATGATATCTGTAGCACAGTAATACATTTCTCACTAATGCATTTAAAAATTTATGAAGTCTCCTTAAATCCTGTGATGTTCTTTGCTGGCATTATCTTAATCACCGATATTCAAATAGAGGAGTCATTAGTACATAAATAGTTGTTGTTGGAAGGTATAAATTATTCCATTTTTAAAAATTACGCGTTCCTTTTTCACGACGGCGTATTTTTCTTAAAACAGATATTAAAAAGGTTTCATTGTTGTTTTACAATTGTATCTGTTATTTAATCATTCCTGCGTGTAATGGGGTGTAACGGGTCAATAAATGAAATTAAAACTTTGAGAGGGAAGCATTAATGGATTAGAGTAGAGGGAAGTTTAACCTAATTTTAGATACATTAAACATTTATACACTGAGTCTTTTCTTAGGGGTTTGGTTTGTTAAAGAGGGAATTTTATATTATTTATTTTTAAATAGAATTTCAAGTAATTGACTGTGCGACTGATTAAACTTGAATATTTTATATTTATAATTAGTGTAATTAACTTTTAGTAGAAAATGTTGTTACGTATTTTAGAACTTGAAACTGAATTAAGAGATCCACAAGTGATGTTAGCTCTATTGAAAATCACAAACTGAAAATCTGTGTAGTTGTACCATTATCTAAAACATTTGTAGGATGGATGGTTAAACAACACTGATGGTTAAATGTAAACAGATTGTTTGCATAATGATTCATCATTATCATCATCAACAGTCTTTAGCCGTTTCTGTTATAATTGATGACTGTTTATCTATCTCTATCCGTTCATAGTTTACTGTCTTAAATAACGCAAAATTTATAGTTTTACATAATCTTATTTTAATGTAAACTTCAGATTTACACTTCAATTTTCTAATGTAATTTCTTTTTAACAGTAGACCTATAGCTACATAATCTAACAAGTGGTGTACCACTTCTAATTTCCTCTACAGAGTGCACTTGAAATCGAAATTAGAACACTCTACAGAGTGCACTTGAAATCGAAATTAGAAGTACAAAAGACACCTACGTATATAAATTTAAGCCTTTTCAAGATAAATAGTTAATCAAATGTGTATTACGTCTTACGTACATCAGTTGACAGTAAATCTATGGATAAACCACACAAAATGCATCGTAGTAAATCATTTGTGAAATTAATAGGTATCCAGATGAATACGACTAGATATTTGCTTACAGGAAATTACACTTTTCATGTTCTTTGTGTTTGGTTGATTTATGTTTATCAATACGTTTTTAGGCACGTGTGTATTTCGGGAATGCCTGACTAGTTTAAGACCTAACGTAGGATACTTATCAAGGGGTGAAGCGACCTTTAATGAAAGCGCAGGCGTTGCCTCAAATGCAAGTTGCCCCATTGGGTTCAAAACTGGTCGAGCCTCAACGCGTGCGTTAAACTCCTATATCAATATATTTTACTCACCATAGTTTTCAAATGTTACTTTGCTTTACTCTGGTGTGTGTGACCTATTTGCCTTGTTTTCGTAACTTTATCATGAAGTTTTATATCCTTTGTGTATACCGTTTGATGATACAGTTATCAGTTTTTATGCATTATTAATATTTCAGGGTATTTAATACCTAATGTTACACCTTATCATTTTTATTGCCCATAAACAATTATACGTAATATCGCTACTTTGGGTGTTTTCTGTTGCGTTTTTTATAGAAGATAGTTAGATTTAACATTTAATTGTATTATAGTTTAAAAATATACACAAGCACACAAACACAACTTTTGTATGCTTTATAAAAATAAATTTTCTGATCTTAAAGGCCAAAATTATGCACAGAAAATACTGGTGCTACGTACAAACTGTACAAAATTGAGTTTGGTTTGTACTGCAGATGTACTCTTATGTGTACAACAATTAGAGACGCATCTGGCGCCAATTATCACGTTTTATTGCCTCAGAAATGTAAATAGATCACACAGAACAAAATGTTGGACTGAAAACAGCAGTATTTTAATATTATTTTTTATCTTAATGCTTTTGTCTGGTTAAAATAGATTTCTTACACCATAGCAGTTAATCTGCGCGGTAACAGAATAAAAATACTGAACCTTATCACTTATATTCATGTCATGGGTTTCGTAAGAGGCGATTAAGAGAGAAAAATTACACAGGACAAAAGCACTACAAAGAAAGAAAATTTGAGATACACCCTTTTTTTTAAAACGTGTGAAGCCGTCACGCCAGTGGGGTTTGCGACGGGGTGGTGTGTTGGAATCGGACCGACTAAAACCACAGGGTGTGCCACTCTACGTCTTAGATAGGAGGGAGGACATACCGACGTGGTATAGTAGACCAAATCCTCTTTTTTAAACAGTAGTGGACCAGCAAAGGTTGTTAATAATGATAGATTTTACATTTGTATGTACCGTAATCAACAACTTTTTACAGTCCACTGCTGGACATAGGCCTCTCCTTAGCAAGAAAGTTTTGGCCTACTATTCCACGCTGGCCAGACGGGTTGGAATAGGGTTTGTTTCAAGTTTTCCTTCTCTTCGTAATGATGTCTTGTATACTAGGTCCCTTAGTCGCCTTTTACGACACCCACGGGATGAATAGGGCTGGTAACACTATGTATTCTTAATCCGTCACCACACGGACAGTTATCTGTTATATATATTCCGTAATAAAGATCAGAAATACGCTTGTATTTGGTATATTAATATCTTTGTTATATTTCTAATTTTAAACGAGAATACCAAAGAAATGTAAACATTTTATGTAGAGCAAATAAATGGTCTAGGTATATCTATGGTAAAAGCGATGTCGGGCTAATGATTAATATACTTCTATATGTATATAAATGTTAAGTTGGTTTCTGTATGCTTCCAAAACACATTTTTTTTGCGCCGATTGATCTCTAATTTTAACACGATTTAGAAACCCATTTTTTTTCTGTTCTAATTATAATATTTTTATCGTTAGTTTTGTTTTAATAGAAATTAAAGTGGTAATTACAGTTATTATATTTGTTAGTATATTATTATTAGTAATGTATTGTAATTATTTTGTCATTTATTTTTTTTTCTTTACATTGAGAATCCTTGCTTTGACTTATATTAACCCTATTTTCCCCAGTGTACTTTGTGCAATTTGCTATCTTGGTGTGACGTGAGGTTACTTCCGTCACCTATTGTGGTCTTACCCATTGACGTCGAAAGGGGTGTGTGAGCACAATACCTTCGTCAATCTACTGTCGACGTTAGTGACAAACTTATCATTAACTAAGTTAGTGTTTATTAGAATTGTATACTCGTTGACTGCCTTGTTGGTGCAGCGGTTAGTGTGTACGAGTGCCGTTTAAGAGGTCTTGGGTTCAATTCCCGGGTCAATGCAAAAGGTATTATTGAGTTTTTCTGATTATAGAAACGCTTAATAACAGCTCACAGCATGTAAAGCCGTCAGTCCTGTGCCTGATGCCTCCTTTTTTTTTTCTTTTTCTATATTAAGAGCCTGACAAAGTGACTGTACTCTGCCTGATAGAAAGCATGAATAGAATCCAAGAGCTGTGGTCACCATACTCATTGCAAATGCAGACAATGCAGTATGGTGATCCACATTATGGCGGCCTTGTGAGATGCTTTTTCACACTCCGCTTGGGGACGTAAAAGGCATTACAGTCATCGTGACAGTGTAAGGCTTACACAGTTACCACGATTACTGTCACTCCTGCTTCAATTGGCCTCCGGTCTCACACTCACCAACGAAACACGACAACACGGATGCTGGCGCTTTAGGTTGGTCTTCTGTGGGAGGGTAGTACTGCCCCGGTGGAACCGACCCGCTCGTGCTGAAATCAGCGTGGCTCTACTACTCTTGAATACCTCCTATAATAATAATAATAATAATAATAGTTGTTCCATCGGATTGTGAGAGTGAGGGAACAGTGGGTGCATCTGTGTTTACCAGTGCACCATAATACAGCCTGCGTAGTTTCCGATTTCCGTTTGTTTCCGTTGAGATTGGCCGCCGAAGCCGAAATCGTTTTTAAAATTTTTGGTCATAATCATATATGTATGTATATAAGTTATAGTTATGTACATACTGTACATAGTTCGTGTGTATTTACTTATTAATAAAGCATAGTCTGTGAAAGGGTAGTCTGATCATTATCATCATCAAAATGAGTGGTTAAGGATACTATTTGAGTGTATGTTTGTTTTTATATAAAAGCCTACCAAAGTGACTCTGCTCTACCTGATGGAAAGTATAAATAGAGTCCAAGAGTGATGGTCGCCATACTTATTGCGAATGTAGACTATTGGATTATGGGATTTATTCACATAAAAAAACGTTACTTTAAGCAATCAAACTTTATTGTTAAGAGAAAAATGTATCGACAGGTATACAGAGTTACAATAAAAGACATTGCGCCTCGTGACGTGTCTGTTAGTACTAAAGTGACAGAGGTGCCAAATTTAAATTTTCTAGTTTCTTTTATAAAGTCTAATGCTCCCACCAAAATTTTTTTTTTTTAAAAAGCTAATAAATTGTCTCCTTGAACTACTGCTATTGATATCTAGATTCAATATTATTTCATTTCACATTCCAACCCACATGGGTACACATATACAATCACAAATTTCATATATAAATAATTAAATTTAATACTAAAAATTAAGAACTGTGTATTCAAATCTTGTAAATATAAAACGTCAGTTTTCTGATTTCTAATATACTTTATGTCTGCATTTTTTTGCCATAATTATGCATACTTGTAAATATAAATCTTTCATTTGTCATTTGCATGACATGTTTGTTTATACTTTAATCACTTATTCCTAGCTGAGTGTCAAACTAACATTAAGTACATAAATTTACGGTGTTAATTAGGTATCTAATTATACGTTTAACAGCATTTACATGTTGTTTACTAGGATTGTTTACATATCGGCTTAATACATTTACTGAAAAAGAAATATCAGGTCTAGAAACAGAGCTCAAAAATAGCAGGCAACCTATAGCCTCCCGATAAGGAAAGTTAACAACATTCTCATCTAGATTCTTTGTGATAATAACATTTACATCTGCTGGCGTACTGGCAGCATTTGCAATACTCATACAAAATTTATCAATAATTTCCTTTTATATAATTTCGCTGATATAAACACAGTTATTTTTTTCGTTCAATTTCCATTCCCACAAAATATTTTAAATTTAATTCTTCAATTTTAAAAGCTTTGTTTATGTCCTCTATTATTTTTTTAATAAGTTGTTTACTTGAGGATATTACAAGGGCATCATTAACATATATTATTAAGAATGCTTTTATTTTATCAAAAGTACCAACATAAATACAATTGTCAGCCTGAGACTGTACAAAACCATAAATTCTTCATTCTTCATTCTTTAAAAAATCCGTAAATCCTTTGTTCCGGCATCTAGATGCCTGTTTGAGACCATATAAAGACTTATTCAATTTCAATACAAAATCATTCTTAACAGATACAACTTTGGGAAATTCAATAAAAAATCTTCCTCAAGAAACCCATTGAGAAATGCAGTTTTAACATCAAACTGTTGAATTTTTAAATTATATTTAGCTGCAATAGAAAGAACAATTCTTATTCAATCATATCTAGTTGTTGGTGAAAATATCTCATGATAATCAACATCTTTTACCTGCTTATAACCACGTGCATACCATATAAACGAGCTTTATAATGAATAATTTCATTATTTTCATTCTTCTTGACAGTAAAGACCCATTTGGTAGTAAAGGTTCGTTGACCACATCTCTTCACCATAGTCCAAGTATTATTAACTTTCAATGCAGATAGTTCTTCTTTGATAGCTTCAGACCATTTATCTTTCTGTGGACTTCTT
Organism: Hypercompe scribonia; assembly: GCA_949316085.1. Classification (NCBI taxonomy): domain Eukaryota; kingdom Metazoa; phylum Arthropoda; class Insecta; order Lepidoptera; family Erebidae; genus Hypercompe; species Hypercompe scribonia. The sequence goes on from OX438974.1 coordinate 20,161,024, forward strand.
ATTGCTTCTTCGCATGATTGAGGTAGTGACAATTCTATAAGATTGGCTTTAAAACACCTATTATGCCTTGGTCTCAAGTTGATACTTCGTGATTCTATGTCACTCAAATCTTGAGATGGTTCATATGCTGGATCGTCACTGTTACAAGTCAACAAGCTATCTTCATTCTCAGATGATGGAGTTTCAGTTATGGTATCATTTACTTTTACTGGCTTAGGAATTTCTGTATCCTGGCTTACAGGTATATCATTATCAATTATACATATTTTTGCAATGTTCTTTCTAGTTTCTGCCACTTGCTGTACATCAAAGATTACATTTCTTGATATTTTTATCTTCTTGTTATTTAAGTTGTACATTCTATAATTGGTCTTATCATACCCAACTAAAATCATCTTCTCACTCTTCTATTTAACTCATACAAATTGTTTTCTGCAATTTTAGCAATCATGATTACTTCACTGTTTTAGTAAATTAAAGCACTTGTGTCCTTTTTAATGATAGTATATGTAATTCTTTCTTATTATTGCCCCTTCTGAAAACAAGTTTCTTGGCAGGCTGGGAACATAGAGTACATCACACAATTCACTGTCCTCCCATTGTCCATTGACATGTCTCTGAATTAGAATTTTACCAATACCGGACACTTCCACTGATTGTTTTTTGCCCAATGTCAATGTTTTCTGCCTGCTCTCAGAAATTTCTGTAAGGAATTCCTTTCTATAGGTCATATATGCCGAGGCACCACTATCCAATATCCAAATATTTTCTGGGTTACTATATTAAATGCTAACATATCTGCGCTTTCATGTTGAGGCTTTCTGTACTTGGATTCTCTTGGTGCACGACATTTAATTCCTTTCTATATTAAATGCTAACATATCTGCGCCTTCATGCTGAGGCTTTCTGTACTTGGATTCTCTTGGTGCACGACATTCCTTTGAAAAATGACTACGCTTCCCACAACTATAGCACTCAAACCTATGTTTTGTTTTGATTTGAATGTTTAATTCTCCAAATGCATTGACCGCGTGGGATCTATTTTAAGGTTATTATATCGGCCACACTGTAACCTTTTCTTTATCTATATTTCTTCTTAACTTTTATTTCCAGAGTTCCCTGGGCCCATAACCTGTTGGATTATGGGGGTTTATACTCATAAAAACAAACGTTACTTTAAGCAATCAGACTTTATTGTTAAGAGAAAAACGTATGGATAAGAATACAGAGTTACAATAAAAGACGTTACACCCCGTGACGTGTTTGTTAGTACTGAAGTGACAGTGGCGCCAAATTTAAATTTTCTAGTTTCTTTTATTAAGGCTTATATAGACAATACAATATCGCAACACACGCTATGGCGGCCTAGTGAGATGCTTCTTCACACCCCACTTAAAAGACTGTTTATTAGAATCGCTTAAAGAACTTTTATCAGGTTCATATGTAAAAAAAATTGTTTCAATTACCGCGATATTTCACTTTAAAACAACAACTTTTTTTCTTTTAAAAATACCCGTTGAACTAGGGTTAAAGTTATAGTTTCTGTTTTAAACGTTTCTGATGATTTGTTACCGTGGGTATAGTGTTTCTTTTGGATAAAAAGCATCCCATATAATATTTTTGTCTCTATGCCCAGTTAGCAAGACGTACGTAAAAGTCATTATTATTGTTAAGATGTGAAAGCTTAAGAAACAAACAAAAAAAAAATCTCACATTGACATTTTTGTTATGAGCGAAAATATATTTCTGAAAATAACACGGAGAACTTCTCAGTAAGTCTAGTCATCTAAATATATTCTAGCTATACTTAAAATACGGCATACAAAACTTATAATTCACATGGTATAACCAGGGTCATTTCTACACTCATAAATTGCTGCTCATATCCAATCGTTACTATACTTAAACTGATAAACTTTGTTACAAGATATTTTTGTTGGCCTTGTTACAACGCTGACATCACAATAGTTTGTAACTTTTTTCTATGAACTTACGACCTTTGGACTCAACTCTTAGTAGTTAGTCCATTGTTATATCGTCGTAACAAGGCATTTAACAATAGTGAATGGATGTTAGAAGCTTGAAAAATGTACTATAGGTGACCGGCATCACCTTCAAATTGGAAGTCAGTTCGTGGTGTAGTATCTATTAGTAGGTTATTATAGTTTTTCATAGACATATTTGTAACAAGTGACTTTGACTTTGATTGATTATCTTTTTAACATTGTGGTTATTGCAAGACATTGAAGTTGAATTCTTAAAATTGTTTCTAATGGGTAACATTATATTGAATTCTAAAATACACTAGAACTGTTTATGAGTGACTGTGGATCTTAGACAATTGACTTAATCCTCATGTTTCGCCATTGAGAAAATTTATGTCATCAATACAATATTTTTCCTATATTGAAAAGAAATAAATACTTCTACAGTTTCAGGATAAATTAATTGGCTGAAAATTTTATTTTGTTCATTTTGCAGTTGTTTTGTGTAGTGTCTATAAATAGTCTATTAGGAGTTTTTCATAGATTTTAAAAAAAGTTTCTTTGTGATTTTAAAACTTTTTTAACGTCGATTAGTTTGTAAACATTGCATTGAATTATTGAGATTACTTATAATGGGTGACGTTATATTTAATTTTATTCGTATTAGTTTGAATTACTAGAATTATTAATGACTGAGAACTATGCGATTTTAGACCATTGACACTTTGAGGTTAATAATAGTCAACACAAGAAGTTTACTCCATGTGAAGCGATCGAGAAAAAAATATTTTTCTATAGACCAGAGCTTAACAAATACATAAAAAATAAAAATTCTCCTTCAGTTTTAATTACAATATTATGCTATAATGGCAGAATGTAACATAGAAAGGCTAATATTCTTTTAAATCTCAAAACAATGTTTATAAATACATTTACGTTTTATAAATCTAGTGCATTTTGCCCACAGTATTGTAAAGCTACTAGCCCAAAATAAGGAAGACAAAAAACGCGTGGAAAAAGCACTGAGTGAGTCGGGCTTGCCGACTGGGAAGATCGACACAATCAGTCAGTCAAAGTTTCAATTTGAAGACTTCTTCGCGTTTTACAAGAATCTCACGCAAAGGACAGAAGTACAGAAGATATTTAATAGTCTGTAAGTATATCTGCATTTTTTATTCTGTAATTATTTTCCATCGAGTTACTGGCAAGTCAAAAGATGCATTTAGGTTTACTTTGCTGCCTAGAAGATTAGCGTATGCGCAGCAACGCCGTAAGGTGTGCTACGTCTCTCGTTTGAACTTTGTTCTTTCGTTCAGTCCATCTTTGTAGCTATGAGAACGCCTTAGATTTTGAGATTTTATTTTGTGGCACAGTTATATACGCTAAATAGACGGTGAAAAGAAAACGGTATGGCTATTCTGCGGTTCTGCAAACCAGGAATCTGTTCGTTTGCTGTTCGTTCCTCAAGCAAAAGTAGGTTTAAGACGGCGATTTCATGACCATGTAGATGCGACTATGGTCTACTGATGTGTAGAGGTTTTAATCTATGGGGTATACCAGAGTCCCTTGCTATAAAAAGACCCACTTGTGAATGTCAACATGTGGTTTGCGTGGGAACGATTAAAAAAATAACAACTCACCCTGTGCAGTGATGATGACTTATATTTTACATTAAATGGATGTTTAGTCTTAAAGGTTCCGCTTTCATCGTTAACAAGAAACTTTGATAGTTTCACTAACTTTATCCGTCCACTCTGTGTACGATTTCGCTCAGGCTTAGTACTAAAAATATGTAATTTGACACGAACACGAACACTCTGACAAAGTGGTAAAATAAAAACTTACAAAGAGATATACAGTGGAAATTAATTTGTTTTTCTTGTTTATTCCTTAATGCGTGTGTCGTAGGGAAGATCTTTTGTAGGGTGCGTGAAGTCACATACTGAGTTAGATAATGTGATATGGAAAACATTAAGTTTTAAAGCGTTACTTGGTCAAGTTACAGTGAAGAAAAGTAGCAGCAGTCTATACATAGTAACGCCATTTCAAGGAATACTATCACAGATGACTAAGCATTACAAGTTTAGGAATAATAGTCGACTACTTATGAACTGTGCTAGGAACAATTATAAACAAAATTTGATACAAATTGGATTACTCAGATGCTATCAATACTCGTGGCCCAACACGCAGTTCGCTGGTTTTTTATTTTAGGCTAATTACAGTTGCAGTGAGGTTGACTGTTGATTGATGTTATAATTATTTCTGGAATTCAGGATCATTGGCCAGTGACTTACGAAAACAAAGAGCATGACAAATACGTTTATTAAAGGCTGGCATTTCATGAAAATTTCTTTGTAGTGACGAATTAAGAACACACAGTGTCACTACCTTTATTCATCCCATGAGTGTCGTAAGAAGTCGCTAAAGTTGCGAACTACGTAGGACAGCATCACCTGCAAAGAGGAGAAAAATTTAAAACAAATCCTATACCAACCCGTCTGGCCAGCATGGTATAATAGACCAAAACTTCCTGTCTCAGAAAGGCCTGAATCCAACAATGGACTATTAAAGGCTGTTGTTGATGATGATGATGATGATGATCTAATTAAAAAACAGTATGGTAAAGAGATTTCAAACGAATTAAAAATAGAAATTCGAATAGTGCTCTCAGTGTACAATTTCAACATCGCGATGTTGATTCCTAGAAAACTACAATACTTGTATTCGCTTCATCACTATTTACGAAGAAGTAATAATATTATTCAAATCGTGATATTGAAAATTTACTATTCTCGGAAATGAGAGCTATATTTTTAAATAAAATTAGACTTTCAAAATATGAAACAGATTCTTGAGAGATCATTAAATGAATCAAAACTGACTGTTTCTAAATGTATTCTTAGGAACAGGTGTTTAACGACTATAATTATGCTGTATTTAAAACCATTGCAAATACCAGAGTTCTCAGATTTGACGTGTCAACGCGTTCCGTGTTTTTAAACGTTTAATTAGAGTTGAATTGCATCGAAAAATTAGGTAATTTTATGTAACTGTGTTAATTGAGTTTGTGTGTTTCGCCAGAAACATTTTTTTTACTAGCACGTTGATTTCAATTAGGCAGATTCGTTGTCTCCAAAGAGTTAGAACTTTTATTTTAGTTGTTGTTTCGGTGATGAGACTTGTTATGGAGGACTGGCTTGAGAGACATCACGGGACCCTCTCATACCGGCTGACGCAGGTGGTCACTGGAGAAGGATGTTTCGGAGATCACCTGTGTCTAATTCGCAAGGAGCCAACGCTGGCCGGACCGTGGGCACAGAGGGAATATCTACGAACCGTAGGTAGCCGAAGTACGTCGGGCTTCCAGGGATTTCCTCACTAGGGTGCACCTGGTTCCCCGACTACTGATACCTGAGACAGCGTGCGGTTTTTGGTTGGTTCGAGTCCGACATAATCACCTTTTAGTGGTATAGGGTGAGTTCTGAAGTGTTACACTTTACGATAGCGCAATAAATGAATATTGTGTTATACCACATAAATGATAATGTTGATGATTCCGTTTTTTTTTCGAGTTAATGTTATAGATCTCACGTTCACCACCCCTTAAGATCTGTTAGACATTAATGACATAACATGTATTCTATAATGTTATGAATAATAAAGGCGGTGTAACCGTTAACCGTGAAGCGGACCGTACATTATCTTGGATGGTACTACTTTATTTAGTATATTAATTAATAGAACAATTAATTATGTAATGTGTGTTTTACGTGACAGAATACGATACGTGAATGTACCTATATGACTCAGTTCAATTGTTTTACTTTCAAAATGAAGCTTTGATTTCTCACAATGAGTTGTTTCGTCCTAAAAACATTATATTAGATAAAGTATTAATCGAAGAAGTTAAGGCTATGAAAAAGCTCAGGAGCAGAGTTATCATTATAAAAACCATTTTCTTTTTTTTTAAAAACGACAACGCCCTCATTAGGATTTTACAAACATACAAGAAACAGACACAAAGAGCAACCAGACTCAGAGCAACAATTTATGGATCACACAAAATGTTGTCCTATGTGGGGTTTTAACCCACAACACTCAGCACAGTAGAGAGCGACGTGGCGACCGCTTAAACCACTGGTCGCCATGCCGGTCTCTACTGTGCTGTGTTGTGGGTTCAAATTCCACATGGGACAACATTTTATGTGATCCACAAATTGTTGTTCTGAGTCTTCTTTGTGTCCGTTTCTTGTTCTTCTTCCACTTCTTCCGTTCTTTGTAAAGACCCCCGCGGCACAGGATATATTCTTAATATGGGCGTCGTCTTTTTTTAAAAAAATGTATATTTTAATAGGCTATATATTATATTTTTATATGGTTATAATAAATGCTTTGCTCTCTTTTGGTTTTAAATCTTATTCACCAGGTTCTATAACCTAAATGCAAGCAGTTTTCTTCCATTGTTAAAACAAAGCCATTGCCAGCGAAATATGTAAAAATAACCATATTTCAACTATACGTAACAACACTAGACATAATATTTCAATATAATAAATGTTATGTTTTAATAATATCTGTAAGATACGAGACAATGGTTTTACTTGTGTGAAAACAAAAGAAGCCAAGGCCGAATATTAATTGTAGTAACCAATATTATAAATATTTCATATTACCATCACATTTTTTATGTTATTTGAATACAGTTAAATAATAAATATATAGTGTTAGCTTTTGACCGCGGTTTCGCCTGTGTGTTATCGCTGATAATGTAATTTTCCATTGGTCAAAGAATTTTTGAAATCAGTTTAGCAGTTTAGGCGTGAAAGCGTTACAAACAAACTCACATTCACATTAATTATATTGGTTAGGATTTACTGAAGTACAGTTTTACTCACGTGTGTATTTCGCAAATGCCTCCTAGATTCGGTTATGGCAGGGAGACTACAAGAGTGACTCGTCCTGACGTAACCATGTATCTCAGCATCACACCGTCTTTTAAATACAAATATACATAAAACCGTACACAACCATAAACGTTTTTATTGAAAACAATATTACTTTTAAACATACAAGCGTCCTCAAAGTTTGCAATTATATTTTAATAGCATGTATTCTAAAATAATTTTGTTTTTAATGCTTACATGAAATGACATAGGTTGCCACTTGGTTGTCCTCCCTACCGGACGCCTATTGGAGTGTTATGTAGAATTCGAACCGACAAAACTCCGTAACATCTCGGGTACTAGTTGCCTAAAAAATCCTCATGTGACCAGACAGGACAGAGGTTATCTTATTTATCCTTGAAAATATATATGAAAAGCTGTGTGATCAGCCGTTGAGTAGTTTAGAGGTAAAACATTCAAACGAACAACTGAAGTTAATTTCACGTGCACAATATAAGTTACCCTTTCTAAAATTCTCCCTAACGTTAGAGTAACGAGTTGTGTTAGTGTGTATGTTACCCATATAATTCATTCTATTTATAAAGTGGATGTGCTCCTGTCGTTTAAAAAGGTCGTAGGTTGAAGCGAGGCGACAATTAGTTATAATTGCGGGGTCATGATAACCTCATCATGTAGTTGACACGGGAATAAATCACAATTGATACATACGCCTACTCACTTACATTGTAACATATTAACTCGAGCTCTTCTTGAATCGTGTATTATTATTTTTTATTTATTTTGCAAACAGATGTTGCAGCACTTTGCAAGTTGTCTGACAGGATTTGGCATCTGCGTCAAGGAAATTATTCATAGAGATACTTACGGGTCAAATGAGCAAACAAGTTCTTTGATGATACGTGGTTACCATTGTCTATGGACAACCAAGATTCAACTGTTGACTACGAAGTTGACTGGTCTCCGTTGAGACGGATTGCCGTCGGGTGCATCTCGGGTGCTAGTAGCCGCGAACTTGGTGCATCCTAAAAAGAAAATCTCAGAAACCCAGACGTACCTCGGGTAACCTAAGACTTGTAGATGACCCCATTCTGTGTTGTGCGAATTCCAATGTTACTCTTTCTACAATCAAAAGGGCGCGTGTGTTCCGTAGCACTCGAGATGCCACCCCGGCTTGCTTCTGCTAGAGTGACAGATGGCCTCAAATTTCACCCCAGGCTTGCGCTTATGGAGAACGGAGATCTTTTAGATTTAATAGATATACTCGCTTTTTAACCGTATGGTATCATCATCATCATCAACAGCCTTTTGCAGTCCATTGCTGGACATAGGCGTCTCCTTAGCAAGGAAGTTTTGACTTACTATACCACGTTGGCCAGACGGGTTGGAATAGGGTTTGTTTCAAGTTTTCCTTCTCTTTGTAATTTTTTCCATTTCCTTGTCTTGCATACTTTGTTCCCTTAGTCGCCTTTTACGACACCCACGGGATGAATATTGGTGGTAGCACTATGTATTCTTCAGCCGTCACCACACGAACATCGTATAGTATATGAGTGGGATTATCCCGTAGCGCCTGTCCCTGAGCTTTTTGACCCTATCCGTTCTTACTCCAATTTTCCCTTTTCCCTTTGTCCATTTACATATAACTTATTGTGTCGAACCCCAATTTAATTGGGGTGACCAGATGTCTCTGTGAATAGAAATTACTTTTAATAGTAGTTAATTAAACTTTTGATGGTACGTATTGGTGTACTTAGTGTAGAATCTTGCTCGTTATAAATTTAGTGTGTCAAAAAAGTGCTTTCCCATGTGGAAAGTGGAAACACAATGGTAAAAAGTTAGTTAAACATCCGATTGATTAAACTTATGTGTGATAATTGTTATTAATTGTGTCAGATTAGAGATAGTTTATCACGAAGTATTGATTGAAAATTATTTGATATCACCGATATTTAGGTTTTAGCGCCTGGGTGACCTGTTTTTTTTTGTGAAATCGTGTACTATACCTATACCTGTAAAATTGAAAAATAAAACCTAAATCGTTGGAGTTATTTTTGTGATACATAATAATACGAGTATTTAAAAGAAATACGTGTGCATTGCATGTTAAAATTAGCTTTATGAACTGTCCTAAACCCAAGTTTCAAAGTCAATCGTCAGCGGTCACAAAATCACTTGTTCGTTATTTGGTTATTAATTATTGAGTCTAAGCTAACAAAAAAATATCGTCATTAAATGTTTAGGTACTAATTTTGACGTGAGTTTAAACAGAATTAACACGAGGTATTCTCAAACTTGCTTCCTTCTTTTCTTCTTCTTCTGTTATGATTTTTCTACGTTATGTTGTTTTTATTTTATTTTAAAGACCACACCTGAATTAGGAATATATCATCATAGGACTCAGAACAATAATTTGTGTTGTGGGTTTGAACCCATAATACTCAGCGCAGCAGAGAGCGGTGTTGCGACCACTTACACCATTACGAGATCCGTGTAGTCTTATTGAACAAGTAATTAAATTATTATTTTACAATTATTCAATGCAATGTTTCATAATTGTAAGATATATACGGTCAATGCACGCTTTTTAAATTTGTGAAAGAACGATATTTCGTTATATATGGGTCAGCTTGACAGGAGTGACACCACGGCCTCACAGGGTAAAGTCCACCTTTTTTGTTTCTGACATTCTAAAAATGTAAACGTCCTTAGAAAATTAAGAAATGTATGGGATTGATGTCTCTCAACTCTTAAGTCACTTGGTCAAAACTAAATATTAACCACCAATACAAGAGAATAGACGCTGTCTGTCAGTATGGCTCTCTCACCAAAGTCGAAATGTAGTAAAAACACATCAGTGTTGTCATCTCTAACCGAAGTTATTATTTTCAATGTTAGACACGTCAAGTGTCTAGATATTCGGAAGATAGCATAGCGGCCTTATTTTGATTACTGTTGTCTCACATTCGTTCCCTAAATGTGTATTTGCTCCGGAAGAGTCTCTGAAACTAAAACTCTCTTTCATTTTTAGTTTATCAGATCTCGTCATAATTCTCGTGATTCAGTGAGTCATAACAGGAAAATACATCACTGAAATATATCTAATATTTTCTGGATAAATTTGACAATATAGATGCTTTATTTTTATTAGCTGTAAATAAAATTGTTTTATTTTATTTTAATAAGTTTTATGCATCTTTAAACTGTTTAATGATTGACGTAAAACACACAAAGTACGAGGGTAAGTTTTTAAGTTCGCGGAATGACAGTGAAAAAGGCGGGTAAACGCGCTCTTTTGATGCCTACCGTATTCAGTGACTCATAATTAGTCTGCATAGTAAAATTTGTTGTGATTGGATCATTAGTTATTAAACTATCGTTGACCAAGTATTTTAATCGGGAACGAAGTGAAAAAAATGGAGAAAATTGAATTCCGTGCGGTGATAAAGTTCCTTACTAAGCAAGGAAAGTCTGTTCAAACCATACTCAATGAGATGTCATCGGTTTACGGGGATTCTTGCCCAGGAAAAACAATAGTCTACAAGTGGCATAGTTTATTTAAACAAGGCAGGGAATCACTTGAAGATGACCCGAGGCCGGGGCGCTCCGTTGAGGTGACTACGCCAGAAGTTATTGCAAAAGTAGAAAAAATTGTATTGGAAGATGCTCGACTAAAAAAGAAACAACTCGCAGAAATGGTTGGAGTATCGGATACAACAATTTTTAAAATTTTACACGATCATCTTGGCATGACTAAGGTTAGCGCACGGTGGGTGCCGAGAATGCTCACGCCATTGCAAAAACAACAGCGCGTGGAATGTTCACGTGCGTTTTTGGACCTCTGCAATGAAGACAAGGATGGCGTCTTGAATCAAATTGTTACTGGGGATGAAACTTGGGTTCATCATTATGAACCCGAGTCCAAACAAGACTCCATGCAGTGGCACAAAAAGGGCACAGCACCACCCAAGAAATTTAAGGTTTCACAGTCGGCTGGGAAACTCATGGCAACGATTTTTTGGGACTCAGAAGGAATATTATTGATAGATTATAAAGATAAAGGCATTTCTATAACGGGGGAATACTACGCTTCAATCTTAGAACAGTTAAAAGAAGCCATCAAAGAAAAAAGACGGGGAAAATTAACGAAAGGTGTCCTGTTATTGCATGACAATGCTCCCGTTCACAAGAGCCGAGTCGCACTGGCTGCCCTGCATAAGGTGGGCTTCGATATTATGAATCACCCACCCTACAGTCCAGATTTGGCTCCGAGTGATTATTATCTCTTTCCAAAAATGAAAAAAGAATTACGTGGTAAGAAATTTTCAACTGATGAGGAGGTTAAGGAGGCGGTTTCGGCGTATTTTTCAGACAAAGATAAAACTTTTTTTTACGAGGGAATAAAAAAACTAATTGAAAGATCTGAAAAATGTATTCGTATTGTAGGGGAATATATAGAAAAAGAAAAATAATTTTGTGTTTTTATTATTACTCAATACCCTCCATACCGCGAACTTAAAAACGCCCCCTCGTAGCATCTATTTTGTTTCACTTTAGTAAACCAAACCCTTTTGAACTTGTGTATGCTAAATGAACTCAGATTCAGTTAATTTCAATTAATTTATTATTCTCTCCGTCGAAATTATTATTTTACGCGTTGGCAGACGATCAAAAACAAGCAACAATTGCTTTGAGGTTTTCCCGGCCGTCAGTGTCTCTGCTATCTTAATATTCATTTATTCCTAACTAGCTCTTACCTAAGCCCTTGTCCACCTGTAATATAGTTTACGCATGCTCTTGCGGTAATCCAGGATGTGATCTATCAGTAAACCTAATGTAATCTAAAAATTGTCTAACTTGACATATTTTTCTTTGTCTACAAACACTTGAATCTTCAGTTGTAGGTTCTTCTTGTGTAGATAAATGCACTTGATGTGATGTGACCTGTAGGTCTTGTACTTGACTCATGTTTCATGTTCCTAAAAGATAAGGATATGTATAATATAAGAACCTAAGCAGTAAAGTTATAAAGTACTAGGTCGAAGATCGTGTCTAGTTAGTCATCGGTCGAGTCGATTCAGTAAAAGAATTATGCGAAGCTATTTCTATATTCTTAAGATATTATTATAATACTTCAAAAAAAAATATGAATACATTTGTAACTGTCACTCTACATAAAACGGCAATTGTATTTTTACAACATTTATTTTTAAAACGACCTTTACGCTAACGTTTATATACGTTCTATATAGAACTCGACTAACCTGTAGAAAGGTACTTATATTTTGTTTCATTCGAGGGTCTATGGAGGTCGATAAAAAGCGTTTCTAATCAAAGTAATATATGAAATATGTCAAAAAATTACAGTGTTACAGTATAAATAAACCTTGGTATAATAACATGCCGCGAATGAGCAAAATATGTGCAAGAAATTTGCCCACAACTGACATCCGTTTTCATCATCAGTCAGAACAGGTCGATAAAATGATCCTATTTGCAGCACGGACGATAAACCACATCTGTCAGCTAATCAGCTGGTTGATTTCCTCAACGAAGTGCAAAGAGACCCGAGGCTCAATGAGATTCTACATCCATACGCAGATCTGCAACGCGCGAAGGATCTGATAAAGACGTATGAACACAACAAGTATCATCAGCAACGATCGCAACTGACTTTTGATGGATTTCTAAGGTAAATGTGATCAAAATTCCTCTAACGAAATATTCTTAAGTAAAAGTAGCAAAAAGTGGTAGACCTCCAGAAAATAAGTTATGAATTTTTATTATGTTAGGATAAAGATATAGTTAGTTTTACGGCCCGTAAAACAGGTGCACTAAAAACATTTTTATTCCAGTTATAAAACGACAGCTCTAATTAACACTTTCTCGTATAAACATTTCTCATTTATTGTTTACAGTATTACTATAATTAATGTGAACTTTGAATGATTAATAACGCGAGCGTAAACTTTTACTGGAATTGCATGTGTATACTTTATAATGGATAACAAGCCTACCATTCATTAGATCGTCATACATTGCGAAAATATTTAAGTTACTCTTTAATTTCAGGTTTTTAATGTCAGAGGACAATCCGATTGTGGCGACAAGTAAATTGGACCTATGTGATGATATGGAGCAGCCATTAGCACATTATTTCATCAACAGTTCACATAACACGTACCTGACTGGTCATCAGCTAACAGGGAAGTCTAGTGTGGAAATATACAGGCAGAGTTTGCTAGCTGGATGTAGGTAAGTTACAACATTTGCTATTTTATTTTGTTTCGAAGTTTGTTTTTTGATCTTGCAAAATGTAAGTGTAAAATTGCTTAAAATTTGTTAGAAATAAGATTATTGACGAGAGATGGACATTAAAAATAGTACAGAACTGTTTTACGCAGGCATAGTTGGGTATGCTTTTTTCACATTAACATTGACCTCGTCTGTTCGTTGCTTCTAGAGCAAGTAAGCAAGATACTCGACTTGAAGTTGTTAATCTCGATTTAGGTTGTAGATAAGCTATCTTATCACATACTGATACAAAATAATACCAAAAATAATGGATCCTTTTTCTTATTTGACAATTTAGTCATGATGAATTGTCAAATGAGAGAAAATTTAGTTTGAATCATCCGCTGGATCAGTAAAAGTTTCTAATATTTGGTTGCGTTCAATCTAATTTCGTTTCATACTTTTGCATTTGAGTGTTTAATACACGTACCATTAACAGATTTTTTTAAAGTGGTCAATTTTATTTTCCATCTAAGTATTAAGTTAAGTCATTATATTATACCCATATACAGACCTCGTGTGGTGACGAATCAAGAATATAGAAAGTCACCACCCCTGATCACCCCGTACGGTCGCTTCGTCCGATTGATCGGACGACGCGGACTTTTTCCTATCGGTCCGTCTACTGGTCGTACGATGTTAATTTTTTTTTCTGGTATTACGACTTCTTGTTTTCTCAATGCTCAAAACAGAAGTTTTAAGTTTTCATAATCCAGAAATAGGTGCATAATTCGAAACTACTCTTACACATACTCGTACGTATGTGAAAAAGTAGACTTTGGTGTACTCATAACTAACTTTATGTATAAGTACATCAAAGTCTATTTTTTTCAAAATAAAGCAATTGAATTACATATTTCCAAACCATACCATTCCATACCATATGGTTTGGTCACGTAAATGTAAATTGATGATAGACGACTCACAAAAGGAATTCATATAGCGAATGTGTGTGGAAGTATTAAAAGAGGTCGTCCACTGCGAACATTTCTCGACTAAATTGGTGATGTTTTAAAGAAGGGCCACGTGAAAAGTACCAGGAACTGACGAGCATCGATTGATGAATGTGGACGAAACAAAAGAGATGTGTCATGATCGTAGTAAGTGGAGATCAATTGTCTCTGCCTACTCCTCTGGGAAATAGCCGTGACTATGTATGTGTGTAGTTACAGAGTTATTTCTTAAAACCTTCTTTCATTTAGTTTAGCATTGGAATTTCAACTATCTCATCTTTCATTGAGAATGACTGTATATCTTCTCTAGCACGTACGTACTTTATCAAATAGATAGAAAGTGCAGATTTGATATCTGTAATCTCTAAAAGCGATCCTAATCTTTGAAAAACTTCTTTAATCAATGGAATTACGTAATCAATACAAAAAATATTTAGGTACGTTCACATCGGATCATTTTGTTGTCCAGTTTGTTAATTTTTCTGTGAAATGTTTGAAATTAGTTTGGACAGGTATGATTTACTACAGAACAAATTGAAACAAACACAATTACTAAATTGCGTATTTTACAATGGTTTCACTGTAAAGTGACGTTCCCTCGTAAATAATTTTACTACATTCGGGGGGACAATACCTCACATGCTGTTGAGCTTTTAAACTGGTTTTTAAAACATAGATTAGGTGACTTACTTATCGAAAAAAAAATCTTCAAAGGGTTTTTAAAACCATCTATGTGAGTTACTACCTTTTGCTGCGAAAAGTGAGTTTTCAGTCTGAAATATTCTGAAATAAATGCTAAACAAGTTATCGACATTAAAATGTCAACCCTTTTTTCATTTGCGTGGAAACCTCTTCATGCTGTTACCCCACCGAGTTTTTGCGGGCGATGTGTCGAAATCAAACTGGCTAAAACGTCATACCTAATTGTGCCCAAAATAGGTGAGGTCTGTGAACAGGTTTTAAAGGGTTAACCCTTATGAGACATTTGCATGATGTAACAACATTTTGCGTTCTATTTATTCATTAAAGTTAAATATACGAGTATATCACCGTGAGTGATAAGACCTAGCCTATTGTAACTTCATGTCCATCTATTTTTGTACAATTTTAAATTCTAGCTGTGTACAATAAAATGTTTAAATAAATATGTACTCGTATTGTTTAGTAAACAAAATTTCTTATGAACCTTGAGTGATTTAATTATTTTAATTCATGTAAAATGAGGCATTTAATACAAGTGCTTTTTCAACGCGAATAATAGCACTATTTATGATGAATTCTTCAACCGCCGCCTTATCTTGGCACTCGATCGCATACATTACACGTAATATTTACATTATGTATAATATTATGAAACAAACTCATAATCTGATTATAATTTTTAATTGTTTTGAGCAAACTTTTATAGTTATAAAAACTTAAATACACTTAGTGAATTTGGATTTTTTTTAATTGTAAACGCTAATTTATACATCGTTATAATATGATTAAATACACGATTTACGAGTTTATGAAATGTGCAGTTACACATTAAAACAAAAACACGTTTAGTAAACATCACAGTATCAACAGCACTTAAGCATGGGGCAATTAGACAGACATAAGTAAAGTATTTATTAACCAAAAAGTACAACGTAATTTTAGCTGGACTACTTATGTAAGCCATTGTTTCAGAAACATAATTTGTTTCGCGGCAATGTTTGTGGGAAAACATTTTTACCTATTTATTAAGCTAATGAGATCCGACTAAATTGAGCTTGCCAATAAAAACAGTAATATTCAATTAGTCAAGATGTGTAGTACAGTACCAAAAAAATGAAAGAATTGTCAACCAATTATGAGTCGTAAGTGTTTTGTCAACCTCTAGAATTCTGACGGCTATTCTTAAGAGAGGCAAAAAGAATAAAAACAAATCTAAAGACAGAATCGAACAGAGATCCCTTATTTTATTTGCAACAAGTTTTGTATACTTATTTGAATGTAAATTGGATTTCATATTTGCACGTTATAAATAAGTTTCTATAGGGGCCGTTTGCAATTTTTCTACCAACGATGTGCAATGAATAAACAGCTCAGAGAAAACTCGTGTAGCGAGCCTATTGTTTGTTTATTTCAATAGGATTTTGCGCTCGAAGCGCTGACCACAATAGATAAAAATACATATATTTTTGTAGAATCAAAGAATTAACTACTTTGACGTAGCTTGTAGCGTACCTGAATGCCATATTCTTATTTATAATATAATAGTCAAAGCTTATCGTATGTATGGCTTTATCGTAAGGCCCTCTGTGACTTTGCACGACCCTCTCAATTAGATAACTATTTGAAACCCTCTCTACACTAAATATCTTTATAGCCTGGAGTTGTAAGTACGCCATCTAGACTACCTAATAAAGAGGTTATATCCTAAGCTTAGAATCTAGATGTCTACTACTCAAAGTAAACTGCTCAGCTATCACAAATAAGACGTTTCTTTAAAAGAGAATTCTACGATACCATGTCTATCTTTAACAAATCTCACCTCGTGCCTCGCGCAGTTGCAGCACTAATTGGATCTCGTTCACTATCAGGATTAATTTGTTTATTCTATCTTCGTAGTATTATCGATGTGTTTTTAATAGTATTTCCAATTAGTGTCGTATCGAACACTTACTCTATCGACGTTATCGATGCGAATCAGCCTTAATTATATTACAATATTAAAATATACATAAATATTTGTGGTAAATGTTCTATGAGCTTATATTTTTAGCTCTGTTTATGTTATGAATAGAGGTTTTTGTTTTGTATGCTAAGTAAATATTTATAAGTTAAGAAACATTGTATCTCTGGTATGAACTAGAGATACAATGTTGTTATACAATTGTGTAATTTTAATCTTACCTCGTTTTGTTCCGGTGCAGTATGAAGTCAAGTCTACTAACAAATATTACTTATATTATAATTTATTGAGGGGCTCGTGGCTCAGTGATAATCGGATGAAACAACTCTAGATAGGTCAGTTTGTGATGGGTGACGATTTTTAACATATTGAGTCCCTTCCGTGCCTCGTAGAGCACGTTAAAACATCGGTCCCGGTTGCCAAACGAACATCTTTGAGTATCATTGCAGGTAGTTAGAGACCGAAAAACTAACGAATACATTTTTCTACTGAATTTAGATATCTAGTAAAACCTACTTGGGTTGTGGAGGTCTGATGGAATTGTTCCGCGTGAAAAATTGAGTCCAACCGTATCGTAGTAGACTAAAACCAATCCCTACCTAATTTGGGGAAAAAGGCTCAAAGGATGAGAATTGAAGATAATTATAATTTATTTTTAGCACATCACTATTTGAGAAAGTTTTCTATATACCAATCATTATTTAACACACTTCCTGGTATAGGTGGATCACAAATTAGTTAACATTGAAAAAAAAAAGGTATAAAAAAACCATTTGATATGTTATAGAAATTATTTATTTACAAAAATCTAATTAGTTGGCATTTATTTCTTAAAAGTGACATACTCTAAATGACCACCATTTCGACGTTTGCACTCTTCTAAGTGAGCACTGAAATTTTCGAATACTCCTCGGCAAAGAGATCGCCGACATCCCTTCGCTGATTTTTTTTTTAGTTGACGTTGTGTATTTGGTTTATTGATGTAGACACGAATCTGCAAATAATCCCATAAAAACAAGTCTGCTGTCGATAGATCTAGACTATTGGGTGGCCATGGAATGTCACCTGGTCTGGAAATCTGTTTTTCCGGTAACATGTCTTTGACCATCGGCAGGGACTCATTGGATGTATGACAAGTGGCTCTATCTTGTTGAAACCATGTGTTACGATTGTAACCAGCAGCATCGGAGCCAAGGACTCCCATAACATGTTTGCGCGGGATGTTAGATTCAAATATTAACGCATTCTTGGCCCACCCTATATTATTTTCATATAAAAATGCCTTAATTATAAAGGTAGTGCTCACTAGATGTTAAGTAAAATAGTAATTATAACCTGTCAATACACAAAATGTAACATGATTTACTAATAACATTTAGTATAGCTTTCTATTTTGAACACGGTTACGAAACTCTAATGTTATCTTCGCAAGTTCCGTTACTATTCACAAAACAACACACCGCCTGATTATTGACACAGCAGTACTGTTAACAAGTGTGTGTACGTAACGAATTGACACTATCGTTACTATGTAGACGATAATATATGATTATCTAATAATATTAAGGACGCGTTCAAGTTTAAGACCTGAAACGGTTTTAATGTAAGTACTACTAAATTTGTTAAATAATGACAATTATTGTTTATACATTTAAATCTTTTCGGAGGCTTGTCTTAAAGTAGCTATTACTTTTACAAAAATATTACTTACGAGTATGTTAATGTATACACACCTTTATGCCTCCACTAAATAGAATAACCCCTTAGTTCTTATAAAACGACCTAATCACATATGAGATAAAGTTCTATTTTAAATAGTTGTTACTGTGCGTAGCTCTTACGAGTCCTTTTGCATAAACTAGATGAAGATGGAGGACTTACAACTGATTGCACGAATATGCCATTAGCATGTTGCCGCTCGTGACTATACTATAATAATATTATAATGCTGTAAAATTTTGAACAGTTTATATGGCATAAGGTTTTGAATTGTATATTTGAAACTTGGGCTATAATGATTTTTTCGCTATACACGCCACACTTCATAGTACTAGACTAGTACGTTACACTATTTATAACTCAAGAACGGCTGGACTGATTTTAAAGTTGTTTTATTTGATTTATCTACCCTGAATACCAGAATAAAATATACACTAATAAGTAATAAATAAGATATTAGCAAATACCAGAAAGAAAAGTATGAAGAAAATTCATTTTCTCATGTATTACTTACGAAATCAGATGAAGAGTGCAGCTGTGACTAAAAACCTAAGTGAAACTGCGGGCGCCTACTAGCGCCTAATATAAATATCTAAAGTTAATATTTGTAGATTAGTGTTTAAAGACGAATACTATACGTTCCTTATATACCCGGCAACGAAATGCTTGTAATGTAATGTATTCAGTAAACAGAACTCAGTTTTATATATATTTTATTTAAATGTAAGTAACTCAGCGTATTAATATTTTTGAATTCCCCTGTCACACAGACTCATTTGACAGGGGAAAAGATGGTCTGAGGTAGGTCTAGAGATTTCCTGAGATTGCAGTTCAAGTCCGACATAACCACCTGCTGGTGGCATCCGTGGGAATTTCCGCACATTATTCCGGTTTTAGCTATTAGTTTCAGTAGGTTTTAGTAGAAATTATGGAAACATTTCACCTATTAAATATTTTTTCCTAGGTGTGTGGAGCTAGACTTCTGGAATGGTCGTACGGATGAACCAGTTATTGTCCACGGATACACTTTTGTCCCTGAGATAAGCGCCAAAGAAGTTCTCGAAGCGATTGCTGAGAGTGCGTTCAAAACATCCGATTTCCCTGTTATACTCAGCTTTGAGAATCATTGCAATCCAAGACAACAGGCCAAGATAGCTAACTATTGCAGGGAGATTTTCGGAGATATGTTGCTGGACAAACCTCTGGATTCTCATCAATTGGAACCAGGTGAGGGAAATACTATATATTAATTAATTATTTTGATTATTGGTTAAAATATTATTGGACCTGTTGAGATATTAATCAGAGTGTTACCAAGACCTCACAGAAAAAAAACGCAGTTTTTACATTACTTTTGACCTATTTAGGTAGATTTTCGGAGCCTAAGTCCTCCTCCCTTTGATTCTGGGAGAAGGGATTACCGGTCTCCACGGTCGTCACTTTCCAAAAGTTGAATCATTTGCTAGCTTGCTTTCTTGCTTTAATGATCGGCTTGCCTTAATGATATGTCATTAAAAAAACCTGAAGGATTTGAGACTGTGATGTTGACTAGAAATGTATAGTAAATATTGACGAGACATTTCTAATGTATGTACTCTCTTTTAGTTTCGTTTAACAAAGATTGCCATTATTTTATTGACATTCCATAAAAACTTCATGGAAATGCCGTAAATAAAAAAAAACTGACAGAATAAACCTTTTGGCAAATAAACAGTTATGACATTGAAATACCTAAGTACAGTGAGTAAAATATAAACGTACAAGATTTACACATAGTGCTGGGAACTGGTACACATTACTCAGTTAAATAAACTATTAATGAATTAAAAGCTCAGTTTGTATAACAAACTGTGCAGTTAATGTAACGACGCGTTACACACGCGTGTACAAGAAATACGCTCGAAAATAGAGATGCTGTAAGTTGTGATCTAACGAATACCAAATACCGGATATCAGAAGTTCAACGTTATTTGAATACCTATCCCATTGCACATAATCAGTAGTAGATCTGTTTCAGATTCCGGTATTTGTTTTATCACAGTAGTGAGGTCATTATATTTTTTCTTGAGTATTTTATTATGTCAAAGGAATAAGTAAATAGAAAAAAGAATGATAGAGACATAGTTTAGATTATTGGCAGCACGTTAAAGTGTTAGCAATTTCATCAGCATCAGCGATCTTGTATTGAAAAGTTCTAATAAATGGATGATACGTTCGTTAAAGTGATGGTCTAGCTGTAAACAGGCTTAAGCTGTATACTAGGATCGTGATGTTTTTGTGTTTGTCTGTGTTTTTATTGAACTGGTTAGGGATCATAATGTAAACAAACCTACAGTAAGTGTCTTATGCACTGTGTTAATGATTTACGTGTACCTGCTTAGAACTGAAAAAAAAAAACATTATTTTGATATTTTATAACCAAAGAAATGAATAGTGTTTGATACAGAGACTAAGACTACATGGATGGCTTAGTGCTTTAAGTGGTCGTCACGCCGTTCTCTGCTGCGTTGAGTGTCGTGGTTTCAAACCCCACACGGGATAACACTGTGTGATCCACAAATTGTTGTTCTGAGTCTGGGTGTTCTTTATGTCCGTTTCTTGTATCTTTATAAGTCCCCCGCGATACAGAAAATATTCCTGATGCGGGCGTTGATTTAAAAAAAAATGCTAAGATTTTTTTTATTCCATTCACATTTGCAGAATGTCAACTTGGCCTTGGGGGGGGGGGGAGCTGATTTTATTAGACAGCTAGCCATCGTATTATAAACTAAAATAACAACTGTGTTGTATTAGTTAAAATAAGTAACAAAATTGTGTCTGGCATGCTGAATACCGGATGATAAAACAGATGTCCGTGGCATCTCTAATCGCAAGGTAAACGAACACCTCCTGAGATTAAAGATTGTGTTAAACAGATAGATTGTTTGTATTCTACGACCATTAATCTTTTATACGCGATAGCCGAATCTCTATCGGATTTTATTGAACCATGATAAAAGCCAGATGATTTTGATGTGATTTTATTAAAGGAACTGAGGTCTTTGTTAACTGTAATTCCATATGATCCTGTTTTGTCGTGACTTTAATTACGTGGTAATGCGACGTGCTGAATTTCATTAGAACTAAAATAGATTAGTTTTTTTTTTATATAAAATTCCATTTCGCAAGATCTATGAATTCCAGAACGTGGAGAGCTGCGTTATGTGACACACTTACGTCATTTGAATAAAATTTATTGGTGTAAGTGTTGAGTGCATGATTGTTGATTGCAAATCCTTGGTTTTATTCTCAGATAGCTCATCATATCCTACCGTTTTTTTAACCTCATATAGGTTAAAAAAACGGTATATATGATGAGCTATCTGATAGACAAATTTCTTTATATTGCTAAACAATAAATCGAGTTGTGTGTGTGTTGTATTCATATGGCCTATTCTGTTATATATGTTTCTCCCCTTAGCCCTTTGTGTTATGTCGGACGCTAAATTATCTATATATTTGAGTGCTCAATACGCTGAAGTTAAAACATCTGGACTATTGACGTTGGAACAGAACCAAGTGCTCCTTTATGCCGTGTAAACACCGGGAGACAAATTGTTTTACCTAAATCATTTTCTACTTCAATGTTTCAAACATATTATTTGTGTGTTTGAAGAATGTTTGAGTTGGCAGTTCATCTCTTCATTGTGCAGTGTGGAGGGTTATGGCTTAACATGTTTTTAGGTACTAAATAAGATCTATGTACTGATAAATCTAATTCTAACATTCTAGTGATAGAGAAATGATATTTGTGTTAAAATGTAAAACTAAGCCCTACCTTCAGCAATTAGAACCTTTGTACTATAGTCAAAAAGATTAAACCATAGTTCAACTTATTGATCCTATCGCAGCCAAGAATAAAATAACAACATCGCCTTATACACGATTCTGTAACCAGACTGGATCAACAAAATTATATATTTCTAAATATATAAATATTTTAAATGATTTGCACACAGAACTAATATCATAATCATCACACGATTATTTATCTTAAGTGCATACAGACCCACAGGGTCTACTTTAGCGGTGAGGATCATTAATCACTAACAGTCTCATCAGAATAAACTTGTGAGGACTTCCACACACAGCGCAAACATAAAAACATACTACAGTGCCATCTAGCGAAGACACATCGAACTACGGAGTATAACGGACTAGAGAGCAACTACTAATCTTGTATCGCGAAATAGAGATTCGTGTGTTGATTAGCATATATTCAACATCTCAACATCAATCGTTGGGTCGTGGCACGCCCGGCATAATCACCTCGCCTGGTCGGAAGATCCTCCCTTCGTGTCGGAGGGACATGACATTCGTTCCTCGACAAACTTTAAAAAATCTAAATATACAAAACAAAATTTCCAGAAATTTCCAGTTAATTTGTGGTAACCTTGGATGAACGTTTCCTTTTCTCGTAGATCACGTGAAATCACGAGCTCGTAACCTTCACAGAATCGATGATCGCTTGACCGGCTGCCTCTACCGTTACCATCAGACCATGCCATGTTTTTATTGTTATTTTGCACTGTTGTCGTTAGTTCCGTTCCGATTCTTTGGTTCAGTTCACCGGTAGGCCAAATGCATCATTGCTTTAGAATCGCAGGTTTCACTGTAGCTTAAACAGCGCTCGTTTACTGAAATTCTCTTTTTTACTAAAGTTACACAATTTTTATAAAAAAAAGAAATTTTATTTCAATTCTTTTTAACAATTAAATTGTAACAACACAGCTCAACAAGCTCAGTATATATTGTTTATATGAAATATATATTATTTACATTACTGATTTTGTATTACATAAACATCCCTAACGAGGCCAATTTGCTCTAGAATTTATATTAGTCTTATAATGCTAATGAGTTTATTTTTTTGGACTACCAACTGGAATTTCAAATACAGTAACGTCTGTATATTATATTTTTGCTAAACTAGAAACGATAAAGGTACTTCGAGACTGCGGCTTAAATATTAGAATTAGTTCCGGCGACAGGTTCGTCTAACGTAGAATAACATCCGACCGATTCTTGAAAGGTAAACAGAAACCGTTGTTGTTCAGGAAATCGAGGAGGAAATCATCCGGATGTTCTGATGCCACCATTAATAGCCTTTGACGTATCTTACATACCTGTTTTGCATATAAGCACACGGTGTCATTTATTGATAAACCTCTATTGTAGGAGTCTTCAAACATCAGGCTCATTAATTATTATTTATTAATTTAGCCATTGTTTTCTGAAGGATAGAAAAATAGACCCTACTAAAATAATATAGTGTTCTGTCGTAAGCGGGATATGGGAAAAAAATACTCAAAATTAGACTTAGTCCCAGAATTTGCCCATTTCTTAAGCAACCAACAACAACACAATAAGCTGTAATTCTCAAAGATTTATATAAATTGCCCTATGAAAGTGTCATAACATTATACCGTTTTTGTGACTCTCTTTTTTTAACCATCTATCGATGTTTGCTCGGACAAGGCATTTCGAATTTACGAGGTCTACATCAATGTGTCAATAACTTTGTTTTACTTATCTATCCGGGGTTTTTATATTGTTTACGAGCTATTTGTAAACAAAACATCGTAAAATGTAAGTAACGGTTGATGGTTTCAGACGAAATAGGCCGCCACAGCGTAGTAAGAGCCTATAAAAAGTAATCAAATTATATGTACCCACCTGTTAAACTTATGAGACACGCTTAAACTCAATATACTTTTTTTTTGTGTCGTAAAGGTGACGGATACATAGAAAATTATATTATGGAAAGATAATAAAATGTACAGAAAACAATATGCACAAAAGACGCCTAGAGCAATCTTTTTTAGGCAACTACCGTGGACTTAGTTTAGACTAGTGGTTACAGTCACACTTTGTTAGGAGAAAAAAAACTTACCATTCTTTGTTCGGTTTTAAAGTCTCCCGAAACTTAGTAATACATGTTCGAAATTTCAAGTAGATTAGACAAATATTAAGGGGTTGAGAAATAACAAAAAAGGTAATTTAATGTCTAGTAGCACTCATCAAACAGACCGTTCAAGATTAATTCATAGGTGTGAAAACTGCAACAATATGCGTTTAAAATTATTCTCGGTCTCAATACATACTCCTTCACTTAGTCCTGGGATAGACGCTGTAGTGCCAAATCAAATACAATCATGGCGACGTACCTCAAATTTGTCTACCTCTTTAAGACGACGGGATTCTCCGTGCGATATCAGCTACTTCAGTTCTCTGTCGAAGTAGGAATTTTATGAAACAGAGAAACTCCTAGATTGCGATTTTATGTGCGCATAATACTGTTAAAAAGTGATTAAAATACGTGAATTATAAAAATACAAATATACATACGTTAAAATGTAAACACAATGTTTAATAACATTATTTAACAAATTAATGCTTTTAGAGTCCTGTAGTCCTAAAAGGGAATCTTGATAACTTAACTGTTTGTCCGTTCCTCGTCCACGGCTTTCACGTTAACCGTCTCTGTGGTGCAGCGGTAATGAATGCGACTGCTATGCTCGAGGTCTCGGGCTTGATTCCCGGGTCGAACCAAATGTTTGTATGATCTGTAAACATTTGTTTCGAAGTTTGGATGTTTTCTATGTATAATATGTATGTATTTACAAAAAAAAAGTATATAAGTATTCTATCAGTCTGTCTAGTTATCATAGCACAAGTTCTGCTTAGTTTGAAATTAGACGATGTTGGTGTTAAATATCCGAAATTTTTACTTATTATATTAGGGACTGTCAACGCTAGAAAACTATAGATTTGAGTTCATCTGTATTTTTTTTTAAAATGGTTTTAAGGTTTTAAAAATATTGAGTGTCTGAAACTACTTATCCGTTTCAATGATCCTTCTTTGAAGTGCTATTTTTTTCTTAAGAGCAAGTAGCGCCCTCTAAAATCTTAATTGTTGGCTATTTTATAATATAGGGGTCAAATTAGTACATGAATATAAACCTTTCTTTTTTTCGATGTGGAAACCCTCCCGGGTTTTAACCGACCGAGGTTTGGGCTGTGTGTCAGATCCATTACCGATCTGATATCGAATAAAATAAGAAGGACCCGCGAACTTAAGACTTAAGGAACTCGAACTTTTTCCTCCAGCATCTCCTTTCTCTTAATTTCTTTGGCGCGGCTTATGGCCAGCTTCAGAGTTTTCCGCGCCTCTCGGTACTCCTCATGAAGCTGGTCCTCCCCGCCTTCTTCGCGGTGTCGCCGCCGACTACGGGTGTAGGACCTCCGGGCACGAGTACAGGCCACACGGAGGTCCGCCAACTCCTGGGACCACCAGTAAACCTCCTTCCGTGGAGGCCGGCAACCTCGGAGAGCTTGGACTACCTGAATTAACCTCATTCACTGTTTTCATTCAGAAGCACAAAGACATTGTGTGTTTTTGTACAGGAGGGGAGCTACCACCACCATCGCTGCTCCGTCATAAGATCATCATCAAGAATAAGAAGAAACATCATCATCACCATAAAAAGGAAGATTCCGTGGCGTCGGAGGAGAGTGATCCGCGACCTGACCCCTTGCCTCAGGGCAACGGTGATGTCTCTACGGCTACGGTTTGTACTTTTATTGTTTTTTTTTAATGTTGTTGGAACTGAACGCTATGGTTACCTGATGGTAAGTGGCTACTGCTACGTAATGGTACACATTTTTTCGACAATTAATTAAGTCCAGTATCAGTACAAAGAAATAAAATTGAAACTTCTTTTTGTAATTCTGAATTAACAGTTTTTTACTACTTAAATAACATTTTTTTTTGACTGCCTGTCTACTTGTCTGTTTGTTCCGGCTAATCTCTGCTAATTTGTCGTGTGGTGACAGAATAAGAATACGAAGTATCACTACCGGTATTCATTCCATGAGTATCGTAAGAGGCGACTAAGGGAGCAAATTACGCAGGACATCACTACAAAGAGAAGGAAAACTTGAATACAACTCTATGCCAATTCGTCTGGTCACCGTAGACCAAAACCTTCTTTCTAAGGAGAAGTCCATGTCCAGCAGTGGACTGGTAAAATTTGTTGATAAATTATTAATCGGTTAACTGGCAGAAAATGCCTTAGGCATTAAGTCCACCGATGCATGTATTTGTGCATAAAGTTGTAAATACGTAAATAAATCTCCATAACATCTGGACCGATTTTGATGCGACTAACTGGCAGATAACCGAGGATATGAAGAGTAACTTAAGATATTTTTATTTTAGAAAAAAAAGACTTGCATGAAATTAAAATTGAAATCAATGAAATAGTGAAGAATATTCGATTCTAAACCCACAAAAATCGTTGGTTATGTGACAGGGCACGGATAGTCATCCATACTAATATTATAACTGCGAATGTAAGTTTTTTTGTTGCGGTTTATCGCGAAAACTACTCAATCGATCGTCATGAAATTTTGTACCATACTTACTTTTGTACCGTATTAGAAGCAACATAGGATACTTTTTATAAAAAAAACAGTATAATGATCTGTCAAGAAACATTGTGGCAGACCCAATTCCACGCGACCGAAGCCGCAGACAAAAGTTAGTAAAATATATTTTTACGTAGGAGAGAGAAATCAGAAATTCAATTTTAGAAATTAATTACGAATGAATGTGAAGGCTATTAGTGCTCATAATTAAATTCTTATCGATTTTAAGTTATACAACTTAATGTACAGATTTTTTATTGATAGGTATGTATATGAAACATTACGATCAGGCCACTTTGTGGTTAGATAACTAAATTTAATAATATTAATCAGTAGTGGTTCTGTTCGTGGTCAGATAAAACAAGTTGGACGTGGTTATTATCATACAACACTAGTGGTGTTGGATTATATTGTCTATGGTGTGTTTTACAATACAATAAAAGTTAGCGCAGTTAGTTGCGTGAAGAGGAAGTCTTTATAATTCATTGTATAGATACAATCTGTAATTAAATAGTTTGCGTGTTTGTTTACCCTTTCTACTCATAAAGCTCAAACCGTTAGAATAGAGCGATTGTATATCGGCATACTGCACGGTTGGCCTAGTAGGCGGTCACCACGCGGCTCTCTACTGCGTTGAGTGTTGTGGGTTCAAACCCCACATGGGACAACACTTTGTGTGATCCATAAATTATTGTTCCGAGTTGCGTTCTTTGTGTCCGTTTCTTATATGTTTACAAAGTCCCTCGCGATACAAGACTTAATCTTATCTTAACTGTAGTCTTTTAAAAAAAATACGTACATGTATATAAAAGATTATTATGATATAAAACATCAACAGAAACAGACTTATGCTATTCTATGTGTTGATTTATGACTAATCTACATAACATATGATTTCATTTTTTTACTTGAAATAAAAATATTTTGACTTATATACGTTGCGGTTGACTCATCGGGGGTCCTTGGAATCCTCTTACTCTGAGTGCTCGTAAATGAATTGAATCAATTTGAATTACACGTATAATGTATATGTGTCTGAACCAACCAGTCTGACCAGCGTGGTATAGTAGGCCAAAACCATGTTTAAAGAGAAGCCTATGGTTAGCTGTGTACTAATAAAGGCCGTTGATGATGATGATGCTTGCCCGCAGCTGATCCGTCAAGGTTCTTCGGAATCATCTGATTCTGATAGCTCATCGGGTGAAGAAGAGGCGGGCGGCGTGGACAGCGCTGCGGGTGAAGACGCTCGTGAAACGCACGCGGGCGCCGAGATCTCTGCGCTCGTCAACTACGTGCAACCAGTGCATTTTAGCTCCTTTGAAAACTCTGAAAGTAAGTATACCCACTCTTGAAATCTTACATAGTACTTTGGATTTATACGTCATACAAGTTCTGTCACATACAAATTACATTGACGTTGAATTTTTTACTTTTTTTTTTTAACGTGTGGAAACCCCCTCGGGCCGTCACCCCACCGGGGTTTGCGGCGGGGTGGTGTGTCGGAATCGGACCGACTAAAACCACACGATGTGCCACTCTGCGCCTGACATAGGAGGGATCCGGGAACAGCTGCTATTACGACATCCAGATCCCTCCTAGACATTGACGTTGAATAGGTTAACCTTACTTCTTTAGTATCACATGGTTTTACAGAAAGGTGTACTTATACCATATCTGCATAGTAATAAAATAACTATAAATTTAAATAAGTAGACATAGTTCGTATAGGTAACAAACTTACCCTTGTTGCTAAGCTTGATATTTTACGATACATGTAGCTATTTTGTGTGAGAGAACATTTTATAAATGTAACTCTAGATAACAACTCATGATTATTATTAAAGAATATCTAGGCATATCTAGAATTGTTTTGTTAAAAGACACAAAAATGTAAAATATGTATCGAACTTACAACAACCGTTTATTGGCTATACATAAAGTAATTTTCATTAATTAGTACGTACGACGTACGTACGAGTACGTGCACGCCACAAGCGTAGTGCAATAGGGTGTACATGCATCACTCTGGCAGGACAGAAAATACATAGAAAACAGACGTTTTAAACTAATTTCATAAGTAAAGTTGATTTCATAGGTAAAGACCTAGTGTAATTCTATATTTTATATTAGTTCATAGTACGTGTGAATGTAGATACACCCCTCTGAAGATAATTAAGGTGACGTCCATTTTACTCTATGTAGTTATAATTAATAAACGAATGTGGTACAGAGAAGAACCGCTTCTACGAGATGTCGTCGTTCGACGAGAAACAAGCGACTACACTGTTGAAAGAGCGTCCCATCGAATTCGTCAACTACAACAAGCATCAGCTATCTCGAGTGTATCCCGCCGGCACTAGGTTCGACTCTTCGAATTTCATGCCACAGGTAAATATATCAATACTACTTTTGCCTGTATTTATTGAAAATGACAAAGTTCCATATAACTTTGATCCCTTGAAAAGAAAATTTCACCTCTAAGAAGGTAACCCTTAGAGGTGAAATTTTCTAAAAATCCTGTCGCGCACATCAAAAGCATTGGATACCAAAATTTCAAATTTGTAGCACCAGCGACTAAAGCTCTACGTTGATGAACCAGGCAGACAGCGCAAGTAATATTGTATGCAAAGATTAATTAACCATTCATTGAACGAATGAATGATGAATGATCATATGGTATCATATCTCCTAAACAGATAGACTGATTTTGATTGAGTATTCTAAAGGTGTGTTTGTTAATAACATGAATTGCTAAAAACGAATCAGTCGTCGATCGTCTCTTTTATAATTGTCGTTTTTAGTTGAGATCATTTTAAATTTATTCTTATGGAAATATACTTTTACAGACAAAATAGATAGAGTAAATAAAATGATGTCAATTGATATGTAAGTATGCATGTTACAGTAAAAGCGTGGACTCCGGTTAATCCTAAGATTTGCCAGTAAAAATTAAGATTTACCAAATATAAATCATAAAAGTTCGAACTGTTCTGTGATAATCGTTTATTTCAATGTTTTACTACCATTCTCTCAGTAAATCTTAGAATTTACCTTAAAGACACGATAAATGTTGAAATAAACATGTCACAAGAACATTGTTATGGAATCATGCCAAGCGATTGTCATGGAATTGTTCAGACTTTAGCCATTAAGGGTTGGTAAATCTTAGGTTTTACTGGCAAATCTTCGGATTAATCGTACTTCGGATTTTTACAGTAATATGCCCCTATATTGAGACAGTAATTTCAAACTTCGTTAAAATACTGGAATTGTTTTATAAACAAATAATCTTACCACATAACAATTACATATATCGATAGATTATAAAATAATCGAGTAGGTCGTTATGAAGTAATTTATTATTATTAATAATAAATTACTTCATAACGAAATAAATCAATATGATTTATTTTACTAACACGATCTGGTTTATATTTTCATTGTATGAGAAAACGACCAAATCTTATTTGTTTTTCCAAACGACGTGCTGCAAGCTAAATGCCATTGATGCAGGTGTGACAGTTATCGTGGTAAGGGTGTACAACACAATGCCATGATGACTGTCATGTCATGCCTTTATGTCCTCAAGCGAGGCGTGGAAAAGCATCATACTAGGCCGCTATAGTGTGGGTTACCATACTGCATTGTCTGCATTTACAATGGTGACCACAACTCTCGGATTCTATTTATGCTTTCCATCAGGTAGAGTAGAAATATGTTGCCAGGTTGTTAAAAAAAATGAATACTAATCTTTTGGTCTAGTGGTTAGTCATCCTGTCTGCTGAGCTAGAGATCAAATGTTGAACTCCCACCTGGGACAAATCGATGAGCGCGATACATAACGCAGGCTCACAGTTTGAGATCATGTACGAAGTGTAATATTAAATAACATACTTATCTTATATTAAAAATATTGTTTTTTTTTTATAATTTTTTGTAATGAGGAATGTCACTTAAAAATTGATATAGGTGCCCCTTCGGGTTCATAACTTGTTGGGAATTGTTTAAGTTGGATTTATTCGTTTTTCTTTTATTCCTTACCTTTTCTAATTACGTGAGTTTACATGACTTTAGTCAGATAGAGATTGAAGAAATAAGTATTATTTTTTTTCTTTTAGAAATGTTCAGTAGTTAGTATTATTTTTTTATTCATATTTGTAAATATGATGTACTCTATTGTGACTATTTATATAAGTATATACAATATGTAAATAACCTCTGTGCCCTTGCCTGCCTTACAAAATTTCTACACCACCCGTAAGTTGACTGGATGAGAATGCCCTGGGCATTAAGTCCGCCAATATACAAATGTAGTGCATAAAGTTTGGAAATATATAATACTCTCAGCTTGGAAGAGTGCCGGGGAGACGGTAATAGACCTGCCTGACGTTAAGTGTGTCCATTAGGGTGTCCCTTATATGACAAAAAAAAATTTTTTTTCGAATTTCGAAATGCATACCCTCTATAATTTTTACTAATGCTATAAGATACTTAAATATAAAATTTTATCAATCTAGCATAATTGCAACCAGTGCCGACCGAGCTTCAAAGTTTAGTAAAAAACGTGTTTTGTCCTAAAATTTCAGTCTTCTATAATTTCACTATAAATGCAATGAATTAAGTGAATAAAATTAAATAATAAATTAGATGAACATTAATCTTTAATTAAAAACATAAAGAAATAAGAATCATTCAGGGTAACTTCTTTTTAGAGTAGTTTTTTTACAGTCTGGATACAATTTTAGATGTTCCTGGACACAGCGCAGCAAGAACTGTTTTTGTTCTTCTTCAGCCGTGATAAGTCCGTTAAAATCTTGCATTAATTTAACAGCCCTTTCAGCAGTATCATTTACAACTCTCAAATAACTTATTCTTCTTTTAGCCTCCAGAAAAGCAGCATTGTTATTCCAAGAAGATACATCTTCCTTTAGAAAACTGTCGTCGATCAGCAGTCGTGATAAAAATTGTTTGCTCTTTTCCGATACGAAATCATCCAGTGCTTTGTCTAAAAAAAAAGAAAAATAAGTTAAATAACAAATAAAAATCAACAACAATTTTGAAAATAAATAAATAAGTATTGGACATTGAAATTGAAATCCAACAAAAAGTCAATTTAACTTACCAAGCAACTTTTGAGTCAGTTCTTCCTTCGACGGGTCATAGCGTTTGCTAAAATCCGAGATTTTGTCCCTGTTGAAGTTGGCAATCATCTTCTTCTTAGTTTGGTTGTCAACTTCATCATCAAATAGTGATAGAATGACTGTCTCTTCACATAAATACCACAAGTGATGGCTGAACTTGCTTATAGAAGCTTTAGAAATTGTTGCGTCAACTTTTTCATACTCTTTTAACATCTTCAAGAAGCGCAAATCTTGATTAGGTGCTTTGGTCGCCACTGTACATTCGAGCCAAGGTTTAACATATAATATTACGAGAAATAAGCAAACATCTTGTAGAGCCTTTTTGTCCTTCGCAGTTACTCTGCATTGTGACTGAAGTAAACATATTTTTAAAGAATAGATCGCTCTCGCCATCCAGCGTGCCTGATGTATAGCTCCGGGGGGCCTTAGTTTTAATTTTTCCTCTGTGTCTCCTCCTAAAAATATTACGCACAGTTCGACCAATTCGCGGTAATCATCTCTTACAAAACCTTTATCTAATTCTGCCTTATAAAATAGTAACAACGCTTGAATGTCTGTCTCGGCAACCCGTGCTTTTACGAAATTAAGAGATGGTTCAATTTTAGTACAATCAATGTTTTTCCAATTTTCTTGGAACTTTTTGAACATTGGAATATCTGGGCTACTAGTAATTTGCTTAATCTTGGTTTCAAAGACAGCTTTTAGGACCAATTCATAAACATGATGACGACAGGCGAAAAACAACAATTCTCTTCCTAAAGTTTGCTCCAAAATAGCACAAGCTCCATTGAAACGGCCCATATTGGAAGCTGTTGTGTCGCAGCACATTATTTGCACTTTATCATAAAGGTTCCAGTCAAAGAGAGCTGCTGATACAGCCTTCGCTTGATGTTTTCCAGAAGAACTTTCTAGTTTCGGCACTGCAAGAAGCTGCTCTCTATCGTCAAATGAAGCTATAACTGGCAAGCGTTCTTCTTTTGAACTCCGTACATCCAACCCCGGTAATAGTTTTCCATCCCAATGGACTGTGACTATGTCGGGTACATTGTTTTGGAAGTTAGATTTTATTGCTTCTGCCCTTGATTTTCTAGTTTCAGTACGAATTCGCTGAATCGAGGATTTGTTAATACAGAAATCATCGCTGCTCAGACCAAGCGCTTCTACCACCGCATTAAGAATGTAAACGGTATCTCTAATGCTTAACTGGCATCGATCTAAAGCTGCAACTAGTTTAGGTGTTATAAGATTCTTTCTACCTCTTTTTGAACTTTGTTCATGGCAGGGAACGTCCGGCAAGCTGAGTTCAGAATTCAAGATCTGTTCTTCGTCTGAATCTTCTACACTGTCTAAGTTATTTGTGGTGGAAGTAGATGCAACAGCTAGTGATTCTCTTTGTCTTACAATCCTTTCCTCTTCTTCCAATCGTCGTTGTCTAGATCTTTGTTCTTTTTCCGTCAATTTTTTATCTACACCACCTAAGCATCCCGGTCGACCTGGCTCTCTCTGTTTCATTAAAAATAATTTATCTTCCTCTATTTTCATTCTCTCAAAAGCATCAGCATGTGCAATATCAAACAAATTATCAAGATTAATTATAAAATTGTTCTCACGACTCTTAAACGTAATCTGAGTTTTCTTACAATTTTTTTGCAACTCTCTCCAAACATGATATAAATCAATAAGTTTCTTCACGCAGTTAGGAAATGCCCTTGTTGGAATTCTTGCTTTTTCCCAATATATGGTGCACTCCCTAATCACAAGATTTGCACTTTCACTAACAGTCAATTTAACCTCACGAATATTGTAAACTAGGACTGAGAGAACTGGTCGGTTAGATGGTAATTTTGCACCATTTATTTGGTAGCTAGTCAATCCGATAAGAAAAATATTTTGTTTATCACTCTGTAATTCCACCGACATGTTTACGCACTAAACAATGAAGCACTAATAGTCTCAAAAATCACGTACGAAATGGCAAATAAAACATGTCGTAACAGGTCACTGGGCAGTACTTAAGCAACTTGTATCGACAAGTTTAAATAGCAAGTCGGCACGGGTTATCGTTTATATATCGAACTAATATTTTTTTCTAGACAATATAGGGTTATTACGAAACTTTTAAGAAGGTATGCGTAAAAAAATATCGAACTTGAAATTTAAGGGACACCCTAGTGTCCATAAATATATCTCATGAAATATGAATATTAGTTTAATTATCGCGATGATATATTGATTTAAAATTTAATGTTCTACTCTACAGTATGTAAACTGTAAATCTTTCTTATTATACATTCCTTACTTTAAAAGGCTCACAAAAAACTTTCAGCGGTAATATACGAACACCACTCACATTTAACAGCCTCGGTGGCGCAGCGGTAGTGAATGTGACTGCTGTGGTTGAGGTCTCGGGCTCGATTCCCGGGTCGGATCTAATGTTTGTACGATCTGCAAATATTTGTTTCGAAGTTTGGGTGTTTTCTATGTATAACATGTATGCATTTACAAAAAAAATATATAAGTTTTCTATCAGTCAGTCTAGTTATCATAGCACAAGCTCTGCTTAGTTTGAAACTAGATGACGTTGTGTCAAATGTCTGAAATATCTATTTATTTATTTATTTATATTTATCTATATAGATATATCTCGTATATTATATTAATCACACATATGTATTTAACTAGGCTGATGTTTTGAGCCTTTCGACTGGGGTGATGCCACGACCTGACTAAAAGCCTATTAAGGAAATCTTTCATTGCTTTAGATGCCTGGAAGCCGAACCGCCCCACCTTTTTTTGGGAATGGGGTATTCTAATCTTCAATGTGCTAATTTGCACCGTATACTTTAAAAAAGATTGGAAAAACCGGTGGATATCAAAGACGTCCTAATAAAATTTGACACACGGAATTAGGCCCAGTTAATGTCAGATAATAACATATACACACAACATTTAGCTGTTAAATAGTATTATAAGACTGATATCTATCTGAATCTTCATCAGAAATTGCTAAAACTGGCCCGTAGTCTACAAACATCAGTGGTTTAAACATACCTGAAGTTATTGTCACGTTATGTCTCATCATCAGGTATTTTGGAACGCGGGATGTCAGCTGGTTGCGCTTAACTACCAGACATTGGACTTAGCGATGCAGCTGAACTTGGGCACGTACGAATACAATCGACGCTGTGGTTACTTACTCAAACCCGAGTTCATGAGGAGAAAGGTAATGTTAATGAGTTTAAATAAAAATTGTAGGTAACATTTTCAGCGAGGGAATGCATTTCACGCTGCCCATATTCAAAGGAGGAGGGTTAGGGTCCATTATACCTGCTGATTCTATAGGTGGGAGGAGGGGACCTCGTAATTTCTGATTAAGGCCAGACTAGAAAAATAACTAACTGTATTGATCATGCTTAATGTTGCGATAAAGAACCCAATCAAGGCGAGAATTTTTTTTTTAGGCTGCAATGGTTGGTGAACAGGACTTACAGCATAGACTACAACATATGTCTCACTCTTTCATCTTCTTCCTGCTCTAGTTGACGCTCGTCCAAAAGATCACAGTACACAACACTATTATTTAAGTATCTCTATTCCAGGACCGTCGCCTTGACCCCTTCGCCGAGAGTACAGTAGACGGTATCATTGCCGGTACACTCTCCATAACAGTACTCTCGGGCCAACTTCTCACTGACAAGCGATGTGGGACTTACGTCGAAGTGGACATGTTTGGTCTACCGGCAGACACTGTGCGTAAGAAGTTCAGGACGAGAGTTGCGCCGAACAATGGCATCAATCCTGTGTATGGGGAGGAACCTTTTGAATTTAAAAAGGTAGGTTTCTTTCATAATTTGTTAAAAAAAAATACAAAATCAGTGCACAATTGAGGGAGTAATTGGTAAACACACATAAAACAAATACGTACAATAAAAGATAGAACCTCCTCCTTTTTTGAAGTCGATTAAAAAGGAGGATTTTTTTGTTTTTTTTTTTGGTGAATTCAGTAGGATTAAGTAAATTAGACTATTTACGTCAGGATAAAACATCTAGGAACTTCGTTTGGACCATGAACGCAAATGAAATTGAGAAATATTTATGAAATCATCATTATCATCATCATCAAGAGTTATTAGGGAATGGATTCATGGAATACTTCTAGAAAATTTACTTAACATGTATTTTCAATAAACATGCTACTTTAAATACAAAAATTCTATACTTGACATGACAAATCTGAACAGTATTTGTTGGTTCATTGTTGAAACGCATTAACGTCTGGAGATACAAGTCGCATCCGAATTTTTATGTATTGGATAAAAATACATTGAGGATAGTATGGCAGACTATGTTACTGTCGGCCACGACCTTTAGGAGCGGGGCAGTGACCTTAAGCGCAAATAAATTGCGGGGAACCAGCCATTATATATGCAAATCATTTTTTGGTTTGCTGAAGTGTTGTTTTCCTGAAATATTGATGTTGATCAAGTGTAAAAGTGTATGTTTAAGAATAGCTCTCAAACAAGTCTATTTATTTAGTCAGTTATGGAAGTATGTAGTCTTAAAAGAACTAAAAACACCTTCAAAGAGATCAAAAATTGCATATAGTTTATCGTTTTTAAGAAGTTATATACTAAATTACACTATTGAAATTACGTTTCCAGAAACAGTCGTTTAATGGTTAGAGTAAGCCACAAACCGCACTAACGTACATTTATCTATCCGCAAAGCTGTTCAATATAGTTCATCAAATTGAACAGCACTTCAAACAGATACACCAACGTGATTACTATTACTTGCCAATTCTAATGTACAACGGTGTTAAGTAATAATAAACGTATATTAAACGTAAATTATAAAATAAAAAAATACAGTATGGTACAGAGAGAACCCTACCAGTGTTTTGCGGTGGGGTGATATGTCGGAATCGGACCGACTAAAACCATTCGGTATGCCACTATGCGCCTGGGATAGCAGGGATCTGAGAACAGCTCTTATTACGATCGAAGACAGCTGCTAAGACAGGCCTTAGGGTAAATTCTACATTTAGGTGACGTACGGTACACGCGGACGTCGTCATTGCCACTGTAGCGAATGGAGGGAAATACCCGATTCATCTACTCGCAGCTGCATTTAGGGCGGCATAAGACGCTTGAAAGCGAGCTCCACCTCCCAGTTTTTTTAAACTATGAGGACGCTGTTTTACCCAAGCGGACCGCCGGCGTGTATTGAGCCGAGTCCACATTGCAGTCATAGTGGAGGCAGGAGGGACTCCAATCTCTTTCTAGCGACCAAGTGCAGGTACTTCTCGAAGCAGACGTGCCCGGTACGTTAAAAAGATCCTGCGTCAGAACGTTAAAAAGCCAGCACGTAGACCCTCCGGGACGACCAACAGACCTCTTGCTACTCACGTATCTCTTCAGGCGGGGCTACTGCTACCCGTCCGGTTCTCAGCCGTTCGCTGATAAGCTTCGGCGAGCACTTCCGCCTTTAAATCCCACGGTGGAGTTCCAGCCAAAACGCACGCTGCTTCTTCGACACAGTGCAGTAACCGCGTATGGTTCTAACGACTAATATTCTCTGGAGGCGTTAGAGGCATACTTTATTCTTGGTGGTCAGAACTGGTACACCTTACAGTGCCATTGATCGGACAACCCCAGTGTGCAACCATCTTGTCGCGACACTGGCTCCCAAATTGGGCAAAAATCACCCAGGGGCAGAAGATGCATCGACCAGTTTTAGAGCAAGCTGTCCGAAGTCCTTATCGAAGAGTTACCTCCCGTCGAGGTCAGGCCTGATTATTTGCAAACTTTAAGTTTGATAATGGTACAATGAGTGTGGTTATAAAAATAAAAATAATATTTATTTTGAAATACATACTCGTACAAAAACTTGTCTAACATACGAGATTTATTTAAATGTATGTAACAAGTTAATGAGTGCTAATTAATTTTAAAGAATGGCATAATTATACCTGACAAATGTGCATTTAGTAAATCGACGAATTATTCATATAAATATTCATATAATATGTGTACATTTCATTATACGAGTATTTCTAAAATAAATTTAATTTTGTTACGAACCAGGTTTATAATTTGGATTTCGTAGCATGAGGCTATTAGTTTATGATTAAAAATATCTACGAGTACATCTAAAATGTGATTCTCCTATCTACTAGATGTAATGTAATGAAAATTTGGAATTATGGTTTTTAGAATTTAGCAAATTCCACGCCTAATTCCTAATACTGTCAGCACCTTTCTTTAAGGTGGAGTATTTTCTTTAAACTCTGAAAAACTGGCTTCAGGTCAAGTAACACAATCACATAAGAATAATAAAACAGCTTATCAAATGTCAAAGATGACTCAAGCAAGAAAACTTCCTCTTTTTTGAACTTGCTTAAAAATAGACACAGTACAATATCACAGAACATTTTTATCATTTAGAGATAAATTTGATTTACACATCACACAAATTGAAACAACGTTACTTGTGATAGTTGCATACAATGTATCACTCGGTGATACGACTAATTCTCACATCAGCGATTCCTTTAAGACTGGCATATGGTGCTTGTCACTTTGCGATATCTGTTTACAAGTAATGTGTCTGGGATGCGCCGGCGCCGGCACAATGGAATTTAGCGAGTTTCGTTTTAATGTTGGATTGAGAGGAATGAATGACAGGATTCAGCTGCACAGATGACCTAATGATACACTGATTTGTTTATGCTGTTTTGTGCAATTTGTATCTTTTGAATTTATTTGAATAATCAACTCACAATTGTATTTTTTTGTAAAGGTTTGTTGGCCTGGCAGTGAGTAAGTGTTCGTGACTGCTAAGCTAGAGGTCATGGTTTCAATTTCCATCCAGTACAAATGTTTATATTCGTATCGTTTATTTGCATGCCACCATGTTATGAACAGATAGTAAACATGATATGATTGAAAACTAGGAACAACCGTAGACCCGTAGGGCACAGTAAATTACAATATTAACTCTTAGAATACAGCATGGTTCTAATAAAATTAAATTTTTACAAACACGATATTTGTTGGTAGTATTAGTAACTTAGGAACACAATGATTGGTTACTTGACACGACCACTTTTTCAGACTAATGCTGCAGGGAAAAATAAAAGGCAAGAGAAAAAGAAGCAAGTAGAGCATACATAAAGAAGAAAATGGTAGTACAGAGAAAAGTGATGATTTTAAAGACTTGGCTCTAAAATTAAGAGATATAGAGATACCATTAGTAATATTCAGGAAACGTAATCATAACTAAAATAATTGTTACACTTCAGACTTTTATAATAAAATAACAATTTCAATTACAATAATAACAATTACTCGGTATTTCGACGTGTCTTAGCTAGATGGCGCTGTAATATGTATTTTTGTTGAAGCCGTACGTGGCGCCGCTGCCACATAAGCAATATTTGTTTACTATTTATATATTAATTGTGCAATAGGCCAACCGAGGCCGCCATACTACAATGTCTGCATTCGCAATGAGTGTGGCGAACACCACTCTTGGATTCTATTCATACTTTCCATTAGTTAGAGTAGTCACTTTGGTAGGCTTTAAAAAAAAACCTTTATTTGTAAATATTTGTTTATTTCTATAGACACACCGTATCACATTATCTGATAATTTGTTGCATATTATTATGGACATAGGGACTATTTGAATATAATGTAATATGGCAACGCTGCGGCCCCGTGACACGATCCATTGCGACAAAATTTCCGAAAAACGAGGCAGTGGTCAGACCCCTCTTCGAGTCCCACGCAGTATTTATATACGCGGGATGTTAGATTCAAATGTTAACGAATTCTTGGCCAATCCTGTATTATATTTATATAATTTATTAGTAATGAAGTTTAATGTAGCGAACTTTGGGGAGGGCTATGTAGGGCAGTGGACGTCTTTTGGCTGAGATTGTGATGGATGAGGATAAAAATAAAAACTTGAAAAAACTCTTTCTATGTGCCTATGTGTCGCCACGCCGCTCTCTACAACACTGAGTGTTTTGGGTTCAAATCCTACGTGGGACAACACTTTGTGTGATCCACAAATTGTTGTTCTGAGTCTGGGTGTTCTTTGTGTCCGTTTCTTGTATGTTTGTGAAGGGCTTCGCAACACAGGATTTATGAATATATAATAACAGTATTAGAAAGAAAAAGGATTAAACAGACTTTTTTTTAAATTTGTTTTTCTTATTCTTTTTATTTGTTTGCAAATCAATGATGATAAATTGCTGGAATTGTATAACGAATGGCTCTTAATAATAATGCGAACTGCTTACAATAGATAAATTTCGGTTCTACTAACTAATATCTCACGATTTTTGCTTCCACTTAAATATCAAAGTTCACAAATACAGTTCTTGGTAATACATACAAATAAATGGGAAGGTCAAACATTTAATGAAAAGTTTTCATATGGATCCATTATATTTCTTTTAGTAGAAATCGATGTCGAATCGAATAACGAATGTAATTGAAGAGATAAGTTGATTTAATTTTTTTTTTAATTATTTCAAGGTGGTATTACCTGAGTTGGCAATAATCCGTATAGCTGCTCACGAAGAAAGTGGCCGATTGCTGGGTCATCGAGTCTTACCGGTGGTGGGGTTATGTCCTGGCTATCATCACGTCAACTTGCGAACCGAGTTGGGATTACCTCTAGCCGCTAGTCTCTTGCTCCTTGTCGATGTTAAGGTGAGCAACTAATACATACTTACCACAGACAATTATTAGATTAGTATCTTAATAACATATAACGCTATTTTTTTTCTTATCTTAGTTTATTATCAATGTTTTCTTATTTCTTTCTTCTCATAATTTGCGATAGGTTTAAGTTTAGTAGATAATAAATCGAGTCGAGTATTCCAAGTCAAGTCGAATCAATAATTCCAGCTTCCCGTAGTGAGAAGAAATTCATCATTCGTGCGAAGAGTTCGCCTGTGTACCGGATATTACGGAAGAAACGGTTCACGTTTCCGTTTATGGTCTATAAACGGATCTAGATGATAACTATCTCCAATAATTTTTTGAATAGATGTGATTTATGAAAAAGGCAAAATTGTGCGTTAAACTCATAGTGTTAAGGAGCATTTTTGGACTTCTTTCATATAAGGATATACCTCCGTTATCCCGTGTGCTGGTGATCAAATGAAGTTCACAAGAAGTCTACTATATAAAAGCGTACATTGCTATAAAGGACTAGAAGAATAATCGATGCTGACCACGATCTAGAATGCCAAGTAAAGCTAGTGAACTTACTACGATTAATCCGGCTTCTAACATCGACTTGTATGTGATACGATTACAAAAGGGCTGTGTGATGTAGACTTAACTGTTTATAGTTACTGAATTATTGTTCTGTATTGTCTATGCTTAGTAAGTAACGAATATCGTTGGGCATTTTTGATTAATAAGTGGGTATACTAATACAAATTTGTAATAGTTGTAATAATGTTTTGATTTTAAAAGCTTGTTTTAGAGCTGAAATAGTTGTTTATTGTGTGGGTTGTCTTAAATTTTATGAAAGAATTTAGGTACCGAACTACTGCTGAGTGGAATATTTTATATTAACTAGGACGTACGGGTCAGTTAGTAAATAGGTTGGAATATGATTGCTCAAGCTGCCTCATTCCGGGTGCTTACGAACTCTGCCAGAAACCCTTAAAGTTTCTGACCACTGGTAATGTACCATGTCTTTTAGAAGTCAGCTTTTGGTAAAATTTACAACTGTTTTGTGTAGACTTTCATTTTTTTTAATTATGTTAACCAGGGATTAAAATCAATATGACAGTTTTCGTTAATCACATTGAAGACATACAGACATACTTTTGAAGTAAATTCTGTAGGAATAGAACAGCAAATTTTACTAAGAAAATATATTAAAAAAAAACCTATTAAAGTTTAGAACATTTGTATTTCGTCGTCTCCCGGGATCCTTTAATACCAAATCGTTATGACCCCAAAATTATCACAAACATAATTATTTTGAAATATTTTTATTTAGGATTACGTACCTGATCGGCTGTCGGAACTAGCGGAAGCGTTAGCGAACCCCATCAAGTACCAGAGCGAGCTGGATAAGCGCGAGCACCAGTTGTCTGTACTCACCGAAGATACAGATGTGCCAACTGAAGCCAAGAAGACCAATGAAGTTGAAAAGACTGACCGACCAGTCGCACATCCTGTAAGTACAGATACGTTGTAAGAAATTTAAGCTTAAACATGGAAATTTTCGACTTTGTTCTTTTTTTTTTTTTTTTTTTTAAATAAGAGACCTATCAAAGTGACTCTATTCTGCCTGATGGAAGGCATGAATAGAATCCAAGAGCGGTGGTCGCCGCACTCACTTCTATTTTTGATCAAGCTCAGTTTAACAAATGTAACACATCTTTTAACGATATTATCAACATTTACTGACTGCAGTGCGTTGAGATCATAATAATTTGAGGTCAGCTGTTTTCTGAATTTTAAACTCTTAGTGGTAAAATTGAATGTAATTTTGTGGAGTCGACTTTGCTAGAGCGAAATAAAATAAAATGGGTATGATAA
Source organism: Hypercompe scribonia (assembly GCA_949316085.1). Taxonomy (NCBI): domain Eukaryota; kingdom Metazoa; phylum Arthropoda; class Insecta; order Lepidoptera; family Erebidae; genus Hypercompe; species Hypercompe scribonia. The sequence continues at coordinate 20,203,728 of OX438974.1, forward strand.
TACACATACATGTAGTATGATTAGGGATCTATTTTATTATGACTTGAGAAAAGAATTAAAAAAAATGTGACTTATCCTGAATCTGATGTTAATATACTTTTTTGAAGGTAAAATTTGATAAAGAAGATGGCCCAGAAAGCAGCAGTCCCCGCCGGGACCTCGCTAACGAGACTATAAACTTAATAGAACACGAAATGCAAGCCCTCCCGCCCCAGCCGCAAGAGAAACCCTCACACGGTATGACGTCACCACTCTCTATACTCAAGTCTTTAGTTCCGTGGAGTAAGTAAGTCTTCTTCTCTCATTTCAACTATATTTTGGAGTGTCTAACATGAGTCAACTAACTGTGAGTGTATTTGCCTACAGCTGTGTTTGTCACTTTGTAGATAACTACTACCTAATTAAACTCGCTATTTGGCATGTCAGCTTATTATTTTTTTCTGTAGACGATTTCGTGAAGTATAAATAAAATATGTGTGGATGGTATAAATACTCAAGTACGGCATAATGGACGCACCTTGATAGTGCAATGAAATTGTTTACTGTGAGAAAGTCATGATTCAACAGAAACGGAGCTGTTCGAAACCACGTTCCCTCAGAAAACAAGTGTCCTTCATTGCTCTGATACTTGGAGGGGGGAGAAAGAATGCCGCATTGGGTATTCAGTCGAATAGTTTACAATATTCGATCGAATACATAATGGTAAAAAAATATGGCCGAAAAGTGCCGAATATTCCTGGCATTTCTATTTTATACTGCTTTATTGCTCGAACGGTTAGCATATGCGATTGCCGATCACGATGTATCAGGTTCGATTACCCGGTCGGGCCAAAAAAGTGAAGTATTGAGATTATGAAAGAAATGTTTAATAACAGCCCGGAGTTTGAAAGTTGGGGTCTCAAGCCTCGTGCTTTAGAGAGCATGTAAAGCTGTCGGTACTGCGCCTGATCTTGTCAGATTGTGTACCAATATATGGGTTGGTCTCCATTGGGGCTTATCCATTCATCTATAGGTAGTAGAACCATACCGAATTCGGGCCGGTTCGACCGGGGCAGTACTACCCTCCCACAGGAAGCGACTCTAAAGCGACAGCATCCGTGCTGTCGTGTTCTGTTGATGAGTGCGAGACCGGAGGCCTATTGATGCAGGCGTGACAGTAATCGGAGTGGGACCAGGAAAGGTTTAGAATTCTTCCGGTCCGTCAGGCTCGAGAACGGCCTAGGTACCGCAGAAGACTCGCGCCGGAGATCATTAAACGATCTCCGTCCTCCATAAGCGCAGGCCTGGGGGTGACAGATGGCCTCATCTGGCATCTAGCAGAAGCAGGCCGGGGTGGCAATGCGAACGCTACGGACTGCGCGCAACCTTTCGGGGGGAGTAGGGAACCATGAGGTTTCCGCACAGGAGGGGGCCATCTACAGTCGTAGGTGGCCTGAGGTACGTTGGGGATTTTCTTGCTAGAGAGGCGAGAGAGAGACGGCTTGCGGTTTTTGGTCGGTTCGAGTCCGACATAACCACCTTTTGGTGGTATCCGTGGGGATGTCGTTACAGTACACAAAAAAGGGTGACAGTAGTCGTGGTAAGTGTGTGCAATACAATGCCACGATGACTGTCATGCCTTTTACGTCCGCAAGCAAGGTGTGAAAACGCGTCTTACTAGGCTACCATGATATCAGCGGGGGTACTTTGTAGCGTCCCCCAGGAGAGGGTCTGACCAGGCACGGCGTTGATCCTGGAGAGGACCTGAAATAACATGGCCCAGGTCCCCTTAGGAGTAGGACGCCTGAGACCGGCCGCCGGGCTGGTTTTTAGTGGAAACACCACATACTCCTGGCTCCTGCGTCCCTGATTAGCCGAAGATCCGAAGGGATTTTCCACACCATCAACAAAAAAAAATAGGTCACCATACTGCATTGTCTGCATTCGTAACGAGTATGGTGACCGGCCGTGGCCGAAATCAGCTAGGACTAGAAATAGTTTCTTATAATATCAGTGTTTGTTTTGAAATTTGGTACTTTGGTGTGGGATGTGTTTGCTTTTGTTTATCGTTAGCGATGTGAGAGTTACAATGTCGAAGAGAACAGAATATTTTACTGTACGATAGAAATGATTAAAACTATAATTAGTAAAAATATAAATAAACCTTAAACAGTTCTCCATTTTTAATCTGTTATACAAATATACGGATGTTATGATTCGCGTCATTAGGTCCGTCAATAATTAAGTTCTAAATATAAATCTTGTGTAACAGTTATTTCTCTTTATAGCATCGAAAGCAATTTCTGTGAATCTACCAATTATAGACTCTTTCGTAATAAGAAAATTTCAAACTTAAGATTTTTGTCCCACCACGGCCCGTTAGACTACAGCTTATTTTAAATGTCAACACTTGACATTTAGACTTGGCAATACTTCATAGTTTACTGCCTGTATGACGTCATAGCTGAGTTGCGTCCTGTGCCATGGGATTCATTTGAAATTTTCATCATATTTGTAAAAAATGTACTCTTGTTTTATACTACATTTTAATGTGAGTAGGTAATAAAAGCTTATTAAAAATATTGTACTGGTTGTCGATTGCATTGTATTCTTTTTACGATACATTAAGTTGATAATACTAAAGATAGCCTAGTGGTTTAATTTCGACCTTAATTCGATGTCAATATGGTTCACTTTAATGACCTAGAACTCGAACTGCAGTCAGTATATAAACTAACGTACAGTCAGCCTCATAAATAACTTACTCCAGTAGCGTATAATGTGTGTTTATTAAACAAGTAAATAAATCTATTGAAGTTTAGGTGTTTCCTGTGTATAATATGTATGTATTTACAAGAAAAAAGTATATAAGTATTCTATCAGTTAGTCTACTTATCATAGAAAAACCTCGACTTAGTTTGAAACTAGATGACGTTCTGTGTCAAATGTTCGAAATATTTATTTATTTGTGTTTTAGTCCCTGCAATACGATACGTGCGATTATTTTCTAATATTAAAGAATGAATCTATTCTCTATTTCCTTCAAATATGAGTGCTGAAATGAATATTGTAGACGCGGTGATGTGTCTAGCGATGGAAGCTGTTGCGGAACTTAAACCTTATATTTACATGTACATTAATAACTCAAATTTACTCATTTCAATTTGACATAGTAGCATTTTTTTGTATTGTCTGATTAAATAATTAGTAACGAAAAATTGTGTGAATAGAAAATGCATTTTTCAGAAGCAGAAAGCAAACCAAACGGTACATCAGATGAGTCCCTAGAAGAGACGTTAGAAGGGCTGCTCTCGTCAAAGTTGGTTCGCGACAAACAAATGAAGTTGTCGCGAGAACTCGATGCACTTCGACGCAAGTACGAAAAGGAGAAGAAACCCACCTCGAAGTTCTACGTCAGCAAAAACTTGGTGAAGAGATTGTCTGCTAAACAAATGTAAGTGTTAAAGAGTATAATTATAATTCAAAATTATTGCCACAGTTTTATGCAAACAAAATATATAATGATATACTTCTAGCCATTTTTAGCCACGGCGGCCAGTCTCAACGGACACCAGCCAAAAGTTTTATAGTACACAAATATGTATATGCGCAAACACAGGTGCACTCTCTGTTCAAACTACAGTTCCATCTACCGAAAACACACCGAACTACGGAGTAACGAACTACCGAATAACTACAAATCCGATTAGCATACATATAACCTCCCGTACACATCAACCGTAAGGCCGCGGCCAGCTAGGCTTGATAACCTCGTCTGGCTAGAAGATCCTATCTTTGTGTTGAAGAGACACGACAGATATTTCTTCACACCTTCTTTAAATAAATATACACGACTTAAAACGATTTTTGAATTAAAATGGCTGTGATATATAACATTTACTAAATAACTTTCGATATAATAATTAATAAACTGAGAATGATTTGCCCAGCAGTGATGCGACCCCTAGCACTGAGGACGGGAACGCGACGGAAGGGTTCAGTACAGCGCTGATGGCCGAACGTGAGCTGAGGCTGCGCTACCACCACCAGATATATGCCGCGTTGGAGAAACACGTGCGTAATGAACAACAGCATCAGATGAAACTGTTAGCGGTGAGTACAACGTTTACGGGTATCATTGTAAAACTAATTAACCCTTAAATTATTACAGGAAACTTATTTAAAAAAAAAAAAACAACGCTCGCACTAGTAATAAATCCTGTGTCGCGAGGGATTTTACAAATATACAAGAAACGGACACAAAGAACTCTCAGACTCAGAACAACAATTTGTGGATCACACAAAATGTTGTCCCGTGGGGGGTTTAAGCCCACAACACTCAGCGCACCAGAGAGCGGTGTGGCGACCGCTTAAACCACTAGACCAACTGTGTAGTCAATTATTAATGTGTAAAAACTATTGTTAACGCGAGAAAAAAAAGTTGTCTGTTTAGCAAATTCGGAAATTAAGTTAATTTTTCGTGAAATGTTTGTCCAAAACTTCATTTTATATTTCTTTTATCTCTGCAAGGAATTTGTTTTAAGAATCACTTTTTATTGAGATTTCAGAATTTTTAGTATCTCCTCAAGATTGCGGCCAGATTTCACAAATCTCAGGAAATCGCAGAATTTTTTGAATTATGATTAAAATACAGTAAATTTAAATTCTTAAGTACGTTTGAGAGAAAATTCTCAAACTGCAACAAAATCTCAGGATTTTTAATAAAAGTCGGGCATTGTCTCTGGATTTTTTATTTCCAGTCCATAATATTTCGGTTTCAGAGCGTATTTAAAACTGTTAATTGGTACAAGTTCCATTTTTGTACTAATGAAATATTATCTCTGTTTTAGGATTCCCTAGAAATAGAAAAGAAAGAAATTCTGAATAGGCTGGCAAACTCGAGAAAGGAGGACGTCAAAGCGTTAGCGAAAAAGACCAATAGAGACAAAGACGAGATTAATAGAAGAAAAAGGGAGATACACTCACATGTATGTTGTAGACAAGTTCTATGTTTGTTTATTTTTTTAATTCTTATTGACTGACGTGTTCGTTTAGTAGGTAGCAATCATGACCGCTTACCGAGAAGTCGTGAGTTCGATTCACATCCAGGGCAAATGTGTCATAACACATTAGTAAACAATTAATATTTGTCAACCCAATAATTTGTTCTGCGTTTAGGCGATATTTATAGTCTGCATGTATTTAAGAGAGATATAATGAGGATTATTTGCAAAATTATATGTTCGATGGACGGCAATAAGTTTAACCGTCGTACAGTGTTTAACGGAATTAATTAACCGCCTCTGGGACAAAGCGGTAGCGTATGCGACCGACGAGCTGAGATCTCGGGTTCGAGTCCCGGGCCGGACTAAACGTTTCTATGACCTATAAATATTTGTTGTAAAAAAAGTATATAAATATCAACGAGCTCTGCTTAGTTTGTCGCACGCCAACGTTCGAAAAATATAGAAGTAACCGGTGTCCGCAGTCTGTGGCACGCGGCGTGGCGGAGTGCTGCCGCGCCGAGCAGAAGTACGCGGAGCGCCGCGAGCAGCTGGCGCGCGCGCACGAGCGCCTGCTGCAGCTGCTCGCCAAGCACCGCGACCAGGTAACGCGCGACTGCTACCTCAGTGACGTCACGCTCGTCACTCGCCTCTGACGCCCCACGCCCCACGCCCCACGCCCCACGCCCCACGTATACGGCCGTATGACCGATGATGATGGTACAAGAATATGTTGTACTTTCGCCAGTAGATTTACAAAAATGTCAAATTAAAATTTTGATCTATATTAGATACTAGGTCTACTCGAATGAGCGGTAGCGATTAATTTTCTATATTTTTTATGCATTATAAAATTGTATTGCATAAGTAATTGCTTACAGATTTTGCGTGAGATCAAACATTTTCTCTAACATGTAATGGCCGACTCGTACCGCGTGCGCTTATTGCTCAAAAAGCACACAAAAGACAATAAAACACTTATGTGTTCCTAGTAAGTGTTTATGGGTGGCAGTAAGCATATATTTAATGAGCTGTCCACAATTTTTCAGTAAAAACTTCACTGAAACACCTTTTACAAAGGTTTTGTCAAGCCATCACTTACGTATTAGTTACACGTGTAATCTACCTCATGTAGTCGTAAGAATTGTTTAAAAAGTAGATATATGAAATAAATATATAGGTAACATCATCATCAATCATCAACAGCCTTTAACAGTCCACTGCTGGACATAGGCCCTTCTTTAGCGTAGAGGTTTTGGTCTACTACACAGGTTATATATATATTTTATTTAATACGACAAAAACTCATTTCTCATAACGTTACTTCTTATAGTTTCAAAGCTCATCATCAAATTTAAATTCATATTTCATAAATATATATTAACTAAAATGGTTATGGTAACCATACATATGCATGTTAGGCTCATAATTATATTAAATGTAGACAAAATTCAACCTTATGCACGACAGAATTTGAATCAGTATCGCAGCAGCATCGACCGTCGCGCTCTCGATTCGTATACGTGCGTACAAGTACGAAACTAGTGATCATCGCCCCTTCGTCATAGCTATGTTTTTTGATTTTTATAGTATGAGTAATGACAGTATAAGAAATAATGTTATGAACATGAAAATGATTCCTCAGTAGCTATAAACATAGAGGAATGAGTAAAAGAAATGCATACTTCTGCGAGGTAGTCAGAAGCTTGACGCACGCTACAAAGCCGTGTCTGTTGTCGACAGGAGTTGGTGGAGTTGGAACGTATGTGCGGAGGGGCGGCGGAGGGCTAGGCCCGGCGAGCCCCGTAGCGCCGCGCACTGTCCGTAGGCGCCGTAGCGCCGCGCCCCGCACTGTCCGTAGGCGCCGTAGCCCGCGTCCGTCTCGCCTCGGGCGTAGTCTCTCGTCGAGCGTTGGTTTTGTTTAGGAATCTGTGATATTATCGCCTAAGGAGCACGTTGCCGAGTCTCGACAGTATTCTCTACGTTCGCAATCTCATAGTTTTAGTTCGCCGTTTTCCCCGTCCCCGCCGGTCGATATTTGAGCTCCGCGTGTGAACGTTTCTCGTTAAGATTGTCCCTATTGTACCTTTATCGTAAGAAAGTATGTCCTGGGAATCTTTGTGTCGCTGCATTTAGTGGTCGATAGCGATCTGCATGATAAACTAACGCTTCGGAATACCTAGTCATTGCGCATTCGCGGTCGACGGGTGGAGAGTTACGCGTTGGGAATGAGCCTTATATGTGTAGAGTATGTAAACCTTTGTACGTGACGTCGCGTGCTCTCACCGCTCGTCGGCCGCGCCCTACCGAGTCTAACCTATACATATCTAATGCACAACGTATTGTGTTTTCAGCAAATTCGTATCTAAACGTTTCGTACAATTTCACTAATAGATCTTCCTTTTATCATATATACATGTTTGTAGTTTTAGATAATAATAATAATAATTACAAATATTGTAACGTATAAACAATAAAATTGATTCCAATATTTTCTGGTTAGTGAATGCGTTTCGAACAGTTAGTTACGAAAATTTATTGTCATATTAAAAATTATTTATTATTGATTTACTTATAATGGATAAATTGAGTACGAATATGTTTGGTATGTGCGTCTAACAATTATCTGTCACAAGCACTAACTCAATAACTTGGTTTTATATAATGTACACGTAGTATCTACGCATTTATATGTAGTTATGTACGCAGAGCGTAAAGTCACAGAAGACGTCTGTCCTACCGGGCGAAGTTCGTTCTCTATTTCTTTGCAGCATTTCAGCCCGGTCATATTACGGGTGAAATGTAAGTGGAGTCTAGGCACGACTTCTACTGTTGATTTGAGCTCTATGTTTGTGTAACGGCTTGTTTGCATTGTTTTAAATTAACACATATGTTAGTAAAGCAGTAGGTTGTAGATTAACATTCCATTTTATCGCTTAGTCATTAAACGCAGAAATGTTTAGATATTAGCTGTAATGGGCCATCGCACAGATATCCAAACTAGTGGTATTCCAAATATGTACAGTCTAAGACAAACTTCTCACAAGTAGACAATACAACTTTAGTAAATACCTACTTATTACATGTAGAATAAACGTAGTTTACGATCAGTGTAGGAGTACTTTAGAAAACCAAATATAATTGAGATAATACTTAGACAAAGCAATAGATATTCTTTTAATCTTATTTACAATTCTGTTCTACATAGTGACGTGATTATAAGGCACAAAGAGAAACTCGGAATGTTTTTAGTGTATTTAAAGAAAGAAATCTTGACAACCCTATTAAATCTGTAGACGAGTAACATCAAGAGGTCTACCTTTTATTTATTTTTTACCAGCTTATTGAAATCGCTTCCTATAATCTTCTAAGGAGTTTTGAGGCTTTTTTAACTCCATAGAAGTGTTGTGTACGGGTTTTTATTTATATAAAAAAAATAATTTCTACATATGTGGTGCTGTCTAGGCCGGAGTACTTATTTTTTGATGAGCGTTTTGTTACTGCATGACCTTGTAAGAATGTAGATATAGACTCGAAAGTTTACTGAACTGCGTTTAATTTTTCTTAAGTAACAGTTTGCATTTAATGAACTACCATTTTAAAATGGTAGGAAAAATGGAAGACTTAGTAGCAGTTACGACACTTGAACACGATTTCTTAGATTGTATCTACTTTTTTTGAACATAATTATTTCCAGTCTAAGCACAAATAGCTCATCATTAGAAATAAGTTTACGTCTCGCGGATGAATTGTCAATAGCAATAATTTATAATAAATAGTAACTTTAACTTATCCGTCTCCATTTGAACGAAATTTGCAATAACATATACAATGCTAACTGTTCTAATCATCATAGATTTAAGACCACATATTTGGATACGTTTCATTTAACTCCACGTGTCTCCACATCAATCAAGTGCTCGTTAGATCTTCATATTTATTCTATATAGATTTGAAGCTGAAGTATCGTAGAAAGTGAAAGTATCCAAATATTTGCGTAGACTGTGCAATATTTACTTATGACTTGGCTGTATTTAACACATACTGACTTATGCACTCTCCGTACCGATTAGTTATTACGGTAGTTGCCAAATGTATATTTGAAATTAGAATTAATAATACCATAATGTGTACAGTTTAGAATTTGTGTTGCCCAAATTCCTTGTTTTCAAATCTTTTTCCATATTTGAATTATCATTCATGTTAAATATTTGTAGTAGAGTGCATCCTGCCTTAAGTAAGCCTTAGTTGATTTACCAAATGAACCGTTTCTGTCTACAGATTCAATAGCTTTTTTCTGAATGGTAAATCTGTGGCATGGTGCACTGTGTTTTAGTACTCTAGTTATTGTAAAAGTGCCATGTAAAAAAGATTTTTTGGTCCCACGTATTTATTAACTTTTAAATCTACTTTATTGTTGTTAAAGTTTAACTTGAAATCTTTTGGGATTATTTGGAATAGATAAGTGCTATCATTACTACTAATTTGCATGTTGTATAAAATAAACTGAATGCCTTAAAGTTCTCAAAACTGTAGACTAAATTTGAATGCCTTTTTACGACTTAAATCTTATAATAATTCAAATTTGTAGCTATTCAAGAAACTGTTCAGGTGTTTAGAAGTTAAGAGAGAAGAAACGAACTCACATAAGTTTCGATTATGAACATTAAACCCTAGGTTTACATCCACATTTTAATGTAAAATCATTTATCAATGTTTCAAATGATCTCAACAGATTAAAATCGAAGGTAAATGGAAACAGGGAACCTCTGACTATCTCTTGACTATATTTATCTATTTGTCTTTGCAAAATGGTGTTATAAAACAGTAATTATTAATTATTATAGAGAAGTGTCAAGCTATTATAGATGTCTAGTTATATGTACGTACATGTAATAGAGATTCCTATCAGAATCTTGCGATAATTGAGTATGTGTACAACAGGCATTCGTAGGACCTGATAGCGTTGATATATGGATGGAAACTTTATATAGTTAGACACAACTTGATGAGCTTAAACTACGTAGCATTACGCCGCTCTGTGTGAAGATGAATACGTATTTGTTAAGTCAACTGTGAAGTGTTTATATGAATAACTTCACGTGAGTAAATCGTAGCTACTCAGATGTCAACTGTGTGTAGTGTATATTCTGTTTAGATTGCACGTAGGCCAACCAATAGAGACATAAGTTTTAAGACGTTGCTTTTACCACCATAGATTATTAGAAAGAAGAAATTAGTCGTATGTTAATAAAAAAAAACACTCCAATATGCCATTATAATTCGATGATAGTCAACACTTGAAACTTTTAATAATAAGGGGTAAAAATCAATTTTAGTTGCCATTGGACAGCTATAATACTTAAATTGTACTTGCAAATTTTAAAGGAACCATTTTATTTTATAAATTAAATACATGGAAGGTTAAATTAATTGATAAGTGAAGTCACTTTTCTAATCTCAAAAACGCTATAAACAAGCTATGGTTGAATTTGCATTAATAATTTTAATTTCAAATATTATACATGCAGGTATCTTACTCTAACTTATCGGGGCCATATGTCATCCTTTCTTTGGCAGTTGCGGCCAGTTATTAGCAAAGAAGCTAAGTTTCTCATAGCCCAGTTAGAACAACTTTAGACAAGTCTCTATATTCCAGCTATTGACAAGCACTGATACTTAACTCTATATGCTAGACGAGAAAATTAAAAACTCATTTTTAAATAATTTCTAAAGGACTTCCTAAACTATTTCGTTGGTGAATTCATTTTTAAGGATGATTGCCTTATCTGAAGAGGTCGATGATTGTAGCCTACCTCTTTATTCAAATATCTATATTTAAGATACTTTACATAAGACATGACTTCATTTCTTCAATGTCTCTGGTCAAAACTTATAGAACGTAATTTTAAATAGGTTTTTATAGAATGATAATAATGAAACTTGAATTTATCTATTCGACTTCGTCTTTTCCGACGTCTACTTTATTTCTTTTTGATCCGAGTCCCGTTTTTGGCGTTGTTATTCCCATTCGTTGAGAAGAATATTTAAATAGACAGTAGGTAGAATAATGTCAGTGTAATGAGTAGATATACGGATGTTTAATGAAAACGCGACTTGTTCTTGCCTTGTGTAATTTATATTGTCTCTAGATGTAGGTGACGTATGTTCTCAACCACAGCTGTTTCGCACACGTGTCGTTAGTTTGTTCACAAATGGCCTAAGCTTTCCGTCACTCTTGGACTCCTAAGGATTGTTCGTCAATCTTTTAATCTATTTTTCTATTCATCTTGTTATAAACTTTGTACGGTCAAACATACAAAATTTGGGTTCGGTGACTTCGGTGCCCCAAAAACTGCCCCAATATTTTTATATAAATCTATTTATTGGCTATTTAAAAACGTTAAAATATTTCTATCCTTATCCCGCTTGAAGTATTTATTTCTGTAACGTTTCGCTGTGGTTTCCGTGTTTGTCTACATTGTAAAATTAATACATATTTAAAGTTCGTGTGATTTTGCCAACTAGATGTTAAGAGTTATTTCGTAGTATTAAAATATCTGACTGCAGCTTCGATCGTGTGATGTTTAAACATGGTGGACTCTTCAAGAATATTCTGGAGTTTTAGGGTACTCTAATATAGATAATAAGTGGAACTTGTATACTTGTTACATTTTGTATTGACTATTTATTTTTAAAGAGTTATCTAATTATGTATTCTAATATTTATATATATGTATACATGTATAAGTACTATCCTGTTACTACTATTAAATGTGAATTGGAACGGTAAATCTGCGATAGTTGAGCAGCTGACCTACACGTTACTTCTAGTGCAATGCTCTGGAACGCAGGGTATAGAGTGAGTGAGACAACAAATGTGTGTATTCCCCGTAGAAATGGCGAGTTGTAAGCCACGTTGCTTGTGTGTGCGCGCTTGTGATGATTTATTGTAGATAGCTGTCTCGCTCACGCCGCTTGGAGTGCGTTCTATCTGTCTCATATTTGAGTCGGTTTACATTGTTTTCGGCAGATGTTTAAAGACTAAAAATCGATTATTTCTGTCGTTACGTACTGTTACGATCATTTGCTCATATTTTCTACTGAATCTACTCTTATTACACCTTCCTACTTGAGGATTTTGTATTTACTAAAGTTTTTCGATATTGTACACAGTCCAGTTTTAGACAAGTTTACATAGTTTAACATACATTATTATTTTAGAATGATACAATATTTCTGCAATAACAAAGACACGTTAATTGTATTTGTTTTGGTTGTTTTTGATACGTTAAATTTAGACTAATCTATTTTTCAAACTGATTTTAGTACCTATCTCTATTTTTGATGCGATTTCATACATATTTACATATTTCAGATATATCTAAGTAGATAATGTTCTAATGTTGAGAATCGTTGTAAAGGCATACCATCTCAAGAAATACACTTAGCTAGGTATAAGGGTAGGTACCTTCGTATTGTGACTCCGCTTGATTGGTTGTTTTTTTAAAAGACACTTAATTAATCACCTCCTTATACAAGAATATGTGCTATTTTAATTAAATTAATCTGTTTTTTTAGGAATTACTATGAAATTGATAATGAACTAGTAAAGTGTTACGCGTACTGAGGGTATGAGCAGACGCTCACAACATATTCCGCAATATAAAATAAAAAATATAACAACATAAACTATAAATATGTTGAACTTTGCAAATAGCGACAACGCGTTTTTAAACAGATCCAATTCTAATTACACATTTGCATTTCTGTAGTCACTTTTCACAGTATATTTTGTTGAATTTGAATCTATTTCTAATTCTAATTGCTAACTAATTTTATTTTTGGTACATTTAATATGTCGCTGTTATTACAAAATTTAAACAGACTAATGACAATTATAAAGTGTAAAACATAGTCAAGCGGAGTAGAATCAAGTGATCGGCATATTTCTTATGATCTATTTTAAGCGTAAGAAGACCGGTTGTGAATATTGAGAGGTAGTGTTATTGGATACTCGGAGCTGCAGTCTGTTTAGGGACCTTGTATCACTTCCCAGGGAGCCGTCTGGAGACGTCTTGCGATCATCATGTCAGGAAAAATATTTAATCAGCGTACAGAACAGGATTTTATAGCTGTTCCTACCGATATCACAAATATCAAATTATTTAGGTTATTTTGTCCATGGTGTTCATATAAAAGTAATTGTCACTTGGAATTGGTAATAGTGGTGGGTTGTCTTATTTTTTTTATATTTTTGAAAAAATATTTACAATAGTTCTTACGTATACGACCTCAGCCTAATAATACTTTTACAGTGCGGGTAGATTGAATGAAATTAAGTTATACCGTATTCAGAATTAATTTTTAGCGTGAACTTCATTTTAAAAATCTTTGTTTTTGGTTTTTGTTTTTAACCTCAATTCGAACATAAGATCTAAGGTAAGTACTGCAGTGAAAAAAAAAAACAGATTTAAACTTGGAACCCCTAACAATAATGACAGCTTCATTTTATGACTCGATGCATTTTTGCCAATCTTTTAAAAAACGCACGACAACTCTAAAAATACTTATAAAAAGTTTTCCATTTGGAACCAAGGATCTATGTAAAGGTATATATGCTCTATTTAAAATATTTTACTAACAAATTCGAAACAACGTTAGCTATGGTTTAATATTTATCAAGTTATTAGTTTCCCGGGTATCAACAGGCTAGGGTACACCAGAAAAAACGAACAAGCTGTTCACGGATTGTAATAAAAACTTTATAAAAAGACGCCAAGCAGGTTCATTACTTCTGGATTATCTGCTAGATGTGGTGTTTTAAATGCACCGTTAAACGGCACATCACTACGTGTCGACGTTTTCAAGCTAAGCTGATACAAATATAGGTATTATTTTTAGACTCACTATAAATCGGGTTTGAATTAATTACAGATTTAATTTGAAATGAATATTTACATTATAAGTGGCTGTGTATAGTTTGCTACTAAACATTTTTTTTAATAAATTAGCCTTTATTTTTGTTTTTATTGTTTTGCATCTTTTAAAACTAATTACGTCTTGTACATATTAGTATTTTATTTATTATAAGTAATTAAATGTTGATCTGAATATGTTGCAAAAAATTTCAAGTTTATTGTAAAATTGTTTTGATAATTTATTTTTTAAACTTCTTGTTAATATATAAAGTATAACATTATTTTGTTCTAACTGGTTGCATGATATGGGCGTTTAATGTAATCATAGACGATTTTATTAATAATATAAAATTGGTTCGACTACAGAACACAAATTTCACTATAGGTTCATATTGGAACCGGCTAACTTCAGAAAAATAGTGCTATTTTAAATATTTTTCAATCTTAATATAATATTTCATTATTTACGTAGGTAGCAACACTGTTATGTTATGTTAATGGCAGCACTAGATTCTAACGGCTTCAAGTTTAAATTGACATTACAATTGCTTTGATCAGTTTTTTTTTCACTCTTAGTGTTGCTAAGCAAAGAAAAAATAAACTAATTGCTATGGGTACACCTAAGCTGGTATTTATGTCTATAGTCGAACTACTTTGGTTATTTTTTTTAAATTTTATCGCAATCATAACTTTAAAAAGAAGATCTGTTAAGTGTAACTTTTTTTTAAATCTGTGTGCCAGTAATATTAAGTTTGAGGTCTGTGTGCATTGAAGTAGTGGATTTGAGATATTGTTAGTGTTTGTGACATTGTCTCCACTGGCAGTCTGTTATGTGCCATTTAATGTTTAGAAACCACTTCTATGCACATAGATATTAATCTTCTTTTGTAGTTATTTATTATAGATTTATTTAAAGGGTTGTCTTAAACTGGATGATTTTTTAAAAATAGCGCAAACTATCTGCTGTGTGAATTTGAAATCAACTAGTTGATAGTGTAACTGTTGTTATTAAAATAAAATATGTTGTTTTACAAATCTTAGTGAGTAGTTGGCACTGTTCTAGTAGAAGTTGTGACAAACTTATATTTATCTTCGAATCATTCGTTCTAAATTTGAATATACCAGTTAAAAAAAAAAGTTTATGACTACGCTTGAATGGCGCCAACTCTTTTATTCTTTTTAAATTATTGTCTATTTTTAATTAGAATACCAGCAGTTTATTAGTTGGTTCTTTAATTTAAAGGTCGAACCATGTACTTACTAGTATACAATACTGATGATATGTAAAGTTGTCTGGGCGGCTTTCACTCTCTAATAGTCTAGTCATTTTTAATTCCTCCGTGTTGTATCTATACATAAACAAGTATGCCTGTATATGGGTAGACAATATAATAATAATCAATATGAATGTTAAATATAATATATAGGTGAAACTTATATCTATTAAATTTGATGTCTGTTCTATGTGTTGTTTCATTTTTGAGCCTAATCAGTAGTTTATTTACGTGGGGGTTATTTTAGGGGTAAAGCGATTTTCATTACGTGTGTCGTCTGAATCCGTAGTTATCTTATTTAGCAGGTGAGTCACTGTTTGATAAACAATAAAAATACGATCCCGACACGACCCTATTTAAGCAATTCAGGCTGTTGAGCTATTCTTTCATTGAGTAGATAAGGTTACACGAGGTACCTACGATGGATATGGAGAAGTAGGTGGATTGCAGATGTCCATGGAAGTCGGACAATGGAACAATGGAAGTTGCTTACCATTACTAGAAAATCCTTCTCGTTTAAAATATAGTTTGAAGGAACAGATTTCACATCCCTACGACACAAAGGGAGGATCGTCCGACCAGTCGAGGTGCCTGGCGGGCAGCGACCCAACATTTAACGTTGGGAAGTTGTTTGCCGGAGTTGAAATCTCGAGACAATTAAGAAAAAGAAAAAAAAAAGAATAGAGCTAGGTAAATGTCGTATGTATATTTTCAAGTATCTCACCCGTGATATCTCTTCAGTTTTTCAATATTTAGTACAGATGTGACAAGATTTTTAATTAGGATTAGTTGTCTGTCTGACATGATAGCCTTGCCTATTGTGAATCGATTTAAATTTAATTGTTTATGGTTAATCCTAATGGAATCTTCTGGAATGTTCAATGTTCAATGTCAGGAGGATATTACGAGGGTAAGTTTTTAAGTTCGCGGAATGACAGTGAAAAAGGCGGGTAAACGCGCTCTTTTGATGCCTACCGTATTCAGTGACTCATAATTAGTCTGCATAGTAAAATTTGTTGTGATTGGATCATTAGTTATTAAACTATCGTTGACCAAGTATTTTAATCGGGAACGAAGTGAAAAAAATGGAGAAAATTGAATTCCGTGCGGTGATAAAGTTCCTTACTAAGCAAGGAAAGTCTGTTCAAACCATACTCAATGAGATGTCATCGGTTTACGGGGATTCTTGCCCAGGAAAAACAATGGTCTAGAAGTGGCATAGTTTATTTAAACAAGACAGGGAATCACTTGAAGACGACCCGAGGCCGGGGCGCTCCGTTGAGGTGACTACGCCAGAAGTTATTGCAAAAGTAGAAAAAATTGTATTGGAAGATGCTCGACTAAAAAAGAAACAACTCGCAGAAATGGTTGGAGTATCGGATACAACAATTTTTAAAATTTTACACGATCATCTTGGCATGACTAAGGTTAGCGCACGGTGGGTGCCGAGAATGCTCACGCCATTGCAAAAGCAACAGCGCGTGGAATGTTCACGTGCGTTTTTGGACCTCTGCAATGAAGACAAGGATGGCGTATTGAATCAAATTGTTACTGGGGATGAAACTTGGGTTCATCATTATGAACCCGAGTCCAAACAAGACTCCATGCAGTGGCACAAAAAGGGCACAGCACCACCCAAGAAATTTAAGGTTTCACAGTCGGCTGGGAAACTCATGGCAATGATTTTTCGGGACTCAGAAGGAATATTATTGATAGATTATAAAGATAAAGGCATTTCTATAACGGGGGAATACTACGCTTCAATCTTAGAACAGTTAAAAGAAGCCATCAAAGAAAAAAGACGGGGAAAATTAACGAAAGGTGTCCTGCTATTGCATGACAATGCTCCCGTTCACAAGAGCCGAGTCGCACTGGCTGCCCTGCATAAGGTGGGCTTCGATATTTTGAATCACCCACCCTACAGTCCAGATTTGGCTCCGAGTGATTATTATCTCTTTCCAAAAATGAAAAAAGAATTACGTGGTAAGAAATTTTCAACTGATGAGGAGGTTAAGGAGGCGGTTTCGGCGTATTTTTCAGACAAAATTAAAACTTTTTTTTACGAGGGAATAAAAAAACTAATTGAAAGATCTGAAAAATGTATTCGTGTTGCAGGGGAATATATAGAAAAAGAAAAATAATTTTGTGTTTTTATTATTACTCAATACCCTCCATTCCGCGAACTTAAAAACGCCCCCTCGTAGCTAGAACAAGTCTTTTAACAAGCCAAGCTACAAACTAGGCGTCACTTTTATTTGTTAAAAATTTAAAGATAAGACAATTATGTCCAAATAAAACGGACATCAAATAAATACCACGATAAGCTAAGAACAAATTTACATTCTTTTAAGCTATTTTTTCATGAATTTACGTATTAGAAAGGATTGTAGGTATTTTGCTAAGACTGCGGAGGTTTGTTATCGGGTGTGGTATATTGGCGTGAAGGAAATGCCACACAACGAGGTCATAGCCTTTTCCCTCTATAAATTGAATTTCTACCTCTATGTACGTATATTGGAATCTTTATACTTTTAATTATCTATTCTGTTATCTATGCTTTTCTGCCAAAATCAAGTTCTTTGATGGTGGATTTAACAAATTCACCAAAGTAAAAAGACAAAATTTGCTCGTTACCAAAATGTAAAAAAAAAACTCGAAAGTGAATTTCACAGATAAATTTCAAATGTTTATTTAAGAAAACAGTTACATGCTTTGATTAATCAAATTTCATACATGCATGCAAATTGCATGTATACATAAAACTATATACTCCGTTCTTCTGAAGTCGGCCCAATCCCATTATACACCCTTGACTTGTAATGTAAGTGAACTGATTCTTTAATTGTATGTTGATGGAGAGTTGTGATTAGTGTGGTTGACCTCAAGAAACATGGATCTGCTTGAGCACTTATCCATGCAACTTGGGTCGAGATCAATTTTGTGTATGTGATCATGAACGGGCCAACTTAGTTAACAGTGTACATATTATTTATCTGTAATATTATTATTATTACAGTTAGACCTTTATTTAAAAGTATTGATAAAAAAACAGTCCATTTAATTGGGACAAATTAAAAATTTTCATTTGCTATATTTTGGGATCGAAACGGTTTGTGATTTTAGAGTTGCAAGTGTCCATAATGGTAACGGTTACTCATTATGAGCAACCCGTAAAAAAGTACCGAGTATAGTTCAGTTGTTCCGTGTATATTGCGGGAACTGTTCATAAAAGTCTAAGCAAGCCCAACGATAATTGCAGCCTTTTTGACAACATTATGCTACTGTTGTGTCACTGACCCATTCTTTTTTTTTCTGTGCGTAAATCCCCCCGGATACCACCTACTGGTGGTTATGTCAGACTCGAACCGCCCAAAAACAGCACACCGTCTCAGGTACCAGTAGCCGGGGAACCAGGTGTACCCTAGAAAGAAAACCCTTGGAACTGTGTCACTGACCCCTAAAATTCATGCATAGATAAAACAAAATGTTTTAAATCTTCTTTAAGTTCGAAATTGCCTAACTGATGTAGTCTTATACTTTTGCAGTACGATTACATTCAGAAATAATGTTTCGTCCTGCCTACCTATGCAATTGTTTGAAAAAACTTCAATGGCAGACTACCGCAGGCCACAAAAACTGGGTTAGAAGCCCTGCTCTATCACAGCTGGAGCAATTATGTGAGCAGTACTGTTATGTACCAAGGATTCCACTGCGCAAGGTTTGTGGTCGAACACGACCGATAGTCACTTGTGGTTTCTTTCGCAGTATCTATTTCACATTACATTACTAGTATCGTGATGGATTACTCGATCAGTTTTAATGACGTAGTATTAGACAGTAAATTTTAATTTAAAAATACATATATAAAATTATGAATAAGTATGCTTGATACTATTATTGATGTGGTCTTAAAATTTTTAATTTTTGCTTATATTTTAAATACGTAGGTATTGTAATACTAGCCTCCATGTCTTATACCTTAAGCAACTGAACACAACATTGAACACTAGGATACTAGGCTTGACCTAATGCTTACCTCTGCTCCAGACCTTATCCATTCCTATGTTCGACATCCTACTTCTGGATTTTCTCATCATGACTTGTTATACTTATATCCTAAAACTCCCTAAATGTTCTCCTAAAATTCTGCACGACAAGTGAACGTCAATAAACTGTGTGCGGATGCTTACACATTAGACTGGTCAAACTTGTGAGCAACTATAGATATGAACAGAAAAGTCAGTCAGTATTTTGGATGCTGCTGGACATAAACCTCTCTCTTTAAATAAGAGGTTTCGGTCTACCATACCCTTTAAAAGGAGATTTTGGCCTATTACTCTATGCTGGCCAGACGGGTTGGTATAGGGTTTGTTTCCAGTTTTCCTTCTCTTTGCAGTGATGTTGCTCTTGGGATGAATAAGAGTGGTGACACTCTGTATTCTTAATCCGCCACCACACGGGTATTTGTCACCACAAGGAGAAAGAACCTGCTAGGAAAGTTAAATCAAAACCCCCTGCTCCATGGATCACTGAAATTCGAATTGCTATGAAACGGGTGGGCCCTTTCTTTAAGGGTACAAGAAAG
This sequence comes from Hypercompe scribonia, assembly GCA_949316085.1. NCBI lineage: Eukaryota > Metazoa > Arthropoda > Insecta > Lepidoptera > Erebidae > Hypercompe > Hypercompe scribonia. Next base: position 20,223,490 of record OX438974.1, read on the forward strand.
ATCGCTATGAGGAGAAATTGAACCTTTTTAAGGCTGCTAGGATTCAGTGTATAAACTGTCATTTCTCAGCTGCACCTCGGATGGATCATTAAACTAAGAGTCTTACCTTTAGCTATATAGTTGATCAAACTTGTCCTTACATTGAATCGTTTGACTTTTCTCCAGAGTCTTCTGGGAACATCAAAACAATTATCCTGTCCATTCGTACCAATGCTCTAGGATGTGACAATATCAGCCGTCGCATTGTCGTTTCTATCCTGGACCACGTCCTTCAGCAATAACCCACATCATTAACTTTTCACTCAATTTTATAAGTGTTCCCTCACTCTGGCGCAAGGCTTTCATCATTCCTTCACCAAAATAAAAATGTCCACAAACTACGTTAAGTAAATAGAAAAGACTGTCGGATATTGAGCATGCGTAGATACATGTAAAACATTGTAAAGTAGTGATATCTGTCTTATTAAATATTAGGTAATAGAAAATAATGTATAGATGGAAACAATACACCGACACTACAGGTGACAGTAATAGGCGCTGGCAGCGATATTGGCCGCATAGTGTGCCTGTTCCTGAAACAGCAGAAGGTGATCCGAACTCTGGCTATGTACGATGAGAACCCAGCGCGCTGCGTGATTGGAGTGGCGACTGACATTGCTCATATTGATACCAGTCCTGCTGTAGAAGCATACCAGGGGCGGACGTTACTCAAGACAGCACTAAATGTAAGTAGCAGTAGAAGGCTTCGTGCAAGTTTATTTCTTGTCAACTTGTTCTCGACACGTTGTGATTGGTGAAGATTTCAGCGCGGGTCAATCGCAAAAAAAAAATTACACTCCAGAGATCATTATCTATTTACTTCAGTCATTAATATCAAGTTTCCTCATTTCTACTTTATATAGAGGTGTAGCCTAATTTGCTACACAAGAGAGTAAGTGGAAGAATCATCGCTTTAGGAAATGAGTAGTTACTAGGGACAATTCACTACTATTTCACATAATACGGGCGTCAGACAGTTCCTTCATTGCTTACCCAAGTTCTAAGAAGAAGCACTCGAAAGTAATAAGTTGCAGATGTCCATGAGCAGTAGCACTAACATTTGTATATTTAGTGATTTATTTCGCTGCTTATGAAATAATCTCTCACTGCAGAATGCCGATGTTGTGTTGATTTGCGGTGGCGCCTACATTCTTCCTCCATGTTGCAATATGCTAGACCGAGAACTATTCTTCCAAAACATGCCGTTCGTACGCAGTGCAGCTCTTGCTTCTGCAGAATTTGCACCGCACGCCATCGTCGCAATCCAGACTCCGCCTGTGGATGCCAACTTAACCCTAGTTAAATATGTTAGTTTTGTCAATTTATAGTTGAACTTGATAGTTTTTTATCTATCAAGATCTGATCTGACTACTGTTCCATATAATAGATACATATATGAGCTATGAGAATAGATAATAGTTTCGAAGATCGTGCATATCATAAGAACATAACTTGACTTTTGATATGTGGTCTAGCCATATCATACAGCAATTAACATAAAATATTTTTATTTTATTTATTTTCTTTTCTTTTAAAAAAGACGACGCCCACAGTATAAATAAATCTTGTGTCGCGGGGGACTCTACAACCATACCAGAAACGGACACAAAGAACACCCAGACTCAGAACAACAATTTATGAATTACACAAAGTGTTGTTTCATGTGGGGTTTGAACACACAACACTCAGCGTAGTAGAGGGCGGCGTGGCGACCGCTTACACCAGTAGGCCAACCGTGCAGTCGAATTGTATAGATGCACTCGACTGTACGAATGGTGCAAGTGATTTGAGTGGTCACCTCGCCGCTTTCTACTGCACTGAGTGTTGTAGGCTTAAACTCCACATGGGACAACACTTTGTTGAAACCACACCAAATTGTTGTTTTCAGTCTGGGTACTCTTTGTATCCGTTTCATATATATTTGTAAGATCCCCGCGGCACAGGAGGATTCATTACAAAAATAAATAAACAATAACGAGTATTTAGTGTTTCTAAAATACTGACGTTCCTACAAACTTCTGCTGTATCTACCGACTGTATCCAAAATGACTTACGTGATACCACTAAAATCAGTAGCGTATGAATAATTTTCATTTAAAACGTCCCTTAGACCATGAAGGCCTCAAGAAAGTATAACAAGCGTAAGGTGTTGGGGGTCAATTCTGTAAACTCGATGCGCGCCAACCATCTGTTTTGTACCGTCGGTGGTTGGGACCCGAGAACCATACAGCTGCCTGTGGTCGGTGGTACGGGACCATGTACACGAGTACCATGTTTCTCTGCGCCTGTGACTAAGGATATTTGTAAAAAACCTAAAAATTGGTCACACGTGAGTTGAATTACTTGTCTATCAAACGGAACTTATACTTTTAAACGACGATTGCTGACGATAAAATCTGACTTTGTTATAACATTTACAAGGGGCTGTTGGCCTAGTTGTCAGTGATCCTGACAGCAAAGCCAGTAGTCGTGAGTTTGATGCCCACCTAGGGCAAATTACTACGTGATGAGCACGATCATTGAATTTTGTTCAGTGTGTTGCATTAAGAAATACATATGTAAGTAGGCTAGCAGTAGTCTGGTGAATAACGAATAGGCTCTGCCTAGTGTGGGATAGTAGAAGGCCGTGTGTAAGATGTGTGAGGTTATTATTAATAAAAAAAAATTGTCTTAACTGTACCTATTAACTTTTGTTGTTTGTTAAAGTAATCGTGTAAATAAGTTAAATAAAAATATCCAAAATGTTATATAAATATTATTATTTTAACGGTATTTTGATGTAGGCGGAAGTGAAAAACTTAACGCGGTTGGTTCGAGAGGCAGATGAGCTCATCTGCAAGGTGAAGAGCAACTTTGAACAGGGGCATCTCTCCATTGGATTCGCCACGGCAAGATTAGTCACCTGTCTTATGAAAGGTATCCTTCTTCATGTCGATGAGTTGTCTTTTACTATTTTAGTATGTTGATTGATTTAAGGTAAAAAGAAATGTCCCAAAAACTAACCAATTTAAATTTCAAATCAACAACCTTTAATAGTTAGTCATAGGCATTCTTAGAAAGTAAATTTCGGTCTATTGTACCATGCTAGCATGCCAGACGGGTAAGTTTAGGGTAAGTGGGGCCTATCAGTCAGACCTGCGACTCCACAACACGGAATATTCATATCGGGCGAAGAGATGTTCGAGCGAAGCTACAGTTAATTGACGTCAAAAAAACCAGTAAATCTGATGATTTGCCACAGATAGGTCTTAAGAGTTATGTACTGAGGTTATCTACTGTATTGATGCGCTTGTGTCATCTGCCATATTCCTAAGGAATTGTACCAAAGGCGAACGTGCAACTTACTCCAAGAAAAAGGGACCACTCTAACTCAGTCAATTACCGCCCTATAGCCGTCACTTCCATTTTCAGCAAGGTGTTCGAATGTATCATCAACAGAGGATTAGTCTGCTACCTGGACGATAACTTCATAACATGACCAAGGCTTTAGATAGGGTCTGGCACCGTTTACTTCTCTATAAATTTTCGATACTTGGCTTGCCACAAACTGCAACTTTCCTGCAGAAGCGTCGCATTAGGGTCCTCTGCGATGGCGGGGTCTCTGATTATCAGCTGGTAAACACTAGTGTATTTCAGGACTCTGTTCTGTCGCCTACGCTGTTTATTTAGGATATCAATGGTGTGTTAGCCCTTGGCAATATACATCGCTATGTAGACAACGTAGACACAGTTCATCTACGATATTTTAGACATCCTACAGCCAAGCCAGCAGATGTTGATGCAAAACGACAGGTTCTTGACGCTCAGTTTGATCTAGTACTAAGTCGCATTTCTCAATAGGGTTATGAAAATCTAGTCGAGTTCAATACCAACAATACACAGGTGTGCGCTCTCTACTAAAAAACTTTCCCTTCCTTTCCCTTCCCACGCATAAGAACACTTAACTGCCACTACAGTGCAGTTTTTGTATCCTGGGTATGAATATAATAGTAAGAGAATTACAAAGACGGCCTCGCGGAAGCTAGGTGTACTGAAGAGAGTGAAACGGTTCTTCTCGCCGGACGCTGTAGGTGTATGGTTTAGTTTCATTTAATTTTAACGTATGTCAATGAGAACAATAACTAGTTTTAAATTTTAACACGATATTTTATAATTAGACTTATTGGCTTATAAACGGTCATTTTCTAGGTCTCTTTGAAGGGCCAGCGTACATCGACAGCGCACTAGTAGAACAAGATTCTCCATCTCTGTGTTTTAATTTGAAATACTGCTCTACACCCCTTACCGTCAGTAAAGGTGGTATCTCCGAGTACTTGGTGCCTAAACTTGATGAATACGAAGCTAACCTCTTGGAGGAGTCCAAGTTAGTTCATAATATTCAAATTAAAATTATCTAAACACTACTATTGTAAAAATATGGATAAACATCCGTCCATTTAACTAGTCTATCGAAAACGGAAAGAATTTCGAGCGCATGTATCTATGATATTGATAGTAACACCAGCAGAATATGTATGTAACTAAAAATTGAGATGTTAAAAATCTATAACACTTTTGTCATAAAGATATCTATTACGTCATTATTACTTTGACGAAGAAAGCTGTCAGTTATGCCCAAATAATATTAATTGTGTATATTACCCGCAATCTGTATACGTAATTGAGATATTTTACACAATACCTAGGCAATTTATACAATACCTGTGACGTCCAGAGAATGTATGAAATGTTATGCATATTATTCAGTCCATTACATTTTTAACCTTGGGATTGTATAAAATATCTACTGATCCACCGGCAATGTGTAAATTAAATAGATTTTGGCCTATATTTATGAATGTTATGTAAGTATCTGTCTACCCATAAAAAAGTAGATAAATGAGATACGTTTCATTTTCTTAAAATCAATTTTATTCAGATTCATTTAAGTGAGGTTAGGCTAGAAGAGTGACCATAATCGTACGAAGGGAAGCGAGCGAAGCGAACGTGCTGCGACAACAATCACCGAGTGCTAGATCCTCTCTGTTGTTGTTGAATCATAGGGATTAGATGAATTTTAGTGGATTATTTTTTACTTATATCCTGTAGTTTACACATTACCGACTGCATATTGGGTATTCTATAGGTACATTTTTTTTAATGTCTGGAAACCCCTGCGGGCCGTCACCCTACCGGGGTTTCGGACGGGGTAGTGCGTCGGAATCAGACCGACTAAAACCACACGATGTGCCACTCTACACCTGAGATGAGAGGGATCCGGCGGAGCCGGATCCGGATCTGCAGCTGTTATTACGACATCTGGACCCATTCTATAGAATACCTAGGCAAAGTAAAAATAAATCATATTTAATACATTACCTATACGTTTTTGCCATTGTATACATTGTCTACATATTATTTAGAATACAGGATGATAGACAGATTGTCGGTAACACACTTCAAGTGCTACTCTTTGCTATATCGTACTAAATGGTTTAAACAATGTTTTTGTTCAGTTAGAACTTAAAATATGAAGGCCTGTGACATAAATATAAGGTATTAATCTTAATAACAATCGAGTAATTTGAATATATATGTTTGTTGCTAATATTATCACGTTTCTTCACCAGACTTGACTTAGAAGATATGCTGAACTTGGGTCGGTGCTACGCTGTAGGCGACGAATACTATCTACCTCACGAGAAAGTTTCACCGTGTACTTTACCGTCGAAAGAATGTCCTGTTACCAAACCGTGTTAAACAAGGAAGTGAATGAAATATTTTAATGTTACGAAAGAGGAGTACACTGTTATGTTGATCCACAAACTGATTGGGTACGATTTCATAAGGACGTGGGCCGTGAAGTAGCAAATTAGAGGACGGGAAAGTAGTTTACATTTGTTTGATAGTTTGTCAAATTCTAATACAGTTTATTGATAACGTAATGTATTAACTCATGTCATTAATATAAGTACACGGAAAATTGTTCTCATTGTACGGGTCTAAGGATCTTGCCATAGCGAAATTGACAATTAGAAAACGCGTCAAAAACACGTTTTCACAGAAGTAACTATATTTGGCAAATAGTTAGTATTTGTTTTAAATACAAGTGTTAAAAATATACATAAAAATATGTAAAATGTAAGTAAAATATCTCATATGAGTTAGCTATTCCTATGAATATTAATTCTAATACTTTAATGAAAGTTTTTCGTTTCGTGACGTTCCTAAAACAAGTAGTTTAAAAGAAAAAAACTATAATAAAATACTACTTACATTTTGCTTAAAGAAAATGTCTTCTTAAAATTTGTAGTGTTCACTTATATGAGATTTCAAAATATACATAATTTATGTAAAATGTTAGTGAAATATTTCATTTGAGTTGAAAGAACAATTGTTTATAAAAATAATAAAACTTATAATTTAATCAAAGTTTTTCTTTTGAAACTACTAATATTCGGCGTATTAGAATACATATGTTACGTTAAAAATACGGAGGTTCATCAACCTTATTCAACCCGTATGTGTTAGCAAGCTACTCGTATACTGGTCAACAGTACTGCAAAGAGAAGGAAACAATCCCTGTTTTTTTTAACTTGTGGAGTTCCCCTCGGGCCGTCACTCCACCGGGGCTTGCAACCGCCCCTACCTCCGATACCCTGACGAGTGGAACATTGTCCTCGTTCCCCCCGTCGTCTCCGACCATGAAAGCCATCGACGGGGGTGTGTGTTCCACCCGCTGCGGGAAAAGGCCCTCGATCACTTCCCGCAGGAAGCTGGGCTGGAGAGTCTCTGTAAGGGGGGGGCCCGACGTGCGGAGCTTTTGACGCGCCGCACGATAAGGGCGACCCCAGGGGTCACGATCGAGACCCTCCAGCATCTCCTTACGCTTAATTTCTTTGGCGCGGCTGATGGCCAGCTTCAGAGTTTTCCGCGCCTCTCGGTACTCCTCATGAAGCTGGTCCTCTCCGCCTTCTTCGCGGTGTCGCCGCCGACTACGGGTGTAGGACCTCCGGGCACGAGTACAGGCCGCACGGAGGTCCGCCAACTCCTGGGACCACCAGTAAACCTCCTTCTGTGGAGGCCGACAACCTCGTATGCGGGGCATGGCCGCATCGCAGATCTGCGTAACCGCATCGCGGAAGCGACCAGCCCCCATGTCAACCTCCTCGGCCGGGGCCTGCGGAGACAGCCAAGAGTGAATAATGGCCGCCTCCTCTAGTAGGTCCCTATTTAATTTGGCTACAGCCCACCGCGGAAAGCGAGAAGAACGCCGCGCCGCGTGACCCCTACTGGGGTCCTGGGTCCGGGAGAGCTCAAATCGGATGTAGAGGTGATCCGAGAGCGTCTCAACCTCTTCCAGGACGCACCAGTTCCTTACTCGTGCGGCGAGGGCAGGGGTAGCGAACGAAAGGTCCACTATCGACCCTCCCTGCTGTCGCACGCACGTGTTGGTGGAGCCGCTGTTTAGTAAACAGAGGCCAACCGAGGCCGCCCACTCCTCTACGGCCTCGCCCCTAGCGTCCGTCCTGGGGGAACCCCACGCAATGGATTTTGCGTTGAAGTCCCCCAGCACTAGGACGTGCCCAGACGCTAGTTGCCGCATCGAGGTCTCCAAGCTATTGAGGAAAACCTCGAAGTCGCTCAAACTCCGGTTGGGGGAGAAATATATACCATATATGGTAATCCCCCCCCCACTCAGCAGCAACATATCCAGAGCCCTTGTCTCTTAGCGACAAGGGCGGGGAATGAGCCGCCATGGAGCCGACGACTGCCACGGAGCCGTCCCGGTCACCCAACCAGTTTGGACGAGGAGGAACATAATAGGGCTCCGCAGCTACAGCAACACCAATCGACCACTGCGCCATGGTTTGCAGGAAGAGGTCCTGCGCCGCGGCACAGTGGTTCAGGTTCGTCTGGACAAGGAGGCTGGAGACCTGATCCATTAAAGAATCATCTCTACAGCCCCCTCCATAGGCGACGAGGTTGACACACGAACTACGTCAGAGGCAGCCTGGGCCGACTGGCCAGCCTTCGACGTTTGCCGAAAACTGCGGCAAGGCTTTAGGCCAGTCTTGGGAGCAGCCGTCTTTGCCACAGCCGCATTTGTCGCCACTTTTGTCGCTTTAGCTGTCTTCGCAGCAGCAACAGGGGCGGACGTAAGTGTTGCCGCCGCATACGATACACGACCGCCCGCAACGGGAAGCGGAGCCGGCGGCGACGTCTTCAATCGGTTGACCTTCGCCCCATCCGCTGCGAGTGGCGGCCGAATTACGGGGGCTGGAGGTAGCCTCGCCTCAAGGCCCGCGAGACGTCCGTCCAACAGACGCCCCACTGCGTCAAGTACTTGACGCAGATGGGCATCAAAGACGTCACCAGAATCGTGATTGTGGGCAGGTCGCTCTGAAACCCGGCCCTGTCGCTCAGGGTGTTCCGTCTGGGCCCGAAAGTGAGCAAATTGAGTGCTCAGCTGAGCCACCTGGCCCGTCAGGCGGTCGTTAGCTGCCTGCAGGCGAGCTACATCCCCAATGAGGGTAGTAACAACCCCTGAAATGGTGGAGGAGGAGTCCTTAAGGGCCCTAACAAATGAACCCTTAAGGTTTGTAGATTTCGTGGCCACCTTGTTAATGATGGCCACAGCTACATTCGCCCTCTCCTGCAAAGACACCGGTGCCTGGGCTGCCAATTCTTCCACTGCCGGCGTCCGAATTCTTTGCAGGAGATCAGCGATTTCCTCCTCCACAACATATTCACCCTCCACTCTGACGCGTCTGTAGGCTGCCGCCTTAGTGAATACGGAGCCTGAGGGAACCGAAACTGGAGTGCGTGATCTCCCTCTGCGGCTACTAGCCACTTTGGGAGGCAGCCACTCCTGAGAAGTATCTCCTTCGTCGTCTGTGGAGCGTCCGCGTTTTCGGTTGTCCTGAATCTCCACCTCCATTGCTCCCAGCGTCTCAGTTGTTGTGCTAGAATCACCTCTGTCTGTCGGAATAGCGGATCTCGAACGTAGTCGATCCGATCTTCTACGGCTCTCTGAAGCGAGATTAACTTCTGAGAGCGAGACAGGCGTCACACGTTCCGTATCATTGGTCGAGAAGTCGTCCGTATTCCTGGACTTTCCCGTCTTATTTAGGTCTTTCTTTTCTTCGTCTTTTTTATTTAAATTTTTATTTATTTCCATATTCATAACTATTCCCACGCGTGGGGGAGAAATAAAAGTCGACCCGGGCAGAGATCCCCCAATAGCCGGGCAAGCGTAAGTTTGTACCCAACCGAGGGGTCCGCAGGTGCCTCGGCTGGGAGTGCGCTTGCGACTGAACTACCCATCAGCCATGCATCCCCTGGTCACGCACCAGAACACGGGATTCGGGGTAATTTTTTAAAGAGGTTTTCTTCCTCGCAGTCCGGGCGGCTAAGCCAAGACCCTCGCCCCCGATTGGAGTCGCGAGACGCCAACTCGGGACTACGATATGTCGACGGCGGCAGGGAGACTACGTCTCCTGATGCCTGCTCGGTGGCAGTGTAAGTGCACACCGAGCCCGTCCTACCTTTTCCACCGCTGAGCAGAGGTACTCCAACCCCAAATCGGGCCCCACCATCGTGATTTTTTACCGAGGTTTTCCTCCTCAATGCTCCGAAGAGCGAAGAATCAACAGAGGATTCGACAGACACGCCCGCTCTGTTGGACCAAGTCTCGGCCGAATTGCCGACGAAAATGGCTTCCTCTTCGTGCTAGAATATTAGCCGTTGGCAGTGATGAACAGCACCATCGCCAACGTTTCCAGGGTGCACCACGTGGAGGTTTTCTAGCCCAGCACCCCAAGGAAATAATCCCTATACCAAGCCATCTGAAGCGTTGGCCTTTTTGTAGGTCAAATTCTCATTTCTACGGAGAGGCTTATGTCCAGCAGTTGACCATTAAAACTGTTGATGATAAACCTGCTAAATGTAATAAAACCTACGTTGGAGGAACAGGGCACAAAAACTAGTTTTAGTTCTTTCTGTAACTAATAAATAAATCGAATATATTTTAAAAAACATGTATAAATATGTCTCTTTTTAGTTTTTACATAATATAAATTAAACTAAAAGGTATTTGGATCCTGGTAAGGATAATGAGACAAACTATTACATTATTGTCGGTCCTTGAAAAGTGTGCAAAACTTTATATCAATTCGTCGTTTTCAAAAGGATGAAAATCACTTTCATGTACTTACTAAGCAAATAAAAACGTGTTAAAAAGGCACACGTTTATGACCACCTGTTTCAATCATAAACAGGCCCCACGTTTCTAGTCACGCGAAATGAAACGCTACTTGCCAACTTGCGGTTACTGCATGAGCCATTTGCAAGGATTAAAAATGCCGCACCGTTTTCACGTGATGGTGGCTCAGGCGATGGTTGTACGGATTCTTTGTAGAGTTATACATTTCTAGATGTGACTAAAGTCGGAAATTATCAACTTTTTTTTTATGTTTACACGTGTAAAAATTATTTTTGAAGGCAATAAACAAAACAAATTACTAATGCACTTCAAAAAAACAATTGGGTTATTTATGGATATGTTATTTACGTAGGTTATTAAAGGGATTACTGAATATATACGCTTTATACAATCGTTCCAAATTTTTCTTTTTAAATACTTGACAAAATTTTGTTTCTTACACGTGTTTTAAGTACACTTTTCACTCCATAGGATTTACGCTTCGATGAAACAGCGTCTATCAAGTCTAAAATATATACTGAATCATAGACGATATAAATTTTTTAAAAAAAAAAAAGACAAATTCCAGGTCGAACCTTCATAAAAAAATATTGTACTAAACTCATCTAGTTAGTTTAATAAATAAAAATGTCAATACAAACGTCCGAAACTGTGTATTTCATCATTCTGTTATGTTTGATAAAACCGACAGAGCACGTTTTATACCTCGTTTTGGATTTTGACAATTCATTGAAGATGTATGATATTAATCGATAGAATTATGCAGGACAACATCTCTGCAAAGAGAAAGAAAGGAAGGAACATGCTATAGTAAATCTTCTTGTTAAGAAGAGGCCTAGTTAGCAGTGGACTGTTATTTATGATAAGATAATTTTATATCCAACAGGTTACCTACAGTATATCTACTAAAAACGCAGATACATATACTTATAGGTACACACGTACCTCTTAGTGCACTTCTACTGCACTGATTGAGTTGGAACTTGATACATATAGCAGCATATATCATCATCATCAATCGTATAACACGATAATAATATGGTGACCTTGAGTGAGAGTACCTAACTCCTCGACAACTAACAGCATAAATATCGTGTTTAGCCTTATTGAAAAGGGCTCGATGAGTGGACAAATGCACTGTTACTGACAAAGAATGAGGTACGAGTACATAGATAACATTATAGAATGAAGTTATAAAATATATTTATTTATTTATTATTGTCTCTTTATTGTAAACATAAACAAAACAAAAGAAGAAATGAGTTACAAAATATATAAATGTAACAATCGGCGGTCTTATCGCTCACGGCGATTTTTTCCAGACAACCTTAACACGGACATCAGGTGTTTGAATACTTTAGGGCAGTTTACACAACCCGCATCGGCATCGAGTCCTCTATGGGGTACCTGGGGCTCATATTCAACGGCCGATGGGAGACCTCTTCCGAAGTTTGGTCCCAAAGTTGGCAGATGGCACAGCGCGTACATTGGTACGTTTGCTGCTGAATATGAGGGGAACCGATGACTCTTGCAAGAGACTACACTGTAATTGTGTGGTCCATTGCCCTTTATGCGGCCCCTGTATGGGCAGAGGCCCAGAAGGCCAGCAATGTCGTGCTACTGCGACGACCACAGTGAGTGCTGGTCATCGGGATTATAAGGGGAGAGGTTTAGAACTCTCCCGGTCCGCCGGGCCCGGGAACGGGCCAGGTACCACAGAAAACTCAGGCGCCGGAGGTCATTAAACGATATTCATCCTTTATAAACTCCTGGGGGTGGCAGGTGAAACCATCTATCACCCTAGCAGAAGCAGGCTGGTGCAGCTCCTCCTGACTAATGAGCAGTAAAAATACTTCTGCTTACCTCTTTGAAGTGTGAGTGTATATATGTATGATACGGTATATTTTATATACCTAACACTGTTATAGCATAACGTACATGTTATTCATATATCGGTGATCCCTACGTACGATCACTTATGTGGTTGTGCTGTGATTTGTATGCTATACTTTCGTAACCTACAGCCTATCGTAGACTATAGTTTAACAGAAATAATTCTGATTTGACAAATTAAACTATAAACCTCCACACCAACTTTCTCATAACTACAATTTCTTTTCTAAACTTTCTAACGTAAAATTAAGACTTACAAGCTCCAGTAGGGCTTGCGGGGACCTGGAAGACGGCAGTGATCTATTTTACTTAGTAAATGCCTACTAATTAATTATATAATCAGTTTATTTAAAGAAAGAGATTCGTATTATGTTCTGCGAATGTTCGCTCATATAGGAAAATGTACAAAAATACACTGTGTGCAGGTACAAAACCTGTCGTAAAATCACACAAATGGCAATTACGGTTACCTAAAGCAATACTATTTATACAAAAACTACCAGGAAAAAGTTGATATAAATTTTCAATAGCGACAATTTCGATGCTGATTGATATAAGCATGTGACGAATAATACTCTAAAATGTTCTTTTATGACTTTTGTTTATATGTTTTATGAAATATATTACGTATATTAAACCTACATCGCAGAGAACGTGATTTACACATTTAAAAATTCAAGGCGCTCTCCTGTAAAATTTGGTATTTATAGAAAAGGAATTAGTCGTAGGGACCGTCGAAATACAATATTCTACGTAATATATTTGATGAGAATTGCACGATCGAAGCCGTGGGCGAAATCTAATCATTATTCACAACATGATATAAGATTATCCGTCATTATAGATGCTACGTAGTACGTAGAAGCTGAACTTGCCTCTTGGCCTTGTTCCGCAAAGGTCGCCCACCCAAGGCCTCCCCTTCCCTGGAGGATTATCCGGACATGTTATACCCTGCCACCCGTCTAAATTACAAACTGTTAGCGAGTAATGGATAGATATACCTACATGAGATGGATTGTTCAATATGACTATAGATACGGCGGTAGTCGTTTTCTCCTAGAAGTTCCATACTTGCTCCTTTCCTCTCTATATCACAGAAAAAAGGGTTTTTGACTCATTTGATTTTTGATCTTGTGTGGTTGTAGCTCACAAGATCAATTTTGAGTATATTTTGGTGGCTCTCTCGTTGGCTCGTGACTAAGAATGATAAGGTGCTCTAAAAATGTTAAAAAATTTTCACTTGAATATTTTGTTAACAAAATCAATGATGACACTAGAATGAAAATTCTTCATCAGTATAGGATACCATCTGTTAGGTTCGCTAGTTTCTATTTTTTTGTTCTGAATGCTTCAGTTTGTACTTGGACCTAAAGTGAGGTTGATAATCCGACGCCCTTTGGAACCGATGTTTCAGTGTCACGATCGATCTTGTTGTGACTCGTTTGTGTTTATCACATTATGTTCTATAGTTTATCTATCGGTCTCTAGGGCAAAAGCTCTTTTTGTATTGAATGAAGGTTAATATCGAAGTTGAAGCTTGAATATTAAATTGGTGCTTCAAGTTAAACTGGCTCTGTCAAACACATTTGAATTTTTTTATTCAGATGGTGGACGAAGACTACTAGGGTGTAAGCGGGGCAACCTATGCTGTAAAGGCAGGGCTATTTATCATCTCAGGCCGCAAACTTGCACATGGTGCACTCTGCTAAACAACAAAATTTTATAAAAGAAATTTCAGCTACACACTACGGTCCCCAGTTCCTGATAGTCGTACTATTCCTGACCATGGTACAGGCCATAATAACGGCGCAAGGGGTGCGAAGAATTAGTAGGGTACTACCGGTGATTTTATTTAGCGACCTACTAAGGACGAATTCTGCGGCTGACGATCCGTAAATCGCTCAGCTTTAAAGAAATTGGCAGTGTGTCGTCAAAGGTAGCGTATCTCGTCTTCAAACTATTCAAAAGGTATGCCTTGAAAGTTGTACATGTGTACGCTCCCACGACCACATATCCTGATGACAAGGTCGAAGTTACGGTCGAAGAAGCACTGTCTCGTACCAACACTTCTTACACAGCTGTCATGGACGATTTCAATGCGCAATTCACATTGGTACGGTATCAACTATGTTTCAGGCGGATTTCCACTGAGTATGATGGAATTGAATGTTTTCTAAAGGACTTCTAAAACCGGTTTACCACCTGCCTTAAAGCGCCACATCTTAAAGCGGAGCTTTATTGTTCTTGAACTGCTTTGCTTTTGAAATTGACGTCCGGTATATCTTCGGTATGGTGTTGAGTTAACTTGGCCCTTGGATCTTTCGGCAAACCAGTGATAGAGTTTTTTGTTGCCGTGTATAACTGTCCATAAAAACTTATCAATCTCATTCAGAAGTTCAAGTTCTGACATTTGGTCTTCAGTTTTGTCAACTAACGCAATAGATAGAGTTCTTGTGAATACTTTTATACCTTTGTTTCGTTCTATAGCTTCTTTAACATGCGTGGTGTTAAATTGGCACCGATTTTTTTGGTTATTAGAGATCCGTCTATGAACTGCTGGTATTTTGATACTCCTCTACAGACTGCAGAATCATTTTGCGCCTTTTCTCCATAAGCTTAAGAGTGTCACCTGAGAATGTCTTGATTCTATTTGTATAACTGGACTTGAATAACTGAGACCCGACAGTGTGAACAGTTTACACTTACGGGTCACTTAGTTCGTTAGTATCAACGCAGTTCTCAAGGCGTCAGAAAAGATTTTGAAGTGCGAGCTATACTTTCTCTTCGATTCGGCTCGTGTTGTATAGGCTGGACCACAAATGAGTTAACGTTTGAAAAAATCGTATAAAAACCTATTTGATATACTATAAAAATTGTTTATTTACAAGAAAGTTAATTGGTAGGAATTTATTTTTCAAAAATTACACGTCTAAGTGACGACCGTTTCGACGTTTGCACTCTTCTAAGCGAGCACCAAAATTTTCGACTACTCATCGGCAAAGAGACTGCGAGATCGTCGACATCTTTTCGCTTCGTCAAATGGTTTTTTTTATACGATTTTTCAAATGTAAACTAATTTGTGGTTCACGTTATATATTCATTTCCATATTCTATGTAATATATAAGTCAAAAGATAATTTTGAAATGCTTTAAAGCGTTATTTTGATGACTCCAACCACAGGTCCGTATAGAGCTTGCATACTCTAATTTTAAAAGTGAATTGGCTAGTGGACATCCTGATTTCTAGTGAGAGTGTGTTCCAAAGAATATCTAACAGCTAGAACAAAGAAGAAAGAATGGACCATATTGGAAGTATGTGAAAGGCAAAGAAGAAGATTATGAGAATAGCGAAGATTTGGTGCATGGAGAAGGGAGTATGATATAGTAAGAGACCTGTGGCGCTGTCTTATGAATAATCATGACAGTTGTGTACTATAAACGGATAAGTGATCGTATTTTTTTAAAGTTGAATTGAATATGAATTAAATGTAATTTTTGAGAATTGTTATCGTACATATTATTAGATATTTTACATATTTAAATGGATTAAGTAAGTTTAATATTTAACTACTGTCTTTAAAGTCTAGCTTGATCTTTGTGACAGTTATCAGTATTGTATTTTAGAATTTACGAGACATTTGTGTTGAAACTGGCACGTAAAGAGTGAAAATATTGGTGACACCGAACAAAATTGCTTGTTCAACGTTATTTCGGTGATTTCTTAGTCATCTGTCACAGAGATTAAGGTATTTTAAGGACTGTAAAAATAAAAAACATTTTCATCATCAAAATAGTAATAACTTGACACATTTCCCTTAGAAATTTAGATATAATTACTCACCAGTTATTAATAACTATTTAGGTAATGTATAGTGCATTTAATAGCTAAATACTAAAACTATAATAAGATATAAGGATTTATTTTATCCCATTTCAAGTTAATCTTACGATCTCAAGGGATATCCTCGCCGCAAGCATGTAATCATGGCCTCGAGATTCCCATTCAATCGAACGTAGCCGTCATCATGGTCATACACCACAAGCTTCCCAAACATGATTTATGACTTTGTAATATTTGTAATATAGTTACTTGTGTAAATTTTCGTAGAACCGTATCGCGGTCGACTGAATAATATAATATATCAGTGACAATAATTTTGTGAGATATCTGATTCAACTTTGGTATAAGTGGTAACGAAAGTAAATCACGATTGTTGCGTCGCAATCATGATTTTTTTTCATGCTTTCCATCAGGCAGAGTGGAGCTACTTGTACGGGCTTTTAAAATAATAAAAAAAAACTGCTGATGTATGGATTTGAGACTAAAATGATCATATGACTCAGCGTGTCGTGTGCCTTTCATTTGTTTTACACGGCTTGAAGATGTATGTATTACATCTATTTCTAGATAAATTCATATCTACTTATTCAGAACGCAAGGTATAGGGTATAACATAACACGACATTATACACACGATACAGATATTGAAACTAATTTACATTACTTTGCACTTTAATCTTGTCAGTGAACTTTATCTTTCATAGATTTTTGGTATTTATAAACACAGTGCTAGACCGTGCCAAAAATATTTGTAAATATGTCTGATACTAACATCTGCGTTTACATATATTTTCTCAATTCTGAACACCGATAATGACACATTTATTATAACCTCAATGTAACGATTGAATTATACTACATACTTTTGAAATTTTTACACGGTTTAACAGAAAACTTGATAAAAATATTGTGATTAGATGTGTTAATAGTAAGTAAGTGAGTCTAGTTGCAGGTGGGGACGGCTTTTTCTTGAAAGTTTGAAAGTCACATTGGTCCGGCAATTTTGCAGGTGGTTGAGGTTGGTTATGCGAGTCAAAAAGTTTCTTGAAAGTTTAAAGTATGATAGTCAGCGTATACCTATACTCGTAACTACTGTGCTACCGTACCGTTTATTCAAGTAACATAATTTTCCACTTCATTTAAAGAAATGTAATGTTCCATAAATATTAATAAAATACCGTAAATATTCAAAACTGATGCATGAGATATATTTATATATTATCCTAACTACTCCTATATAGAAAAGTCCTTGTTACGCACACATATCCGTGGATAAAAGCAAAAATGTTTATAAAATTCAAGGGTAGGGCCCTGAGACAAAAGATCGGATTGCGCGTCTTGCTTAGGTGAATTATTTCAGTTTAATGAGAGATTCCTTGTTTCATATTAACTAAGTATTTTTAGAGTTACAGATAAACATAATAGTTATCCGAAATTCATTAAAAATAAAACAACAGAATAATAAATCCACAGCACAAATAAACACGTGATAGTCTGGAATTTGTGTTTCTATATAAGGTTGGGTGTAGAGGCTGTGTCTCTTCAGTGTGGCTGTGCGCGCAGCGTTGAAGGTTACCCACGTGACTGGGGGGACGGAAAACTCACCCCAACCATTTCAATCTGTCTCGCGAAGTACAACACTCGTCCATAACTGAAAACATTATAAAATCCAGTGTTTGTTGTTAGAAATATATAAACGAAATATTTTTTTCATTTTTTGGAATTGCATTTTAGAGGTAAGTGAAAAGAAAATCGATTTTCATCTCAAGGTCATCTTTGTTATTGTCTGTATATGTCTGAAAACTGTGAGATTTTATTCCATAATGATGTTGGTTCTTATTCCGTATCACGTTTAAATTTAAAGCTCGGTAATGTATTTAATGAAATAATAGAATTACTTTATCATATTTCTTTTATATTACAAAAAAAATATGTTAATTGTTTTTTTAAAGACAAGTTTGATTACAAGTAATAAATAGATTTGTATTTGACATACTTTGAGGTTTTATGACGAATTGACCAATCATTTTGCACACTTTAATAATGGTTTCGATAGCTGTGTGGTGGGTAAACGTAGATTATAATCATAAACGCAAATATGCCCTCGTACATTGAATGGGTATCGAATTCTGGAGTTCTTATGCTACAGCGGTTGACAACTTCAATAAATATTTATTAATTTAAATACCATTCCAAATTATGGGGTCTAGTAATAAAATTACAGTTCCATGTTATAAAGTTAATTAAAGTTTTTGTTTTTTAATTTGAACTAGGTGCCGTAAACATTTATATATTTTAAAAAGACTTTTAAATTGGTCACTTCAACATATTTTTTCACTCGTAGTGCGTACTTTTTTCGCGGAAGGTCTCCCTTTTGTATTCCGGGCTAAATGTGTGCACGATTTTATGTATAATGAAAGATGCGGCAGACTATGAAGTGTGAATGAAGAAAAATAGATTTATATGTATTAGAAGATGTATTATGCTCCGGGCAAAAAGCACATACAGTTCCATCAAATACATTGTAATGAAATTGAAGAGGTGTTTATAACGCGGGTATTTGATGATAGTGTATAGTTTTAGCCATGGCGCAAGTAGAAGAGAAGTTGTATCCCAATTGCGACTCTTCGGTTTGGCTGCGTTCCTGCGAGGAGGAGGTTTCCGAACCTCTTGAAGGGGAGTTAACAGGTATGTTTCTTAATAAGTTGTATTTTGCTTTTACTCTATAATTTCAATAAATTAAAAGATAAGCAGAGAAATAAATTGGTGGTAAAATGTCCTAATGTAATTAATATTCACCATAAAGAATGTATTATGAGGCTTCATTAAAAGTTTTCAGGATATTAGGAAATTCGTTAATTAATTAATCAAAAATAATATTAAAGCATGTTTGTGTTGTTTATCTTGAAACGAAGGATTAGGATTATTGCTGAAATTCGAACACAATTAAAAAGATTTGGGAGTTTCAAACAAAAAAATGATGATGATGATTACTATAATAGTTTCTCTACCTTTTGTTAATATTTACTAATTTACATACCCAATTTGATGGGGTGTTATTAACAATATAATTAAAATAACACCACTAGGATAAAAATGATTTGTTCATTACCCTTTTGAGATAAATATATATTTAACATTAATTCAATTTCATTCTGAATATGCACTAGCTGAAATAGTAAGTTATAGGTTTCAAATCGATTCGTTCAATTCGATCTCTATCGAATATCACTCATGTAGATAATAAATTCAATTCTGAAATCGTCTTAGAATGAGAACTGTTCGTATAACCAATTAAAAATAAACACGGTACTGCATTGAAGCCCTTCTATGTTTAGCTACACTATGTGCATACTTAGAAATGGGTTATGTGTTCAATACACACAATTTAATCCCTAATGGTTAAAGAAAACTCTAAAACTTTAAAAAGTCTGAGCGACTGATGAAAATATCGTTCACCTATTGTTTATAAGGCTATTCAAGTCCAAAAATTATTTGGACTTAGTGTTCTGGCAAGTATAAATTTGACTGCAGAAAGAATAATTTAATTGAAATATTATTTTATCGTCAGGTTATTTATTCTTATGTCAAATGTCATACCGGTTTGCCACAACTTTGGTTAATCTTAAATGAAATAACCGTTTAAAGGTTTTATAAAAAACTCTTAATGGAATATTATATGAATCCTATGAAGATTTTAGTCTTACTCCTGTAATCTAAATACATTGTAGAGATACTCAGCGTGGTAGATATGTTGTAAGTCAGTGTTGTGCTGAAATAACATCCCTCATTCCCATTCTCTCTATGTGAGAACACTATATTACATCGTAATCAAACGAATAATGATTTGTTTGATACTTTAATGTATATTTTCATAAATTTCTTCGGTATAGTATTTATTAAAACTAGTGATTGAGGTTAATGTATGAGTTATATTAAAACTGCAACATCTATTGTATGACAACACTTCATTAATATCAATAGAAATCATTTTAATAATAAGTAAAGCTTGACATATTATAGGTATGATCGATATGTATTCACATCACATGACATCAAAGAGAAAAATAAGATTAAAAATATAAATATCGTTAAATATGTAACAATATTGTTTAATTACAAAATATATTTGCCACATCTTCTGATAACAAAATTCGCTTTGTCTAAGTATGGTAGTCGCTCGAGGTAAGTAGGACATTCCTTAATCGTTCAGCGACATAATTATACAGCTTGTATGGAAGTCTAAAATCGTATTTCTATATAGGTACATTCATACTTATGTAGAAATGTGATTTTAGACTTCTATAATAAGACAGTCTAATAAGACAGGATGTATATACATCCTGTCTAATAAGACATGTGTATATACATCCTGTCTTATTAGTAGTAAAGTTTTAGTAGTAAGTCGGTTTTTGTAGTAAAATATTGGAACTCAAATTCCATATCTAATTTTACTATATATCGATGAGTTATTATCCGAAAGAGCTATAAATAATACTCTATATTTACGCTTACATACACACATCATCGATATATTAACACCCTTTAATAGTCCACTACAGATCATACTACTCTCCTTAAAAAGAAGTCTATGCCACACTGGCTAGACGGGTTGGTATATACATATATATCTATTTTATAGAAGCATAGTTCTAAGAAGGTTCAATTCAATGTGTCAGTACCCTAACAAGACTCGGGATTCCCTTAAAACTTGGGTGCCAGCGTTGCCACTCTTGTTTGTTTAAGAGTTGTAGTATTCACAAAAGGCAGCCTGTCAGATTTTATTTATCTTGATTTTTTTATGTTAAACGTATTTCAGCTACGCCTTTTCTATATACACTTAACTTGTATATTCTCAGTTTAATGATAACTTCGTCTAAATTAATATGTAAGTTCACGTCTCTGTTTTATTAACGATATTTTTTTAACGATTGCACGATTGGCCTAGTGGTTTAAGCGGTCGCCACGCCGCTCTCCACTTCGCTGAGTGTTGTGGGTTCAAATCCTACATGGGACAACACTTTGTGTGATCCACAAATTGTTGTTCTAAGTCTGGGTGTCCTTTGTGTCCGTTTCTTGTATGTTTGTATTGTAAAGTCCCCCGCGACACAGGGTTTATTCCTAGTGCGGGTGTTGTCTTTAAAAAAAGAAAGAAAGAAAAAAAAGAACTTAAAAATATTATACTTATATTATATAACAGTTAATATTAACTATTTACTTTTCAGGTGAGGTACCGTCGTGGCTTCGAGGTACATTACTCCGTAATGGCCCTGGTTCGCTCAATGTTGGCTCAATGAAGTTTGAGCATTTATTCGACAGCTCAGCTTTAGTACACAGGTACTTTGCACTTTAGCGTTTGTTACTAATTACAAAAAGGAAGAGGAGGAGGATCTCAATTTTAGCGTATTTTTATGTTTCTTACTCCAGAATGCACACAGTTTATGCAACAATTTAATATTTTATAATACGAGTGATTGGGAGGATTTCCCGTTTCGTCCGATTCGATTTAAAAAAAAAAAAAACCTCTTAAAGTTTAAATTAAGGAATGAAGATGTAAAGCTGATTTAGATTAACATTTTAAAAGTAAATTAGCATAAACTAAACTGAATTAGTAGAATTTTAATGGGATTTCCAACTTAAGGATGTGTTAATAATATGGAAAGTTAAATATTTTTTTAAATGACGTATTTTTAAAATTCTTTTCTTTAAGTTGTAAATGAAATTAATTCAAAAATCGGTCTATAAAAATATTGACAACTTTCTAGCTGATAAACGTAGCACTGGTTAGCGAGATTACTACATTTTTTGTTATGAACATTTTCATAAGCTATATTCTTTCGCCAGGTTCGCGATCGATGATGGTACGGTGACGTACCAGTGCCGGTTTCTTAGCACCAATACGTTGAAAAAAAATCGCGCCGCCAATCGCATCGTGGTCACGGAATTTGGCACCAAAGCTGTCCCGGATCCGTGCCATACAATTTTTGACAGGTTATAAACAAATTTATTTTACAGCTGTTTTGTTTCTAACTTCACTGAATAAGTAACCCGTTAATGTATCTCATCTGTATCCGCATCTATCTATTGGATCTAAAATTTCTTATGAATGATAATTATAATAAACTCACATACTTAACACACTCAGACACAAAAGGAATAATCGTGCTCATCAAATAAATCTTTGTCCAGGGTGGGAATTGAACTAAAGTAAATCAAAATTAAAAATAACCTAATTAAACAAATATTTTGAACCATTTTCTCACATATCACAAGTTCATTGATGTTCTTTGAGTCCCAAAATAAGGAAGAGTGGGGTCACTCACTCGAGGAATAGTATCAAAAAGGTTGGTCATCATTAGTATTCTGTGATCATCACCATTTTTGATGAAGCATAGCATTCCCACCGTATTGACTTTTGAGTATAGATTTTGCTGGTTATTATTTTCAGGGTGGCAGCGGTCTTCAATCCAGGGGAAATGGTCTCTGATAACGCTATGATCTCTTTATATCCATTTGGCGATGAAATATACGCCTTTACAGAAGGGCCGATCATACACAGGTAAAGTAACTCATTTCAGGTACCGTACTAATCTAACTGCTTATATTTACCTCTTAACCACAGTTTACAAGATAAAAAAATATAAAAGCTTATTAGTTAGAATACCCGTCACATCAAAAGACTTGCTAGAATATGCTGAAAATAACATAAATATAACATGCCAAATAACACACCTATTAGTATAAAATATAACAAAATTTGCAATAATAAAGAGATGTGAGCAGCTCAAACTCGATCAGAAAGGCGTGCAATAGCAGAAGCCTAAGTCCAACAGTGGACTGCAATAGGCTGATGACAATTGTAATAATAAGGATAATTTCCTGATGATGATAGGTCAGAGTGTAAAAACGTTTTTAGCGCCGGACTGTTACGTCGACGATTATTTTAATCTACTAATGTAGTGTAGGTGTAATAGAACAAGGTATGTCCATTTAAAATTGAGCCTTACAATTGGCTTATAAATTAATTATTTCAAATAATTGTATAGAACATAATAAGAACACAAAACTTGAATATACACGTGGCCATAATCTGGATACATGAATTACTGGAGTTACTCTAGTTCTTTTTTTTAAAATAATTAAATGTTTTGTATTTATAGTTGTATGGCATATGTAAAGCTTACACCTGTTGAGTATAGCGTTGCACCTTCTTTACTAAATTTTGACACCCACAAGGGTTGGCCGGTAAAAAACGTCCAGGATCGCCAACGTACATAAGTCTAAAAAGGTTTAAGCAAGTTTTTTTTATCATCAAATAAGTCTGTTAGTGCACGGCTTAAATAACAAAGAACTAAGTTTCACTATTTCTTTTGTATCAGAGTGGATCCAGTTACATTGGATACATTGCAGCAGAAGAACATGACAGACTGTATTGCGCTTGTGAACCATACCTCACATCCTCATGTCATGCCTAATGGTGAGAAATAAGAAAAACAGTTTGTGTTTAATAATGTCATTCATTCTGAATTTTTATATAGAAAATAACATAGGCTTTTAATATAGAAAATAAAAAAAACTTTGTTTTTCAATGACAGATAAAATATAATTCAAGAACTTTTCCTTTATGTTTTTTTTTAAATTTAATAACCTACCAAAGTGACTGATTCTACTCTGCTTAATGGAAAGTATCAATCACAGAGCAATAGTTACAATGGTGGTGAGGTTATGGTATACTCATTGTAAATACTGACAATGGTGTGGTGACATGGTGATTCTCACCATTGCGGCATAGTGAGATGCTTTTTCACACAGTATTTGAGGACGTAAAAGGCATGACAATCATCGTGGCAGTGTAAGGCTCACACGCTTACCACGATAACTGTCACCCCTGCATCAATAGGCCTACGATCTCGTACTTACTCATAAACACGACAGCACAGATGCTGTTGCTCTATGTTGGTATTCTGTGAGAGGATCGTACTGTCCCGACCGAGGCTGCTCGTTCGTGCTGAAATCAGCGTGGTTCAACTGCCTTGAAAACCTTCTGTTATGTAAATTGGAGATTTATTTTTGTCCTTTTTTTTAGGTGATGTGTATAATGTTGGGATGTCAGTGATCAGAGGCAGAATAAAGCATGTGGTAGCCAAATTCCCATACACTGAAAAAGGTAGGCGATTTTGGTCTTTATACCTAGTCTTGCCATAAATATTGTAATAAAGAAAAAAGAAAATTGTTAACTGCAAATAACATTTATTACTTTTACAGTGTGTCAGTTTAATACATAAATATAAAACAATTAAAAATATAAAAAGCTTATTCGAAGTGGTCTCCATTGGCTGCAATACAGTCCTTTAAACGATGAGGCCAGTTATCAATAGAAGCACGCACTCTTTCCATGGGAAAATTCTTCACTGCCAATCGTATAGATTGTTTTAGGGACTCCAAATTATCATGGCGTTTAGAGCAAGCTGTACTCTCTAAAACTGACCACAAATCATAATCCAGCGGATTAAGATCGGGACTAGACGACGGCCAGTCTTCAGCTCTGATGAAGTCCGAAACGTTCGATTCCAACCAAGACTGCGTGGACCGAGCTTTATGACCCGGCGCCGAGTCTTGCTGGAAGGACCATACTTGGTTATTGAACATGGTGATGTTAAGGGGCTTAACTACCTTCTCAAGAATGGTATCTTGATACACTTGTGCCGATGTTTTGATACCTTTTTCACAAAAATATGGCTCAGTCACTCCTTCATAGCTAACACCCCACCAAACCATCACTGAAGTCGGATAATGTCCACGTTGCACTCTGTCGACTAATTGGGAAGCTTCCTTAGAGCTTTGAGCATAAATACGGTCATTTTGTTTGTTAAAATGTTGCTCAATTGTAAAAATTTTCTCATCCGTAAACAAAATTTTTCTGTGACCTCCCTTTGCGTACCGCTTCAGTAGTTGTTTCGATTTTACCACCCTATTCTTCTTTAAATTATCAGTTAAGAAATGGCCAGTGCGTCTCTTATAGGCTGCAAGTCCTAAGTCATCTTTTAAAATACGCGACATGGTTCTAGGTGCTATCTTCATTTCCCGAGATAAAATCTTTTGCTTTCGGACAGGATTTCTTCGAATTCTTTCCCTTACTGCTTTGACCACCTTTTTCGTACGAACACTACGTGGACGGCCAGATCTTTTTCTGTCACAAACAGAGGAGGTCTCATTGTACCTATTAATAGCCCGGTACACAAACATTTTACTAATACCAAGTGTATGGAGAGTTTTAAAAATTGCATTTGGCTCCATACCTACTTTGTGTAATGCTATCACAGCGATTCGGTTCTCTTTATCACCCCACACCATTTTAATATCGCAAAATATTTTACAATGTATTGGCGCCAAAATGAGAAAACACAATGAACAATCGTATAAAAATGACAGATTCGAAATTCAAATGTAATATTTTTTTATAATTAAGTGTAACAGTATTTATGGCCAGACTAAGTACATACATTTATATTAATGTTTACACGATAATAAAATTTTGTTGTTATATTTCAGGGGACATGTTTAAAAGTGCTCGAATTGTTGCTACGTTGAAGCCACGCTGGCAAATGCATCCTGCATATATGCACACTTTTGGTAATTTTTTTCTCAATAACAACAATTTTCTTATTTGAAAAAAATTCCAACGTGGAGGTCTTGGGTATTTCAAGGAACAAACTTTATTTTTTTTGGTCTTTTTAAAAAGTTTTACGCAATTTTTTTTTCTATATTTAACCTACCAAAGTAACTCTATTCTGCCAGAAGGCAAGCATAAATAGAATCCAAGAGCGGTGGTCGCCATACTCACTGCGAAAGACGACAGTGCAATATGACGTCCCACGCTATGGCGGCCTAGTGAGATGCTTTTTTAATAATGCAATAACTTTAAAGAACGTCAATGTTATGACGAGTTTAAGAGTTGGCAACGCAAATCATAAAATCAATCCGTGCTTTTTGAATAAAAAAAATACTGAGCATAAAAATACATTTAAAAATCGTTTACAAAATTTGGCAAATGAAAATGTAATTTTAAGTGACTGAAGATTGTTTCAAATTACTAGCGTCATCTAGGACGATTGTATGCTTGATATTTTCAGAAAAGTTGTAAACCTCAGAATGCGGTTGTTCATTAGTTACAATAAGGTTTGGTAGATGGCGCTTAAATATAAAAACTGAAGCACTGATACCCAGTTCCTAACTACACACATACTTATAAAAGTTACTCTTAAAATCAGCTGAACGACTTTTTTTGAATAAAATTCATTGTTTTCCTTTTAATTCCTGGAATTAGTATGGTTTAATGAACCAGCACCTACCGAAGCGTTAGCATAGCACATTGGCTCAACTTGGAACTGAATATGTTCGATTTAGGTAATATATTTTGGTTTTTAAAGGATGAAAATAATTTATTTCACCAAAAAAACAACTGTATGAAGCCATAACTTGGAAAGTAAGACATCTTTTTGGGGAAATCGCTTAGATACTTTGATATATTTATACCAAGATAAAGTGACGAATATGTAATTTTATGGTCATAAATTATTTCTTTTAATGGTGTTTTATTTTAAAGGTATCACGGAAAACTACTTCGTAATAGTAGAACAGCCTCTATCGGTGTCTCTCTACGGGCTGATGCGGGGAGCTCTTGCCAACGAGCCCCTTGCCAAAAGTCTACAGTGGTTCCCTAACTACGAGGTATTTATAAAAAGTTGTACTAGACGACATCTTTAGTAAAGGTATTTCTGTAAGATATGTTAGTATAGGAATTTGTGAAAGTTAGAAAC
Source organism: Hypercompe scribonia (assembly GCA_949316085.1). Taxonomy (NCBI): domain Eukaryota; kingdom Metazoa; phylum Arthropoda; class Insecta; order Lepidoptera; family Erebidae; genus Hypercompe; species Hypercompe scribonia. Next base: position 20,250,287 of record OX438974.1, read on the forward strand.
GTTTTTTGGAAGATACATAGAAAAAAAAACAAATTCAAAATATTGATTATCTGCTAAAATCATGGGTGCGCAAATTGCTGCAGCGCTGACATTCTGATAGGGCCCACTTGACTTGATCTTTAGCCATTAGTCCAAGACAATACAAGTTGAAGAAAAACAGATACCAGATAATCTAAAAATACTAGTTTAACTTGAAATTTTAGAAATGACTGATCAACCCACTAATTTTCAAAGAAAAGTTATACTGGGACTTTAGAATTGTAAGCTAATTGTCACTAAAGAGCAGTTTCACTTAATACAGACACACATAGTGCTTCTAAGCCGTGAAACTGGCAAAGAAGTGAAACGCTTCCGAACAGAAGCCTTGTTCTATCTGCACATCATCAACTGTTATGAACACAATGGCAAGTTGGTGGTAGACATGTGTGCTTACAAGGATGCCAAGGTCATTGATGGCATGTACATACATGCCATTGAGGTGAGTTTCAATTTTACAAGTTTTACATGGAACTCTTTTTGATATTTCTTTCTGGACCTACTAGGCTTTTAATTTTTAAAATATGCAAAGAGAAAATCCTGTCTTCAGATTTGATTTTACCCGAAAATAATTATCATGTTGTTGACTCTGACGGCTAAACAGAAAGTCATGGATTCAATACTCAGCCAGAATAAATACATGTGCCATAAACACGAGCATGTCTAGCTGTAATTAATATTTATCTCTGGTTGTTGTAACATAGGCTCTTATTAGTAAATCGTATTTAATTTATACTTTTTTTAAAATTTGAAAAACAAAATCACAGCAATAATCACAAACCAAATAAAAGTTTTTTTTCTGGAATAATAATAAATTCATACGTCTTACGTACCGTTTGATCCCTCACTACTAAGAGCCTGTACTATCGTAACAAGACTATATATTACTTGAGAGTTAATGTCAGTATAATGTAGCTATCTATTAAAACAAAAGCAGTCGTGAGGATTATTAATATTTATTAAGAATTGTTCTCAAATGTTCATCATTTTAGTAATATCTGAATAGAATTAGAAGCGATAGTAATCCTTTATCATACGATATACGTATTCTGCATGACAACAAGGCTTTACCTCTTAATAGTTATTTTTGATTGTTGAATTAATACATTTATCTTTAACAAATATTGTACGTATGTGATTTAGTATCACAAATATTTGCATAAATGTTGTTTGATTATTTATCTTTCTGATTCTTGTGTATATTTTGCTTTTTACTTAGTCATTCAAATAATGTTTGACTTCTAGACAATGCAAAGTAATGCTGATTACGCGAACTGGTTCCGCGGCCGACCAAAACGTTTGGAGGTGTCCCTAGACGCAAAGAATTTAACAAAAATGAATCAGACAACACTTGCTGAAATTGGGTGTGAAACACCCAGGATACATTATGATTTGTATAACGGTGAGTTAAATTTTCTTATTTGGTGTTATAGTGTATGGTATGTATGACCAATGATGAGAGGAAATAAGAAGTGTGAGAAATTCACGTTCCAAGGGTTGAAGTGTACGTGGATTTTGTTTGTCTATAATCCACGTTCACTTCAACCTAATATGGGTGGCGCTTACCCGTCGGGGGTAATCCGATTCCATGAAAGATATCGCAAAAAACGGGCTTTTATATATCATTTTCTACATTTTATTTAACCATTGCTCAGACCGGTATTACGTTATTTTTTTTATATTTTAAGCAACAATAATACAATTTAATTAAGTTATGATTATTACTTAAATACCGAACAAAAAGAATTAAAAGTACTAATTTTGTAATTTTTTTGTCACAGGTCGCTATTACAGGTATTTCTACGCAATCAGCTCAGACGTGGATGCTGAAAACCCAGGAGCGGTGAGATAACATTACTTTAGTTTATTAGCCGTGATGATAAACGCATCAAGCGTAAGTTAGAGCGAGAGACAATAACCAATGTCACTTTTATGATTTTTCGACAAATTTTCATTTGTTATTTTCGCTGTTTTCAAGCAATTTTATAGATTTTAAAGTCACTATTTATTTAAGTACATCTTGTATATTAATACTATGTATATGTATAAATATTTGTCATATCATTAGCAAATCTTATATTAGAGCGTGGATCACTTTCAAAATGACAGCCAGGAATGTAATGTTATGACGATATTTTCGAAATTAAACCTTCAGCTGTGAGCGTTTGAAGAGTTTCAAATTCTCACTGGAGAAGACTTAAAGAAGTGATGTGTCCAAATAGTTAAAAAAAAGTGCCATTACTCTGTTTTCCATAACGCAAACTATTCCGCATTTCGTAGGATTGGCATTGAAGTTAAAGGTGAGAAGTAGCATACATTTATAAGCGTAGATACTTAATCTATAGCAGAAGAACCGAAATCTAGAAATATAAAAAAATGTCTATAGTGGAACTTATGAGATGAATAAATACGTGGCTAAATATTCCAGGTGATAAAGGTGGATACAAAAACTCATGAGACAAAGATGTGGTGTGATACCAACTGTTATCCAAGCGAACCAATATTTGTTCCAGCGCCCAATGCTAAGGTACAAGTTTATTTTGATGATGTTCAATGTATTTCAAATATCGATTTTTGGTTGAAGAGTTATGTCGTCGTTTTCTGTTCCTTTTTGAATATCTGTATTAAGTTTGACTGTATTATAATAATCATAATAAATGCCAATTGTAATTCGGAACTGCTTACGTGATATGGACAACAACATATCACATAAGTCAAAGACTGAAAAAGGGCTCTCATTTTATTTTTTGATAATGAGGGCTTGCATGTATTTTGATATATTCGTATGCATAAGCCGATTACCTATTTTTTCAATACAACCTGTCGCCATCTACTGCTGAACGAAGGTCAGACCCTCGATTATGTATAACGGATTAAAATTTCCTGTTAACTTTCCAAAAACAATAAACAACTATTTAAATATTGTTTGCAGGAAGAGGACGAAGGAGTGCTAATAAGCGCAGTGGTATGGGGCGGAGAACATACCCATACGGTGGCTCTTCTGGTATTAGATTCAAAGACTCTGAAAGAACTTGCACGCGTTAAGTTTAACACCCCTTCACCGGCCCCTAAATGTTTACATGGGTGGTTCTTACCAAAGAACGGTTGAAGAACTTGGAAGATACAGAAATGGACTTAATTTTCGCACAAAAAAATGTTTCTGCCGCCTGCGTCAGAATTACGTTTTCATGTACCACGGAGTTTTGTGTTACGTCATGAATTATCCTAGTATTAGTTAGTGTGTAAACCTATAGGTTACCAATACATGATGTTAAACATTTTAAATTAAATGGATTGGTAGTCTAGAAAGTGTATACTTTGTTGAAAAAGTGGGGCGAAGAATATACGATCCTGTAAGATTTGTGTTTAGCATATCGATAAGAGGTTCTAATTAACTAGACTTATACTTAAATATAGTTTCTCAATTTGCATTTAAGCTATTTGAAATGTGAAGTGTATCTGTATGTTTGTTGTGTTCATGTGTAGTATATGATATTCATATTTTACTTGTTGCTTACATCTGTATTCTCAAAAATTCTTTATCTAGACGCGAACTATCATTTAATTTATATTAATGTAATTGTGCTTTGTATGTTGTAATAAAAATGAAAATATTTAAACAGTGTTTATTTTTAAATTCTCTAACAGATAACTACATAATACTATAACCGATTTCAGTTCTATCATGTGACTCGGACAACATAATACAGTCACGTGTTGATTTCTCTTGTTCAGTCCAAAATTCTATAAACTTTTTGCCAACAATGATAACGTGCTTATCTACATTTAAGTAGAAATAATCTGTTTACATTGCGTTTCATTTCGATAAGATTATTATTCTTAAAAGATGAATTCTGTAATCCTGTCATTGTTTGTATGACTTTATGAGGTGTCTTTTGTTGTTTACATACATGCTATTATCCTTTTATCACCCTACGGTAGTCAGATACACAGAAAAAACCAGTGGCTTAGCCAATTACACTTCGACTTTTTGTCTTACACAGATTATGTACTCATCATTGTTTACGTTAGCATACATCACTGCATATTGTGCACATAACATAGCCAACTACATTAATGTCGTTGAGCAGACCTTTTTTTTGCTTCACCAGGATGCTGATTATGACAAGCACAAATATTTTCATTCTCGTACAATTTATATTAAATATTTTTAATTTGACTCATGAATGATGCGTCAGCTGTTCTGATGTTAGTAATTTTAGCACAGTTTGAGAAAACTGACTATATCTACAAAAGTAAAACGTAAAAAGATTGCTATGAAACATTTAACTGCACGTAGAGTATGACTTTTCGTTTCAGAGTCAAAATTTTAGTTACCAAAACAACTTCTTAAGAAATTAATCTAGTAATCACGTATGTACACTACAGATTAAACATGATAGCTAATATTACTCGGACGCTACACAAACACTGATCTTATTACATGAACTTAATACTGGATTTAGTAGTGGACTGGAAATTGCAGGAAAAGCAATATACCGAAACCTATTAATTAAAAAGTCACAATAAAAGTAAGATTAATACAATTAAGACATTATGTGGAATGGAACTGAAGAATTTATAGAAGGATGGAACGAGTTCGTCAAAACGGCTTTCAGAGAAGAACCTTATTCGTCTAAAGTGATGTTTTCAGTTTCATTATTAGTTGTGTTCGTCATCAGCTTAGTTGGAAACGTGTTAACATGCATCGTCATCTACTACGACAAAACCATGCATACAGCCACAAACTATTACTTATTCGATTTAGCTGTCTCAGACATACTTGTCACGTTCCCGATATTGATAATCGTTTATCAAGTACTAATTCCCGAGATTCCCATAGTGGAGTATAAGACTGGAGTGATGACTTGCAAATTTATTCTTTGTCTTCAATTTACATTTGTATCGTTACTTTGGAACCACGGTATTCTGGTGATGACAGCGTTATCCATTGAAAGATATATAGCGATATGCTACCCAATGATGTTGCAACGAACGCCAGTGTGGAGAAGAATCGGAAAGATCATTTTGGCTATTTGGCTGATTGCAATTGCAGAAACCCTCCCACTGTTGTGGACCCTTGATGTAGTAGATACTGGCAAAAATTTGAAATGCTTCTCAGTTCCAACTCCTACTGCGAGAATTATAACGGCAACTTCGGCAGTAGCTACGTTTATTTTACCTCTAAGTATCATGATTTTTGTATACACAATGATAGCGTACAAAGTTAACGATAACCAGAAATATTATACGAAAGACACTTTTGTGTATAATAATGCCTTCAAGAGAAAGAATGTTAATAAATTGATTGGTAAGTGAGTTTTTATGTAATGAAAGTTTTCTTTTGTGTTATCATCTTATACTCAATTATGATGTTTAGCAGCTCTGACGGTGTCTTTCGTGGTTTGCTGGCTGCCGACCTTTGCACTTAGAATGTTCATGTTCTTCACTGACATACCGAAGGTGGTGCATTTTCATGGGGTAAGATATACATACATATATGCATGTCTGTAGATTTATTACAATATCAAGTCTGATATGTTTCTTTTGCTTTACAGTGGTTCACAACTGGACATAAAGTTGCGATGTTTAACAGTTGGTTCACTACGGTGCTCAATCCACTACTTTTCAGTCTAATATCCATCAAATTCAGAAAGGCACTGAAGGTAATCACCACATTTTTAAATAATTTTTGTACGCGTAAATTGAGAAGTCTTTATTAAATTGTTTAATGTAGTTCAGCCTCGAGTTGCGCATCTCTGATTAAAATCCAGATCCGATAACTTCTTCCGGTAATAAACGATTTTAGATCAGATTAAAAATCTGAGTCATTAATTTCTTCAAACATATGCTGTTCAAAGATTATGTTCTAACAGTTCACAAAGTAAACAATTGTATTTATCTAAATATTAGCTTATTTTTAATGAACTTCTTAATTCATTAGTAATAAAATGCACGGATGGCGTAGTGGTTTAAACGGTCGCCACTCCACTCTCAACTGCGCTGAGTGTTGAGGGTTCAAACCCCCCACACGGGACAACATTTTGTGTGATCCATAAATTGTCGTTCTGATCTGGGTGTTTTTTTTGTCCGTTAAATGTATGTTTGTAAAATCTCCTGCGACACAGGATTTACTCCGAGTGCGGGCGTTGTCTTTATAAAAAAACACGTAAGTAATCAAAGACATGAGGAATGTCACACAAATATCCATTAGACTTTAAACTAAGACTGTTTTTCATTTAAAGTCTAAATGGATTATCCTTATAGGCTCATTACTTTAAGATCAGAAGACATTGTCATGAAGAGAAGTAATGAAAAACCTATTCGGACGTTCCATTTTCTAAGACTTAAACATTACTTTGAACTAATACTTTGAGATCGTAATAGTATTCAATAAAAAAAAAACTTAAAGAGCAATATAAGATTAAAGCATATTATCCTGGATTATTATTTATAGTTGTATGTTTATAGAATGTGATCCTAAGATATGTCCATATTTTAAGGTCATTATTACGGAAAATTCATGTTTATAAGTAAAGTTTAAAAAAAATGTAACTTAAAAATAGAAAATTTAATGATATTTCGTAAGAGAGAGGGCATACATTAATGAAATTATATATTTTTTTTTACCACAAATTATGTTGAAATCTCATAATTTTCCTCACCACATAAAAATGAAGATCAGTGAAATTGCTGTGTACGAAATAAAATATCATCATCATCATCATCATCATCTTTATTACTAGCATTTCATAGTTCACTGCTGGGCACATAGGCCTGTATTTAACTTAAGCAAAATATATACCTCTCTTAATATTTCTACATGTCGTTCATAGTTTTTTCCTTCTTATTTTTCTTTCTATGGAAGAAGAAGTACTTATCTGAACTTCTTTCAGTACTGTAAATTAAATGACATAAAATTATCTCAATTTACAGGTCCTATGGGACAAAAAAATAAAGAAAAGATATTTTCGAGCGAAGAAAAGTATGACTGCCGAAACGCAAGACAAAAAGTCAACTTCGTGTTATCTCGTCGCGCAAACTTGATTTATACGAATATGAAAGAAAAGCATTTAAAATATAAATATCATATAACAGCATGTAAAATGTTAGTGTAACATCTAGCGCTATATACAGTGGGTCATGAATTAGATAACATTTAAAAAACCGTGTAAAAAAGCTATTTGATATATTATTAAAAAACATAATGTACAAAAAAGGTAATTAGTTGGAATTTATTTTTTAAAAATTACTTTTATTTAATTTTTTATTTTATTTTATTTATTTGGCTCACCAACAATTGTATACACTGCTTCATAGTTAAAAGACATTTTATAAAAGTGCACCAAGCACCACGTGCACTATAAACAAAAAATTAGTGTATGCTTATGCTAAAAATACAATACAAATTTGGCTGAGAACAAATAAGAAGGAAATAAAGTATTTTTTATTTAATATTTTGTATGGTATTGCGGAGTTTGGTAAGTGAGTCAGTGTGTATATCGACCAGGGAGCTGCAACCATTAAGCAGCTTGCAAAGTCGTGGAATGGTAGAGTTAGCACCGTCTCTTACATCGTCTAAATGACGACCGTTTCGACGTTTGCACTCTTCTAAGCGAGCACCGAAATTTTCGAAAACGCCTCCGCAGAGAGATCGCAAGATCGCCGACATCCCTTCGTTAATTTTTTCTTTTAATTGTCATAGTGTATTTGGTTTGTTGACGTTGACACAATTCATCAGATAACCCCATGAAAAGAAGTCTGCTGGGGAGAGATCTGGACTTCTGGGTGGCCATGGAATGTCGCCTCGTCTGGAAATCACCTTTTAAGGAAATATGTCTTTGACCACCGGCAAGGACTCATTGGATGTGTGACAAGTGGCTCCATCTTGTTGAAATCATGTGTTACGATTGTAGCTAGCAAATTCCAGTAGCACCGATCCCAAGAACCTATTGTTGAACAAATGTTAATGAATTCTTGGCTCACCAATATCTATTAAAAGAAATACTAAACAAGTTTTCTTTTACAAAAACATCATATTTTATTTAACACAACTTAGTGATGTTTGATATAACAAACAGATAACTTGACGAAACGTATTTATATATTAATCATGTATTTATTGAAGAGTTTTCGATATTTTAAAAAGTTATTCATTTCTGTGGCCATACGTCTGATATGAGTGTATACGTAACAAAATAAAAATAATATGTGATCTGATTTACAAAAAATAAAATTACAACATTAGTTTTTTTAAAAAAAAAAACAGCCTACTGTTGATCATGGTCTTGACCTTAGAAATTAGATTTTGATCTTGTATGTATACGAGTATATGCTCACCAGACAGATTAGAATAGTACTGGGTTTGTTTTTCTACTCTTTCCAGTGCTACGTCTTATGTAGATTGTTCCTTTAGTCGAGTATAACCACAATCACGGGATACATGGAGGTGGTGACGCTGCATATTCTTAATCTATCAGACGGACATACCACCGCACAACCCACATCAATAACGTGCATATTAAAGTAAAAACATGTAAAGAAAATTATACTTTAATAATAGAACTAAGTTGTAAATAGTCATGGTTATGACATGGAAAAAAAAAGAAAATTAAGATTATTTTAAAAAGATTATCTGTTTCTATACATATATAAGTATTTATATAGATCTATGACTAAGGTATAAATGAAAATTCACAAAAATACAGACTACGGTGGCAGATGTAGGCATAAAAACAAGATCGTTGAAATGGAAATGGATAAGACATATGTGGAGACCTAAAGTAGAGAAATAGATTTAAAAATAGGGTGTGGCTGTGTTATAGACACGGCCGTTTGTTGTTCGTGAATAATGTCTCGTAAAGGGTAAAGTTTCTATATAAATGCAGATGTACTGGCACCGTCGTTGATTCTGTCGGCCGAGTTCATTATTTTCTGTTACCGGCATTGCTTCACTCGATCGTAAGGTGTTTTATTGGTATCATTCGTAGGATGTTGAGATGCCCTTTTCAACCGTATACGGTTCTTGTATTTTGAATTGATTTTCCGACGCATATAGGCCGACATTATATATTTTTTATTTTAACATATATTATATCCACAATCACAATTTGCTTAGTTTGCAGTAGCTTCACCGAATCGAAAGTTATACTAAGTGGAAATCTCAATACGCATCAAAATGGCGTTCAAAATGGCGGGGCGGTCACTTCCCCCGCCCGCGACTTGGCACAGTCTTTACCTATCGTAATGAATTCCTTAATTCTTTAGTTATCCAGTTGTATAATTGAATTTTGGGTGGGTATGTTAGAGATATAGCTACAACACGAAACTGTATCGCCTGATTTGTTATCTGTTATTATTAGTTTTTTTGGATTGTGTCCCTATCGAAATACTTTAAAAATGTTATTCACGTCAAAAAGTTATGGAATGGTACCCCAGGCATGGGAAGAGACACACAGGAAGGTTGGTAAAAAGATGGGAATGCGATTTGCTAAAGGGATGGAGACGAACTGCACAAGACCGAAACAAGTGGACGGAAATAGTGGAGGCCTATGTCAAAAAACGAACTGACCAGGTTACTGTTAAAAAGAATTATTTTTTATTTTAGATATAAAAAAAAAAATAATTATTATCAACTAGATTCAAATTTAGCTAAAAATAACTGTATACAAAAAAAGGTTACAGGAAATAAAAGTTGTGTTTATTTATGGAAATGTTACGAGACTGTCCCCTGAAATCCATACGTCTTTGTTCTTTACAAGCTAAATATAAGCATGTAATTGTTTGTGATTAAAAATAAAAATATGTTTGTAAAATGTAATTAATATATTAGGTACATATATATTAGATTAATAACTAATGATACAATTAATTATTGGATCTCACAACTACAAAAAAATGTTACTAACAAACAATTTTACAACGCCGGTGTTCTTAGACAAAAACGCACATACAAAGGATGTGAAACTCTAAGAACCATATCACTAATGTAATTGATGTCTTCAGTCCGTGTGACAGGCTCCAAGCGATATTTACGGAAAATACCTGCCAAAACTGTTTTCATTTCTATTATGGCAAATTTTTGACCTGAAATCATAAAACTATTTTTTATTTTTAGCCTTTATTCTGTTCATAGCTGTCCATCCCAACGTCAATGCACCTACGTGACGATTAATTGTCATAAAGTAAATTATTAATTTCTACATATTTTACTTTTAACCGACTCCAAAAAAGGGGGGGAGGGAGCGTGCTATGTTCCACTGTATGTATATTTTATGTACGTTCACCGATTACTCCGTCAACAGACCGAGTAGTTGTTATTTTTTTAAAAAACAGTTTTCATTTATTTGAATTGGTTAAAACGTTGGACGGATGGATGAGAGGAAACATGTGAGCGTTTAGCGATTATTTCAAAGTAAAATGGACACTAGTTTGAACAGAAATATACTAATACATAAAAGTTATCAATATATGCCCAGGTCATGGGTTTGATCCCATCCAGGATAAATGCCAGTATAATGAGTAATTTATAATTCTCTTTGTTCTGTGTCAATACAAATATAAAAATGTATTATTATATTTATCAGCAGTTTGTTACCAGTACAGTGCAGTTTAGAATTAGAGGGTCGTGTGTAAGATGTGTGAAGTGATTATCGTTATAATGACGAAACGGATCCTCAAAAAAAACGTTTATCTTTCAGAACTTGTTAATTGTTGGGATCAGCAATGGTTTTTTGTGGCTTGTTTTTATGTGTGACGTCAAAATAAATATAAATTCATAGTAATATAACATTTCGAACATCTGACTCACAACGCCATCTAGCTTCAAACTGAGCAGAGTTTGTGTTATGAAAGCTAGATTGATTGATCGTCATCATTCTTTCTTTCATCACAAAGGCGGGTAAAGTTGCGAGGAATAGCTGGTGACTTAACGGAAGGCGTATAGGTGTTGTTGTTATTATTTATATGAATTTGATATATTTTAACAAGAACATGTCTAAAAAGGTACATTTTACTGTGCACGATGGTGTGTGTGCTGGTCCCATCCCTTACGTATGGTAGTGAATCTTGAGTATGGTAGAAGAGGCACAAAAGTACAATTAATACTGTTGAGATACGTTCCCTAAGAAGTAAGTGTGGTGTGAATGTAAGTGACAGAGTCAGGAATGCAGTGATAAAAGAAATTTACACACTGAAAGAAGATATAGTGACAAAGATTGAAAAGAGCATGCTTCGATGGTTTGGCCGCGTAGAGAAGATGGGTGATTGAAGCCTCACCAAAGAAATTTATGGAGTGAATATACGTGGCAGTGTCGGAAGAGGTTATTACGGCAAACATTTTCCGACCAAATTGATGAAGTTCTGAAGAATGGACATGTGAATAGTACCAGGATCATACGAGCATGCATGGATCGATTGATGAATGTAGATGACACAAAAAGTATGTCAGGACAGTAATAAGCGGAAGTCAATAGACTCTGTCTACCCTTCTGACAAATAGGCGTTACTTTATGTATGAATGTACATAAAATAATATATTTTATATAATTTATCTCTCACACACTACATTTTTCATTGCTATTCAGCTCCTATTTGCCATAGTATGTAGTTTTTCCCGATAAATAGGTTCTATTCCTATTTTTTTTAAACTTAAATCTGTACTTTTATTAGTGCAGATAAACTCACCTATACAGTTCCTGGATCCAGCACTGAAAGGAATGTAGGCATACGGGTGACGTTTCACTGAATTTTCTGGTAGGAACCTCTCTGGGATGAACTTTTCAGGATCAGAATACACATCTGGGTTACGATGCAAATCATATATGTGAATGTCGTAGTAAGTATTTTTTGGTATACTGTAGCCAGCTGTAAGAGAAGACATGCAGTATGTAGATATACAGCGATTTTTTATGCCTCTATGAGAAGAGAGAGAAAAAAAATCTATAATTACCAATTGTGAGGTCTTCAGTACTATATTTTGATATAAATGGTACACTAGGATAGAGACGGAGTGATTCCTTAATACAACATTCTAGATACTTCATTTCTCTTAGATCTTGTACAGTGAAGTCTCTGTCAGAGTTACCGAGAATAGTTTCCAATTCTTCATGTATCGAATCCTGTAAATTGTAATGGTAGCTGATCCATTATGATTATTGAAATATACATTACACCGAAAAATAAAATATCGAGCTGTAGTCCAACATATATTTGTAATGTAATATAATATAATATATTATAATATTCTACCAAATTCACACAAGTCCATCTAGTCAAAAACTAAGCTGAGTTTGTACTATGGTTACTAGACAACTGTCAGTACAAAGTATCAATGTTAAAATATAATACGTATATGTAAATGCATACATAGAATATACACAAAAAATATTATTTGAATGATGATCAATGAAGAGGATAGATAGAATGCTGCAACACTGTACATAGCTGAAATTCGAATGTAAAGATGGGTGTGTGGATTAAGTCAGAAGTAGCACCAGTGAATAAAAAGATTGAGTATCTACAGGTAGTCAAGTACGAAAATAATAAGGGGCAAATTATTGTGAATGAAATTGATGAAAGAGTAGGGTAGGATAAATTCAAAAAATATGAATGAATCGCATAAAAGAGAACATGGTTAGAAAGGGACTAAGCTGTGAATTGATGAATGATAAGGAAGAATGGAAAAAGGTGGGCAGAAAGTAATATATAATATTTTCGGCAATCAGATACACAACCCTATCTATAAAAGTATGAAAACTATATAGGATAATACCTATAAATGGATACATATTTTGTATAGGAAACACCCAAATTCCAAAACAATTGTTTGAAGATCATACAAACATTTGAAACGACCTGGTAATAAACGTAAGACCTTAGCACAGCAGTAATATAGACTACCACTAAACCACCAAGGCAGTCATAAAAATGAACATAAAATAATAAAATACAAACCTGTATAGCAGATTCGTTTGCTAATCTCACGATCGTAAAAATCAATGCCGTCGCAGTTGTGTCAAAACTCTGAAATTAATAAATATAATTTTTAAAAAGATAAACTTTAACATTTTGTCAGCAGTCTAATTTAAAAATATACAGAAACTTCGAGCAGGTTTTAATTATTTTGCTGTCAGATGGCTGTATGCATAATCGATCATCATTCATAGTAAAGAAAGAAGAATGTTTTTATCTTTCTAAGGAGAGAATTTTGTTCAGCACTGGACTAGTTGTTGATAAGAGTACCAGTAGGTAGATTATAACCTATATTTTTGCTTTCTTCTTTATAATTCAGAAATATTATAACTAGTATAAGACATTATTTAAAACAGAAAGAAGAAGAGTTATAATTGTCTATCTTTAGCAGCATTTAAAAGGATTAGCTTTCCTAAATATTAAACTCTTTATATTTAAAGAAGCATAGAAGTTTTATTATATATAGATATTGATTATTGAAAATTTATGTACACAGAGTAGGATGTTCGTCCAAAATCTCATACCTAAAGAGAGGCCTATGTTTACCAGTGGACTATTACAGGCTATTGAAAGTTTGTGTATATTGTGATCTCTTAACATATTTCAGCACATGACTGATTTCAGAGCAGGAGATACAAGTTGTTTGTTATGATTTTTTTTCCACTGAAACTAAAATTGCACTCATACAATCTCTTCTGCTTGCCATCATTGATTATGGCGATGTCAACTAACTCGGTCTCCCCAGACGAAAAGTAAATAAACTTGAGTATATTCAAAACTGCAGAGGCATTGAATGCAGAGGCATTGATTGATTCATATTTGAATTACACAAATATGATCATATTTCAGAGTTTCGTTTTAAATTAAGTGTCTATCACTACGCTTTTAACGAAACCCCGCATTGTGACTCAATCACCTATTTCGAAGAACGTTTTCAATTCTTAAAAAACACACATTGCAGGGACCAGAGTCCATCGGAGAATTCAAAACTAAGAATGCCAAACATTCAACTCAGTTTGCAGACAATTTTTTTATGTGCAAGCAATTATTTGTCATTATGAATATTTTTTCATCTTTTTTTAGGATATTTTTGTCTGTGTATATGTGTATGTATATATGTCCGTGTATGATTTTTTGTGATTGAATGTGTTATTGATATTTTTAAATATTTACGTGGTTATGTGTTACTTGTATGTAAACTACCCAAAAAAATTGAAATACAGAAAACCCGTGTTAATGTCGCCTGTAGCCCTAAGATCGTCGATTGTTACGTCTACGTATTTGTAACTCATCTTGTTAAGTGTCGTATCTATGTAAATATATAAATAATTAAGCAAAATAAACAAAGACTGTTAATGGCGTTGATCATTTAAATAAAACTCGAAATTACTTACTTAAAGGTCTGCAATATGAGTTTTTATTTATGAAGGAACAAATATTAAAATATTTTTTAATTTAGACTAGGTTTTTGTTTCTAAAATGGTAATAAGAGTTACTGATGCAAGTGTGTATGATCATTATCAGAATTGTTATTCCACAGCACCGTTGGTTTATACAAAGTAAAAATAGCAAAAACTTAATTACCTCAAAGAAAAACGTGTTAACTTCGTCCCGAAGTCTTTTTTCATCTATATTACCTTTTTTTACTTCGCCTAATAGAATATCAAGCAAAATCTTATTGTGTTTCTCATTATTAACTGTTTCATTTATAACTGCTCTCCGTTTTCTTATGACTTTTTCAGTAAAATTATGTAATTTTCGTATTAATAATTTTTCCCTTGAATAATTATAAGTTAACTTGTAAATATAGTCTTCCGTATACCAAGGCTGTGTTAGTCGCTTTATATAATAAACACCCAACTTGTGTATATTTTCTATGTATTTATCGACAGAAGTTATGTCGTCCATTTTTATACCTAACAAAGTTTCTAAAATTTCAAAATACGATTATTCATTAATTAATGGTACAGAAAGCTGTATTAAATATTTATTTAAACGATTTTACTGACATATAATAGTAATTTTAGATTATATTTACAAAACAGGACTTACCACACATAGTACCAACGCTCAGTTTGTGTATGAAAGGTGAGAGATCTGTTTTAGTTTTACCGACTTCGGTCTCTAAAGACTCGGAAAGAGTCTGAGTGTGTTCCTGAAAGCTTCTGAAGAATTTTTGCAAAATAGCAAAATGGAAAGCTGGAGTTAACATTTTGCGCTGATGTTGCCATATTTCACCTAAAGACAAGAAATACTTTAATTATTTTTTTAACAAATGCATTTCTCATCCCAGTAGTGTTAATAGTTTTAGATAAAGTCTGATTAGGCCTGGTGTTGATTCACTCCTCTCAGTGTAGAGAGAGGGTGATCCTCGGACTGTTTTTTTCATTTTGAATTCTCCACTTCGTCAACAAAAAAAAAGAATAGTCAATAGTCAATAGCAGTCAATAGCAGTTTATGCTACGTACTCTGGATAGAATTATAATTTTCAGCGAGAGATTTTCAGGTGCAGTGTGTGTGGTAGCCCCAGTAGTACACGGGAAATAAATAAATAACTATACAAGTTTATCTGATTCCAAATTTGGTAGAGCGTGTTCTATGGTAATCAGACTGCTGATTACATACTTAAATATTTCTAAATAAACACATATTATAGATAAATTACACTCGGACACAGGATTGCTCATCACGCAAGTATTTGTCTTGGGTGGGATCGAACTCACGACCTCTTAGCGAGCGAGCTTAGTAGTCTGGGCCACAAACCACTAGACCAACTGGCCCGTCATCCGACACACACAAATGACGTAAGGTTACCATTACAATCGGGAGTTTAGTAACGCACAGTGCAATTATTTTTATGCTGTAGAGTTATTGTGGGTTTTTTTACTCTTACCATTACTCACTAAAAGTCCATTTCCAAGCCATTTGTAGAAAAACGTATAAGGCATGCCTTTGTTGTTATAGCGCGATGATGAAAGAATGATCTGCAAAAAATCGAATAATGTATATTAAGGAAAATTGACCTTTTTAATTAATAAACAATTTTAAACAAATGATAAGTTTTATTTCCTTTTTAGCCAAATTTGTTTTATTTAACTAAATATTGATCCCCTTTCAATTCATGGGTATAGTAAGACCCGGCTAATTATAGCAGGCCAAAATGCTGTTGTAAGATGGATTCCTCTTTCTAAATAGGAACCTATGTCCAGCTCTGGACTACACGGATGTCGTAGTGGTTTAAACGGTCACCCAACTGCTGGTCACTGCGCTGTGTTGTGGGTATACCCCCACATGGGACAACACTTTGTGTAATCTACGAATTGTCGTTCATAGTTTGTATCCGTTTCAGGTATGCGGGAGTGTTAAGAAAAAAGAAAGGAAAAATCAGATGGTAATTACTTACAGGTATTATTAAGATATAATTATTTTACTACAAATAGTCATTTTATAATTTACGTATTATATTTTATCAATCGAGTGCGTAAACAGGATTTTATAATTTTAATATCGTTTTACTAGCTCTATCAGTCAGAAGAACGAAGATAAGTTATTATAAATAATTGTAAGTTTCCGTAATTTCTAAACGTTTGCAGACGTATAGTATATTTGGGACTAAATATTTAACTAGGATAAGTTTCGGATTCGGCGAATTTCGACCAAAAAATTACTCATATTCGCCCACCTGCGACGTTTCATTGTTAAAAACATTGAGTTTGGGTTATGTTTTGTATATTATCGATTATATACAAACCGGATTTTAGAGTAGGTATGAAAAATATCCTGTGAATCTTTAGTAAATATACCAATCACCACGATTTTCTTCTATTATATTTTATGCCTAGACGCGTCACTCACTCATATTTTGTATACGTACCTCCACATCTTCCGGTTTACTTAAATGAATCGTGCGATACATGAAACCCTGTAATTTATAAATACGGCCATAGGTCTTGTGCCACATTCGAGTTTTTTTAAATAATTCATCTGTAAAGATATCTCAACACGTCATAACGTGTTCACTTGATATATTCTTATGGGAGGCAAACCAGCGGAACTCCTGCAACTCAATAAATACAAGTGCTTTGCCACCCACGTGCAACAATCTACTTTAAAATTTCATAATGATATTTCAACTTAATTTTTGTTTTTAAAACTAACTCAAGTAAGTTAAGACTCCTAAAAATAATACAACAAAAAGTGTATAGCTGGTTCTTTGCGCTTAACTTACTTCATTTGTAACAGTTTGTGCTTACAAACTGTAGAGTAGAGTAGAGTAGAGTAGAGTAGTGTATAAAGAACCAGAACTAGAATCTAGAAATAAAAAAACACGTAGAAACCAGAAAACAATGTGATTACATTAATATTCATAATATTAATTTAATTCAGAATTCTATTTAAAGACTGTTATTTTTGTTTAACTTGTACGTTATCTGCGACTACGGCAGTGTTAAGACACCACCTTAATATTAAGTCCGCGGATAAATATAGCCAATAAATTCTAATTATAATTTTATCTAATACCCTATTATTGAGATTCACACATTATCAAAAAAAACATTTATTATATATTTTAAATTATGTTTTACCTGGAGTGCCATGTAATGACAGAGCATTCCCTATGAAGAAGTCTTCCTTTGGTCCGGGAATTTTAGCCATTAGTCGGCCGGCACGGGAATATCGAAAGTACAGATGAATGACTAGAATAAAGACACTTAGGGAGTATATACACACCCAAAACATTGTGAACGTATTTTACGCTTAGAACGAAATAGAACTGTGTGGATTTTGGACAATCACAATTAAATTTGAATGGAAACTAGTTTCTTGTTTCCGTTGTCCGTCTAACTTATACAGCATGTAGACATCAGAAATAACTTGAGGATGAATGTAACAAACAGATTTAACAGTTTGTTTTAAATTTAATATATATACTTTTTACTGCCTACACATAATTGAGTGGTATGAGGTAGGTAACTGACTTGATGACTACAATGGCAGATATATATAGGATGGGCCAAGAATTCGTTAAGCTTTGAATCTAACATCCCACGCAAACATATTACGGAAGTTCTTGAGACTGACTACTGGAATGGAACCAGTAAGGCTACAATTGTAACACATGGTTTCAACAAGATGGAGTCTCTTATCACACATCCTGTTTTGCCCGACTCCGATATACGTTAAAAGAAAAAGGGTTTGCATCAAGCTAGAATTTTTGGCTAGAGGGGTGCCCGGCCATAAAATCCACCCTGGCACCCTGGAAACGTTGACGATGGAACCGTTTCTTCATCCACTATTTGGAGGAGGGCGACATCACCAACAGCTAATATTCTAGTAAGATGAAGAGGAAGTCTTCTTTCTTTGACCATTCGATTGAGAATTGGGTCAGCAAAGAGGGAGTGTCTGCCCGTTCCTCTGTTAGTTCTTAACTCTTTGGAGCAATGAAAAAGAAAACCTACATAAAAAAATCATGAAGGTAGGATCGTCTTACGGGTCTGATTTTCACTACTGTCAGCGTTGAAGAAGAAGGACGAGCTCAGCATGTACTTACACTGCCACCAAGAAAGCATTGGGGAACTTTATATTCCTGCGACTGCCAGCATAGGCAGAATAGGATACGACTCTGGCATCCTTAAAGATTTGTACGTTGTCCGTTGGCCGGAACTACGCCTTGAGATTTAGAGTTGAAAGTGCTCACCGAAATATACAAGGTGTCCAGAAAGGTATCGGGTATTTGTAAGTTCAATGAAACAAAAATTATTTGTACGCAATAAAAAAGTTTATTGTTTAATATTAGCATATGAATTGGAGAATTATTTGGAAAAGATGATGTTATCCAAATGATGACCGTTACGTTGCTGGCACTCTTCTAAACGGAAACGAAGATTGGCGATAACACGCTGACACATAGCTATCGATATTGCTGCCATTTCTGACTTGATGTTTTGCTTTAACTGGGTTAGATTCGTCGGATTATTTTGATAAACCTTACTTTTAAGGTATTCCCATGCAAAATAGTCAAGCGGGCTAAGGTCGGGGCTTCTGGGAGACCAGTTGATGTTACCCCCTCGCGAAATGACTTTATTAGGGAATAATTCGTTAACAACTTCCATTGAGTCATTTGAGGTATGGCAAGTGGCCCCATCTTGCTGGAACCACGTTCTTGAGTTAAAACCTGCAAACTCCTGCAACTCTGGTACCAAAAAATTTCGCGACATATCGCAATAACGGTCACTATTCACATTAATTGCTCGGCCTCGTTGATCTTCGTGAAAATAAGGACCAATTATGCCTTTAGTAGACATAGCGGCCCAAACAACGACCTTTGGGCTATGCAGGGGTCGTTCATGCTTTCGCCTCGGATTCTCCACTGCCCAGTACCTACAATTCTGCTTATTCACATGACCATTCAGGTGAAAATTTGCTTCGTCACTGAACAGTATGTTGTTAAAGTTGTTAAATCGCTGCAACATTTCGTTCGCAAAATTCAGTCGATTAGCATAGTCCGTATCCTTCAATTCTTGAACCAATTGAATTTTATAGGCTTTTAGATGTAAGTCTTTCTTTAAAATCGAATGTAAAGACGATGTTTTGATGTTCAACGCTTGGCTTCGCTTTCGGATGGATAAAGGCGGATTTTGACGAACCGACGCCTCAACTTCTTCAATTGTTTTTTTATCGCGAACTGAATGAGGACGACCAGAGTCTTGAATTTTAACTGTCGCACCTGTATTTTCAAACATCCTGATCCATTTCCTAATGCTATCGTCACTTGGCGCGTGGCGTGTACGATATTCCGCACGATGGAGACGTTGAGCAGTCACTATTGAATCACCATTACGATAATACGCTCGTACGCAAAATGCGCAATGCGTCCCCGAGTACTGTTCCATCGTGACTAAAACTCCACAAAATGGCGGACGCCACGAACCCATCCCCGCACCCTTTAGACGCCGCGTTTCGAATATGGCGCGAAAACAAATACCCGATACCCTTTCTGGACACTTTGTATTAGCGGATGGCGGAGTTTCAGATGGCTGGTAGCAGTCAGTCGCCACCCTAAGAGGTACGCGAGTGGTGTAGTGCTCCAGTTTGTTATCTTAGAGAGGACAGTGCAGCAGTACGGAATCCTTTTCTGTCACTGACGCAGCTACTTTCTGGACATGACTGCTGAGGGAAGTACCTGCACTCGGTCATTAGCAAGGAAGTGAGTTCCACCTGTTACCACTACTATTGTGTTGAGGACTCGGCCAAGAATTGGCTGATTATTCGACTGGTTTGTGTGTCGTATCGCAATGAGTCTCTTATTAGAGAGACTCTCTCGTTACCGATTATCATACAGTCCACGGCCGGTAGTGCCAAATATTTTAGTGTAGTTGCATCCTTCTACAAAAACATCAACTCGCAGAAGAAGGCGGCGTAGAAAACCCGGGAGGATGACTACAATTCGTCGACGGCGAAACGGGCAGTGAAGGCGCGCTTACCAGCGCCTCATGCCACCTTGAGTGTGTCATCCCTCTATCTGCTAACATAGCCAGTCGCCAAGAGGCTTTGTACACGTGTGCCGAACTTTGCCTAAAGAGAATTGAAGGTGAGACCCGTGCTTGTGCGTTCCGGCACTTGCACGAGTCCGGATGTCGTAATAGTAGTTGTTCCTGGATCCCTTCAGCTGAAAGAACAGAGTGACACACTGTGTAATTATAGTCGGTACCATTTCAATACTCTGCCTTGCGACAAACCCTACTGGGATGATGGCCCGAGGGTGTTTCCAAAAAAAAAAGTCTTAACTGCCCTGCCCTGCGTAGATGGCTCCCGTAATCTATTTGATATACACGGGGTGAATAAGGGAGAACCGCCGTATTTTAATATACATAGATAACTTTTTGTGATTTTACGTGAGAATAACTTTTCATTGTTCAAAAACTGCTCCAGGCGATATCTTGTTTTATTTCATTTTTATTTAAAGAGCCTACCAAAGTAACTTTACTTTTTTTTTTATTATACATCATGTACTTTAGGTGCATAGGCGGATTTAATTACGGACGGAGTTAGTTCGACTGAAGTGATACTATTTCGTTACAATAACGTGTGTTAAGCAATTCTTTCTTTAGTTTTCACTAAGTAAGTGAGGTTACTCGAAGCCCACCGTAAGGAGGGGATGTATTTTCAAAGAGCGGTCTCAAACGCGGTCGTAACTCTTATAAAAAGAGATTCATGACATCCATAAAAATTTTAATGCAAGTGCTATTCAGTTAGCTTTCCATTCATTTAAAGAATACTTTTGCATGCCATCTTGGCTGCTAAATAGATTTAAAACTATGTAAACTTAACAATTTATTAAACACTAGCCTTATTTACGTTAAACACAGAATAAGTAATATCTTAGAAATATTGTTAAAGGCCAGTCGATGTTTTGTTCCCCCACCCGATACTTGTTATAATTCCATACCTAGTTCCTAGTCATACCAATTTTCCTTACTCTAACTTACCTACTTCTATTGTCTCTTTGATTTCATGAACAAGAAAATTACATTCGGTAGACAGCCGATAATAAATGTAATAACATAAAATATTCGTGCTGTTTTGCACTTTGTGTACGAAGTAATAAAAACGATCGTGTAAACTTCTACACTGATTGAAGAAACATTTTTAGACAAAGATAATTTTTATATATAAATCATGGAATCGTGACAGGATACAACTTGTATGATTTAAAAATTCCTCGACTAATTGATAAAAACAGTTGCTAATGCATTGTCTACTTATTGTAATATGAGTTATGGTACAAAACATTTTTGCTAAATAACAGATTCCAAACATTTGAGTGTATGAAGGAGCATACATATTGATCATCACAAAAGTTATTGATAATCATCGCTCTCGGTATAAATCGATACAATTGATTCAATCGATATAATATTACTATAATTATATACAGAGCCTGATGTAGTTTGAATTTATACCCATTGACTCAGTTTAGTTTTAAATAACTTTGCACAATCTGGCATATGAATGAAATAATAATATTCTCACACATCTCACACGTACTATCGTAACCAGAATGCTTTAAAATAAGAATTCTGTTAAATATTATTAACACTAATCTTAATATCCTTACTTAAGTTATAATTCTTTAGAAGTTATAGTTAGTACCCGCTGTGAAGTATATAATTGGTCTTGCTTACAATAGATTAGATAAAAAGGAAACAAATGACGTTTAAGTGCTCATTTGTTATATGTCTGGGTGTAACTTATCTACTGTATATTATGCACTTAAAAATATATAAGTATGTTTATCAGCAATCTAGTTCCCACAGTACAGGATCTGCATAGTTGGAGATACGAAGGCCGAGTGTGAGATGTGTAAGGTTATAAAAGCGTGTGTGTGAAGGAAAAAAACGTGGGACTAGTGGCATACAGTTGTGACTCACTGGAACCACTCACTGCTAGTAGTGACATACTCCTCAACAGAGCATCTTATAAGGTAGTGTGGCGACTTCCACATTACAACTCAAAGAAAAAGATATAACAGCGCCATCTAGCAAAGATACATCGAACTACGAAGTATGAACGAAACGTATGAATGTAATGAACTATAAATCAACTACTAATCCTGTATCGTGATATAGAGATTCGCGTGGCAATTGGTATATATACAACATCCCAGCATCAACTGTTGGGCCGTGGCCCGCCAGGCATGATCACCTCGCCTGGTCGGAGGATCCTCCCTTTGTGTCGGAAAGATATGGCACACGTTCCTCCACGGGTAGATTCATCAATACATCGACCTCCGGTCTTCACAAACCAAATTCGAAGCTTGCATCAGTTGTCAGTTAGTTTGAGGGCATTAGCTTCTCAAGAACGATTGTCATAGATATTCATGATAACCAGGATCGCTGACTTAACGTATTTTCCGAGACATGGACGTGAAATACTATCAATTTGGATATTCCGAGCAATTATTAAAAATTTGTTGTAAAAATAATGCATACGTTACAAATACACGTAGTATCATTGTCATGTTTATACTAGTAAAGAATACAATTACAAGATTCTGTTATTATGCAAATACTGAGAAAGGCAGTATGAAGAAAACCTAATAGTTTTCTTAAAAGAAAATAGTAGCTAAGGTATCCTGTACAATGAAACCACAAACTAAAAAACTTAAACTTTAATTAAGAAGGCAACTTACTACTAGGCAACTTTAATCAAGTTGCCCCGACTCAACAATTTTCTTTAGTTTGTGTTTTTGGATTTTGCCTGATGTTGTTTTCGGAAATTCTTGGGTGACTTTCACAATCCTAGGTATTTTGAATCGAGCGATGCGACCCGTACAGTGGCGTTTGATGTCATCGGAAGAAATCGAAGCTCCTTTTTTGAGCCGCAGAACTGTGCAAAGTTCTTCACCTAATCTCTCATCTGAAACTCCTATTACCTGTAAAAAAAAGGAGTTTATATTTTTTATATTTTTGTTATAATAATAGCCGAAGCAGTCTATGAAAACCAGACTGTTAGTGAATATTTCAAATGTATTTATTTTTCGTATAACAAATTAAACAGAGACATGATAAAAAATAAATAATCCGCCTGCTATTGTTAAGAGATTAAGTATAATGTCATGTAAAGTTAAATAACTGTGTTTATCCCTCCGAGGAAACAGGCATAGTTTTACATATGTACATAGGTGATTATTTTTCATTTTAACGAGATTAGAGTTGTTCAAAGAATTTGCAATGTGGTGTAAAATTAATTAAGTGTCGAGTATGTGACAAAAATTTTAAAACTTTTTACCTGGCTTTCAACGATGTCAGGATGAGTGTTTAAGAGATCTTCTATTTCTTTTGGAGCGATGTTTTCTCCTCCTCTAACTATGATGTCTTTTAGTCGGCCAACAACTTTTCCATAACCGTCTTTAGTTATTGCGAACAAATCTCTGGAAAGGCGTATAATCATTATTTTATAATTTAAACTACTTCATTTTGAATTTTTAAACGAGATGTGCTATTGTTTTATTATTTAAAAGGCTATTGATGATGATGTTAACAATTGGAGGTATCAGAGGTCGCTGAGTGATCTCCATCCTCCACAAGTGCGAGCTTGAGGATGACAGGTGAGGCCATCTGTCACCCCAGCAAAAGCCAAGACTACACCACGACGCGCTACGAAGAACGAGTTCCTTTTTGGGGGCAGGAGTGGGAACATCAAGGTTCTCATTCAGAAGGCGGTCATCAGCAAGTCGTAGGTAGATGGCCTGAGCTACATTGGGGTTCCAGGGATTTACTTTCTAGGGTACACCTGGTTTTCCTTTTACTAGTACTTGAGATGGCTTACGGTTTTTGGTCGGTTCGAGTCCGATATAACCACTAATAGAAGCCGGGGGATTGCCGCACAGGAATTGACTTGACAGGAATTGAATTATCAAACATTGAAATGTTAATTGAAATAAATAACGTAAACCTTTTTAAAACGAAAGGGCAATATCAGACATGAATGGGACTTTTGTACTGCCTAGCGTACCTTATAGTTATTGATTATTATTGTATTTATTTGGCTGGTAACGCTATAGAGAATAACTGTTTCAATTTCTAGATTTTTAGAACGTCGCGTTAAAAAGTCGTTTCAATTTGTAGTTTACATAAAGGTTCTAATAACTCTCGTTGAAAATGACAGCTGGCTGTCACAAATGAGTTGTCATTGCTGTCAACAAGATGGTGTAGTATCCTACTTTTAAAATCAAAGTCATTTGTTTACGATTTTTTGGACTATTAACAAGCTGTAATTCTGTAAAATAATTGAATTACTTTTTTACGTAATTTTCACGATTAATACAATCGATCAAACAAAAATTACTAGTTACCCTTCTTGCGTGAATTGAATTAAACTATTTCATTCTTTTGTTCGTCCAATCTGTCTAGCCAACATTAGGAACAAAAAAACATTTCATTTCACCTCCAGAATACAGTAGTGGTTTCATTTATTAATATGAATTTAAAAATTATAGCGTTTTTAATGTAATAATAATTTAATAATATTTTCGAACAGCTGACACACGATGCCATCTAGTTTCAAAGTGACCAGAGTTTTGACATGGTTAGGTTAGAAAAGGTAAGAATGTATTTTATTGACAACACAAACGTTTAGTTGTTGTAGTTGCAAGAACTTTTTGAGGAGAATTTAAATACTTTTAAGAAGGCCAAAAAATATAAAAATTACTTGAAATAACTTAAGATCCATCACATGTTTATTACGATACAAGAACTGCATTCTCCCTTTTTTCACGAAAGTTTTTGCTGACTTGAGCTTCTTTTTGTTTTTAAAGTTCTTGTAAAGATAATTTACATATGTAGACGTTTTTATACTCTATATGTTCTTAACGTTTTGTAGTTGAGTTTATAAATATTATTCAGGGTTGAAAGACTTATAAGAAGATGCCAATGATGACTGGGTGGTTGCGTAAGACATTTATCAGGATGCAACAATAAAGTTAAATGGAATTCGTAGACCTTGTTTTTTAAGAATTTAATACGTACCCGGTTCTAAGCCATCCGTCTTCGGATACTGTCTGCTTGGTTTTAACTGGGTCATCCCAGTAGCCAATCATAATGTTGTAACCTCGCAACATCAATTCACCTGGATTACCAAACGGAATTATTTTACCGTTCTCATCGACCACCTTTAAATTATCACAAAAAAGTTCAAAGTAATGGCACTATTTAATTTTATAGAATTTTTTACGGTATTTAAACTATTGGAAACAGTTTGGAAGCTTTTGGTATAATCTGTGACGAAAGGTTAAGAATACAGATTGTCACCATCCTGTTTTATTCTGTAAGTATCGTAAGAGACGAATAAATGAGTGAATAACCAAAGAAAAAAGCACTAACACGAGAGGAAAAACCTAAAACAAACTCTAAACGCGTCTACCTGGTCAGCGCGGTGTAGTATGCCAAAATCTCGCATCTGAATGAAGCCTATGTCCGGTAGTGGACTATTAAAAGGTGTTGGTGATGATGATGATGATATGATCTAATTAGAATGCACACCAAAAATGCAAAACTAATTTTCATACTTTAATATACCCACTTATTACATCATCATGATCATTGGAGCCAAATGACGTCCACTTTTGGACATGGATTTCCCCCTTAGTTCTACACAATAGTCGGTGTCGTGCCGCCCGCATCCAGCGGTTTCCTACGACCTTTACCAGGTCGTCCGACCGCCTACCTACCTACTTGTTACGTAACTACTTGTAAAGTATATAAATATAGTTACCTTGGCTTCCGTATGGTCTTGTATGTACCCAACGGTCTCTGCAACAAGATCAATGCTATCGTCTGGCAAACTCTGGAATGATGATGCTGTAGTTTCTGTCATACCATACAAAGCCTAAAACGGAAAACATTATTTGTATAGCACAATTATGACGTTACCTGTCGTATATTTATTGATTGTAATACGCTAGGGTGTGTCGTAAATATTAAGCAGTACACATACACTACTATTACACCAATAAGGCGGTTATGTTTTATATAAAAGAAAAGCATACCTTCACGTCCGCTTTCAGGTACTTTTGCATGTCTCTGATTAACTGTGGGCTGCATGGTGCTCCAGCAGCCAGAGCCATGCGCAGTTTTGATGGAATATCTCCCATTGTTTTAACTTTAGATAGCATATCCACGTACATTGTCGGAGTTCCAGTTATGGAGGTACAACTGAAAGAAAATTGTTACCCGATAGCTAATATCATGATCATCATCATCATCATCATCTCAGCCAAAACTCGTCCACTGCTGGACATAGGCCTCCCCGAAGGTTCTTCACAGCAGTCAGTCCCATTCCGTCAGCATCAAGCGGTGTCCCGCGACCTTAACCAGGTCGTCGGACCACCTTGTAGGAGCCTACCAATGCTGCGTTTCCCAGTACGCAGTTACTACTCCAGAATTTTATGACCTGATCGGCCATTTTGTTTGCGTGTAATGTGCCCTGCACACTGCCACTTAAGTTTAACAATCTTAATCGCAATATCGGTGATCTTGATCTGTCTGCTAATCGCTAATATTTTTAACAGTAACTCATTCTAAAAACAATTTTATTTTTTTCTAGCTGTTATATAGGGATATTTATATCCATAAAGTAATGATAACAAGTCTCATCATTTATACATTTGAAATGAAAATACGTTAATTATGAAGTAGAATCATACAAATACGTTTTTGGTTTACATGAAAAATTACAAAGAGTTTCACCATTTAACTCTATTTACTCAATTATGTCAATTATTTTCAGACAAGACCAAACTTTCTACGAATATAACAATTGACTATTTAAACCTTAACTTTCCGTCTAAGGGGAGGCCTATGTTTATCAGTGGGCTGTTAAAGGCTATTGATGATGATGAAACTTACCCCTCAGCGAAAATAGTTTTGATGTTGGCATCAACATTGTATGTAGGGGACGCGAGTATTATTGAGCTGCCATGCCTAAAGCCGCCTAGAATTGTCACAATTGATCCCAAAGCGTGGAAAAGTGGAACCTGGAATATGCATATTTATCACTTCACTTCAACGGCTGTCATACTCCAGTGCTGGACAGAAACCTATTATTCGAAAGGAAGTTTTGGCTTACAATACCACGCTAGCTAGACGGGTTGGTATAGGGTTTATAAATTATCATATGTCGGACCACCTCAGAGACGCTACTACTACTACGCGACTGGACGCTACTTGGCGTTTCAGATGCTTCCCTAAGTGCTGGAAAAGCGGGCAGCTAGTCCTATTAAGCTGCCTGCCTGTCCTGCCATTTAGCTGCATCAAGGAAGCACTCCACTAGCACGGGGTGCCAGAATACCTGAGGCAACTTGTCTCAGACTATCTACAGGAGCGTACCGTTATGTACTAGAACCGAGACGGTGTTCTGAGGCGGCGGTTCATGTCGCGAAGTGTTCTACAGGGGTCTGACCTCGGACCACTCCTGTGGAGTATGGGATACGTCTGAGTCCTTCGAGGTCGTCTCCCACCGCGGGCTGGGTGTGATTTGATATGCCGATGACGGGCGTGATTTGTTATGCCTATCAAGAGGCGGCGTGCCTGGCCAACACGAGAGTCTCTCTGGTGGTCGGGCGCATTGAGGCGCAGGGTATGCGCATGGCCCTGGATAAGATGGAGGCCCTTTTATTCCATGGACCCCGTCGTGTTCCACCTTCCGGTGTCTCTATCGTAGTCAATTCAGACTTTGTACCAGTTCAGGCGCAGATGAAGTATTTGAACGTGATCCTCAACGGCAGGTGGCTCTTCGACGAGCACTTCCGCCAGCTTACTCCAAAGCTGGTCGGCGCTGCTTTTGCCCTTGGGCAACTCTTGCCCAATTAGTGTGGGTGGCGGCTCTGACCGCCCAGAATAAGGCTCACTTCTGGCGCCCTCAGTGGATATTGGCGGTTAGAGCCATACGCGGTTACCGCACTGTGTCGATGGAGGCGGCGTGCGCTTGGTTGAAACTTCTTTGTGAGATTTAGAGGCGGAAGTGTTCGCCGAAGTTTATCGGCGGACGGCTTATTTTCGGGCGGGTAGCGGCATTCGGGCCCCACCCGGAGAGGTACGTGAGTGGCACGAGGCCGCTAGACAAGCCACGATGGTTCGTTGATCAGCCCGGCTGCAGGCGCCACGTGCTGGCTTGGCCGCTGTAGAGGCTCTCCAGCCGGTCATCGCCGAGTGGGCGGGGTGACAGCACGAGACCCTTTCCTTTCGACTGACGCAGATCCTTCCCGGGCACGGTTGTTTTGGGAAGTATCTGCACTCGGTTGCCAGGAGGGATTTGAGTTCCGCCTGTCACCACTGCGACTGCAGTGAGGACTCGGCTCAGCACACGCTAGCGGTTTGTTCCGCCTGGGCGGCGCTGCGTGGGGTTCTCACTGCAGTTATTGGAGGAGATCTCTCGCTGCCGGCCGTCATACGCTCCATAATCGGTAGCGACAGTTGTTTTACCGCGGTCGCAACCTTCTGCGAAGATGTAATTTCGCGGAAGGAGGCGGCGAAGAAGGCCCGTGAGGACGATCTCCACTCGGACCCAATTCATCGCCGGCGAACCGGGCAGCGGCGGCGCACGTACCAGCGCATCATGCCGCCTTGAGTGTGGCCGCGGGTAGATGGGACGGGTTTTCCCCTCTATCCTCTACAGTGTTTATTTAATTTTAATTAGGGGTTTGCCTGATTTCATATCTTGCAGCTGCTTTTAATTTTTTTAAAGGGATTGAAAGAGTGTAAATATAAGTAAAAGATGTCAAAACGTAACAAAAACCTGCAAATATATTACGGTGCTCAGCGTGGTAAATAGTCAAAAACTGCTCTGGTCTATCTATCCTGTGAGTTGTCGATAGAATTGGTTAAAATGTTTTATACCTGTACGCATATTTTGTGATGTTCCTTGTGGAAGCCATTTCTTTTTCCCGACAAATATGTATTATTGACTACACCGAAGTGGGAATCAAGAGCTGCTTTTGGAACACCTATGGAGCGAAAACTGACATATTAAAATTTGCTGAATTAAAAAAAATGATTATTCAATAAAATAATTTCTTAATCTTGTGTATGCTAAGCGTTGTTATAATTTGATGATATTACATATTATTTTGTTTATTATATTTGAAATCCATTTGTCACGTACCGGTAGTACCCGATGTTAAGTGAATAATTGAACCATCTGTCGATTTGACCTCACTGCCGTACCGAGAGATTTGACTGCCACCTCCAGAGATCAGTGAGTTGAAAGAAAGAGTTCCTCTAGAAAGAAAATATGATATGGATAAGGACAATTAAAGCAACAGTTGTTATTAAAGTATTGGCTTCTCCGAGCTTGCTTACACTTCTGCTTAAGTAACTGAAATCGAGTCATAAGTATGGTAATTTCACCAAAAAAGCAAGTTCTATTCGAAGTGCCTACTTACTCTAAGTTATTTTTTCCGGCGTTTAAAATAGATGTTAAATTAGGAAATTCTTTGGATTTCCATGATCCAGGTTTGCTGTGTTGAATGTCTGGTATTAGCTGCAACAATATCTTGTAATAATCTCTGTTTGGTAACGGATCTCCGATTAATAAACTTTTTAATCCTGTTTTCTTTATACAAAAGCCTAGTTCATTTTTTTCATAAACGGGATTTATTAGGACCTGTAATACAAAAAGGTAAATTAGAAAAGTATGAAATAAAATTAGTAAGGACACAATTGTCAAGGAGTAATTTTAAGAATAAATAGTTTGTAGTAAACATAGCCAAATTATAAAATTGGACGTAAAGAACCATTTTACACATGATACGTGGTCTGTTTATACTAATAGGTAATTAGAATTTGACAATACGTAGAGTTAAACAAACGACTCCTTCATTATATGGTTATTTTTCTATTTTTTATTTAAAAAGACTACGACCCCATTAAGAATAAATCCTGTATCGCGGTGGACATTAAAAACATTCAAGAAACTTACACGAAGAACATCCAGACTCAACAACAATTTGTGGATCACACAAAGTGTGATGCCAAAGCACAAAGTGTGTGCCATGTGGGGTTTGAATCCACAATATTGAGCGCAGAAGAGTGTGGCGTGGCGACCGGTTAAACCACTAGGCCAACCGTGCAATCAAATTACAAGCGATCACCTCGTAAAACCGTCAAAATCAATATATATAAAAATGTTATGTTGTACACAAATACGTTCTAAAAATTCAAAAAATTCTAAACCGATTGAGTTCACATTTGGACACTATGTGCAAACTGCTTTGAAGATTATATCATATCTTTTTCACGGTTTTGGGCCTCACTTTGCATTAACCCTTTTTTGCATAAAGATGGAAATTTCCATCATAGCAATGCATCTTGAAAAATATTTTTATATTTATTTTGGGACATATTGTGACAACGCATGATGATGTAAATTACCATCATATTGTTTTTTACACAATTCATATTTTTATTTACAACAGGTTTTTTAAGTATTTTCCCTTTAATCTAGAGCATTAATTACATCACCCGTTTTATTTAAAAAAAATAGAAAAAATCATACAAAGAAGGGCCTACAACTGCAATGTACATTTTTAAGTGAAAAATTTCTTTGGATCTATGATTTCTTTGGGGACGCTAGAGTATTAGAGCAAGAGCCCGTGAGTGCCAGACCTTCGTCATTTTATAAAAGCTGAAAGTTCTTCTATGTGTGTCCCTAGTACAGGTAAGAATGATCCCCAAACATGAAGCTGAGGCAGCGGTGGCTTTGGCAGATAACAGGCAACAAAGGTATGTAAAATTCGATCTCAAATTCGTCATAATATAAAACTTGATTTTTTTATATTTGATTCATAATAATATCAAAACTCGCGTTGCTCATTGCCAGACAGTTAGTATGGTTCCAACCCTCTGCCGGACACCCCTAAACTATTATAATTTATAATTATACTTACGTTATATTATAAAACCTAAATTTAATATATAATTTTTTGGGAGCCTATTAAACTATGTTTATATAGTAGCCGGACAGTTTCGAAGGTTCTATCATCTTGCCAGACGCATTCAAAGTGAGCAATAATCGGGAGAGCAAGGAGCGAATACAGTAACCAAACGTTATATTATAAAACCTAAGTTTCATATATAATTTTTTGGGAGCCTATTAAACTATGTTTACATAGTAGCCGGACAGTTTCGAAGGTTCTATCATCTTGCCAGACGCATTCAAAGTGAGCAGTAATCGGGAGAGCAAGGAGCGAATACAGTAACTAAACGTTATATTATAAAACCTAAGTTTCATATATAATTTTTTGGGAGCCTATTAAACTATGTTTACATAGTAGCCGGACAGTTTCGAAGGTTCTATCATCTTGCCAGACGCATTCAAAGGCGGTCCGAATTGTACTCGCAGCACTTACGACGTTTAAACTGCTAACGTGTGGACCGATTTAGTGAGCGCGCGATAACGATGAAAATAATGAAAATATTTAGATTTAATTAAAATAAATTAATTTCTCTGTAAATTTCTTATCTTAAAAAAATGTGTCCTTTGGTATAATAAACACTAATATTTGATTTACTTTGTGTCATTGGCTTTATAATTTTAATAGCATTGACAATAATAAACTTCTTAAAAATGAAAAATAATATCAATTAAATTATTAGATTTTCGACATGATTGACATTGTATGAGAAAAATTTTACTCAGTATTATTTTAAATATTTGTTATTGAAATTGTAAAAATTAATTAATGAAATTTCTGGATTAAGAAAAAAATAAACTGCAAAATTTGAAATTAATAACAATGGGTGCGCAGTGAAATCCCGCAATAGACTAAGCGCTCTGTTTCATTCGCACTAGATACTGTATACGCTCCTTGCTCTCCCGATTACTGCTCACTTTGAATGCGTCTGGCAAGATGAGAGAACCTTCGAAACTGTCCGGCTACTATATAAACATAGTTTAATAGGCTCCCAAAAAATTATATATAAAATTTAGGTTTTATAATATAACGTTTAGTTACTGTATTCGCTCCTTGCTCTCCCGATTACTGCTCACTTTGAATGCGTCTGGCAAGATGATAGAACCTTCGAAACTGTCCGGCTACTATGTAAACATAGTTTAATAGGCTCCCAAAAAAATATATATGAAACATAGGTTTTATAATATAACGTTTAGTCACTGTATTCGCTCCTTGCTCTCCCGATTATTGCTCACTTTGAATGCGTCTGGCAAGATGATAGAACCTTCGAAACTGTCCGGCTACTATGTAAACATAGTTTAATAGGCTCCCAAAAAATTATATATGAAACTTAGGTTTTATAATATAACGTTTAGTTACTGTATTCGCTCCTTGCTCTCCCGATTACTGCTCACTTTGAATGCGTCTGGCAAGATGATAGAACCTTCGAAACTGTCCGGCTACTATGTAAACATAGTTTAATAGGCTCCCAAAAAATTATATATGAAACTTAGGTTTTATAATATAACGTTTGGTTACTGTATTCGCTCCTTGCTCTCCCGATTATTGCTCACTTTGAATGCGTCTGGCAAGATGATAGAACCTTCGAAACTGTCCGGCTACTATATAAACATAGTTTAATAGGCTCCCAAAAAATTATATATTAAATTTAGGTTTTATAATATAACGTAAGTATAATTATAAATTATAATAGTTTAGGGGTGTCCGGCAGAGGGTTGGAACCATACTAACTGTCTGGCAATGAGCAACGCGAGTTTTGATATTATTATGAATCAAATATAAAAAAATCAAGTTTTATATTATGACGAATTTGAGATCGAATTTTACATACCTTTGTTGCCTGTTATCTGCCAAAGCCACCGCTGCCTCAGCTTCATGTTTGGGGATCATTCTTACCTGTACTAGGGACACACATAGAAGAACTTTCAGCTTTTATAAAATGACGAAGGTCTGGCACTCACGGGCTCTTGGACCATATGTGATGTTGCCAGTAAAAATCACCATAGCGGTCAGCTTAAGACACACTACTCTGGAGTCGGCCAAACTATCTAATTGATGCTGTAAACCAGACACGAATCTAGAACTCAGTAGCAGCCTAACTGGATCTAATTGTAGAAAGAATGCAGTGACCATAAAAAAAAAATTATTTAGAACAGAGAAAATAAAGTTTAATGAACTTAAGTGTGTAGATGTTTATTAGAACGTTTTTATTTATTTAAATAAATAAATAAAATTGTTATTTCCACTGTAGTTTAACGAGAAAAGATAACCTATCTATTTGCAGTGGAGCGGAAATTTTAACATTTTTGCATTTTAAGAATGTTGAATATAATCGCATGACGTAAACACTATATATTGATAGCTTTAGGAAACTGTTATTATTACCAGGTGTTCATGATAGAAAACTTGGTCAGATAAACGTTATAACAACATTGAAACGTCATAGAATTTTTATATTATATTGGGACTAGATAAAACGTGCAATTACTTCTGCGCCTCTCTCAGAAAGAATATATTTTCCTTTTTAAATGATTGTTCATCGATGCTCGACTCCTATTGGACCTTATTTTATGTAGACTTCTTGGACAAATAAAAACTAAGAGAGTGTTTGAATTTGTGTCAGTAGCTTACGAGATTAGCACGTTCAACAAAACGATCTCTTCAGCTTTACAATATTATCCATACCGATATTAGTCCAGCTCTTGCTGCTGCAATAACTGCTACAATCCATGAAACACTGTTGTGAGTCCAGATACCTAGCCTGTCTCCTTTCTCGAGGCCTTGGGCTCGGAGAGCACATCCTAGGGAGTCTGCCTGTAAATGTTAAAAGTCAAACTATTTATTTACATTCCAAGTGATGATTTTATAAATTGAGGAACATTGTATCTTTGGTAGCCTTTCAGGCATTACAGAAAACATAAATTAACTTAAATAACATAAATAAGTGCAGATATTTTATATCAATGTTAATTTTTATTTATTTATCAACATGACATTAACATTCGCCATCAAACAAGCATAATTACGTTGGAACCGGCTACTGAACTACAAAATTAATCTTCAATATAATACATTTACTAGCTTTTGGCCACGGCTTCGCTCACGTGGAATTTGGTTTGCCACATTAAGATTCGTAACAAATCATTTTAAATAAATATATATATATTTTTTAAGATACAAACAATCCTACGATACATCGTTTTTGTGTAACTTCAATGATTTAGGCAGCGTACGCCAAGAAAACTTTCTCAAACACTGATATGTATCGTTATATTACGATCAAAATTACATAAAATCGTTATAAATTGTAGCCTATATATTATTCCGATGTATAATCTATATTACTGTAAAGTTTCATCCAAATTTGTCCAGTAGTTTTTTCGTGAAAGAGTAACAAACATCCATACTGACAAACTTCCGCATTTTCAATATTAGTAGGATTAACAGTTGGCACAAAAAAATTATCTTGTCCAAATAAACTTAGAGAAAGCCTCAAAGATAGCTAATTTTAAATGATTTTGAATTCTTTGTTCGGCCTGAAAGATATGTAGTATCAGTAGCTATCTCGCACGCGGTTTTTATTTATATGCTTTGTAATTGTAAAGTAGTATTATTATAGATATAAGATTAGCGATGCGATAAAGATAATAAATAATATACAATATAAAATTATCTACAAGTCAGTAATGGTTTAACAATAACAGTGAAACGTGAAAAACATAAAATGTATCATAGTTATCATAAGATTTAAATATATCATGTTTAATATATTGATTTTATTTTGAATTTAATTATATAAGACTTGAAATTTCATTTTTTATCAACAGCCTTTAATAGTCCACTGCTGGACATAAACCTCTCCTTAGAAAGGAGGTTGTGGTCTAACATACCACGTTGGCCAGACGGGTTGGTATATCCATATGTAGTGCTGCGTGGATTGCTCCCTTAGTTGGTTTTCTTCTATCATTTTCTAAATAATAATAATGATTTATTTTCTCTCCACAAAGATCAATTTACATCTTGAGCTTATGAGTAATGTGAAAAGTATAATAAGCTACACAATTATGATCCTTTGGGAAAGAGTGGAGCTCATACTGGCGACAACTTGAGCGATGGATCTGCAGGCCCTCATTCTGGACTTTTGCGGTTAACTTAATGTTATTTTAATTAAGATACATTATGTTGTACATATGTACATGTGCGTACAAGTGTTAGTATAAGGATGTGAACATATATAAATGTGTGAACGGAGGTGGACATGTATTTATACAAGATCTAAGTAGATTTATTTAGGGATGCAAATTGTTCAGTAGAATCATAGTCTAGCGTTTTGAACCAGCCTGATCACTTTATCTTGTAAGTATTTTTAGTAAGAGCATAAATAGGTAGTTTTTTGTTATATAGATAACCATCAAGGTAGCCAAAAAACTTGACTTGCTTGATTCATTGCAGTCTGTTTCAGTGATAGCATGTAAGTCCACACTTGACGAAGTAACACCCAAGTCTTCCAGTTTTATGCAAAGCCGTCTAACATTCTGATATATTATTTCAATATAAATTTTGGATTGGTGATTATTTATCATGTGATCGTCGAAAACACATGCACTCAGAGAATTTAATATTAAATTGCCATTGCTCTGGATGGCACAATATTTCATATTCACTTTCAGGGACCCTTTAAATAAAAGTAATCTCCTTCAATTTTATGTATCATGTTTTCAAAAGAAATTGAAATTTCCTATCCATATATTTCTCTTGTATAATTTTTCAAAAGTTCCTGTACTCTTGTGTAACTGTGAGCAATGTAAATACTTCTTTCGTTCTGTTTTCTTCTGTTCCTTTATCTTCAACAGCACTTACACTTCCGCCTTTACTCACTTCTCTGTTAGAAACCGGAGTTTTTGGTGCTAACAGTAGCTCCAGTTATCTATCCTTCGTAACTATTATTTTCCTGCTATAAACATTTTGTTTTGCTTTATTAGTTTGTTCTTGTGCTTGTTCCGAACTGCTAGCTTCATTTGCCGCGTTCGTGGGCATACATTCTTTCACTACACATCTTACATCAGTAGTTTTAACCTGTTTTGACTTTGCTTCTTTAATTGTGCCTAAATTCTTATTGCACCTGAATTCTTTTGTTTACTTCGTCTTCGAAGTTGTTTTGTTTTTGGTTTCGTTCAAGTTCACCAATAGGCCTATATGTACAGAAAAGTCAATCAGGTCGATAGGCATCTGTTGTAAGTCCTACTGCGTTTCTGCGATTATGACCATGTCATTTGCAAATCGCGTCACATCACTTGGATGCATCACCAATTTACCCGGCACTGCTGCAGGGACCCTAAAACCGATCAGATTGCGATCGAATCAAAGGCTTTCTCATAGGTCACAAATGCTACTGATGCACAAATGCGGCTGATTATACTGTGCCGCCTTCTGTATAATCTGTCACACTTTGTGATCTATGGTGCCATATTCGCTTCAAAAATCAACTTGCTTCGGTAATGAGAACTCATCGAGTCTTCGCGCAAGATGGTTAATAGTGGAGCGCCTGGGGGTTTTCACCTCGGATTAGAGTTATAGTGAATGAGTTAATATGATCGATGTGGGATATTCTTTTTTAAACTATAAATTGCTATGTTTACCCAAATTTTTTTTGTGCACTCCCTTTTTTCTTTGTTTAAACAAAATATTATAAAAAATTAATGTTTGACCATATATTTTCACTTTGAACAGTATTTTTTTCATTTATATGTTAAATCTTACCTGAGTAGACATATAGGAACATTTTTCAAAGATACCTGTGTGTAAAAATAGCAGTAGGGATCTCGAACAGGTAGAAAAACGTGGAGTTGAGAGCGGAGCGACAGCTGCTATTACATGTACAATAGAATTTCTCGGCTAGTTTAGTTGCAAGTAACACGTGTTCTGTGAATATTGTGCTTATATAATAGTGAAAATTTGGTTTTTTAGTGAAAAATTCTTGTATATTTTTATACTGGAAGGTGTTTTGAAGACGACGTTTTTATATTGAACTATTACAAATTATTTTATATTATTTAATTTGGTAAGTGATTAGATTGAAAACAACAGTTCATTTTTGAATTAATTAAATTATAAATAAATCGCAAATTAAAGATCAGTTTCAAAAAAAAAATACGTAGATGACAATAATGAATCAAATGCAATTAATTAATTATCAATTGTTTTTTATTAGATTTCGAACAATGGATAAACCAACGGCTAGCAGCATGGCTGATGAAAATAGCCGCATAATATGTATACACCTGGGTTCAACTTCCGAAACAAATTCAAATTTAGGTGAAATTATAAAAATTTGTAGAGGAGTAACCTCTTTACAAGCTACTTCAACCGAACGACAAGATGGATTGTTACCTCACCTATAAACTGAATTTGTTTATGCTCATTCGAGTTGTCGACAAAAAAATATTAACAAAAAGTATATTGAAATGTATAAAAATAGGGTCCGTGAAAATCTCTCATTATCGCCTCCGAAAAAAAATTGCTCAAGATAAATTTTTGACAACTAGTAAAAATAAAATTCGCTTGATAGAAATGTTGAGAATTAAATTAGGTGACAACAATATTTTTACATGGCAAGCGGAAAGCGATGCCGACAAATTAATTGTTAAGACGGCAATGAATTTGGAATCAAAAGATGTTGTTATAGTTTCAGAAGATATTGATGTCTTAGTGATATTAACGACATTGGTAGATAAAGATCCTGAAATATATTTTCTAAAACCATCCCGAGGCAAAGTTCAACAGAAGATATTTTCATCGAAATGTTTAGAAAAATCATTACCAAATTGTAAAGAACTTATTCTTTTTTTACATGCCTTTACGGGTTGTGACTCTACTTCTGCGTTTTTCAATAAAGGAAAAATTAAGTTTGCCAAACATTTTGAGAAATGGATTGATTTACACGACTCAGTAAAAGTATTTAAAAATATCAATGAAGACCCCGATTATATATTGCAAGCAGGTGTAGCATGTATTTTAAGTTTATATGGCGCTCCGTCTAAAACTCATGATTTAAATACATTAAGGTTCAAATCTTTCATAAAAGCAACAGCCAAAAATACGAGTGTTCTTTTGTCATCACTGTCTCCAACAACAGATGCAGCGTTTGAGCACCTTAAAAGAGTGTAGCTACATATTCAGATATGGCTAGAAAATGACGTAGTTATTGAAAATTGGGGATGGGAGTATTTCAATAACATGTTCATCCCAATAACAATGAATCAATTACTTGCTGCGGCTAATTTGTTGTAAATGTTATTTTGTAATTGCAAAAAGGAATGTGGAATTGCGTGTGGATGCAAAAAAAGTGGTTTATACTGCAGTGTAGCATGTTTACAGTGCAGCGGAAATA
Organism: Hypercompe scribonia; assembly: GCA_949316085.1. Taxonomy (NCBI): domain Eukaryota; kingdom Metazoa; phylum Arthropoda; class Insecta; order Lepidoptera; family Erebidae; genus Hypercompe; species Hypercompe scribonia. The sequence goes on from OX438974.1 coordinate 20,289,157, forward strand.
GTTGTTCCAATACTTCACCTATTATACAGATAGATGAAATAGAAGAAAATATTTGATGTAGACAATAATGTAATAGATTTAAATAAACAGATTTTGTACTAATAATTTTTTTTCTTTTAATTAGTCGTAACTGTTTGCAAATTGATAAATTATAATATAAATTAACTATAGCACCTTTTTTCTAAGCAAACGGCAGGTACCGTTAAACAAGATTTATTTTTAGAATCTTTAGAGTATATATGGAGGCTATTTTAGAACGCAAATGCAAATTCGAATGTGTAGGAGTAGGTTGAAGAAAAAGTAAATAATTCATATAATAACAACATTAATATGTATAACAGTAGGAACGTAATATTTTTAATATTCTCGGTATGTAACTTACAATAATAAATACATGAATACAGACATGTGCACGTACATACATCATCATTATCATAAATCACGGCTATTTCCCCCGGAGGTGTCTGCAGAGGCATATTAAACGACTACTTTTCGCCAGTATTTTGATCTCACGTCCAAGGTGGTAGTCTAATCGGGATGTTTTGTTGCTAGAGCCTCGTCATTTTGGCCCGTGAGGTTGACTTGGGCCGTGAAGTTTTTGTTTTCAATTCTATGCACATACATACGTTACTAAGAACCTAATTTTTGGAGAGAGAGATAATAATTCAACCGGTTAGACCTTCCAAAGTCATACAGCCGCAATACGAAAGGAATTGTCAGAATAGAAAAGAGATATCAGTGTAGTCAAGAAGAAGAGAAGAGATTAAGAAAGAAACACTTAGGCCTGGAAACGAAGAAAGTTTTGAAGACGCCAAAATATCGACATTTTTTACGTCTGTTGAATATTTTATTACAGTATTATTCATTTAAGAAAATTACACATGTGCCTGCCAATTATTATGATAACTTGAGATTTTGCAGGATTGACAAGCAACCCATACAATTTTATCCATGAAGATTTATTTTCTTCCAATGTTTTGATCAATAAGAAGAAAATAATACAAGTAACTAATAGATTACAAGTAATTAAGTATATACACATAATACTCTTAACCAATTTGTTATCTATAAAGTGTAAACATATGCGCGTGACGTCTAGGAAATTGCAATAATTCGGATTAATTTACGAAAGGTATGAGAATTACCAGAACTTATTTTTATTCAAGGTGTATTTAATTTTAGTCTGTTGTGAACTACAAAAACTAACGGCACAGATAGTGCCACTTGGCGAAATAATATTTTTTATAACATTGACATAAAAATGAATTGTTGATGTGAGAACAAAAATGTATGCTTAGAAACTATAATAGCTTTATTGTTGCGTCAATTTTATGAATGTCAAATGACACGCAATGTTAACGAAATTATTGTTTTTATTATTTGAGAATTGACGTGTAACCATAGTCTCATGGGCCTCACTATAAAAAACAATGAGAGTTTTTATTATATTTTAATGTTATAAGTCTAAATTACGCTCAATTGTGTTAATAACACCTTACATGTTAATGTCAAAGTTGTTTAATAAATGATAATTAATAATAATATAACTTAACTGTGTAAATAATATAATCAATCTGATGTTAAGCATACTTACATATTACTATTTATATAAATATTATTTTAACTAGTGTTTGGACTCTATTGTTATTATGTGTTAGTAATTTTTAATCAAATGTTTGTTATAATTTTATCGCAGTTGGAGATTGAGTATGCATATTGTGACGTTTTATACAAATCTCAAGTATATCTATACTATTGTTAATTTTATTTACGATTGTGCCTCCTTCGTTAGTCTAGTGGTTAGCGTATGCGACTGTCAAAAGCTCTCCGGTTCGATCCTGGAGACGGGCCTAAAAGTTTTATTGGGTTTTTCTTTCAGAAATTGCTAAAAACAGCCCGGAGTATGGAAATTGGTGGTGTTACACGCCCGTGCTTTGGAGAGCACTTTTTTTTATGTGTGGAAAGTCCCACGGGACATCACCTTACTGGGATTTGCGGCAGGGTACTGTGTCGGAATTGGATTGACTAAAACCACACAATGTACCACTTTGTGCCTGGAATCAGAGAAATCTGGGAACTGCTGTTATTAAGCAATCCAGATTCCTCCCAGCAAATATATGGACTACTAGTTCAATCTCCGAATTCAGTTCACCCTCAGGGTTGTGGAGGTTCGATGCCAGTCACTTCGGGGAAAAACTGATGTTCAAGTAAATCCGGTTGAACTAGAAAACGACCCCAAATAGTAGATTTATTTATTAAAGTTTAGAAAACCAACCGTTACAAAAAAGTCAAGGGCCGGTCTTATACACAATATTAAGTCAAGTACAGGTTTACAGGAATAATTTCATTACAAGCTAATAAAGGTTCTGAAATACTAAATAACACGAAGCTACCCTCATAAAAGTGCAAAAAAGGAAAAAGGAAAAATAAAATGAAGAAATAAAACTTATAAAATATATTTTTTCCCCATATTACTTGCGGTCGGCTATATCATAACATCGTAATAATAATACAAAATCTTCTTCCGAGTCTAAAAGTTTTGTGATTGAGATCTTATGAATACAAAAATCACTATACGTGGTTTCTCATTGCACTATTGGTGACTATGACATGGTTGTACGTCTTTGCAACACAAGATTGACCATAAGCAAATACTACTATGAAGTAAATTTACGGCCAATATTACAAAGCAAAACAAAACAAAACAATTAATAAATATTTTGCATATTTGACACACAACTTCATCTAGTTTCAAACTAAGCAGAGCTTGTGCTATGAAAACTAGAATGACTGATAGAATACTTATATAGTTTTTTTTATAAACATACATATTATACATAGAAAATACTCAAACTTCGTAACAAATATTTACAGATTATACAAACATTTGGTCCGAACCGGGCATCAAGCCCGAGACATCAGGCACAGCAGTCGCATTCACTACCGCTGCGCCACCAAGGCAGTTAAAACAGCAAACTATGAGTGCACTAAGTCAATTTAGTCATGTACAAGATTGGTATCCTATAGCAAAAGATAAATTGATACGCTTCTCATCAAGGTCAACAGGCGTCAATGATATCAAGAAGGTAAAAAAATTGTTTATAAATTATTCTGATTGTGGTTGTTGATCAATGTAGTGTAATGTATTATTCTCTTACCTGATTCAACAGTTGTTCGTATGTGATAGTTAAATTCTCATGTACAGACTTAACGGCAACTCTGTCAGGGTACTTGTCAACGGTTTGTGCTATCACATCGCCCAGGGTGTCATAACACAAGGGCTCTGACCCCGGATTCTTGAGGTGGCCTTCAGCTGGAATCTGGAGCTGTCGCACCCACCTAAAAATTAAATGATCTTAATCTTTGCAACTGAAATGAAATGGTATTTTAATTTATCCTATATCTTTTGCTGTTATGATATAGGAGGTAAACCATTGATGCAGGGGTGACAGTTATTGGGGTGCTGGGCTAGAAAACCTCCACGTGGTGCACCCTGGTAACGTTGGCGACGGCACTGTTTCTTCCTGTGCCATTTGGAAGAGGATATCACCGCCAACGGCTAATATTCTAGCACGAAGAAGAGGAGGCCATTTTCTTCGGCCATTCGGTTGAGGCTTGGTCCAACAGAGCGGGCATTTTTGTCGATTCCTCTGTTGGCTCTTCGCTCTTCGGAGTAATGAGGAGGAAAACCTCGATAAAAAATCATGATGGTGGGACCTTTTCATGGGTCGGCGTTTCTCCACTCTCAATGGTGGAGAAAGGAGAACGGGCTCGGTGTGTACTCACACTGCCGCCGAGCAGGCATTGAAAGATTTAATCTTCCTGCCACCGTTGTCACATCGTAATCCCGAAAGGAGTGTCGTGGTTATGTCTCGCGACACAAATCGGGGGCGAGGGTCTTGGCTTAGCCGCCCGGACTGCGAGGAAGAAAACCTCTTTAAAAAATTACCCCGAATCCCGTGTTCTGGTGTGTGGCCAGGGGATGCATGGCTGATGGGTAGTTCAGTCGTAAGCACACTCCCAGCTGAGGCACCTGCGGACCCCTCAGTTGGGCACAAATTTACGCTTGCCCGGATATTGGGGGATCTCTGCCCGGGTCGACTTTTAATTCTCCCCCACTCGTGGTTCTAACTATGGAAACCTTTTTAAATAAAATGAATAAAGACGACAAGAAAGAGAGGAGTAAGATAGGGAAGCCGGGAACCGACTTCTCGTCGAACGAGGAGGAACCCATACTTGGGGCTCCTATTTCAGTAGGGCTCCCAGAAGTCAATTTGGCTGCTGGGAGCCAAAAAAGAAAATCGGAGCGATTGCGTTCCAAGTCCGCCCATCCGTCGGATGACGGTAACCCAAGCACGACTATGGACGTACTGGAGTCCACAGAAGTGGAAATCTGCGACAGCAAAAAACGCGGACGCTCCAGGGACGAGGAGAGTGACACGTCTCAGGAGATGCTACCTCCTAAAGTGGGAAGCAGCCGCCGAGGCAGGTCACGCACGACCATTTCTACCCCTTCAGGTTCTGTCTTCTCGAAGGCAGAAGCCTATAGACGGGTTAGAGCGGAGGGCGAAAGTGCAGCCGAGGAGGAGATTTCAGATCTCCTGCAGAAGATCCGAGAGCCAGTGGAAAGGGGTTCTGTTCCCCAAACAACGGTATCTTTGCAGGAGACAGCAAATGCTGGGGTGGCCATCATCCAAAAGGTGGCTACCAAATCTAGGAACCTTAAGAGCACCTTCGTTAGGGCCCTTAAGGACTCCTCCTCCGCAATTGCTGGGGTCGTCGAAACCCTCGTTGGGGACGTAGCTCGCCTTCAGGCTGCTAATGAAAGCCTGACAGGGCAGGTGGCTAAGCTGAGCGCCGAGTTTGCCCAGTTTCGGGCGCAGGTGGGTGTCTCTAAGCGACAGGTGACGGCTTCGAAGCAGACTGCCCCCACTCCCGGTTCAGGTGACGTCAGCGATGCTTACTTGCGCCAAATTATGGAGGCAGTAGGGAATATGCTAGACGGACGTCTCGCGAGCCTGGAGGCGAGATTACCCCCAGCTCCCATTATCCGACCACCACTCGCTGCAGATAGGCGAAAGGCCGCATCAGCACCGCTTCCGCTTTCAAGTGGCCGCAAATCATATGCGACAGCGGCGCTAGTGTCTGCATCTACTGATGCCACGAGGACACAACAGGAGGCCAAGGCAGCAACCAAGACGGCTGCACCGGTCGCAGGACATAAAACGGCGGTAAAGAGTGTAGCAAAATTTCCTCCGCTCCTCACTCCAACACCTACGCCTGGTCCCTCCACATCTGCCCCCTCCAATAACGGTTGGCAATTAGTCGGAGGAGCTAAGAAGAAGTCCCGAAAGCGGGGTAAAAAGGCTGCCCAGAAAGCAGCTCCAACCCCGCAGTCGCCATCGGTGGCAAACACCACTAAGAAGCCATGGAAGCTAAGGCCGCCAAAAACCGCGGCTATAGTGGTTACCGTATCGCCGGAGGCGGCAAGTGGCGGACTGTCCTACGCGACTTTATTCAAGAAGGCTCGGGACAATCTCGCCACTGATTTCGGGACGGTAGGTGTCAAGTTGCGCCTCGCCCAAACGGGAGCTCGAGTCTTGGAGTTCCCCGGGGCTGAAGGCGCAAAGACAGCAGATTCGTTTGCGGAGAAACTGCGAAATATGTTTGCAGCCACGGATGGTGTCAAGATCGCCAGGCCAACAAAGTGCGCGGAACTGCGCATTTCAGGCCTGGACGACTCAGTAACAGCCCAAGATGTCCGTGTTGCAGTTCAGGAGAGGACTGGATGCAACACGGATAACATCAGGGTTGGCACCATCCGCCCCGGTCCAGGGGGCCTTGGTGCGGTGTGGGTAAGTTGTCCCATAGCGTCGGCCAAAGTTTTGGCCGACGCTGGCAAGATACTCATCGGTCTCGTAAACGCCAGAGTCACAATTCTGGCAACGAGACCGATGAGGTGTTTTAAATGCCTTGGTGAGGGACACACTCGTGTCAAGTGCGATAATAGTTTGGATTGCAGCGGACTTTGTTTCCGCTGCGGTCGACCGGGGCACAAGGCGGTAGAATGCTCTGCGGCCCCTCACTGCCCAGCGTGTGCGGCGGGTAATAAACCCGCCAATCACCAGATAGGGCAGGGGGGCTGTAAGCCATCCCGTTATTATCGGCAGACGACGGCCAGCCAATCGACCCAGGCTGCCTCTGAGGTCGTACGTGAGACGACGTCGTCGCCCATGGAGGAGGTTGTCGAGACAGTCCAGTAATGGATCAAGTCTCCAGCCTTCTTATCCAGACGAACCTGAACCACTGTGCCGCGGCGCAGGATCTTTTCTTACAAATCATGGCACAGTGGTCGATCAGTGTAGCTGTAGTCGCGGAGCCCTATCATGTTCCTCCCCGTCCAAACTGGATGGGTGACCGGGACTGCTCCGTGGCAGTCGTCGGCTCCACAGCGGCTCATTCCCCGCCCTTATCGTTAAGAGACAAGGGTACTGGATATGTTGCTGCTGAGTGGGGGGGGATCACCGTATACGGTGTATACTTCTTCCCCAACCGGAGTTTGAGCGACTTCGAGGCCTCTCTCAACGACATGGAGACCTCGATGCGGCGACTAGCGTCTGGGCACGTCCTTGTGCTGGGGGACTTCAACGCAAAGTCCGTTGCGTGGGGTTCCCCCAGGACGGACGCAAGGGGCGAGGCCGTAGAGGAGTGGGCGGCCTCGGTGGGCCTCTGTTTGCTTAACAGAGGCTCCACCAACACGTGCGTGCAACAGCAGGGAGGGTCGATAGTGGACCTTTCGTTCGCTACCCCTGCCCTCGCCGCACGAGTAAGGAACTGGCGCGTCCTGGAAGAGGTTGAGACGCTCTCGGATCACCTCTACATCCGATTTGAGCTCTCCCGGACCCAGGACCCCAGTAGGGGTCACGCGGCGCGGCGTTCTTCTCGCTTTCCGCGGTGGGCTGTAGCCAAACTGAATAGGGACCTACTAGAGGAGGCAGCCATTATTCACTCCTGGCTGTCTCCGCAGGCTCCGACCGAGGAGGTCGACATGGGGGCTGGTCGTTTCCGCGATGCGATTACGCAGATCTGCGATGCGGCCATGCCCCGCATCCGAGGTTGTCGGCCTCCACGGAAGGAGGTTTACTGGTGGTCCCAGGAGTTGGCGGACCTCCGCGCGGCCTGTACTCGTGCCCGGAGGTCCTACACCCATAGTCGGCGGCGACACCGCGTAGACGGCGTGGAGGACCAGCTTCATGAGGAGTACCGAGAGGCGCGGAAAACTCTGAAGCTGGCCATTAGCCGCGCCAAAGAAGTGAAGAGGAAGGAGATGCTGGAGGGTCTCGATCGTGACCCCTGGGGTCACCCTTATCGTGCGGTGCGACAAAAGCTTCGCACGTCGGGCCCCCCCCTTACAGAGACACTCCAGCCCAGCTTCCTGCGGGAAGTGGTCGAGGGTCTTTTCCCGCAGCGGGCGGAGCACACACCCCCGTCGATGGCCTTCATGGTCGAAGACGACGGGGGACGGAACGAGGATAATGTTCCGCCCGTCAGGGAATCAGAGATAGGGGCGGTCGTTCTACGGATTCGCTCTAAAAACACCGCCCCTGGGCCAGATGGAATATCTGCCCGAGTGTTGGCGCGAACCCTCGACCACATGTCAGATCGCCTCGGGGAAGTCCTAAACGCCAGCTTGGCGTCCGGACGTTTTCCTGAGGGCTGGAAGAGCGGGAAGCTGGTCCTACTACGGAAGCCGGGACGGCCGGCCGATTCGGTCGCGGCTTATAGGCCCATCGTGTTGCTGGACGAGGCGGGCAAATTGTTTGAGAGGATACTCTCTGCCCGCATCGTCCGGCACCTCTGCGAGGTGGGCCCCGATCTGTCGGACGCCCAATACGGGTTTCGAGCCGGGCGTTCGACAGTCGATGCTGTGTTGCGCCTGAGGGCCGTGACCAAAGAGGCGGTGAGCTGTGGCGGCGTGCTGCTGGCGGTGTCGTTGGACATCGCCAACGCATTTAATAGTCTGCCATTTAGCTGCATCAGGGAAGCACTCCACTACCACGGGGTGCCAGAGTATCTGAGGCGGCTTGTGGCAGACTATCTTGAGGAGCGTACCGTCATGTACGAGGACCGAGATGGTATTCTGAGGCGGCGGCCCATGTCGTGCGGTGTTCCACAGGGGTCTGTCCTCGGACCACTCCTGTGGAATATGGGATACGACTGGGCCCTTCAAGGTCGACTTCCCCCCGGGCTGGGCGTAATTTGTTACGCCGATGACACATTGGTCACGGCGCGGGGGGCGAACTTTCAAGAGGCGGCGCGCCTGGCCACCGTGGGAGTCTCTTTGGTGGTCGGGCGCATTGAGGCGCTGGGTTTACGGGTGGCCCTAGATAAGACGGAGGCCCTTTTGTTTCATGGGCCCCGTCGTGGTCCACCCCCCGGCGCCTCTATCGTTGTCAATTCGGTCCTCGTACCGATTAAGGCTCAGATGAAGTATCTGGGCCTGATCCTAGACGGCAGGTGGCTCTTCGACGAGCACTTCCGACAGCTTACTCCAAAGCTGGTCGGCGCTGCTTCTGCCCTTGGACGACTTTTGCCCAATTTAGGTGGAGCCAGCGTCGCGACGAGACGGTTATACACGGGGGTTGTCCGGTCAATGGCACTGTATGGTGCACCGGTGTGGGCGGCGGCTCTGACCGCCCAGAATAGGGCTCGCCTCTGGCGCCCTCAGAGGATATTGGCGGTTAGAGCCATACGTGGTTACCGCACCGTATCGACGGAGGCGGCATGCGCCTTGGCCGGAACTCCCCCGTGGGATTTGGAGGCGGAAGTGCTCGCCGAAGTTTACCGGCGGACGGCTGACTTCCGGGCGGGTAGCGGCATACGGCCCCCGCCCGAAGAGATACGCGAGTGGCGAGAGGCCGCTCGTCGAGCCACGATGGCTCGTTGGTCGTCCCGGCTGGAGGCTCCACGTGCTGGCTTTGCCGCCGTGGAGGCTCTCCAGCCAGTAATCGCCGAGTGGGCAGGGCGGCAGCACGGGACCCTTTCCTTCCGACTGACGCAGGTCCTTTCCGGGCACGGTTGCTTCGGAAAGTATCTGCACTCGGTCGTCAGGAGGGAATTGAGTCCCGCCTGTCACCACTGCGACTGCAGTGAGGACTCGGCTCAGCACACGCTAGCGGTCTGTTCCGCTTGGGCGGCGCAGCGTGGGGTCCTCACTGCAGTTATTGGAGGTGATCTCTCGCTACCGGCTGTCATACGCTCCATGGCCGGTAGCGACAGTTGTTTAATTTAATTTTGCGGAAGGAGGCGGCGGAGAAGGCCCGGGAGGATGATATCCACTCGGACCCAATTCGCCGCCGGCGAGCCGGGCGGCGGAGGCGCGCATACCAGCACCTCATGCCGCCTTGAGTGTGGCCGTGGGTGGACGGGACGTGCGCGTGTGCCGTACGTCGCCTGAATAGAGAGTTTATCCGCAGATGGTGCCCGCTTTAGCGGGCAGTCGCTGGGAAGGATCTGGATGTCGTAACAGCAGCGGTTCCCGGATCCCTCCTATCTCAGGCGCAGAGTGGCACACCGTGTGGTTTTAGTCGGTCCGATTCCGACACACTACCTCGCCGTAAACCCCGGTGGGGTGACGGCCCGAGGGGGTTTCCACACGTTAAAAAAAAAAAAAAAAAAAAAAAGAAGTGGCGACAGTTATCGTGGTAACTGTGTAAGTGTGACGATGACTGTCATGCCTTTTACATCCCCAAGTGTTCGTCATTGTTTAATCTGTCATTTGAGGTTTCATTTAAAATAATATTTCTTTCTTTTCCAGCCAAGATTATTTTCACTTTACTACAGGTAAAGTACGAACGGGCCGGCTTAACCGGGGCAGTACAGCATCTGTGCTGTCGTGTTTCTTGCCTTTTATGTTCCCAAACGGGGCGTGAAAAAGCATCTCACTAGGCCGCCATAGTGTGTGTCACCACACTGCATTGTCTGCATTTGTAATGAGTATGGTGACCACAACTCTTGGACTCTATTCATGCTTTCCATCAGGTAGAGTAGAGTCACTTTGGCAGATTCTTAATATAGAAAAAAAACGAAAAAAAGGTAAACAAGTAGACAATCTACCAGATAACAGGTGACTACTGCGGAGCTACCTGTAACTCAAGAGATGTGGCAATTGAGGTTCAAAAATTACAGGGTTCGACCAACCATCGATGTATACATTAGTCACGCTTGTCATATATATGATCATTCATATATTGTACAGTGCTGGATCGATCGTACGCGCGCGTACGAGTATATTGCTGTGTACTGCGTACGAGGATCGTAGGCCCAGCGCCTGCACATGCTTGCCGTCGGTCGACCATCGTGCTATGGAAACAATTGATATGGAAACAGTTGTGTGTCCAGTCAGACTGTTGCCGAGGGAAGTACTGAATTATACAAACTGACGATTGATCAATAGGTCTCGTTAGGACGAAGTGTAAAAGAAATGCCTATAATAGCTATAGTGACGTATGCTCTAATGCTGATTATAACCAAGAACTCCAAAAACGTCATTAATACCGTCATATATTCGATTTATGTTTTATTTTATAGAGATTTGATATCGGCTTTTAATCTTTACGTGTCATATATCTGTAGTAATTATCTATTGTTGTAAATATTTGTCAATATTACGTAGCTGATGTTGTACATTAACCTTAAAGTCCGTCGTTGTTTTTTTCTTTTTTTTCTTTATAAAAATTTAATATGTAATTTGAGGTTTCATTTAAAAAAATATTTCTTTCTTTTCCAGCCAAGATTATTTTCACTTTACTAAAAGTACAAACTGGCCGGCTCAACCGTGGCAGTACTACCCTCCCACAGAAGACCTAAAGCGCCAGCATCCGTGCTGTCGTGTTTCGTCGGCGAGTGCGAGACCGGAGGCCCATTGATGCAGGGGTGACAGTTATCGTAATAACTCTATGAGCCTTACACTACCACGATGACTGTCATGCCTTTTACGTTCGCAAGCGGGGCGTGAAAAAGCACCTCACTAGGCCGCCATAGTGTGTGTCACCACACTGCATTTTCTGCATTTGTAATGAGTACGGTGACCATAACTCTTGGATTCTATTCATACTTTCCATCAGGTAGAGTAGAATCACTTTGGCAGGCTCTTAATATAGAAATAATTAAATAGACTTAAAGGCCACCTCAACCTAATTTGGGATAATATATGTATATAAGGCCCTCCCCACAAGGCGGTATACCGACTTGGTGAGGATCATATTACATATAATTGATTGGACTCTGTTCTCAAAAATCTCCGATAAAATTGGATATTCGAACCTCTGTTTTCGGTTTAATGACCTTTATTTCCCAAGAAGACAATATGTTACTTACATGAGAACAACATTGAACAAATCACATAAATAAAATATATCTCGGTGCAGGTATAATAAAAAAAAATGCCACCACGGTAAGGTAAGATACCACGAGTTCTTTGAGCTCCCGTGATAAGGCGGTGTTTCAAGTGAAAAGATGTTGCTTGTAGTGTTTCATTATTGTATGTCGATAAAAAAATTATTTTGAAATAGTTTCAGAGAAATCGCTCTCTTTACATCAGCTAGAAGTTTATTGGAAATCTGTGCTCTCCTAAACATTAATTACGTTTTCCATTGTTAGTTCTTATGTTAGATAATATAAGAGATTGACGCGTCACGTAGCGTATTTTTTGGTTTCACTTTTGCTAATTTGTGACTGTATGAGTTTATGATATATTTTATAGATTAGTATACATGTTATATATAAAGTTATTTTATGTTTAGTTCTTTAGTCTCTTTGTTTAGTTTTAATTGAGGGTATAAAGTCATAATTATCTAATAATTTGATTATTTTATTCTGCAGAATTTGGATTGGTCTTAAATTTGTGTCAGATGCATTTAATCATAATTCTGTGAGATATAATAAATGAAGTTTAACAATGGCATAGTAGATTAGAGGCTAAAACCATTTTTAGAGTAAGTTAATTTCAGTTTGAGCACGTTCAATGATTTCAACAAACATATATCGTTGATTCTCCTAATGCAAAATATTCGTATATTGCTACTGGCCAATTTGATCAAGTAGCACCAACCACAAATAGACACAGGCGGAGTGGACAGCCAAACCAAACCAAACCAAACCAAATTTAAGTTCAGTATGGTTTTGAGAATTTCAAGAAATTTAATTACCATCTCAACTACATAACAATTATAATGAACCATTTGTTGGCAGGACAGTTTCAAATCTGCCTTTAGTATTCCCCAAGGAACACCAACTCAATTATCCGGTCTTGGCAATCCGTATCCATCCGCTGCCAGCCACCTTCTTCAAGCCGTCGATCCGTCGTACTGCAGGGCGCCCTACACTGCCTTTGCTTAATCACGGCCTCTATTTTAGTAAATTTCGGCTCCAGTGACCATCAGTTTGTTTGGTGGCATGACCGACCCGGTTCCACTTCACTGACGACAGTTTACATTTTGACAATACCTACATAATAGTAGACGCACTTATTATTTATTCACACGACGTTTCACCTAATGACACTTGATTTGCTGAGTTAGCAATCCAGAACGTTGTAAATAACTTTTTAAGTACTAGTTCTGTACGGATCTCTCTCGTCTGGGGTCAATTTAAAAAAAACAACTATTTAAAAGGATGTCTGCTTATGTGGAGCTGTCAGATTTTCAGGATTTTTTTAACTTCAAGTCAGTGTTGAACATCATATTCTTGTTTGAATATAAATTATATGACAACATTTTGGATCATGTAAATCTACAGGGTTACTATTCTTATCACTCACTCTACACTAAACTTAACTCAAAAGAAAAAGTCAAACTTTTTGCCCATTTTAGTAACCAATGCACAGTGGGTACACAGCTTTCCGAAAAAAAGCAAAAAAATGTTGAAACCGTTTGGTGAAAACATTTGTTTCTTGTTGTTTATTTAAACAGTTAGTGACTTATTTGACATGCAATTAATTAAAATGGAATTATGTAAATATAGTGAAGTATTTAGCGGTATTGAAGTCAATTTATATCACTGTAAAATAAAGCGTACTTTGATATTTAACATCAAAACAAAACATATTTGTGACAAAGAAATATCAACAAAGTTTCTGAATTGATTTTACTCATTTTATCACCGTTAGGGAGAAAGATTCGAGGGTAGCTAGTGGTTTGCGACGTCGATAGTGGGACAAATATCCACTCCTATAAAAACAACTTACGGTAAAGAGAGTTTTACGTATATTTCAAAGTAAAAGACAAAAATGGCTAATTTGAGAAAAAAAACTAAATTATATTGTTGCGTTCTATATATTAATGATTAACCACCTTATCAAATACGCTGTATCGCTATACGTAGCGTTAGAAGTCTAGTGTTTGTTTTTTGTCGATTTCTTCCTTTTATGTTCAGTCTAATGTAACTCTGTGTGCACTAACAAAATTCCAATTCGGCTACGGTTAGCTGGCGGACTTGTTTAATGTAACTTACAAGAAATTGCTCTATTCTCAACAATTTAGAGCCGCAGAAAGAAAGACAAGTTTACCAGGACGCTAGTTTAAACTATCTAAATAAATTACACGCTTGTAGTTAGATGCTTATATTAAACGAGACTAAAAATGAACTAGCTGTTTGATACTGTAATTATTATTTTAAAGATGGTTTTCCTTATGTTTTACACCATATTTTTAAACAAATCTATATATTTCTTAATAGATCGAGACTAAGTAGTTTTACTTTTAAACTCATCGAAAAACTAATGACATGACGGGAATTAACTCGCTATTTGTCGATATATTAAGGAAAGAGTAAAAAATAAATGGTATATTCTTAGTGACTAACCTTTGAGTAACTGAGAAATTAAATTTTGTACAATTAAGCGAATATTTCCTCCACATTTTATGACACAACACTACACTACTCCGAGACAGTCACTTGAACACTGCTAGCAGATAATGCTCATTGAAATGGAGTATTTATTGGAGGGAAATAGATTATGGTCGTTAAAAATAATTCCTTATCTCTAAATAATCCTTAATCTTTAATTTTGCACACAATACAATACACTGTTCAATACACAATACAACAAAGACACTATACTGTGTACAAATACACACACACACTACACAATAAACAATACAATAGCTTAGTTTAAATTGACTTAAATATTTTTCGGTTCGTTCCAGTGGTTCATTTTTTTTTCTGGCATCAAACATACCAAGTTCGTTGTTAGAAGTTAAACTTCGGTGTTCACATATTAAAAAGAGCTTACCTGCGATCTTTTTGTTATATTTTGGTTTGGATCCAAGAGCACATCATTATCCTTAAGTTATATTTTGGGTATTTAGCAAATATCTTTTATGGTCGACCTGCCAACGACAATTCTTGGGCTGTATTTACTTTGAATCGGATATCGAATCGAATCGATAATCGAATTTAAATAATAGCTGGGGAAATGTGACTGAGGCTAATAAGAACTATTTATATAGAGTTTTAATCCAAAAGACACATATTCAAAGTGAGAAATAAACAACATGGAGTGGTATGTTTATTGGCACCGTGTGTGTAGTGTGTGTATACTGTTTTTTGAGTACAAAACTAAGTGCTTTAGTAACCTGACTATTGATAAACATACTGAAATATTTTTAAATAAATACATATTTTAGATTAATTACACACACAGAACAAGTGATCGTACTCATCATACAATTATTTGTCCTGGATTAGCATCGAGTCTACTACCTCCGGTTAAAGAGTAAGGGTCACCAGTTTCTAGACCCTTCTGCCCAATAATATCTTTTATTCTACAAATATTAAAAACTCTTTTTACCATAACTACATAAATGTGTAGTGACTTGCTTTAACATTATGTGTCTACCTATATATTTATATATATAATATATTATTTATTTAAATTAAATGTTAAGTATACAAACTGTCTTTATTAGTAGATATTATTTTGTTGACAACGGCCGGCGTAGTTATGGTCTATTGTCCATCGACCGGCTACGTCACGCGAGCCGGATGCGTGTGATTATTTCTTACTCCATCTTCATTCTTGCAACATCAACCCCACACAATACGCTACAAATGAATTAGTTCACAAAACGAATACTGGAATTATAGATTAATAAACTTATTATTCGATTCATTAATCGACTATACAAAGTATAACTTAAGATATTATAACTTAATCCTAGTGGTTAACTTATAATATCTTAATCATAGTTTCAGTGTTAAATTAGATGTGATAAATAGAAGATAAGAATATTGGACGGTCATGATCTAAGTAGCGGTCTTATTATCACGGCCACTATAGAGTCATGACATTAAATTATCATATTATAAAATATTAAATGATATGATATGAAATATTTAAGGAAATGTAATATTACATTATATTACTATGTTGATCGACTATATATACAGCAGATATGAAATAATGTTCTTTGCTTGTGAACTCTTAAATTAATTGGAATCTGAAATTCTACCCAAAACGAAACTTTCGCATTTATAATATTAGTAGGATGATGTAATGATGATGATGATGATGATGATGTTCTTCTAGATGATTTTTGCTATTCTCAATGGACACTGTTGTTCATTGGCTTTTCTATAATCAGAAAAACTCAATAACACTTCTTTGGTCTGGCTGCGTCCTCTTGATCGGTAGTCACATACGCTGACCGCTAGACGAGACGAGGCAGTTTATACATAACTAATACATGATATTCTAAATTATATCTAAGTGGAAAATATTAGAAAAGTTCATAAGCAGAGATGGCGAAGAAGTTAAAAGGGTCTCTCACGAACTCACGGTATGTGGGTATTCGCATTCCATGTATACTTTGTGTAAGTTAATTGTGGGTTTGTGATGTTTCCACAACACAATAACAGTTTCTAAATACAGAAACTTGCGCCAAAAGATATGTACAAAAATAAAAAAATAATTTTATATGACATGTCGTCCATGACACAGACACACTGGTAAACTGGTAAGGAGCTCATTAACTTACCACTTACGTATGTGTAAGGTTAATATTAGTTCTTATCACATGTTTAGTTCTATAAGGTGCGTTTTAATATTTAACCCTAATAGTTAAACCCTCAGCGAGTCGTAATTTTTCATAATTTAAATTTAAAACATGATTGCTTCATGAATATCAATTTAAAGTGTGTGAAAATATCTAATTTTCCCTTTGACTATTGTGACGTGTGTTACTATGACCTGAATGTAAGTCTCCTCCACAAGCTAGGACGTCTTCTCAACAACTGCGTTCGATTTATTTTTAATCTTCGTTAGCATGATCATATCGCCAGTTTTCGATCCCAGCTGTTAGCTGTTGGCTGTGGCTACGCGTACTCACATTATTGTATTCTTTTCTCAATTCTCCATCCCCTCCTACTCATTTTACATCACAAATTCAATTCCTAATCAACAATCATGACAGAGCACTACGTTCGGTTAATAATCTCCTTCTACTGTGTCCTTCTCACTCCACTGGGTTTTTTGGCTCTTCGTTCGTCGTACAGTCTATACTTTTGAGTAATGTGCTTCCTCTCAAAGTCAGGATGGCTAGAATTCGTTACTCCTTTAAAATTAAAGTAAAGAAGCTTTTACTGGATAAATTGACAGAAATGGCGACCTCTTTGTTTATCACCTGGTAATATTACGTATGTGTCATATGCATGTGTATTATAGATACATATGTGTGTGTGTGTGTATGTATATTTGTATAATTATGGTCAAATAATCCATATATGCTGAATCCTCTGTCATTTGTTACTTATGCTTAAGTGTACCTTTTTGTCCAATCGTCCAATCGATTTACTGGCAGAACGGCCTTAGTCTTAAATCCACCGATGCATGCATTGTGTATAAAGCTATAAATAACAAATAACTATATCTTTTACATCTGATACTTAATATACGCTAAAACAAATTTTCATGTGAGGGGTTTTACATGAGTGACTTAATAACTCAAATAGTTTTTGGCAACCTTTTATGAATATAAAAATGTCATCAATGAAATTACATCCATCTTGCTATTGACCATTACTTCAATTACCTATTAACATGTAATCCAATTATCGTAAACATATATACACAACTATTCCAACAACAGCACTGAAATTACTTGATGGGAAAAGCGCGAACAAAGTATAACAGGTCAGTTTAGTAGCATACCACTTGTCACGCAGTAAACATAGTCATACGATTTTTTAAACCGTATAATAACTGGCCAATAGGTCGTTAGTAGTTTTAACAGTGTTTCAATAATTTAATCATTCAGTTTTTAATATGTCTAACGACACAGGTCCGTACACAGAAGAATTGGATGAAGTTTTGAAAGAGGAATCGTACTCCTCTAAATTGGTATTTTCTGTGGCATTACTAATCGTATTCGTGGTAGGTTTTGTGGCAAATATTGTAATATGCATCGTTATCTACTTCAGTAAAACCATGCACACCGTTACAGACTACTACTTGTTTGATTTAGCTGTCTCGGATTTACTCCTAACATTTCCAATTTTAACAGTTATTTATCAAAAACTGGGTAAAGATAATTATATCATGGAATATATTAATGAAAAAATTACATGCAAAGTTTTACTTTGTATCCAATACATGTATATATCTTTGCTTTGGAACCACGGTATTTTAGTAGTGACTGCTTTGTCTATAGAAAGGTGTATTGCCATATGTTATCCATTCACGTTTCAACGTGTATCAGTTTGGAAAAGAGTAGTTAAAATCATTTTGCTTCTTTGGGCAATTGCTATTGCGGAAACGCTTCCGATATTCTGGACCTACGATTTTATTGATACTGAAATAGGCTCACAGTGTATTTTGCACAAATCACTTACAGCGCGAATTATAACCATATCTATAGCTGTAATTACGTTCTTAATACCTTTGGGTATCATGACATTTCTATACACAATTATATCGTTTAGAGTCAAGAACCATGAAAAGTTCAATTTGAGTTATACCATGGTTAAAAAAAATATTCGCAACGGAAAAAATGTTACTAATTTGATTGGTAAGTTTTTAAATAATTCAAATTAGTAATTTTAAATACAGATTATTTATAAATTCTTATTTTAAACTTTGATCTATAGTTGCATTGACGGTGTCTTTCATTGTATGCTGGCTTCCACACTTTATTCTAAGAATATTCATGTATTTCGTTGAAATAAAAACGGAGACACACTTAGAGGTAAGAAACAGTCACACAGTTCAACATAACTATAACTTTATCAGATAACCTTATTTTATATTTTGCAGTTGCTTTCGACTCTTTTAAAAACATCAATGTTCAACAGTTGGTTGAGTACAGTGGTGAATCCATTATTATTCAGCCTCATATCTGTGAAGTTCAGGAAAGCGTTTCAGGTGACTATTTCGAATATCAACTACTTATATCAGCATTAGAATTCTTGGCAAGTTCATATAAGCATATCTACACTAGGTCTAAGAATCCCCATTCTAAAGGCAGTATAAGAGCAAATAGACAATGAATTAACATTATCATAAAAAGCAATTTCGATCCAATCCAGTTGCGCACTAAATAATTACCCCCTATTCACATGCGTCTTCTTCTGAATAAAATCCATTTATTTGTTCATAATTCATCCATTAATTTTCTAATCATAAATTTCTGTCAATTTTATGCAAAATTATGTACGACTGATTCTAGGTTTTAATAAATCTAAATTCTTAAAATTTTAGGTTAAGGTTAGGTTTTAAATTTTATAATACTTACAGATGTTGTGGAATAAAACAATAAAAAAGCGACCTATTCAAACAAGTTTATGGAGCTCTGGAAACGGAGCCAAGATGAACTACTAATCTATATAAAAATGTTGAGTAAGTGTGTACGCTTCAAAAACTTCTGCAGTGATTGAGCTCAAATTTCGACACAATATATTAAATATATTAAAAACCATCTTTGAAGATGTCCTCAAAGATTGTTTTCATCTATTTCTTATGCTAGTGTTATTATTCGTTTCTCGTCTATAGAAACATAATTGGTTATATACTCGCTTATTCGCCTATGTAAAAATTTAATGCTTATCAAAAGAAAGGCTTACCTGAGCTAGAAGCGACACGTGACGTTGCTGCGATGCAGTAGGGATGAAATGGAGTAATCATACCCTAAGTACGATTGCCATTCGCATTGGTTGCAGTAGAAACTAATGCCTGGATTCGACAACATTCTTGTTTACACGACAAGAGTTTTGGTGTTTACACGACAAAAAATGATAAATTAATTCTATCTGCAGCAGATACCGTGAAATTTCTTAGCGTTTACAAGCAGCGTTAACAAGTTATATGTTAAAATAATACACTTTAGAGAAATTGCACGAATTTATAACCAGTTAGTTAATTTAGCGCTAAGTTGTTTGAATATACTCTATCTTGGTAGTGTATTTTTAGTTATTTTGACCGTTGTCTTGTGGGAACTCTTTGGATCCACCGACCATCTTTTCTGCAAACATTGAATGCGGTCCGGAAGCCGTTGGATGCGGTCAGCACCGGACCAGATGTTATCGTGAACCATGAGGATTTATATCCAGTAGTAGACGTCTTTCGGTTGTGATGACGATAATGATCGTTAAATCAATTACAAGAAGTAATAAACGAATTTTCAAGTAGGAAAACTAGAATTAAGATTGTGTATGTTTAAAAATTAAATTATTTTAGCTTTTTCTGTGTAAAGAAACAACCTTGGTAATTTTAATTTTGTCTATATATGTATGTGTATATGTTTACTATTTGTTAGGTTGAGTTTAGAAATTGAATAAGATTTATTTAACACCTGAAATTTTTAATTTTAATTCTTAATATACTTTTAAATCCTAATGTAGTCTCCCCTATCAATGCCGGTTTATCTATACACATATTTTCTTCACAATCCGCCAGAGTACGAGTAGATACCACAGGACCTGACCTCATAACCTGACTCAGAGTATGAAGGTCCATAGTTAACTATCTATTAAAATGTGAACACAATAAAAACAACATATTCTAACTAGCTGAATTGAAAAAAATGACACAATCTTTTGAAAGAGCGGCATTTATAAAACATTCATATGTACTTTAAGGGAAAAAACACATAGTGAGCTCTTTCATTACAATGATCAATTTTCTATAAAAATATAAATCTTGTAGCTGTATATTCTTATACATGTAATTGTATATACTTAAAGAAAATTATGAAGATCAAAATATTTAACACTTTACTTGACATGGATTGGTTGATATTATAGGTGCATGAGAATTAATGTATTCGAATTAATGTAATGTACATAGTTTAAAAACAAGATTTTTTTGACTAACTCTATTATTATTTACAACATCAACATCATTAATTAAATCATCTCTAATACCAGTGGTTTCATTTCCTCATTACCTCATAAAAAGGAATCCATTTTTTTTTATATGAGTAACCTGCCAAAGTGTCTCTACTCTGCCTGATGGAAATCATGAATAGAATCCAAACAGTTGTGGTCACCATACTCCTTGCAAATGCAGACAATGCAGTGTGGAGACCCACTATGGCGGCCTAGTGAGATGCTTTTTCACGCCACGCTTGGGGACGTAAAAGGCATGACAGTCATCGTGACAGTGTAAGGCTCACACAGTTATCACGATAACTGTCGCCCCTGCATCAATGGGCCTCCGGTCTCGCACTCATCAACGAAACACGACAGCACGGATGCATTATTGTTTTTACATATTTTTATACACTTGAGTAAACTATACCACGAATCCTTTAGTAACGTATCAAATAGCATGCAGAAAACATGCATGCACAACCCTTTATTTCGCTGTAACTATCTGATATTATATAGTAGTAAATATGTATAATATAATGGGTACATTCACAGTAGTATGGAATGAAATTTTAGAAACTAATAATAAAGAGGAATCATACTCATCTAAAGTGCTGATTTCTGCGGCATTACTAGTCATGTTTATTGCAAGTTTGTGATGCGTAGCATTATCTCCTGCAATAAAACCATGCACACCGTTACTGACTATCACTAGTTTGATTTAGCTATCTTGGACGTACTTCCTAAATGTAAAATATTGAAATTCGATTTATCAAATTATTCAACAAATGACAACGCAGTAATTTACAATGGAATAGTAATGGGTACATGAAATGTTTCTCTTTGAGTCGAACCTATATTTATATCATTACTCTGGAACCACGTAATTCTAATAATAACAGTATAATGACCATATTCTCTATTTAGATAAGAACGTGTAGCAGTGTGAAAAAGAATAGCTAAGATCACTTTCATTCGACAACAGAGGCTGGCGAGATGCCCGTCCATCATACGCCATACGGCATTAGTAATTTTACGCGGGTGGGCATCGAGGATGCCATTGAGGTTGGAAGAGGGCTCAAGTTACGACTTAGACGGGCCTTCTCGTTCGGAATGATCCGCCCGAAACTGGGCGAACTAAGCGTTGAACTCAGCCACGTGCACCGTCAGGCAGTCGTTGACTACCTGTAAGAGGAGTTCTTAAGGGCCATTACAATAGAAACCTTAAAAGTATTCCTCCTCCTTTGGCTCCTTAATTTTTAGCAGACGATCTACAATCTCCTCTTACGCCAGTATTTGAAGTTTTGATGATGGAACCTCACGGGGCCAAGACAAGAGTTAGTGACCCTCCACAGCTTCTTCCAACCATCGGAATTATAGTGTAAAATTGCACGAGCCGTTGGTGGCCAATAAATAAACAAAAAAATAATCAATCGTCGCAACGTTCTGGGACGTCGCAACAACAGCCAAAATGACTTCTGGGAGCCCCACCGAAATAGACATTCCAAATATAACGCTTTTTACGTTGGACGAGAGGTCGTTCGCCCTTGCATTTTTCTTCTTCGTACTCTTCTTCTCCTTCTTTCCTTCCTTACTTTCTTTACTTGTAATTATTAAAAAGTTTATTTCTGAAACCACGAGTCGGAGAGAACAAAGGTCAATCTAGGCACATTTGGGCAAGCGTAGATTTATACAAATTTGAAGAAGTTCAAAAGTCGTAATTTTTTTAACGAGGTTTTCCTCCATATTTTTTTTTTAAAGATGTATATTTCTTTATTAAGAAATAATGCTCGAAGTTTCACCCATGCAATTTTCGAGATGTTTACTTCGAAAAGCTATCAACACGATGCACCAAATTATTTACATTACAATGTTCAAAGCCAATGTTCTATTAGACATATGGTAGTGTATTCAAACTAACATTTTTTAATACTTTAACACTTTAATACTTTAATAATACTTGACTGAACGTACAAAAAATAATGATTACTTACATATGTATTTAATTCAATGGATGACATTTTTTATATCTTAGGTTGAGAACTGTACTCCTAGATAGGCAACTAAGTTACCTGTGTTAAGAAGAATTTACAGTGCCGGACTCCTGCTGGTATGTAGATTGCTTTTATTAGTACATGAGATACATATGTGTGCGTGCATGTGCGTGTGCGTGCGTACATACGTGCGTGCGTGCGTGTGTGTGTGTGTGTGTGTGTGTATGTGTGTGTGCGAGCGCGCGCGTGCGTGTGTGTGCGTTTGTGTGTGTGAGTTTGTGTATGTGCGTGGGTGTGAGCGTGTGTGTGCGTATGTGTATGTGCTTGCTTTTATTTAATTATAAAGAATTCAGTTTCATCATAGCTTAACGTTAGTAAGTATTTAGTAACAGCCTTTTTACAGGCAAAGTAAATCAAGCCGTAGATGTCACACATGGCATTTTATTGTATAAAGACGGACCAAGATACATCGCAAATCTCTTAAAGAACGGTGTGTATGTGCGTGGGGTGGCACAAATTTTATTTTTCTTCGTATTGTGATGTCTCTGTGTGGTGTTTGCGGGTACTGTATCATAACTATTTTAAGTATATAAAGCTGTCTTACATTGAGCACGTTCCACGATCTACATATATAGCTCTCTTGTAGGGAATAAGATCGGTCGAGATGTAGCCACCTTGAGTATTTGTCTGTAAGTTATCTCTAGGGGCAACAGAATAGTTTTTGCTGCCCACCCCAGCAAGAGATACCGTAGTCGATAATAGACCGTCAAAGTGCATAGTATACGGTATGTATTATATAATGGTTGGCGATGTGTCGCAGAGTTTTAAAAACGAAAATCAATTTTCTAACACGACCTGTGAAGATATTCATGTGGTGTCTAAAATTTAAATTGTGGTCTAAGACTATACAAAGATATTTAGTCTCGGTAACTGCGGCAATAGTCGGGCATTGGCATGGAGATTGAAGATGAGGGGAACAGTAATGAACTATTATAGAGAGAGGTGTTTTTGGCTGCGTAACTATGTTAAATGAAAAAGTATAATAATAAATTTAGTTTTCAATGCATTTAGAGTTAGGATATGTGAGAAGAGCCACTTTACAGTAAAACCAGAACCTTCTTTTTGCGAAATTACATCTTCGCAGGAGGTTGCAACCGCTGAGCTGTATCTACCAATCATGGAGCGTATGATGGTCTGTAGTAAAAGATGTCTCCCAATATCTATACTAAGGACCCTACGCTGCACCACCCAGGAGGTACAAACCGCCAGCTTGTGCTGAGCCGAGTTCTCACTACTGTCGCAGTGGTGACAGACGGGACTCAATTCCCTCCTGCGGCCGAGTGCTGATACTTCCCGAAGCAACTGTGCCATGTAAGGACCTGCGTCAGTCGTAAGGAAAGGGTCCCGTGCTGCCGCCCTGCCCATTCGACGATGACCGGCTGGAAAGTCTTTAACTGGGACGACCAACGAGCCATCGTGGCTCAACAAGTGGCCTCACGCTACTCGCGTATCTCTTCGAGTGGGGGCCATATGCCGCTACCCGCCCGAAAGTCGTCCACTGATAAAATTCGACATATAAAACAAGCCTTATACCTACCGGGGTATAGTAAGTACCTTCTTGCTGATAGTATGTCTATGTCCAGCAGTAGACTGTTTAAGGAAGTTGCTGATGATGATAATGCATCTGTTAAATGAAATTTGTAGTAAACTATATGTATAAAATAAGTCTTTTTTATTTAGAATATTTACTTATTATTTTATTACCACTTTCTTATTAGAGAACCTCAAGCTGTGGTATAATCAAATAAAAAAGAGAGTTATTCAAACAAGTTCATGAAACTCAAGTGATGTAGCTAAGATTCATTACTTACTTTAAAACAGTAGATAACACAGCACTATTTCGCATTAATATGCGGATAGAATGTATGAATGTACGAACACATCTTTAGACCAAAAGTTACTGTGGTATACGGGCCATCTAACTTAGATATACTTAGATTACCCAACGAGTGTAGTATAATGTTTGGATGTTATCTGTCTTGGCTTAGCAATTTTAAATTGTGATCATTGCCTTGGTGTAAAAGGCAAAACGATTTGCAAAAAGCAGTTAAAAAAGAAAATAAACAGAAAATCTCAAATGTAACAGAGATTGTATTATGTTGTTATTTCAAAATAATTGTATTTAGCTTACCATGTCTGTTTTCTCTTTAAGATTTAGTCCATGTACCAATAGTTAATTAACTCAATTACGAGTGGCATAAGTTTAATGATATTGGAAAAAATGAAATGTCAACGTTAATCTAACACGACCGCTGTCATAAGGCGTTGGTTAACATATTTTGTTTACCATCTCTCAGTATTGGTACCAAATGTTATTTGACCAGTGGAACACAGTGAAAGTAGATTAAAATCTGTGATATAAATAGAAGAAAAATTTTGATTAATTAGAATCAGGATTCTTGCATTGATCTCTCACGAGTCAATATTTCTTATCGTGATAGGTGACAGCCTAAATATTTCCGATTGGCTTGACCCCTTGGCTTTATGCGTATAATTTCAGTCTGGATTTTGCTAGTGTCTGCACCACGGAGAATGTTTTGAGAAACTGGTTGAACTAATAACGGTCACAGGTTCCCCAATTCTTAACACTTGTATAATTTACACTCCATCTATCCTTTGAATAAATTGTCTTTGGTATGCCCGGATCGATATGACCCTGAAGAATAGAGCATACTACCTGAAAAACTGGTAATGCACTGGTATCTCCTGAGTTACAAGTATGGGAGGCGGTAGTTACTTTCTTGATACCACGACGTCACAAAAATCTTTAATTTTTATTGATATTTAGCTGAATGAGTGAGATTACCATGGGCCAAACTGTCCCACCTCCAACCTTTGGAGGATACTCATTAGGCGGTCGTGTATTTTTATGTCTACTTACGATTTCGTGGAATGTCTACTCATTTTCTCTTTACGCTATTAATAAAAATTAAACAGAGTCATTTAAATTTCCATGAGGACCTGTACTCCCAAAATTCAATATCCATAAAACCAATACATTAAAGGTGTGCTTTATTTAAATAACTTAATTACTTAGTTTGGTTAATCTATTAGTAAAATGGCAAGGTCATTAATGAAATCACCCCTAATATCATCGTTTTCAGTTTCGCCTTACTCCATGAAAGTAATCCAATTATCGTAAATTTAAGCAAACAACATTACAAATTGCCTGATGGGACACGTGCTTACAAAATATTAAACATTCCTTTAGTAACGTATCAAATACCACGCAAAACACATTGTTGCACAATTTTTTCAAGTGAAATTGTAACTGCTCAATATTTCACTAGTTGCTATTCAATATTATTTCAGTTGTTAACAAATATGTTTAATGAAACAGCAATAGAATGGAATGAATTTTTTGTAACTTACGATGATGAGTCGTACTCATCTAAAGTGATATATTCTGTGGCATTATTAACCGTGTTCGTTGTAGGTTGTGTGGCAAATTTAGTAATATGTATTGTCATCTACTGTAACAAAACCATGCGCACCGCTACAAATTACTACTTGTTTGATTTAGCTGTCTCGGATTTAATTGTAACGTTTCCAATTTTGACAATGGCTTATCAAAATTTTACCACAAATGGTAACGCTATGTATTTTAAAAATGAAATGATTACATGTAAACTTTTCATATGTGTCCAATTCGTATTAGTCGCATTACTTTTCAACCATGGAATTTTAGTGATGACAGCATTGTCCATAGAAAGATATTTTGCCATATGTTATCCGTTCAGGTTACAGCGTGTACCAGTATGGAAAAGAGTAATTAAGATCATTTTGATACTTTGGACAATTGCTATTGTAGAAACACTACCGATTATCTGGACACTAGATATTTTAGATACTAAAACAGAATTAAGGTGTATCATTCTTACAAGTTTCACAGCAAAAATTATAACTGTGACTTTTGCAGTAACCGATTTTTTTGTACCTTTGGGTATCATGATGTTTGTGTACAGTATGATAGCGTTTAAAATCCAGAATCATGAAAAATTCAATTTAAATTATAGCATGGTAAATAAAAACATTCGCAACGGAAGAAACGTCACTAAGTTGATTGGCAAGTTCCTAAACTCTTTACGTAATTTTTATTTTAACTCATCTAAAAAGTCTTATATTCAAATCTAATTTACAGTTGCATTAACAGTGTCTTTTGTTGTGTGCTGGCTTCCTAACTTCGTCATAAAAATACTCCTATACTTCATTGACACGAGAACATCCACGAATTTGGAGGTGAGAATTTTTACACTGTACAGTCTAGTTTTATTTTCAAAAGTTAATTTAATTTTTCGATATTCTGCAGTGGTTCGTCACCCTTCAGAAAATAGCGATGTTCAACAGTTGGTTAACTACAGTTGTGAATCCGTTACTATTCAGCCTCATATCTGTAAAGTTCAGAAAAGCATTCAAGGTAATTATTTTCTGTATATCAAGCATCAAGTATTCATTAGTATTAAGTAGTGTTAATTTTTAGCAGAAATTAAGTTCTAATAAGCTATTGAACTAAGATCAGGAATTTACTATTTGTTACCTATGGTTACAATGTAGCGAGCTGTTTTAAATAATAATCTCATTTTAAATCGGACATATTATAGTGTACAAGTGTATGCGCAAACACAAGTGCACTCTCGGTTCCCTAACTCTCACAATCCGATGAGACGTCTATGCGACACGATTGGGGAAAAATCAGGCGCAGTACCGACGGTTTTACGTGTTCTTCGAGGCACGAAGTTTTTGGCCCGGCTCGGGAATTGAACCCAAAACCTTTTAATCAGTAATCACATACGCTAACCGCTAACCCAACGAAACAGGCATTTTTATTTTGTTATAAATGTCTACCATACCTACATTATTAGTAAAAAAAAATGTAAAATTTACTTTTGAACAACTTATTGATAGAAGCATGTGAGAGTGATTTTAGTTTTTTTTATTAAAAATAAATTTATAAAGTATTATTAATACTTACAGGTGCTGTGGAATAAACTGATAAAAAAGAGAGTTTCCCAAACAAGTTTCTATGCAGAGAGAACAAGAGAGTTTTTATGGAGAAGCAGCCAGGATACTCGATAATTGTATTATAATATATCGGATAATACACTTTAGTACAACATGGGATGACTCCATATATATTATATTTATAATTTACATATCGCTTATATACATTTTTCTATTTTCTTTTTATTTACATTTTGTAAATTATATTTACATTTTTATCATTTACATATACATTTTCCATCTGTCATAATTTGCTTTACTTTACGAAAAGCGAATTATGATAAATGGAAAAAGAATAACATGTCTTTCAATGTTGTTTGCAACATGTCAAGATTTATTTACTTTACAAAAACACTTTAGATGTACCCCTATTTAGAATATCATAAATTTATGATTGTTTAAGAAAAATACATTGGACCAGAATGTTCACAACTTGGAGGGGAAAACCCGTCCCGTCCACCCGCGGCCACACTCAAGGCGGCATGAGGCGCTGGTATGCGCGCCTCCGCCGCCCGGCTCGCCGGCGGCGAATTGGGTCCGAGTGGAGATCGTCCTCCCGGGCCTTCTCTTCCTTCCGCGAAATTACGTCTTCGCAGAAGGTTGCGACCGCGGTGCCGTACGTCGCCTAAATAGA
Source organism: Hypercompe scribonia (assembly GCA_949316085.1). Classification (NCBI taxonomy): domain Eukaryota; kingdom Metazoa; phylum Arthropoda; class Insecta; order Lepidoptera; family Erebidae; genus Hypercompe; species Hypercompe scribonia. The sequence continues at coordinate 20,317,207 of OX438974.1, forward strand.
GAGTTTATCCGCAGATGGTGCCCGCTTTAGCGGGCAGGCGCTAGGAGGGATCTGGATGTCGTAATAGCAGCGGTTCCCGGATCCCTCCTATGTTAGGCGCAGAGTGGCACACCGTGTGGTTTTAGTCGGTCCGATTCCGACACACCGCCTCGCCGTAAACCCCGGTGGGGTGACGTCCCGAGGGGGTTTCCACACGTTAAAAAAAAAAAAGAAAAAAAGAATGTTCACAACTTAAGATAATTTAATTCAATGTGCTTTAATTCGTATTTACCTTTATTGTAGTATTCTTATACATTACATCGGTATATCACAAGATGTTGAGTCACAATTATCAAAGTGATATCATTTTAAAGCATAATTTTGCGAAGTGTATATGTAGATATTCCTCATTTATTGGAAAAATTTCATTGTGAAGAATTAATAATGAATGGGAACATTAAAGTTTATTACCGTTTCTGATCAATCAATCTATTTTGTTATGTATCCTGTTATTCTCATTGTGTGAAAAAAAAATATATTTGCTCAGAAGCTACAGCTTCTGAGCAAATATATTTTGGCGTAGTTAATAATTTTAACTTACAAGTTAAAATTATTAACTACGCCAATAAACCAGTTAGCAATTTTCAGTTCTGCAAATTTATCGAGAAATAACAAGAAACATTGCCTTGCCAAACATTGCATTTGCCAAAAAGTCTGCTACTGTGTAAAATTTTATCTATACATAGAGTCCCGAAAAGAAAAAAATGTATTAAAATCGTAAATCATTTTTAAAACGCGAGATTAGTGCTTACTAAAAATGAAGTGTTAAGTCACAAAAAATAAATTTCAGGCGCTACCGTTCTATGCATAAAATAATGTTTTGGTCTTAGGACCCAAAAAGACGACGAAACAGAAAAGTAATTACTACATTTCATGAAAATTCATCAACATCGTCGTCATCATCATCATCATCAGTGTTTTATAGTTCACTTCTCGACATAAGCGTTTCCTCAGAAACGAAGTTTCGGTTTACTATGCCACGCTGCCTAGACGGTCTGATAAAGTGTTTGTGCCAATTTAATGAAATAGATTTGAACTTGTTTATTGACACAATAAAAATTTCCATTAACGGATAAATGAGAGTCATATAATACAACACAAATGAGCGCCAATAAGTATGCGATAATAATGTATAATTTTGGAATGATAAATCTTCCTATATCAGTCATAACATTTTATTTAAAAGTGTACTAGCATTATCCATGTTCACACAAAAATAATTGCCAGTATTTACTTACTATTTTCTGTTCACTCATTTTATGCACTTACAAAATTATTCTCCAGGTTATAACAGTTGTAAGACAGCACAGGGACATAAGTTTCCCATTTCGCTCCTTTGACGAAGGTCGGCCCTAAATGTGCTGTGACACTAAGGCATATACTTGGAAATGATCCTTGTAGGTCAGTATAGCATTTGGCTTCAATTGGAGCATATTAATTCCTGTTCTGTTTCCGTTTACATAAATCTATATAGCACTTTTAAGGTGCCGTGAGATGGAGTAGAGAGAGTAGAGATAGATTGTCACCACCTCTATTGATCTCGTGGGTGTCGTAAGAGGCGACTAAGGGAACAAAATATGCAAAACATCACAACAAAGAGAAGGAAAACTTTGAAACAAACATTATACCCGTCTGGCCAGCGTGATATAGTAGGCCAAAACCTCCTTTCTAAGGAGCGGTCTATGTTCAGCAGTGCACTAGGTAAAGGTTGTTGATGATGATGATGATAATGATGATGATTGATGAACCCTAATACTGTAAGTATAAGTCGCACGTAAATAATAAATAAGAGGTTCACATGGCTTTTATTTGCTTGAGTTTTTATTATTGGATCACAGTGATATGGGACAATCGAAATTAATTTTCTGTATCATATTGATAAAAAATTGGACGTACAAAGAATTATTTGACTAAATGTAAACTGTTCAAGGTAAAATAATTTTTCTTTATGGTATCGAGGTATTTTTTTTTATTCACGGGGTGAAATATCCCGCCGTGAATGTTCATGTGCGGTGAAATATCGGATCGCCGGCTCCTCAGGTACGGCAGGAGTATGTGGTGTTCCTACTAAAAACCACCCCGACAGCCGGTCTCAGGCTTGCTACTCTGAAGGGACCCGGGATGCTATCGGGGCCTAAAATAATTTTTTTTTTTAATTAATCTCGTCGACCAAATCAAAAAATAGACAGAGTGTAAAAAAATTTTTGTTAGTTACATATAATTTCTATTCAAATAGTATTTTCTATCAAAATCTCATTTCTAAGGAATTGTCTATGTCCAGCAGTAGACTAAAGGCTATTAACGTAATATAATTCTAATATCTGATACTGTCTCACAATAACAACGGTACTGTAACGCACGTAGCTTGCGCTGTGAACACTGCTAGAGCTTATATACAACGCTATGATTGGCTATCATAAATTATAAATGCACTGTGATTGGTTTAAGGTTAATCTACTCTTTTTGTTATAAAAGCGAATCTGATCAAATATACATAACTATTTTGTTCCGTTTATAACATTTTCTAGTACTAAAACTGTTTTCTTTGTAAACTATGACACATTCGTCAATTTTGATGTTATATCTTTATAACTTTATGTTCATAACACAATATTTACCCGTACAACCATTATATTTAACTGTTACAGAATGGAGATTAGCAGAGTCTTTTATTTTAGAGTTAATACCAATTTTTACTTGTTTCTCTCCAACGGAATTTGTTTAGGGTGGGCCACGAATTAGTTAACATTTGATAAAATCGAATAAAAAAACCCTTTGATATATTGAAAAAATTGTTTATTAACAAGAAAGCTAATTAGTTGGAATTTATTTTTCAAAATTACATCGTCTGAATAATCACCGTTTTGACGTTTGCACGTTTCTAAACGAGCACCGACATTTTCAATTACTTGACGGCAAAGAGGCCTCGAGATCGTTGATCGATTTTCTTTCAGTTGACGTAGTACATTTGTTTTATTGATGTAGATACGATTCTTCAAGTAATCTGATATATATATAGGATAGATCTGGACTTCTGGGTGGCCATGAAATATCGCCTCGACTGGAAATCAGTTTTTTCGGAAACATGTTTTTGACCACCAGTAGGGACTCATTGGATATGTCACAAGTGGCTCTATCTTGTTGAAACAATATGTTATGATTCGACTCAGCAAATTCCAGTAGCATCGGTCCCAAGAACTCCCGTAACATTTTCACATATTTTGCAGAATTGCTGCACTTCTGTTTGTTTACATATCTGTTGAGGTGAAAATGGGCTTCGTCAGAAAATAAGATGTCAAAATTACTGAATTGTTCTAATATTGTTTCTTCTATTGGATCTATCTATTGGATCTTATATGGATGTAATTTCAAATTTATTTTCAAAATACGGCGTAATGCTGTGCGGGATAACTCTAACAACAGCCGAACGTTTGTACGTCGATAAATCTGGATTACGTCGAACAGTAGCGGAAACCTGCTGCACGTTCTCTTCGGTCCGAGAAGTCTCCAGTTGGGCCTCCAGTTTCGGCTTCACATTTAGCGTAGATCCTGTCTCTGCGAACTTTTTAATTAATTTCTTTATTAAAGGAGCACTCAGACACTGATTTAAGTTGTGTGAATCGTATTCAACGCGAAATAAGCATCTCACATTAATAAGCGAACTGTTGTTTAAATAAAATTGTTTCACACAGTAAGCGCACACCGTGAAGCGATCTATTGTAACAAAATTTCAGAGAAATCAACCAGTGGTAAGACCCTCTCCGCACCAAGCTTTTATTTGCGTGTGATGTTAGATTCAAATGTTAACGAATTCTTGGCCCACCCTGTATAATAGGAATATATAAAACCATATGCTACTTGTTGACAAAAAAAACAAATGAAATATCTATGTATTAGATGGTACAGTAACATTGACATCTACGTGCTATATAAAACATCCTTCGTATTTTAGTGTGTGTTCGTTAAATTACCATTGAATACTTGCCAAACTGTACCGTTAAGTCTGCATCACGCAGTGATAATTCTGATGTCAATTAGTATAATATAACTTTTCGTAGGAATTCTACCAAACACAATTTTTTGAGACTATGAAAATTTTATATTTTATAATTATGTTATATATTTTTATATATATTTAGTTATTCATATCCTTTTTTGTAGTCTTTTTTTAGGATAATATATTAAGGATCAAATTTAAATTTTAAGTGTCAAAATGAATGAATTTTGAATACAAAAATACTGGAGCCACTGACCGCTAATGACGAAAAATCTCACAAACAGCAAGCTGTAAACATTATTAATCACTATTGTCAGATAACTCCCTTGCTTGTTTAACCCTATTCCATAAAAAAGCCTTAGTAAATTTACCAAATTACGAATATCGCAATACAACGAAAAGAACTTTAAAGAACATATGCTTAATTTAAGCAGCATCATGTTTCGTTTATATGTATATATATACATATATATATATACATATGCATATTTGTACTGCTTGATAAGAATATGTAATTGATTGCGAAATATAAGTTGGTCGTAATTGGGCTCGCGAGCACTGGGGCGCCGTGAGTGTCGCGAACGTGTCGTGTAAAATGTGGAGCAAACATGCTTTAAGTGTTACGAGAGTCAGCTGTTCAATCAACCAAAGGTTAGGTTATTGTATTTATTTTTATTATAGTAATATTTTAAAAAATATACATTTACAAACAAACATTTTGTAAATAATAAAATATGTTTCGCATTTATAGTAACTAATTGAATTTTAGTGCGCAATATAACGTCTCTCGAAATGCGTAATTTGATTTTAGAGTTGAAACTTTTTATCACATCATCATATTTTTTTACCACCTTCTGAATTCTAAACGTCTTGGTGAATTTTAGTCTGTGAGTTGTCGTTAGATTAGTTTTAATAGTGAGGGGATACTTAGTATGTAAAAATTAAAATCGCCTATTTATTTTATTTTTTTTATGTGATCGGGTTTTTATTACCATATTTACATTTAGACATAATTTATAATCATTTCATTTTCACTCAAGTGATATTGGAAACCGTGGAAAAATATATATTAATTATAATACTGTTTTGAATAAGTTTATAATGCCTACCTATTATCTATGCAATATTATATAAAGTACTAGCTGACCCGGCAGACTTCGTACTGCCTCATCGATAAATAAAAGACCTAATCTTTTGTATAAAATGATTTTAAAACAAACAAATCGAATCCGTATTTAATAAAAAAAGCATTTATTGAATAAATCATGAAGTTTTATTATTATTTTCGATACATCATGTTGCTTACTTAGAAAACAGAGTTTTCCTGAAATATTGGCTATTTATAAGGTTTAAATTTGATATTCACAGACACACACTGTTAAAATACAGTCTGTTAATTAATTTAAAGCTTTCTCATAAACTATATTTTTTGTTTTGTTTTGTGGTGCGTAAATAAACAAAGAAGACGGTTTTCCGACGCGCGAACACGCGACGTATAATTGTCCATGCGCGAAACAGGGAAACTCCAAGTTGATTCCACAAACTTCTAACGACTGTCCTTGCGATTTATTTATGGTCATCGTAAAGGCCAGACGTACTGGAAATTGTAAGCGTTTAAAATCGAATGGTAAGTCCGTTGGAATCATCGGTATCCACGGGATCAAGACATCCTCTCCTTTGTATTTTCCTTTTATGATTGTCGCCTCAATGACGTTATTCATCAGTCTTTTCACAGCCAGTCTTGTTCCATTGCATAGTCCAGGTTGATTAATGTTACGCAGCATGATGACAACTGATCCTATTTTCAACTGCAAATTGTGAGGTGGTAATCCAGGCAATTCCAGTGAATTTAAGAACTCAGTGGGATAGTTGACTACGTTATCCTGGTTCATTACGGTGTCGACTGATTTGAAGGAAACCAACTGTCCTGGAAGTAAATTCTGAATGGTCGCATTAAGATCCTCGACATCTTTATTTTTCGCTGCTAATATTGCTCGTTCACCCAGCCAATTATGGTTATTGAACTTTTGCGCTATATCTGGGAAAACTCGCTGAATAAGCTCCACTTTTGAGTCTGTGATGTGACAGAAATCTGTAGGTAATGTGATGAATCCGGTCGAGGTGTCCACTGCAACTTTATTATTTCCAATGTCTAACAACTGCTTCGCAAACACATTTGCAGTTTCATCTTGTTGCAAAAATACTCGCATGTTAGTTGTTAAGTGGAGTGTCTTTACGTACTGCCACAAATTTGATGATTTTAGGCATGCATTTAGTTCATCAGCAACAGTTGATCGGGGAATAACTGGAAGAGTCTGACGAAAATCACCTGACAACAGAATCATGGCCCCACCGAAAATATTTTGGTTGTCACGAAGATCTTTCAACGTTCTGTCCAGTGCCTCCAGTGACCTCTTATGGGCCATTGTGCATTCATCCTAAACAATCAATTTGCATACCTGTAGGATCTTGGCCATTGCGCTATTTTTGGCGATGTTGCAAATTGGTGTTTCGGTGATTTGCATGTTTAGTGGTAATTTCAAGGCAGAATGTGCAGTCCGCCCGCCTTCTAGCAGAGTTGCAGCTATTCCAGATGAAGCCAACGCTAGAGCAACATAATTTCGCGATCTGATCCTCGCCAAAAGCAATGAAATTAAAAACGTTTTTCCGGTTCCTCCGGGAGCATCAAGGAAATAAATTCCACCAGATCCACTGTTCACAGCTTCTATCAAAGTGTCGTACGCAATTCTTTGTTGTTGATTTAATTGTGGAACATTTGTACGAACTGTTTCGGCCAATGCTTCAATGTCGTACTGATGTTCTCTTTGCAACTCGTGGTTTAATGCATCGTGCATATGACGATTGTGTGCTGTCATTCCCAAACACGACTATACTTTATTTGCCATCAATAAACACATATCTTCTATCATGATCAATGTGTCATTGTAAATTTCTTCAGTCATTTGTAGTGTAGGATTCAAAGTTTGACGGCGCACACGATGCAAAACATCCTCAGACATGTCATCTCTATACTTAACCCACAAATCTTTTGGATTCAAGGGGAAACATGTCGATATGATAATCGCAAACAATGTACGAATTTGATGCGGCGACGAAGATATTATGGAATCCTTGAGCGTATCATCCCAGTGCGAATCGTTCTCAAGTAAATTTAATAGTTGACATGTCTCACGGTAAGTCGCACACAGCTGTCCATTAACTGTTTTCAGTTGTTTAAACGATGTCGGACCACGAACATTCACCAACAACAACCGCAAATAATAACATTCATCGTTATTTGGATGTACTGTGTAGATGTGACCCAGAGCATCTGAAGCAAATACATTTGGATGTCCTTCAACTGGTGTTCCTTGTTTTCGACGCTGAAACGATTTCGATGATGCGTTCCATGTGTAATAGCGTGGCATGTCAGCATATAGCAAAGTGCGAGCAAAATCATCAGTTTGACAGACTGTAAAGAAACTTGTTAATGTTGTCGACGGTGGATGTGCCGCCCTGTCTGCCGCGTTAGATTCATTAAAATAAACTCGTTGACCATTTTCTAAATGGACTGCCAAATGGACTACTGTAGGGTGTCTTTCATGGATTGCAAATGAAAAGATACGCCAAATAGCTTCGTTGCTACTTACATAGCGACCCATCTGGTACTGTGATATTTCATCATTTGCATTGGTTACACCGAAGACAGCCATATCACTACCTTTATTAACATATTTACATATGTACTTTATCGACTTCACAGAATTACAATATTCCACATTGATGTGAGTCTCAAAAGCTTTGGACAATATTGGCGAGTATGGCACAATCCAACGATTGTCTACATCAACATTTTGTCCTCTTACCTTCACAACTACCGATCGCCCACTGTCCGCAACTGATCGCCGACGATACAATGGGTATCCATCATTTCCCGTTATGGTTTCAGCAAGCAGGTCTCTTGGGTATCGCTTGGAACACCTACCGTCGACCATACAGGGTGAGTTGTAGTTGAAATGTCCGCAAGGTCCATGTATCATGTGTTTGGTAACTACTGCATGCAATTTTGGGTCAACTATTTCATCTGGAATTTCAGCTGAAATTATGGAATCAATCTCATCGGGCCTTATTTTGTCCACTAACCATACTAAAATGTGCGCATGTGGCAATCCACGCTTTTGCCATTCTACAGAGTACATCCAACAACGGACTCGGCCATACACACAATGCTTTATTAAGAAATTCATGAGAGATTTTAATTTTTGTTTAAAAACTCTGGCAGTTATGTCATGTCTATCAACTGGTGTTTGGCTATGTAGTAATTCCTTCTCGATTTCGGACCATTTTGGGTTACATGTGAATGTAACAAATAAGTCTGGGCGGCCATAATGCCTAACATATGACATAGCATCCTGAGCATATTCATGCATGTGGCGTGGGCTTCCTATATAAGTAGCTGGCAAAATTGTCATTCTTCCTACGTTATTCACATTGCCATCAGCATTTATAGCATCGCGGAGATGGATGTATTCCTCTGACCGTAGCCGTCGTTGGTTCAAACGGATGTATGTCAATCGTTCAGTCTCAATTTTGACATACATGTCAACTGCAAACTGATGAAAAAGTCGTTGACACATCAAAATATGATTTACTTCACCTTGACGGATCATGAGTCTGTATGAATAGAAATTCATAGCACTAACTTTTTTGTTGGTTTCAGCACCTGCAATCAAAAATGATAAATGTTTAAATTGTTACTTAGATGAATTGAATTTAAAAATATTATTTAATCTTGTTCAATTCATTTACCTGTTACTTGATTTACCATTTTGATATTAAAATGGTATCCATCTTCCCCCTTCCAGAAGATCAAAGGATATTGTAGTGCATCATAACTCCTGTGTGTTTCAGATACATGTTTTAAATCACTATTCCGACGATGAAGCCCAATATCTCTAGATTGTAAATTTTCTCCCACAATGACAACAGCCACTTCATCAATGGTAGGTGAATTGAACTTCCTTGTGTGTTCATCGGCAGGTGTTTTGTCAGCTCGAATAATAATATTATGGCTATCAGATGGCATCCGATCCAATGCCATTTTGAACATGTTTACTAAATTGTTATACTGATGAAGAAACATTTGTAATTGTTGGACAATGGTTCTCTTCACTGTTGGATTGTGAGCAAAACGATTATTAATTTCCACATCTGAATTTCCCATAAAATAAATTTGTAAAAATTGATGATCTGCATCAGGTAGTGGTAACAGAGTTCCCAGTAAGTGATAAATTTGTCCTTCTGTAAATTCTGTAAATCTGTAATTTTTTAAAATTTGTCCATTAATTATTTCCGATATAGTACAAACTTGAATAATATAAAAAAATATTCTTATATAATACCTTGAAAGTGGGCATGAAATTGTCTTGTATAATATGTGTAGCACCAAATGATGTCATCTGGAAACAGTTGTTATATTTCTGAATGTTGGTCAAGAAGTGCTTAGAATCATTTCCAATCCCAGAAACTAAAGAGCGTAAAGGATCTGGTGGTGGGACCAATTGTGGCAATTTTACTTTGCCTTCAGCACAACATAATCCAGTAGATTCACCAGTGTATTTTAACGCCTTACAATATTTACAAATTGTTTTCATTTCCCCAATTGCTACCGATTTGTCGGCACAATAATCAATTGCCGGATCATAGTGGAATGCAGCTCGTTCAAGAATCACAGGAGCACTGCGTCTGCCGATTCGCTCAATTTAATTATATCTAGCTTGCTGTTGTTGTGTTTGATGTGCACGAACTCGTTGCATTCTAAGCCTATCTCCTACATTGTCACTCACTAAAGAACGCAATTCTGACATAGCAATACGACTATTTTCTTGATCTGTCTGTCTCTGGTCATCAGTGCGGTTAGCACGTGAGGTAGCTCTTCGCACATTTGATTGACTACGACGACCTAAGTCAGGTCGTCTTCTCCTCGGCATCGTAAATTGTAATTAATCAAAGTGAGAAAATTTCCCGCTCATTTAGCAGTAAAAGAGCACATTACTTGGAATGTCACTATCACAAAGGATTACCAAAGTAAAGAAAGTTCTCGCGCACGTAGCCACAAAGATAGATATAATATCGTAATACTTTTTTCCGTGCTCTGAAATGCGACAGGATGCATTGACATATTAGTTGGTTGTCAAATCTAATGTCAAATATTATGATTGCGTTCAGAAATTTAACTTAAGATTTATAATTTAATTTGTGACAAAACTTAAGATTTATCTTTCGATTTCTATATAGTCTTATTAAAAAAATAATCAGACAGTTTAACAACTGAAGTTAGCTAAAATTGAGTTTCTCGAAGCCGACCACTATTTATGTACTATGTATTTTGAGACTATGCAATTTTGTCGCGTTCGCGATTCACTTTCACTTTTGTCGAGTTTCAGAACGCGATATTAGATCCTCCAACGCGCACGCGAATTTGAACTTTATGCAGGGGTAATAAATTAGAAATTGACTCTCCATTTTATTTAGAAAACGTTTGTATGGGAAATAGAAATATGCTGTTTTGAGTATTTTCCCGGCAAGTATTCGAATTTTTCTCACCTTTTAAACCTTCCCTAGACCTCCACGAATAATTCAAGACCAAGATAAGATAAATCCGTTCAGCCGTTCTCGAGTTTTAGCGAGACTAACGAACAGCAATTCATTTTTATATATATAGATATGACTTGTTTTATTATATGTAATCAATGTACAAAACATGTAATTGGTACCTATCTACCTATTTTATTTAAAACAATTTGATTCTTACAATATTAGTATAAAATCATGATAAAGTAAGCGGAAGCCTGCTTTCTAAGAAGAGAGCTATATCCAGCAGTGGACATAGAAGAAAAACAAATTTGTCTTCTGTTAAAGTTGACAAAAGTGAAACTCCTTACACCTATTTCAACTTAAAATCATTAAGTAAATAAAAGAAAAAGTTCTGCATGATAATTATAACGAAGATTGTGGCGATTTTTACAAACAGTGGAAACAAAGACATACTACAACGCCATCTATCATCTCAGGAGCAACTAATCCTGTATTACGATATCGATGTTGTCGCGCTGATTAACATCTGTACAACTTCTCAACATTAACCTTCGGACCGCGGCTCGCCAGGAATGATCACCTCGCCTGATCGAAGGTCCCTTTGTGTTGGAGAGATATGACACCAGTTTCGCCACACTACCTATCATTTTTTGACGTCCTTAGGATTTATGGTTTCCTGTCACTATGTTTTAGTGAAGCTATAATCGTAATATTCTACGACAAAATTGACATTTGACATACGAAGCTATGTAACTTTTGTTTCTTTTCTTTTTAAAAAAAAGAACTCCCGCACTAGGAATAAGTCCTGTGTCGCGGGGAACTTTATAAACATACAAGAAACGGACACAAAGAACACCCAGACTTAGAACAACAATTTGTGGATCACCAAAGTGTTCCTTGTAAGATTTGAACCCACGACACTCAGCTCAGTAGAGGGTGACGTGGCGACCGCTTAAACCACTACACCAACCGTGAAGTCTATTCTAATTGTATACCCAAATATGACAATTTAGTACAAACAATATTTTTGTTACTTACTAACACAAGAATGGCTGAATAGAGTTATGTAAATTAAATGATACAAAAAATCGACTAATTCCGTAAAAGCTAGTTATTAAAAGAAAGAGAAATAGTAACATTTATCTAGAGTTACATGCCATGGGTAGATAAGAGAAAAACACACTGTGGCTGCTAATTTATCTCTTAAAAATGTTGAAGAATAAATTTTTATTCTGTTCACATATTTATGTTTGATTTTCTTTTCTATTATTCTATATAATCTCTATGGATGTATTAAGAAGAAATATAAATATTTTATCTATATTCTACAATCTACAGTTGAAGCTAATCTAAGGTGAGGCGATAGAGTTATATAATATTACACTATCAGTTTTCTTATCTTTGAATTGTTTTGTTTATTTATGCGTTACATGTTTGTGTTAAATACGATTACTCATACCTATACATAAATAACTTGACACTTGTTACTATGTAAATTGGTTTAATATGTGTAACAATGTAAATTTGAAACGTAAAAAAAAAAAGATTTTTATAGAAATAGCGACCAACCACAGAATATGGACACCTCAGGTGTTGGAAGTGCTTTGTCCCCCTTTGAACCAATAGCATATGTCAATCTTCCCAGTTTTTATTATTCCAAAGATTATTTGAAGTATGTGACTACTTCAACTGGTTGTATCTAAAGGTCTGTTTGTTCACGGAACGACTAACAACGGACTTCCGCAAGTAGTTGAGTGCGAACTGAATTTATTTGAATTGTCTGCCCAATAGCGATTGCCATTGATGATCATGACATCTAGGACGGACGGCTTAACGTGCTTGAACGTCCGTGCTCTGGGCTGTTATTATGCATTTCTTGTAGTAAAAACCCAACAACTCGGGGATTGAGCCCGAGACCTCTTTATTAGCAGTTGTGTACCCTAATGAGATAAACTAACGCTGAATCAATTTATATTGATAAAATAACTAATAACTAAGTTATTTGAAATGAGAAGTTGATCCCTTCACACGAAATACTCGATCACGTGTTCACATTTGCTACTAAGGTTACTCATGCACATGAGTATTCGGTCGAGTAGATAAAATATTTCCATTACATAATAATCACACCGTTTACTGTTTCAATTACCAATGTCAGGAATACTAGCATTTCTGACGTTCCAAACCTCCAAACCTAAGACATTTTACAGAACACATGGCACTCGGATACGATGCAAAACAAATAATGACCACATGTGTTTGGTGGTTTCCCTTCATTTTATTACATTTTCCAATTATAAGAAAACTTACAGACACAGTACAGATCCAGGACTCCTGGTTTTCTTTGTCCATGTAAAGAAGTAAACAAAACACTTGAAAGGAGAATCATCTTACGAGTATAGAGCGCTAGTGCTTTTTATTACGTCAAAGTGAAAATAATTTCCTCTAAATAGGTTTTATATAAGAGACGCGTTGTTTTTTAATACTGGACTATAATCTATCTAATTTAAGAGGTACGTTTGACGTTTTATACTTTTAAACATGAAACAACAATGTGTATACTACTCTTACTATCTCAATACATTTGTTTTAAAACCGTACAATTATAAAAATAAAAAATATTGTAAAATGTAGAGTTTTTTATGACTAAATTTAATTTTTAAAACAAAGTAAAAGATGTACAATAGACGTTTTTCTCAGATGTCTTTTTAAAGTCATGTGGTTGGTCTTTTTCATAGTGACGTGATGTTTCAAACTTAATTTCATATTAAACGCAACATATAAATGTACGAAAAATCGAACTTATTAATAACTAGTATGTTTTAATCCAAACATTTTTTGGTAAACATTTCTTATATTTCATTTTACATTTATTTCAACCAACATCCAACTTCTAACAAAAACGGACAATGAAAACAAGTATTTTTCATTCTTAACCGTATACTAACCGTAAAGATTTTATCGTGAGAGAATTCACTTTATTTATTTTAACAATATGTAATATCTGTCTACTGCAGTATGACTTTCATGTCTTATACATAAACCTTTCAAATGGAAATTGATTTGTGAATATAAAAAACTTGATATAGAGAATCGGATATATTTTTTTTTCTATACGAAGAGCCTACCATAGTGACTCTACTCTGTCTGATGGAAAGCATGAATAGAATCCAAAGAGTTGTGGTCACCATACTCATTGCAAATGTAGACAATGCAGTGTGGTGACCCTATGGCATTGACCACTATTCTATGACCACTAATCTAACGGCACTATGGCGGCTAAGTGAGATACTTTTGTAGTGATCGATTTCAGTCTGTCTGAACTGTTATATGGTACTTTTTAGATTAGATGGCCTTAATTTGGCACTGTTAGATACAGGCCCCTTCTTAAAAAGGAGATTTTGCCATACTATACTGATCAGAGGGGTTTGTATAGAGTTTGTTTCAAATTTTCCTTCTTTTTGCATTGCTTTGTCCTACTTAGTCAGTTTTTACGTCACCCATGAAATAAATAAGGGTTGTGGGTGGCACTCTATATTCTTAATCTTAATGAATGTTTTACCATATTAAGACTGACCAATATGAGTAAAAAGCATCACTAGATATAGCTTAATTTATATAGGGTGGGCCAAGAACTCGCTAACATTTGAATCTAACATCCCGCGTAAACATGCTACGGGAGTTCTTGGAACCGATGCTACTGGAATTTACGGGCTACAATCGTAACATATGGTTTCAATAGGTTGGTAGTCAAAGACATTTTGGCACAAAAGCTGATTTCCTGACGAGGTGACATTCCATGACCACCCAGAAGTCCAGATCTATAACCAGCAGACTTCTTTTTATCAGGATTATTACAGAATCGTGTCTACATCATTAAACCAAATACACTACGTCAACTAAAAGGAAATATAGCGAAGAGATGTCGGCAATCTCGCGGTATCTTTGCCGACGAGTATTCGAAAATTTCGGTGTTCGTTTAGAAGAGTGCAAACGTCGAGACTTTCTTGTAAATAAACAATTTTTATAATATTTCAAATGTTTTTTTATACCATTTGTTCAAATGTTAGCTAATTCGTGGCCTATCCTATATAAGGGAAATATCATTCGAAATAACACTACATAAGCAAGGATAATGTAGTCTTTCACACGGTGATTCCCTCCAAGTATATTTCTATGTGTTTAAACAATTTCCTCTCACAACTTCCTATTGTTGACATCATAATGGCATTGTGCGCAATTAGTCTGATTAATATACATTACAATGAGCAATGAACCAAACACAGTCTTACAATATATATGTAACTACATTATTATTATATAAAACTAAGACAAAAATTCATGAAAACCATCTGTAAGCGGCCGTGAATTATAAGCTTAATCTGTGCAGAACCTTTTGAGTTTTTGAAACTCATACAAAACAACTCAACCTTTTTTATGAATAAATCAAATAACAAAGATAATGTTTGTTAATATTTAAAAATAAATAGGATTTTTGTTTATTAAAGTGTCTAACCTATCTTACCAAAATATTGATAAGGAGATCTGGTTAGATATCTATTCTATCCAATCTTAGACAACAAGGATAATATTACAGGGTACATGGCAAAAAGCTTCCTTCTGAACCTAGGCATATTGGTGATGAGTAGAAATGCCTGTCCTCACCCATTGATACATACAAAACAAGAGAATATGTGTTTTTTAAGTGCCCATAAAAGGGGTCAGTCATACAAGGTAAAATGTAACATTAAATATCATTCGTTTTGAAATGGTCTTTTATTTTCTGAAGCGTGGCTCTGCGAATGAAAATATTTTTAAACTTCAATATTTAGTTTTGGTTTAGTTATATTATTGTACTCGTTTATCGGAACATTACGTACATGTGCTATCTACAAGATAAAGTCTTGACGCTCTACGAACTCATTGTCAATGTTAATGTCAGCAGAGATAAAATTTAGATTCGATTCTTTGTGTGTAAATAAAAAATTTTAGATCAATTAACGGCACCACCACTTTACTTACTTATATGGGCAAAGTAATAAGTGATTATAACAAATGTGTTTGTAGTTTTAAGTCTAGTAAATAATTTCACCTCGCCGTTTTCTACTGCGCTGAGTATTGAGAGTATAGTTCCATTAAAATAACACTTATTATGATTCACAAATTGTTATTTTGAGTCCTGTTGTAAGTGTCCGTTTTATATACTCGTATGTTTGTAACGTTCACCGCGACACAGAATGTATATCTAGTGCGAGAATTGTCTTAGAAAAAAACTATTTCATCAACCTTATAGTCATGTTTTGAGGCTACAACCGACACAATGACCCCTTAGCAGTGAACTTATCTATAATCTATATCTATCTATATTAACTATTTGTCTTATAAAATCCAATTTAAACATTTTTATAACCATTATAAAAAATACTAAGGATTATAGCCCCGTCAAAATAAATATTGACCCTTGCATCAAATTAAATTTTTCATAAAAGTAATGAAATACAAACACACAAAGTTAGCAAATCCTTTTACTTGTATTACGCGACCATTAATGCCCAGAGACAGCGTAGTCATACATATTATGGAGAATAGACAATATTATAGAAAAAGAACAGCTCCAGATAACTTTGGAATTATATTTTTCTCACAGATGGTAAATGTTAGAGAAAAAAAAAGTAGATTTAAAACCTGACATTACACTATAGTCTCAACTAATTTTATCGTAATATTAAACGTTGGACCAAAAAATCCGATTACCTATTTGACCGTACTAGTAATGTCCACACTATCTATTCAGAAAATCTATTTAAGTTTGAAATGCATAATCTCTTATCCTATCGAATGAATAAATTGAAAAGAGTCCAAAGAACATTTCTAAATATTTTTCTTAATCATTTATAGCTTTTTTTTTTCTATTTACTTAGTATTCGAGTATGCGACATTCATTCGAATTAGGAATAATTCATAAGTTTATAACCTGGATTAACACATAAGAACTCTTTCCTATTATATCCCATTATACATGAAACCTTAGGTACACCAATGTTTTTTTTTTATATAGAAACCTTCCAAAGTGACTTTATTCTGCCTGATGGAAAGTATGAATAGAATCCAAGAGCGGTCATCGCCATACTCACTGTGAATGAAGACGGTGCAGTATGGCGTCCCACGCTATGGCGGCCTAGTGAGATGCTTTTTCACACTCCGCTTAAAGGACCTATACGATCGTAGTAAGAGGAAAACACGTGCGCTGGTAATGAGTTCCAAGCTTTAACTGATTTGCACAGGAAGAAAGAGCCGAAGCGTTTAGTTCCGGAGCGTATTTCTACCATTCTGAAACGGTGACTTCCAAGGCCAGCACGACTTGTCGTGTAGAGGAGCGGAGAGGATGAAATCAGTTGGAAGAGTTCGTCAGAACACTCTCCATGGTAAAGGCGATAAAGGACTGCCATAGAGGCGACATCTCTTCGCAATTGTAGAGATTCAAGGTGATAAGTTAAACTCTTCAGTCTCAGTTGTCGAAAATACTAAAAATTTTAATATAGTCCACGTTAATGCCTGCTCACTTTAATCAGATGTTGGCAAGTTTTCATTGCATAAATACTTGTATACATGCAATTTTAGTTTCAGTGCCATGATTGAAGCCGTGTCTACCACTTAACTTCTACTCTTTCCACCTCATTAGGCATAATCGCTCTGTTCGTGGTTGGGGTGGTATGGCCATACACCTGCACACTCACATTCCATTTACAATTGTAAGTTTGTCCTCACAGCCACCGCAGTCGGATGAGCAACATCAAAATTTTTACTCTGTGTATACTATTCTCCTTCTTTATACGTCAATTGTTTCTCTTCTTTCAAAAAAATGTTAGAAACCCTCTCTCCATTCTATTGGCACACTATTATTATGGGAGATTTTAACACGTGTCTGTTAAAGGAAGATTCTCGCTTCGTGTCATTTAGGCGCGTGTTAGAATCTAGCAATTCGTCGACCCTGTCCTCAGGTGTAATTCATAATGTACCAAACTGTTCACCCTCTCTTTTGGATCTCATTATTACATCTAACACAGAACACGTGATCAATCACGGCCAGTGTTCAGCTGATGTGTTTTCCCACCATGATCTGATATATTTGTCCTACGCTCTTCGACCTCCCAAGTCAAAACCTTAATTTTCGTGAGACACAGGTTCGGTAGCATAGACGTAGAGAAGCTTTGAGCGGATGCTGGAAGTATTTATTGGTAATCCCTTCTATATTCGGAGTGCATGGATAAAAAAGTAACCATTTTTAATAAAAATATAATTAATCTGTATGATATTCATTCACCGCTTCGTGAATATTGAAATATTTACCTGCTCCTTGGCTGTTGCCAAAACGAAATAAAAGCGTGGACCTAGACATACTAATCACGACAAATATGTGGCCATAATAAATCACTGCAATAAGGTGTGTAGAGAAACACAACGCCAACACACCCATAAATCTGTTAAAAATAACGATTCGGTGAAAGTCAGGAAGTTCCTGAAAACCTTAAGAGTTGGAACGTCTAACAGGAATTCTGTTCCTTAGGACCTAAATCTCGATCCCCTTGACAAGTATTTTTCTGTTCATCTAATTTCGATCCAACTACGAAAGCTAAAGCCTTAAAATTTCTTTCACCCATTGAGAATCCTAACTATTCCTATTCTTCTTTTATTTTAATCAATTGGCATCTTGTGATGTTAGGAACAGCATACTATGAAACTCAACTAATGCGGTGGAAAGCGACTGCCTCAGTAAGAAAATTATTGTACCTATTCTTGATTATGTCCGATCTGCCCTATGCAATATTTTTAACCATTCCATATCTCACGGTGTCTTTTTCAGTCTGGCTTCCTGTCCTGCTGGACATAGTACAGTGTCAGCACTAGTCCACATTAATGATGACATTAGAGAAAACATGGATAGGTAAAAAGTGACAATTATCTTTACTAGACTTCAGTAACGCATTCGATACTGTTGATTGCAATGTTTTCGCAGGTATTTTTCGCTCTTTCAAAATATCACCGGGGGCAACTGATTGGTTTCACAACTACCTATATAGACATCGTCATTGCACTCGTCTTAAGGATTCTCTTTCTTAATGGTGTAATGCTACTATCGGTGTCCCACAGGGTAGCGTTCTGTCCCCATTGCTCTTGACGATTTTTATAAATTTCATTTCCTATAATTTAATTTCATCCTACCACATTTACCCTACTGATTTATAGATATACACTCATGCATCGGTCAATACAAGCGTCAAACAATCAATATAAGCGTCTTCAAAACTTTTACGTATAATTTATATTTGGTTTACGCAAACATAATCACGTTTTTCACTTTCGTAATAAACTCAAGTGGCTTTCAATCCGATTTCGCTGGAATACTCATATCCTTACCCTTCTGTACAATATTTTATTTAATTGGTTTACTTCTCTTTACCTCAAAAACCCTTTAAGTTTCTCCATGATACATACTTAAAATGACTGAGGTTTTCTGAAAATCTAAGATTGGAAACACCGAAACATTCTACAAATTTTTATACAAACTCATTTTCCACAGAAGCTGTACGTTTATAGAATTATTTACCGATTTCTATCAAACGTGCTCAATCTATTACCACGTTCAAAACTATTTTGTCTGATCATTATCTATCTCTCATACTTAGAAATTAATGTATGTATGTTAGTACATTAGAATTTATGTATCTATGTATGGTATTTTATTTATTATCTTTTAATGAATATTTCACATATTTATTTATTAGATTAGTAGAGTTTGTACATGATAAATATTAATATTTCATAAGTATAGACCTTATTTCTTACTCGAACTTTGACTCGTATATACCTAGCACCAGCTTGAAATTAAATTAATCTATGCAAAGGTTGCCTGGAAGAAATCTCTATAAGCAATAAGGCCGTCCTTTGTACATCACAATTGTTGTTAGTTTTATTACTGTATAGTGTTTGTAAACCCTGGTGTATAAATAAAGTATCTATCTATCTATATATTACAGTAAATAAAGAGCGCAATAATGATAACAATTTATCAGTTGATCCGACAGGACGGGGATAGCTCAATAATCATAGACTTGTCTCTTTATCGTTGAGGAAGTAGTGAGCAGAAGTGTATTAAATATCCATATTCTAATTACGAAATATGACGTCATCCTACTCACATGACGTAAGTGTAAGTGGCGCAAGCTGTCAACCAGCCACGTTGACAATTGAAAAGGGTAAATTCAAAATTTCATGTAAAAGAAGTTAGGGAGAAGAAATAGAGAATGGAAACGAAGAGATCTTGTTTCTACGATTACGTTAGGTGGTTAAGTTATATTCATTTAGGACAAGATTGTAAGTCTTAACTCAAGTTGTGTGTTACATCGAAATAGAAATTGCCACCTCTATATATTAAACTTATCGTATATATATATATATATATATTGATAATTAAATATTTTTTATCAGATGGATCCGGCAGATCCAGTCTATTGCTGAGGATAGCTATCTCAAGCATTCAGGTACTGAACCGCTGTGCTATGACACCTTGGGTGATGTGATAGCCCAGACCGCTGACAAGTATCCTGACAGAGTCGCCGTAAAGTCTATGCATGAGGATGTAACTATCACATATGAACAGCTGTTGAAACAGGTAAGATGCCTTATAAAAGAGGAAACAACATTATCTACCACGTGGTTGTTTGGTATTTGTTTGTGGTGAGATGATCAGTGCTTGATATTAAAGTGAAATGAATAATAAAAATAAATTATAAGCAACTTTCAAAACTATTGATTAGACAGACGTTAAAATATCGGAATTAAAACGCCGAAAGACTTGTTAAAACTTCTGAAACTAATTATTGATTATGGAGCACTAAGTATTTGGTTTATTTAATTTGACACCTTGACAATACTTATTTTTGACATAAAATAAAAGAACCGTCCTGTTTGTTTCGAAATCTCTACTTTAAATTTGTATTATGATACAAATTTAAAGTACATATTATTGTAAATTTAATGTAGTCTAATTTTACCAATTAGCTAACCCCATCACCAATTTCATTTAGTAAAGTAATTTTAATTGTACATCATTGAAATAGAAGAGTTGCTTTGCAAAATCTAATTAATATCTATTTGAGTTCGGGGTAAAAAACTAATCTGCATATAAATTGGTACCAAGTGAATTGTGATGGTTATCAGGTAAATATAAAGTAAATATTCAAAGTAGATACATAAGTTTTTAAAAAAGAGAATCGTTTCAATTTGGACTATAATTTGCATAGGTATTTATTATTAAGGATGAGACTAAGATTATCATTCTGAATTTATATATTAAACGCTATGTAATATAGACTCAACATGGGACATGCGGTACTGACGCTATTCTATGAATAGTTTTTTAAATAACTTCCTACTATCTTAAATTCCATTAGTTTTGTACTGAGGAAAATAATTCATTTTACAGGCTGATGCTCTAGGATGTGCTCTCCGTGCCCAAGGACTGGAGAAAGGCGATAGACTGGGCATTTGGTCGCATAACAGTTTTACATGGATTGTTGCACTTGTAGCAGCTGCCAGAGCTGGACTTATTTCGGTACGTTACTTGACGTCTCTCGGATCTCTCATACTTGATTTTAATCATTCACTTCATTATAAAAAATCTGCATAAAGGTATGATGAAGACTCGTGTGGCTACGGATTTAGAATATAGGATGTCACCACCCTTATTCATCCCATGGGTGTCATAACAGATGACTAAGATAGCAAACTACGCAAAACAGTATCATAGCAAAAAGAAGAAAAACTTGAAACAAACACTATGCAAACTCTTCTGGATAGTGTAATGTACGAGTAATAGACCAATACCTCTTTTTACCTACCCAGGAGAAGGCCTATGTCCAACATATGTCAAATCAAAAGCCAGGAGTCCTCTCAAAATGTGAAAATCAAGTTACACTATTCTTTAGAAATTATATGCTCCCATCGTTTTAGCGCTCTTTTTTGCCATATAATGCCTAAAGCGAATGCTTTGCTCCACTCCAGAACAAAAAAATGTAACTTTTCTCTTTCTAAATATGTTTGTATTTAATGGTTACTTTGCAAGGTTATAAAATAAATTTACAACAAAAAAAAAACCATTCAAAACCGAATTTGTCCTCGGACTCCGTCCAAAGCTAGCATGATCAATTTTATTTGGGTTTAAAAAGTGTTATGAATACAACTAATAATTTTGATTAATTGGTTTTTAGGTATTCATGAACCCAGTATATGAGAAAAATGAAATGAGTTATTGCTTAAATAAAACAGAAGTAAAGAGTTTATTGGTTGGAGCCACATTACCGAACAGAAATTATAACGACATAATATCACAATTGGTTCCCGAAGTACTTGATACCAAGGCAGGATCCTGGAAATCTAAGGAACTCCCCAATTTAACATCCATTATCAGCACTGGAGAAAATAAATTTAAGTGAGTAGTTCTATTAATCGCAAGAAGAATTAAGTTCACTCGTGACCGTGGTCATTCACTAATTAAAGTTATTACTTATAGAGGAACCATTCCTTTTAACTCACTAATCGCTGGAGGAGGTAGCCAGATCTCTCAGTACGGTAATGAGGTCAAGTCGTCAGACGGTTCAACTATTCACTTCACTTCAGGTACCACTGGTAAGTTTCAAATTCTGCTTTAAAACCAGGACTTTCATGCTCATTAATTTTTAGCTTCTGGCTATATATTTTCTTGCATCAATGTAGATTTTGCCTGGTACTTTAGATATATAGATATAAGCATTACTACTTCTTCTGGATGAATTTCATATTAATCAATTGAAATAATTGTCAACGCGTAGAATGATGACAAACTAAGAAACCTTCTACCTATATGACTGACTGGTGACTGGTGAGATACCTTCAATATTTGAGGACGTGATAGTATGCGAACATATATCATGAAATAAAATAACATAAAAACGAAATATTAAATAACTTCTTAGTAAACTTCGTACACAGTACACCGAGAGCCCAGTATTTAATTGCGGAATACTTGGACACCGCGCGGCCGCACGTGTCGCGCAGCGCGCTATCAACACAGAATACATAGGTACCTACACTGTATAGCTGTTCCCTACCTACATCGATACCTCTTCCCATGTTAATGCATGAATGCTAACTTTGATAAAATAGCATGATCCGTTTTCCCTTCATACTTTAATCCTTGCTTAGGACAGGCAAAAATACCTAGGTAATCATTAATTTGTTGACTGAATAAGTAGTAGGTATTGAGACAAGGTTCAATCCAGAATAACTGAAAAGTTAAATAACCTTAGTATTTTCGGCGTATTTAAAAAATGGAATCATACCTATTTACAATGATTGAATTGATTAAAATTAAACTTACGTATTACATATTTATACTAATCTTAAAATTTGTTCAAAATGTGTACCGCCTCGTGTGATGCATAGTTCGGCACGTTTATGCATATTGTCTTTAACACTAACGAGTCGGTGACGCAATAATGCATTATGTAGCGGGATGGAGGGCGGAGGTGGGTGCCGCCGCGCCGCTCGTGACTAGATCAACGTAAACAGTGCGGCGAGCTTAGGGAGTATAATATCCAAATTTCACTTATTTTTTAGAGACATTTCGATAAAAAATAAGCACCTATTTTTTTTATATCAAGTTAACGAGAATCGAGTACCGAGTACTCTCCATAAGTATTGAAGGTATCTCACCAGTCGTACTGTATATATAAAAAAATATTTATTTATATAATATTTTATACATGTAACATACAATTCACTCTTTCACAAATAATTGTAAACTGAATCTACCTAACAAAAATATTTACCGAACGTTTTCATCTTGTTTCAAAGGGAACCCAAAAGCTGTTCTGGAATCTCACTTAGCAGTAGTCAATAACACATTGGAACGAGAAATACTTACAACAATGGTCATCAAAAAATATGTGTACAGGTACGTAAAGAACACAGCTTTTGTATAAATATGTAAGCACATGAACGTTACAAAATCATTGCATAAGAAGGCAGTTCCTTTGAAATACATTCTTTAGGGTAATTTTCTGAAAAAGGAATAGAGCATGTTACAAGAAGCCGGAAAAACGCACCATTAGACCAATGAGGACGCGAAGTGAATGAAGTGGTGTTGGAGTTGGCCCTCAGATGGTAGACAGAATGTCAAGTGTTACAGGTTATGTGCGTCTATCGTAAGACTTACTTGTTTTAAAAAAATAAGATTTTCATTTTCTCATGAATCAACATTAGCTCTTTGTCAAAATAAATGCGGCTCTGGAGATCAAGGTTATGTTCTAGTACGATTGAAAATTGCAAGGACAGAAACTTTAAAATTTTAGTACCATAAAAAAGAAAATCCTAAATAATAAAAAATATATACTAACTAAAATGAAAACCTAAAGAGTTTATTAGTTATTAATCCAGCTACAAAAATTTTGTATGATTAATATGCCCCATGATGATTTGACCTGTATCTAATTTGAAATTACCTTTGATGAAATAAAAATTTTATAAATAAAAGTCAAGATGTTGCTGTAAAATAAATTCATATTTTGTTCTTTAAAAATGTGCACCTAATTTGATGTTAAATCAAATCGCATTTCTACAATAAAATCTAAATCAAGAATTGCCGGACTACACTGTGTTTTAAAAATGTAACTTACAGGCACCTTTGTTTCACGCTTTGGGATCCATAGTGACTACTACAAGCAGTCTTAGGCATGGTAGCTCGTTATTCCTTACAGCACCTACATACAATGTTGATGCCAACATCAAAACTTTACTTGCTGAGAGGTAATATATTTATATATATTATTATGTACTAACATTTAGCCGTTTAATCAATCTGAGTGTTAACCATAAATAGGATTCTGCAAATTGACTCTCAGTCTGTTGTAACTGTCATCACCCAGCCTATAGTAGTCCACTGCTGAAAATAGGCTTCTCCTTAGCAAGGAGATTTTGACCTACTATACCACGGTGGCCACACGGGTTGGTAAAAGATTTGTTCCAATTTTCCTTCGCTTTGCAGTTTTTCGGCATAGTTTGCTACTTAAGTCGTTTCCTACAGCACCCACAAAATAAATAGAGGTACTGACACTGTTGTCTTAATCAATCACCACATGGATACGTAGTAAATAATTGTCATTGAGGTTCATATAATCTTCACAATTACCAGTCACGATACAACTATCAGATTTGTCGGCAGAAAATTTCTTCAGTCTTTTCAGGTCTAAATATACATTGGTAGGTTAAGGGTTAATAATGGCGTCACACATCACACACTGGGTAACTTGATACCAAATTAGGCAGAGCCTATATGGTAACAACTGATAAATATACTTACATCGTATATATTTTGGGTCGTAGGTGGGAAGCGAATCCATAACCTCTAGCTTAGCAGTCAGGGTCAGAACTACAAAACCACTGATAAATCGGCTTTTGCCATAAAACATCTTCTTAATTATAGCCTTCCTTTCATACATTAAATTTAAACTCGAGTAAATTTTTCTAGCTGTACTATAGTAACTGGAACGCCAACGATGTACGTGGACGTCTTGGCTAAATTAAGGAAAATGGGAGATGTTAAATCGAAACTGCGCGTGGCCCTTGCTGCTGGAGCTCCCTGCAGTCCACAATTAATAAGAGACATTCAAACGCATTTGAAAGCAGAAGTGAAGGTCTGTTATTATCTTTTATTCTCAATACTTAAATAGTCGTTTTTACAACTGAAAGATTTGCTTATTAATCATAATTCTTAAGTGAAAAAAGAAAATCTCTGAAGAAAAAGAACTGTAGATTGGCTAACAAGTATTTTGAATTCTATTTTTATACCCTGTATTAAAAAATGGTTAAAAAATTTTTTGATGGTCGATGGCGAACCAACGAACAGATAGAAAATGATTACTGCCGCCCACGGATATCTACAACAAACCCCCTCCCCCCCTTCGCATAATACTTGTAAAGGGGAACTCCGGTAGCCTGTTGGTTAATTTGAAGTCATTCACTCGCAGAAAATCAAAACTTCTTTACCATTTAAAATGCAATTATAAGTACATTTATTAATTGCCTGCTTTTTAGGTCTTGTATGGCTTGTCAGAAACTACAGCCTCCTCATTCCAGAGTATACCGGGGGATAGTATAGATCTAGTTGCAGAAACCGTTGGATATATTCAAGATCATACAGAAGCAAAGGTACAAAATTTTAACTCTTATCAAAACCTTGTTTATTGGCAAACATTATCACGAAGAGCTCTATAGAGGCTAACAATATTTCAACATTTTGGTAGTTTTCTAGGATATAGTTGTATGAGGATAAGAACTGACATTTAGCTATTAGACTGAATGGAATCCCCTTGAAAAAAATATGAACAATTTTTTTCTTTGCTTTACTTAAATCAATATGTCAGTGTTTGAAACAATACAATATAGTTTGCATTATTAAATATATAAATAAAAAGAATATGCACAAAACGAGAGTGACAAAACCTTACCATAAAATCAATAAATAATATTAAAATTAATTTAAGAACCTGTATTCACATTTAATTTGTCTGCCGATATTTCAAAGGTAGTCGATGAGAAAGGTGAGACAGTACCTTTTGGAACTCCTGGCGAGCTGTTCTTGCGCGGATACAACAATATGATGTGTTACTGGAATGACCCAGAAAAAACGAAGAAGACTATGGCTGAAGACGGATGGCTAGCAACTGGGTTTGTTTTTGATTTTCAGATTAAATACACTTCTGCAAACTTCTTTGTAAGTTTTTGATAGAGCAAAATAAAAGTATTAGATTACTTGGTAAGATTAAAAGTATTCCAGAATCAATAGTTAATATGACAAGTTTTAGTTATACAAATATGACATTTTTTTTAAATATAACTCACGCACTAAGAATAAATACCGTGTCGCGGGGGACTTTCAAACAGACACAAAGAACACCCAGACTTAGAACTACTATTTGAGATCACACAAAGTGTTGTCCCATGTGGAGATCGGACCCACAGCACTTCAGTGCAATAGGAAGCGGCGAGGCGACCGCTAAAATACAACGTCAACGATGCAGTCAAAATTAGTCGTTTAATATTTTAAATTTAAGTTGAATTTATTTTATTAAAGTTAGTCAAATCAGTATTTTCATCAATTACAACTGGCTTCATGTCCCTGGAGGTTCATTTCGAGTATCAACATTGATAATACATATCCCCACTTTTTATAAACTATTATTTTTTTGACATTAATTGTAATTCTCAGAGACGAGTTTACACTAAGCAAAGATGGTTACGGCAAAATAGTGGGCAGACTCAAGGATATTATAGTAAGAGGAGGAGAAAATATTGCTCCAAAAGAAATAGAAGACCTGTTAAATACGCACCCTGATATTATTGAAAGTCAGGTAAGTGGTTCTTTCAATGTTTCACGAAGAATATAAACAAAATTTTAGCTAGATTTGTCATATGATGAACTTTATCATGATTAGGTTATTGTTTCGAAACTTTTGCATAGCAGTGGGGTAAGTATAGAGTGGGCCACGAATTAGTTAAAGAATTGAAAAAAATGTATGAAAAAAATTATTTGATATTATAAAAATTGTTTATTTAGAAGAAAGCTAACGAGTTGAAATTTATTTTTTAAAAATTACATCGTCTAAATGACTACCGTTTCGACGTTTGCACTCTTCTAAGCAAGCACCGAAATTTTCGAATTCTCGTCGGTAAAGAGACCGTGAGTTCGCCGACATCTGTTCGCTGATTTTTTCTTTTAGTTGCCATAGTATATTTGATTCATTGATGTAGACACGATATTTTAAATAACCTCATAAAAAGAAGTCTGTTGGGGATAGATCTGGATTTCTGGGTGGTCATGAAATGTCGTCTTGTCAGGAAATCAGCTTTTCCGGAAATATGTCTTTGGCCACCGGCAGGGACTCATTGGATGTGTGACAAGTGGCTCCATCTTGTTGAAACCATGTATTACGATAGTAGCCAGCAAATTCCAGTAGTATCGATCCCAAGAACTCCCGTAACATGTTTGTGCGGGATGTTGGATTGAAATGTTAACGATTTCTTGGCCCTATATTAACTTTGTTTCACGGTATATTTATATTTTTATATTAATATTACAAATAAAACAGTTATCATTTAATAATTATTCATTTGCATGAATTTCCGATTTACATGTTTTATGAAAATATATTCTTGTAGATTATTTTTGTACACATACAAGCTATCACACTCTGTTGTGTGTGACAATGTATTTACAGAAGTAACCAATAATTTGGTTGTAAATATAAATGAATAATTTGTATGTAAAACTTTTAAATAGACTATCATAATTTAAAATGTACAAAATTTGTCTGTCTAAATAGTTAACTGTTGAGGAGTTCCCTTATATGATTCTTAGATAATTCTGGACCCAGAATATGATATACCTAGTCTTGCCATAAATATTGTAATAAAGAAAAAAGAAAATTGTTAACTGCAAATAACATTTATTACTTTTACAGTGTGTCAGTTTAATACATAAATATAAAACAATTAAAAATATAAAAAGCTTATTCGAAGTGGTCTCCATTGGCTGCAATACAGTCCTTTAAACGATGAGGCCAGTTATCAATAGAAGCACGCACTCTTTCCATGGGAAAATTCTTCACTGCCAATCGTATAGATTGTTTTAGGGACTCCAAATTATCATGGCGTTTAGAGCAAGCTGTACTCTCTAAAACTGACCACAAATCATAATCCAGCGGATTAAGATCGGGACTAGACGACGGCCAGTCTTCAGCTCTGATGAAGTCCGAAACGTTCGATTCCAACCAAGACTGCGTGGACCGAGCTTTATGACCCGGCGCCGAGTCTTGCTGGAAGGACCATACTTGGTTATTGAACATGGTGATGTTAAGGGGCTTAACTACCTTCTCAAGAATGGTATCTTGATACACTTGTGCCGATGTTTTGATACCTTTTTCACAAAAATATGGCTCAGTCACTCCTTCATAGCTAACACCCCACCAAACCATCACTGAAGTCGGATAATGTCCACGTTGCACTCTGTCGACTAATTGGGAAGCTTCCTTAGAGCTTTGAGCATAAATACGGTCATTTTGTTTGTTAAAATGTTGCTCAATTGTAAAAATTTTCTCATCCGTAAACAAAATTTTTCTGTGACCTCCCTTTGCGTACCGCTTCAGTAGTTGTTTCGATTTTACCACCCTATTCTTCTTTAAATTATCAGTTAAGAAATGGCCAGTGCGTCTCTTATAGGCTGCAAGTCCTAAGTCATCTTTTAAAATACGCGACATGGTTCTAGGTGCTATCTTCATTTCCCGAGATAAAATCTTTTGCTTTCGGACAGGATTTCTTCGAATTCTTTCCCTTACTGCTTTGACCACCTTTTTCGTACGAACACTACGTGGACGGCCAGATCTTTTTCTGTCACAAACAGAGGAGGTCTCATTGTACCTATTAATAGCCCGGTACACAAACATTTTACTAATACCAAGTGTATGGAGAGTTTTAAAAATTGCATTTGGCTCCATACCTACTTTGTGTAATGCTATCACACCGATTCGGTTCTCTTTATCACCCCACACCATTTTAATATCGCAAAATATTTTACAATGTATTGGCGCCAAAATGAGAAAACACAATGAACAATCGTATAAAAATGACAGATTCGAAATTCAAATGTAATATTTTTTTATAATTAAGTGTAACAGTATTTATGGCCAGACTAAGTATAGTTACCATAAAAATACATTGGAAATATATTAACACAATTAAAATTTTAATTCTTAATTTAAGTGCCACGTTGGCGCAGCGGTAGTGAATGCGACTGTTGTGCTTGAGGTCTCGGGTTCGATACCCGGGTCGGACCAAATGTTTGTATGATTTGCAAATGATCGTTTCGAAGTTTGGGTGTTTTCTGTTTTCTATGTATGTATTTACAAAAAAATTATATACGTATTCTATCAGTTAGTCTAGTTATCGTAACACAAGTTCTGCTAAGTTTTAAACGTTGTGTGTCAAATGTACGAAATATTTATTTATTTATTTAAGCTCAATAGGAATAAACTCAGTTTTCTTTACATTATGATCTATTATATGGATAAAGAAACGTTTATCATAAAACAGACCACGACATAAAGCGATATTAAAATCTTTTTTTTTCTAGGTGATTGGATTATCTGATGAAAGATTGGGAGAAGAATTATGCGCCGTTTTACGGATGCGGGAAAACGCTTCACTTACTACGGACGATATTAAGCGACATTGTTCAGGTCGCATTGCTCGATACAAAATACCAAGAATTTTAAAAGTAATTGACGATTTCCCAAAAACAACCTCGGGCAAAATTCAAAAGCATAAACTAAAGAAAATTATAGAGTCAGGAAATTGAGTTTTAACTTATTATAACTTATTATTATATCTACTATAACTATTTTAATATTTTTCTGCCTAGAAAAAAAATCCATTGTTTCAAAACATGTATATTGAAATTGTCAGTGGTAACAATAGTTATCTTCAACACAATTATTTAAAAAAATATCACCGACTTTAATCCCTCTATAGTAAATTCACGTTAAGAAAATAGTGACTCACCGACCAAGCCCCGTATCTTAACCAATAAATTCCAAAAAAAAATGTAATTTCGTACGAAAGCTTGAAACCTGATTAGTACAACTGCGGCACTTGATCGATGCGTAATAACTTTCTTAACGTACATGATGATGATGACATATACTATTACATATTTATAAGTAATTTTCCAATTTTCCATATTTATAAGTGCAATATTTTTGCATTTAAATGTTCTCGATTCAATAAAAAAAGAACATGACGAAACCAAGAAAATAGTGACTCACCGACCAAGTCTCGTATCTTAATCAATAAATGCCAAAAAATGTCATTTCGTATGAAAACTTGAAACTTGATTAGTACAACTGCGGTGCTTGATCGATGCGTTATAACTTTCTTAACGTACATGATGATGATAAACTGTTACATACCTATAAGTACATAGTTTCTTAATTTTCCATATTTATAAGTATAATATTCTTTGCATTTAAATGTTCTCGATTCAATAAAAAAATGAACGTAATGAAACCAGATAGTTTTATTTTCGAATAATTAAGTTTATTTGTTATCCCTTTAACCACTTTATGCCCAGCCAGTACTATTTCAAATTTGAATGCAAG
Source organism: Hypercompe scribonia (assembly GCA_949316085.1). Classification (NCBI taxonomy): domain Eukaryota; kingdom Metazoa; phylum Arthropoda; class Insecta; order Lepidoptera; family Erebidae; genus Hypercompe; species Hypercompe scribonia. The sequence goes on from OX438974.1 coordinate 20,348,089, forward strand.
ATCTTCGAACCTGGTGACTGGTTCTCTTTTTAATATCTATTGTAAATTTGATACTACGGTTTTCATACCCATTATAGCAAAATTTCTACTCTGAAATTATATTAGGTCTACAACTTTGCTCCTGCCGTTTTCCAAACGATGGCGCTAGTAGCCAGTAATAGTTCAAATAAATAAATGACAGTTGTTTTCCACCAGTTTGGACATCTATAAATATAACCTTACATCGATATTAGTTAATTTTTGTTTGCGTCATATAGTTACACTTAATTAAATATGTCAACTTATATACCGAATTCACGTCATTTGCGGGAGATTTCACTTTTTCATTTCAACATGAAAAAATCGGCGGCTGAGGCTCATCGGGTTATTTCAAGTACTTATGGTGATGATACTATTAGTGAAAGAACGTGTCGCGAGTGATTCCAGCGCTTTAAAAGCGATAATTTTGTTGTTGAAGATCGGCATAGCGGTGGCAGAGAAAAAACTTTTGAAGATGATGAACTGGAGGCTTTACTTAATGAAGACTCGTGTCAAACTCAAGAACAGCTAGCAAAATCATTGGGAGTAACTCAGCAAGCAGTATCAAAACGCCTGGAACAGCTGAGGATGATCCAAAAACAAGGATACTGGATACCGTATCAGTTGAAACCAAGAGATGTTGAGCGACGTTTATTTGCTTGTGAACAGTTGCTTGAAAGACAAAAACGAAAAGGATTTCTTCATCGTATTGTTACTGGGGACGAAAAATGGGTGCACTACGACAACCCTAAGCGACGCACATCATGGGGATTGCCCGGCCACACTCCTACTGCGACACCTCGACAGAATATTCACGGATCCAAGGTCATGTTGTGTATTTGGTGGGATCAGCTTGGCGTAATTTATTATGAGCTGCTAAAACCTTCTGAAAAAATTACTGGTGCATTTTATCAAACGCAATTAATGCGTTTCAGTCGGGCATTAAAAGCAAAACGGCCGCAATACGCTGATAGACACGAAAAAGTAATTTTGCAACACGACAATGCTCGACCTCACGTGGCGAAAGTAGTCAAGACGTACCTCGAAACACTGAAATGGGAAATTCTACCTCACCCGCCATACTCTCCAGATGTTGCTCCATCTGATTACCATTTATTTAGGTCGATGGCACACGGCCTGGCGGGCCAGTGTTTCGATTCTTTTGAAAAAGTGAAAGAATGGATCGATTCTTGGATCTTATCAAAGGATGAAGAATTTTTCCGACGCGGGATTCGTTTGTTGCCTGAAAGATGGACCAAAGTAGTGAAAAGTGATGGACAATACTTTGAAACATAAATAAGATACCATTTTTTTTATATAATTTTTAAAATAAAAAAAAAACAGCGGGAGCAAAGTTGTAGACCTATATACAATATTTACTATCTTGGCATATAATGAAGTAAATAATTTATTTATATCAGAAATGGATAAAACTGCTACAGATTTGAAGCAGGGTTCCAAATATTGCCCGGAAACATACGTAAATCCGAACGTTGAAGATTAGAACTATGTGGTAGATGTAATAACACTACCCAACCAAGAATAAATGGGCTATGCGAACTTTTAAGCAGTGGTATGCTTTGCCACCGCAGGAGTCTCTCTGGTGGTCGGCTGCATTAAGGCGCTGTGCTTACGCCACCGGCATCCTTATCGTAATCAATTCTGAGGTGGCTCTTCGACGAGCAATTTCGACAATTTATTCCAAAGCTGATCGGCGCTTACGGCTGACTTCCAGGCTATTTGTGGCATTTGGAAGAGCTATGCGAGTGGTGTGAGGCCGTTCAGAGACGGGAAAACTCGTTAGTCGTCCCGGCTGGAGGCTCCACGTGCTGGTGTTGCTGCCGTGGAAGCTCTCCAACCGGTCATCGTCGAGTAATCGGGGCAGCAGCATGGAACCATTTCCTTTCGACTAACGCAGGTCCTTTCCGGCCACGGTTGCTTCGAGAAGTATCTACACTCGATTGCTAGAAGGGAATTGAGTCCTACCTGCCACGACTACTACTACCGTGAGGACTCGGCTCAGCACACGTTGGTGGTTTGTTCCGGTTTGACGTCCGCATATGCTGTAAGAATTTACCCGTTGACGGCGTTAGTGCGGGCGGGCGCTAGGAGAGGTCTGGATGGCTTAAAAACAGCTGTTCCCGGATCCCTCCTATTCCCTATCGGGATCATTTTAAATGTGCATTATTTATTACACTTGTTTTGCATTCTAAATATAGTGAATACAAATTTTATTTTCAAAAAGAATGTTTGAGAAATATGGACTGCTTATAGTGTTATTATTATTATATAATAGCCTCAGGTTTAATAAATTTAAGAGTTTATAAAGGAGCCTTGTATAAAAAAATGGTCTTAAAAAAACGTTAGCGCTGCGTTTCAATTTACTGTCACAATAAAAAATATATACATCACGTACTGTTCCCCAAAATAATATTTAATATGGTAGCGACATACATTTAGTAGTGTCACTTATGTTTCATATTTCGTAAATATAGTAATTATTAGATATTTGGACAAATTTTCAAGTGCAAGACCTAGTGGTTAGCTATCTTAAGTGCCAGTGCCAGTAATTTGATTGCCATCCAGGATAATACTGAGCGATCAACACAATCGTTTCTTTCAGTCGCCTTCATTTCCGAACAAAAATTCCAATACCAAACGTCACAACATATTATATATCTAATTATGCACCTATTTTGTTCCTTCTATAGTTACACATTTGTTTATGTAGTTGCTTACCATTATTATGTCCCTAGGAACTAATATAAGGTGATCAGATGAGGACTGAAACTTAGATTACCTTAGAAAACAATATTACTATCAAAGTATTGTTTTTTTGGACAACTGCTACAATAGAAATATATCCTGTGTCATGGAGGACTTAACAAACAAAAAGAACACCCAGACTTAGTTAAACAAATCGTGGATCATGCATGACAACAACTAGCACAGTAGATAGTATTAAGGTGATAAATTTAAGCCACTACGCTATTCATGAAGTCAAAATAATATATGTATATTAAATTATATATAAAAAAGTTAGTTTAGGTAATTTATTACTTGTAATTGTGTAAGCACGTTTTTAGAGGTTCAAAAATCGCTAACTTTTGGGATCAAAATATTTTTAATCTATCCAGCGTAAATTAATAAAGTGCGGAAAAGTCTAAATATTTTCGAGAATCTTGAAGTTCTGATATATGTGGGTTACAAAGCTAAAGAGTTCATTAATTTAGTTAAACTTCAGGAAGTACTGGCTCAAACTGAAAAAATATATTAATGCATAGCCAATTTACCGAGGAAACCTGTATAACATGACGATACGAGCAGTAGAAACCACGCACTAATAAACAATGTTGCAATAACGGGCAAAAAATCCTTTTGAAAAACGAACACGAAGTTACTCACATTAGCTAGTTATTTTATTTCCCTCATTTTCTTTAATTTGCACTGCAAAAAAGGTTTTGTAATATTTGAATCAAGACTGTTCGATCGTTTTCCACAATCATTTGGAAGAATTAGGTATCTACTAAAAATCACAGGTAAGTCGGCAACGCAATTGTGACTTTTCAGTTTTAGTTTCCATGGATGCCTAAGGTAACCCGTCAGTCAGTTTATTTGCCACCTGTCTCTCTTTTATATTTTATAATATCATTACATCAACAACTTTTAATAGTCCACCGAACGTAGACCTCTCATTAGCTAGGAGGTTTGGGCTACTGTGGGTTGTTGATAGAGAATTTGTTTCGAGTATTTCTTCTCTTTCAGTGATGTGTCGTCCGTGTGGTGACAAATTAAGAATAAGACTTAAGTATCGTAAGAGGCGACTAACGGAATAAACTGTTGAGGCAAATATCATTACAAAGAGAAGGAAACTTTAAAACAAACCCTATTCCCACCCGTCTTGCCAGCGTGGTATCGTAAGCAAAAGCCTCCTTGCTAAGGAGAGGCCTATGTCCAGCAGTGAACTGTAAAAAGCTGTCAGTGATGTTGTCCTACACAGTTAGTTTAGTGGCCTCTTAAGACACCTACGGGAAAAATAGATGTGTGATACTCCGTATAAATTTGTATGATGTAAAAATATAATGAATTAGATGTTATTTAATGCTCCTCATGAAATTATTACCACGGAAAAAATGTTTTACCATAAGCATGATTTAACATTCGCATATTCGTAAGGATACGTTAAATCACGTACTAAATATGTTAGTAATAACGGACCACGGTCAAGACTTTGTATTCTTTTTGGTATCTGATCTTGGCTTGGCTGAATCGAGGCCGCCGGGTGCCCCTGCCCCCATCGCCGGAAGTGGCGCGCGGGGCGCACGCGACGCCAACGCCACCCCACATAGCCTGCCTCAACCCCCCGCACCCCGCATGCCTCCTCTCTGTGACGAAACATGCAAATTTCCCCGACCTCCTAAGGCCACGATAGAAATCTAGGCACGGGAAAATGCGTTACAAATGTATTTTCCGCTTTCCTGTTTTCTCAAACAAGGTCGGAAGGTGAAAGATCTGGTTCGCTTTGCTTCTATTTTCGAATAATTTTAATAATATTTCGAAGTTACCCTAACATTAACCTTATTTTTGAATATAATGTCGCTAATAGTTTAACTTTTTTACGACAAATACAAGATTAAATAACTTATGACTGTTAGATTTGGATATAAATTTAATGACTTACCACCGTAATCCTGTAATTAAAATCAACGTATATATTTATAGTTTATAATCAATACAAAAACACATGTATATACGAGCCAGTAGAATAAAATTATTTTGTCAACATGAAAGTCAGTTTTACTTAAGTTACACAGACAGCGTGATGCTTCTAGACTGTCATAGAAACGACATCGACGCGGGTCAAATTCCCAACATTTACGTCAACTTTGGAGGAATGAAGAACTTAAAACTGTTACATTTTTAGGTTACTGACACAAAATAAAAAAACAACTACAAAGAAAAGTGTTTATTCATCGATTACTGACAGTGCTTTTAAATTTTACTTAGTAAATTGCAAGACCTTTGGTGTATCATAATATCATGTCAGGTCATAACATTCGACTATCATGAATGTTAAAAGCAATTCGCTAATAAATTGTTTTTTTGAATCACGTCGTTCTTCATTGAATTAAGTTTTATATCTATCTATTGATGTGAAGGCACAAATATGTTTTTTGGGAACATTAAATAATTTCAGATATATAAGTAACTTTTACAAAATTCAAACATTTGGGTGGGAACAGTATATGCAATGCTACATTTTCTTGTTCATGTTTAGTGTTTAAATTAAACGGTTCTTTTTCTTCAAAAGTTCTTATTACATAATGATATGTCACTAAATATCTTCAAGTTATCTTGGAATTAGAATTTAGCATTATTTTAGTTTAAACATTTAAACGAAACTTTACTACTTTATTTCAATATACTCTCCTTCTCCGATGACAAAAAAAAACTAAATGGGTCAATGCATGGGACATTCTGAGACATCGCTCGACGGAGTTTGTTTGTAAATCCAGCCGGCGCAAGCCGTCGCCTTTATTTACTCCAATCATGCAAGAAATCGGCTGGCGCTACGCAACCGTGCCGCAGTCATGCTCCGCCCGCCCACCGACTAACATACTCGGCAAGCTCGAGCCATGGCTGTTTGTAATACCCTGTGTAGTGCTTCGTAATTGTGATACTGTTATGTGACGATGTCTCAGGCTGCCGGTGGCAAGAAAGGCGGCAAAGGCCCGCCGAAGAAAAATGCAGACGAAGATAAGAACCCACCGGTTAAGGCCACGGATGACACTAAAGATGAGACATCGTCTAACAATGGTGATAAGAAAGAGGTTAAAGAAAATGGAGCCACGGAGAACATCGTCAAGCCTCCAAGTGCAGGTGGTAATATACGGGAGGTGGCAGCTCGGATTCTCACATTGGCACAGAAAGGAGAATGGCCGGCTGTGGAGCAAACCCTTAAGGTTCTGGAGAAACTGGTGGCAGCTGGTGGTGAGGACGCAATCTCTGTGCCCATGGCAGGAATACTGGATCCGGTGAGTATTTAGTCGGAGTGTATGTTCTCAAACCAAAATTAACACATGAGGGCAGATTTCTTTGATTATTCCCTTGCCTTTGACTTTTTGAATTCTATTGAACCGTTTTTTTCGGACATTTCTTTATTGTATAGTCAGAATAAGATACCAAATGAGCTTAAAATTTGAGGTTGATTTTTTTGCCTTAATATGAATCATAACCCAATATTATGTGGCTAAGGTGTATTATGAATGACGAATTTTTTAGGACGGTTAACCGTTATTATAATATGCTAAGCGTAATTAACATTACAATCGTCTTTTTAGTTTTTATTCGTCAATGGGCGTTGTCCGTAACAAGTATTAAATATTTCACTCATGTGTGAGGAATTTTTACTACCTCCGCATGGTGAATTGTTCTACCTTAAAATGAAATACTATTTAGAAAGGAAACACTTTATGTTTTTATGAATGGAAATTTTAGTTGACACGTAGCCCAAGTCGGGTACCAACTGAATATAACATAAGATAGTTTTATCGAAGCATCGTCTAGACATTCCTTGTCGCAGCATTGCATTAATGCACTCCAAATAGCATATTTAAACGGTCAAATTATATTTTCGCGTTAGGTAAGTGTATAGAAAAATAACCAACAATTGTGGACTTTATAACACAAGAACGGCCTTGTTCCAGTCCAAATTAATACGAGGTACTATTAAAGATGTCCTTCATAATATTCGTTAGCCGAGGGCTCGCATAAAATCTTACCTGAGACTGAAACCTTCAACTTTCGTAGTTCTCATAACGCTGGCTAGGTGAAACACTAAATTATATTATCCGAATAATTGACGGAGAAAATAGTGTAATAATAATATGTATTTTATCAGAAAACATCAATTAAGTCTTATCTCAGATCTACTTAAAGTGAGGTCAGCGTGATGTAGGCTTAAGTGTAGATTTGTACTGTAAAAGTTGGATAGTTGCCGCATACTTCTTGAATTAATTCCAGTAATTTTACTTAACCACGTAAGATTTCTTGCGTTAAAGGCGCAGTGTATAAAATTGTAGTTTAACAGATAGGCACTGTTCCAGTGTTATATGTTTGATCTCCATTAAGGACAATTATTATTTTGGTAGATTTAACGTTATGCACGACCCGCTGCTTTTCTTGATTAATAGTTTTCATTATTAGGTTATATGATATTACTCCTAGCTTATTTCGGCAACGGCAGCCATTCTCACCGAAGACTAGCTAACTACTCTTAAGATATTATTGTACACAAGTGTGTAAGCAAACACATGTATTCTTTTTATACCCTTACTCTCACAGTTCAATGGGACGTCTATCCGACAAGGCATAGGGCTTAAGATTCCAACTTCTAAACTCTGGGCTGTTATTAATATTTTCTATTATTAGAAAACTCAATAACAGTTTTTTGTCCTGACCCGGCAATAGAACCCGAGGCCTCGTGGTCCGCAGTCGCATACGCTAATCACTAGACCAACGGAGCAGTCAAGGTTGCGTTTGAGGTTTCTTCATTAATAAAAATATCTCTTTAGACCGAATTTAACTAAATGCTAGGATCTGATCTTTTTGGGGTTAAACGAATAGATTTTTTAACATACATAATTGAAAAATACAAGTTGTGACGTAAGAGCTGGTTAATTCTTACTGATTAATATTATGAATATATCTATTTGTCGGTTACTGCTGAACCGTTTTAATTAATTCTGACAAGGAGATACTTTGATAAGAAATACTACTTTTTACTGGAGTAATCGGTATATACACGGACAGAGCCATGGGCAAAAGCTAGTAAACTATAATTGCTTTACACTTCCTTATGCTTATTGTGTTATTGTCAATAGAGAAATTAAAAACAAAACTTACATTTTTGAGCCGAAAAATATGTCACCAAAACATTCACTGTGTTTTGTAATTTATATATTTCACTAGTACTTTCTAAGTAAAAATTTTATCTTTAAATGATTATCGAAATTAGAACATTCGAACATAAGCCTCCGTCTGTTCAATCTTCAGAACACACATTCAGACGTTTTAAAGTTACATAAAATATTTAAACCACACTATATAATAACAATATAATTAAGTATTTGGATCTGTCTCACGAGATTACCGATATATGGAATGTCGATTCGGTGATCATTGTTCCGATAATCATATCTGTTCACGGATTGATAGCCAAGAGCCTCGACCAACACCTTAAGAGGTTCACGTTGGAAGGTTGGATCAAGGGTCTGATGCAGAAGGCAGTCCTCCTTGACACGGCCCGTATAGTGAGAAGGTTCCTGTCTTTGGAGCCATAACCACCGGTGTCTTGATCTCTGTAACCGATGTCGGTGCTCTACTATTTTTTATATTTTTAAATATGTATTTTTGTATTCCTTTTATATGTATTTAAAAAATTTAAACAATATGTAATATGTATATATAAATGAATAAAGAGAATATAATTAAACGAAAACCTCCAAAAACCCACATTGTGTAATATGTCAGCTGTGATTTTTGGTACAAACTGTTAATTAGAATGTATTTATTAACTTAACATTTATTAGATAACGTTAAAAGGTTTGATAATGAGATAGCATGTCCGGTATCCGCGTTGAATAATCGAGATACGAATATAGGCGCTATTATGGTAACAAAAATGATAAACATACTTATTTGTTGCTAAATTCATACATATTATAAACAAGTACACCTACACATACAACAAGTACATCGCATAATATTTATCCCGGGTGGGAATTGAACCTATGAACTTAGACTTAGCAGGGTTGGCCTAGTGGTTTAAGCGGTAACAGCTGTTCCCAGATCCCTCCTATGTCAGGCGCAGAGTGGCACACCATGTGGTTTTAGTCGGTCCGATTCCGACACACCACATCGCCGTAAACCCCGGTAGGGTGAGGGCCCGAAGGGGTTTCCACACGTTAAAAGAAAAAAGAAAGAAAAAAAGAAACAAAAAAGTGATTTAAGCGGTCGCCACGCTGCTCTCTACTGCGCTGAGTGTTGTGGGTTCAAATCTCACATGGGACAACACTTTGTGTGATCCATAAATTGTTGTTCTGAGTCTGGGTGTTCTTTGTGTCCGTTTCTTGTATGTTTGTAAAGTCCTCCGCGACACAGGATATACTCCTAGTGCGGGCGTTGGCTTTTTAAATAAACGAAAACTTAGAATCGTTAAACACGTAACCAATAAACCTGTTGTCGGTATATTGTTATTAATAAAGCATGTACGGGTATGTCCTCTACGAGAGATTTTCAGACAGATTTTTTATGACTTTGGTTTTCTACCAGATTTAAATTTATATATCTAGAATGAATAATTCTCATAGGACTATTATTACTACATTTTATTACGTATACCTCATTTTAAAATCAATTAAATTATTAAAATGGGGTACACAATTTAATTGGGGTAAGTTTTAATCACATTAAAAGCTTTTTAATGCAATCATATTGCAAAAGCGTTGATACAATATTCATCTATCTAGCCTATACTATTTTTTTCATTTTTTTTTCTATATTAAGAGCCTGCCAAAGTGATTCTACTCTGCCTGATGGAAAGCATGAATAGAATCCAAGAGTTGTGGTCACTATACTCATTGCAAATGCAGACAATGCAGTATGGTGACCCACACTATGGCGGCCTTGTGAGATGCTTTTTCACACCCCGCTTGGGGACGTAAAAGGCATGACAGTCATCGTGACAGTATAAGGCTTACACGGTTACCATGATAACTATCACCCCTGCATCAATGGGCCCTCCGGTCTCACACTCACCAACGAAACACCACAACACTGATGCTGGCGCTTTAGGTTATTCTCAAGATTACTTAGAGTCGGTTACTAGTTCAACTGGCATTCTACTTCAGCATCCAAACTTCGCAACCCTGACGGCGTACTGAATTGGAAAGTTGAACTGCTCAGATGTCAGTTTATTTGAAGACATTGACTTCCTAATAACCGCGACCATGAATACACATGACAACCTCGCCCAAAAGCTTAACGTGCTACCCGAGCCACGTGGGTGAAACACCATCAAACTTACATACACTGGTCTGTTATTAAGAATTTCTTGTAAGAAAAACTCAACAACACTTTTGATATGATCCGGGAATCGAACCCGAGACTTCTTGATCGGTAGTCGCGTACGCTAACCGTTAGACCAAGGAGGCGGAGTTTGATTAACTCTTGAGCCCTTGAATGTACTGTTAAGTTTTCAGCTCGTTAATGATGACTCAAAAATATATCAATCAATCAACCTATCGCCGTCCACTGCTGAGCGAAAGTCTTCCCCAAGGAACGCCAACGATCCCGGTCTTGAGCAACTCGCTCGCAACTTGGTCAAAAATATATAAAGACAGCGAAACAGACAAAGATAAAGTTGTTTTTGTTTTTGTTGTTTATATTTGATAAAGTGTATTTAAGTACTTAAGTGAGTAAGGTTACCGGAGAACAATCTCCATATTTTAGGAGGAATGGTCAACCAAAGAGTGACGTAGCACTTGCATCTTTTGGTGGGTTTATCTGTGGTGACAGTCACTTACAGTGAGGTGATCCATCTATGCGATTACCTCTTATATCACGAAATGAAAATTTAAGTCAATATTTCCAAAAGGGCCTTCGATAACAAAATAGGATCAAAAACATACACTGATTTTCTAACTCGGTACTCGGACTAGCTAAATAGACTAATCCGCTGTTGCACTTTTGGTTGCAGCTGGGTTAGATATACCTATACTTAGTCTGGCCATAAATACTGTTACACTTAATTATAAAAAAATATTACATTTGAATTTCGAATCTGTCATTTTTATACGATTGTTCATTGTGTTTTCTCATTTTGGCGCCAATACATTGTAAAATATTTTGCGATATTAAAATGGTGTGGGGTGATAAAGAGAACCGAATCGCTGTGATAGCATTACACAAAGTAGGTATGGAGCCAAATGCAATTTTTAAAACTCTCCATACACTTGGTATTAGTAAAATGTTTGTGTACCGGGCTATTAATAGGTACAATGAGACCTCCTCTGTTTGTGACAGAAAAAGATCTGGCCGTCCACGTAGTGTTCGTACGAAAAAGGTGGTCAAAGCAGTAAGGGAAAGAATTCGAAGAAATCCTGTCCGAAAGCAAAAGATTTTATCTCGGGAAATGAAGATAGCACCTAGAACCATGTCGCGTATTTTAAAAGATGACTTAGGACTTGCAGCCTATAAGAGACGCACTGGCCATTTCTTAACTGATAATTTAAAGAAGAATAGGGTGGTAAAATCGAAACAACTACTGAAGCGGTACGCAAAGGGAGGTCACAGAAAAATTTTGTTTACGGATGAGAAAATTTTTACAATTGAGCAACATTTTAACAAACAAAATGACCGTATTTATGCTCAAAGCTCTAAGGAAGCTTCCCAATTAGTCGACAGAGTGCAACGTGGACATTATCCGACTTCAGTGATGGTTTGGTGGGGTGTTAGCTATGAAGGAGTGACTGAGCCATATTTTTGTGAAAAAGGTATCAAAACATCGGCACAAGTGTATCAAGATACCATTCTTGAGAAGGTAGTTAAGCCCCTTAACATCACCATGTTCAATAACCAAGTATGGTCCTTCCAGCAAGACTCGGCGCCGGGTCATAAAGCTCGGTCCACGCAGTCTTGGTTGGAATCGAACGTTTCGGACTTCATCAGAGCTGAAGACTGGCCGTCGTCTAGTCCCGATCTTAATCCGCTGGATTATGATTTGTGGTCAGTTTTAGAGAGTACAGCTTGCTCTAAACGCCATGATAATTTGGAGTCCCTAAAACAATCTATACGATTGGCAGTGAAGAATTTTCCCATGGAAAGAGTGCGTGCTTCTATTGATAACTGGCCTCATCGTTTAAAGGACTGTATTGCAGCCAATGGAGACCACTTCGAATAAGCTTTTTATATTTTTAATTGTTTTATATTTATGTATTAAACTGACACACTGTAAAAGTAATAAATGTTATTTGCAGTTAACAATTTTCTTTTTTCTTTATTACAATATTTATGGCAAGACTAGGTATAATATATTTCTTTTCCAAATTCCCGCATTAGGAAGATACCTGTGTCGCGGGGAACTTTACAAACATACAAGAAACGGACACAAAGAACACCCAGACTTAGAACAACAATTTGTAGATCTCACAAGGTATTGTTCCATGTGAGGTTTGAATCCACGACACTCAGCGTAGTATAAAGTAACGTGACCTGGCGACCACTGAAATCACTACGCCATTTGGCACAGCAAAATTTTGTAACAAGATTTGGTAATGTGCCGACACTCAGTCTAGAAGATTTCTCGGCGGGACATTACTTTTCTTTTAAAATTCTAACATACATTTTGAGTAAAATAGGGAACGTGCTCAAAGATAATCAATTATAGTTATTATATCGTTATATATACTGCTTCACAGAATTTAACAGGAAAAAATAGTTGAATTTAGAAAAAAAAATTATGTAGCCAAAAAATAATAGCCCAATTCCGATAACGTTTAAAAAATTATGGAAAATCCAGAAGCACGAGGGGCTTTAAAAAATGGCAGTATACTTGTGAATTTCGAGTTCTCAGATGTCCACGTCTGGTGGTAGTTACCACCAGGTAACAAATCTGAACGTTTGCCTCTTATATCATAACAGAAGCATAGAACCATACTTTTTTGCAACACTCTAACCACCAGCGAAATAATTGTAAAAATAAAATTATTAAAACAACCGACTTCAATAAAGGCTTTGTAATTAATTCCACCACAAAGTAAGAAATAACTTATTATGCACGTACATTTCACGTTATACGAGAGCCACCTACATATGTGAATTGTTAAGAAATATTTGTAATGTATTTATTTCATGCTGTTGCATAATTTTTTTTTTTTAATATACATACTACTAACGTACACTACTACTGCTTACATATTCGCACATTTTTCTACATATTTAAGGTATAATAATAAAGTAAAACAGTTGACAGTTAAAGGATCTTATACTCTCATAACTGGTAGCGAAAACTTCTACATATATTAAAGTACTAAGTTGGTTTATTTGCTCTTCGAAACTCAAAAACACCAGTACCGATTGTGCTCAGACTTTGTCACAACATACAAGCTTCAAAGAGTGTTTTTATCTATTTAAACATTAGAATCTATGGCTCATTTTCATCAAGTATAGAAGCTACTTTGTTATGGAAACAGAACAATTTGTAGTGCAAATATTATTTTTTATTTCTTACCTGTGTTCACGCACAAGTTGATTGTCTTAATCCACAGGTTTCCTTTTTACTCCTTTATAACGAGTTTTTTACCCAACACTATAACAGCATCCGTGATATTGAAGGCCCATTGATGCAGGGGTGATAGTTATCGTAGTAAGTGTGTAAGCCTTACACTGCCACGACGATGTCATGCCTTTCACGTCCCCAAGCGGAGCGTGAAAAAGATATTACTGGGCCGCCATAGTGTGGGTCACCATACTGCATTGTCTGTATTCACAATGAATATGGTAACCACGACTCTTGGATTTTATTCATGCTTTCCATCAGGCAGAGTAGAGTCACTTTGGGAGGTTCTTAATATAGAAAAAATGTGTTGAATTGATTTGTTTATTTTCTTATCTTTTTGTTATTTTATTTTTAGCACAGCTTTGCTTTTACGTAATGTGGATTTCTACAATCAAAATATCACTGAAGAATAATGTAATTGATTGTAAATTATACTGATATATTTTTTAAATTGTCCGCAATCATTTATTTGTAAATTTTACTACTGTCCCTAACCACTTAAGTACCGATAATATACCAAATATAAATACACATATTATATGGCATTAATGTTGATTTTACATGTAGGTATAGTATAATATATATAATTTACATAATAAAATCACATACATTTTGGTAAGACATGGTCTACTTCTGACCGACGGACGCGGCTCTGGCAAACAAAACATTGCGATTAATGGCAATAGGCTTGCCACTTATTACGTGGGACCTAAATGTTAGTGAAAGGCGTGAATGAACGTGCGTGAACAGACGTGATTTTATGTATGTATGTATGTATGATCTCCATCTTATATATTATTTTACTCTTTATACTACCTGTAATTTTCTCAAACACTGTAACAGTGTTTTCGATTTTTGAGAAAGTTATATTCTATTATATATCAAATGGTGACGGTATAGGAATTCGGCATGTCACCATCATTACTCATACCATGACGTCGTAAGAGGCGACTAATGGAGTAAAGTACGTAGGACAATATCACTGCAAAGAGAAGATAAACTTGAAACAAACCCTATTCCAAGCTGTCTGGCCAGCGTGGTATAGTAGGCTAAAACCTCCTGCTAAGGAGTGGCTTATGTCCAGCAGTGGACTACACAAAGCCGATGATGATATTTCTAAAAATGCAAAATCGCTGCATGTAATATTCAGAAAGAAATGTTATTATGTTGTTATTAAGTTTAATATCGAAAAATTCATGTTCACGGTATCTAAAACAGTAATAACTTAGTAATATTGTTACAAAAAATAATCTAGTAATAATGAGAGTCTTTTTATTGAAAACTGGCGCTATTTTATTGCAATTTGCACTCTACTGACAAAGGAAATAGCAGACAATACATTAGTTTTAATGTAACGATGCTTTCCATTTCCTAATAGGAAAGTTTAGACATTACGCGATGTCATTATGTGTTTAGTCTGCTTTAGTTCGCGACAGGGAATTGTGTAATTTTATTTGTTTACTAAGCTAGGATTTGTTGTTATCGATAATTAATTAAATGGGTGTTGTATTATTAGACAAGTCATTATCAATTGTGACATTTCAGAAGTGTTTCTTTCCTAGCCTTTGTTAATCACAACACGACTGGTATGGGACCTCCGCAACACTGTGGGTGAACTAAATTTAAAGGTTGATCTAGTATATTTGAGGGCCGAACACATGTCGGACCGCCTCAGGGAGGTCCTGAACGCTAGCTTGGCGTCCGGACGCTTCCCTGAGTGCTGGAAAAGCGGGGAGCTGGTCCTATTGAGGAAGCCGGGACGGCCAGCCGAATCGGTAGCGGCCTATAGGCCCATCGTGCTGCTGGACGAGGCGGGTAAACTGTTTGAGAGGATACTCTCTGCCCGCATCGTCCGGCACCTCCGCGAGGTGGGCCCCGATCTGTCGGACGCCCAATTTGGTTTTCGGGCGGGGCGTTCGACGGTCGATGCCGTGCTGCGCCTGAGGGCCGTAACCGAAGAGGCGGTGAGCTGTGGCGGCGTGCTGTTGGCGGTGTCGTTGGACATCGCCAACGCATTCAATAGTCTGCCATTTAGCTGCATCAGGGAAGCACTCCACTACCACGGGGTGCCAAAGTACCTGAGGCGGCTTGTGGCAGACTATCTTGAGGAGCGTACCGTCATGTACGAGGACCGAGACGGTGTTCTAAGGCGTGGCTCATGTCGTGCGGTGTTCCGCAGGGGTCTGTCCTCGGACCACTCCTGTGGAACATGGGATACGACTGGGCCCTTCGAGGTCGTCTTCCCCCCGGGCTGGGCGTACTTTGTTACGCAGATGACACATTGGTCACGGCCCGGGGGATGAACTTTCAAGAGGCGGCGCGCCTGGCCACCACCGGTGTCTCACTGGTGGTCGGGCGAATTGAGGCGCTGGGTTTGCGGGTGGCCCTGGACAAGACGGAAGCCCTTTTGTTCCATGGGCCCCGTCGTGGTCCACCCTCCGGCGCCTCCATCGTGGTCAATTCGGTCCTCGTACCGGTTCAGGCCCAGATGAAGTATCTGGGCCTGATCCTCGACGGCAGGTGGCTCTTCGACGAGCACTTCCGACAGCTTTCTCCAAAGCTGGTCGGCGCTGCTTCTGCCCTTGGGCGACTTTTGCCCAACCTGGGTGGAGCTAGCGTCGCGACGAGACGGCTATACACGGGGGTTGTCCGGTCAATGGCGCTGTATGGTGCACCGGTGTGGGCGGCGGCTCTGACCGCCCAGAATAGGGCTCGCCTCTGGCGCCCTCAGAGGATATTGGCGGTTAGAGCCATACGTGGTTACCGCACCGTATCGACGGAGGCGGCGTGCGCCTTGGCCGGAACTCCCCCGTGGGATTTGGAGGCGGAAGTGCTCGCCGAAGTTTATCGGCGGACGGCTGACTTCCGGGCGCGTAGCGGCATACGGCCCCCGCCCGAAGAGATACGCGAGTGGCGAGAGGCCGCTCGTCGAGCCACAATGGCTCGTTGGTCGTCCCGGCTGGAGGCTCCACGTGCTGGTTTTGCCGCCGTGGAGGCTCTCCAGCCGGTCATCGCCGAGTGGGCAGGGCGGCAGCACGGGACCCTTTCCTTCCGACTGACGCAGGTCCTTTCCGGGCACGGTTGCTTCGGCAAGTATCTGCACTCGGTCGCCAGGAGGGAATTGAGTCCCGCCTGTCACCACTGCGACTGCAGTGAGGACTCGGCTCAGCACACGCTAGCGGTTTGTTCCGCTTGGGCGGCGCAGCGTGGGGTCCTCACTGCAGTTATTGGAGGAGATCTCTCGCTACCGGCCGTCATACGCTCCATGGCCGGTAGCGACAGTTGTTTTACCGCGGTCGCAACCTTCTGCGAAGACGTAATTTCGCGGAAGGAGGCGGCGGAGAAGGCCCGGGAGGACGATATCCACACACACACACAACCGGACCCAATTCGCCGCCGGCGAGCCGGGCGGCGGAGACGCGCATACCAGCGCCTCATGCCGCCTTGAGTGTGGCCGCGGATGGACGGGACGGGTTTTCCCCTCCATCCGCTATAGTGGCCAGCCGCGAGGAGGTGACGTGTGCGTGTGCCGGACGTCACCTAAATGGAGAGTTTATCCGCAGATGGCGCCCGCGAAAGCGGGCAGGCGCTAGGAGGGATTAGGATGTCGTAATAACAGCTGTCCCCGAATCCCTCCTCTCTCAGGCGCAGAGTGGCACACCGTGTGGTTTTAGTCGGTCCGATTCCGACACACCGTCCCGCCGTAAACCCCGGTGGGGTAACGGCCCGTGGGGGTTTCCACACGTTAAAAAACAAAAAAAAAAAAGAAAAAAAAGTATATTTGAGGGCACTAACTTCCAAATAATGTGTTTGTCATACTCACCTTGGCTATTAGTCGCTAACTAACTACCAGTCCAAGTCTAGCCAAAAGCAGGAGCAACATTGAAGACGTAAACTTCATCGTATACTTTTTAAATGAAATGAAAATATTGTTGTAACTAAAATATAAAATAACGAAGCTAAATACTGAAGGAAAATTTTGTCTCTTAAGGAAGTCGCCGTAATATGAAACCAAAAAGAATATTGATTTATTCAAATTCCACAATTCAAAATGGAAAGCAAGCGATCTCATGCAAATAGCAAAACAAATCATATATGGCGATAGTTCCCATCGATCCACCTCTAAACGGTCCCCTTTAGAGGCAGTAAAAAGGTAGAAAGATGCCTCGGTGTGCGACTGACAGGCACGCGATCGTTGCCAAGCTATCGAACATACAGCCTTACTACTTTACTAAAGGAGCTACACAGGCGGAGATTAATTTTGTCCCCCTTAAATTACTATGCACACGACGTGGTTGTGCAGACTATCATATTTTTTTAAAATGGGTCAGGAATAATAGGGAACGTGCAGTAAATTATCATAAAATGACGACATCAATTTGTTTGTAGGAACCCCTTTCTATATTTTTTTTTGTTGTGAAATACTTTATATGGCTATGGGGTATATTAGAAAATTAACAAATAAATTTCAGTAAAAACTTTTGTTGTAAATATTGTTCTGAGTTTTAATTAATTTATTATCAATTAAACCTCAATCACTAAGAACAATTGTGGTGTTTAGTGATAGGTGTGTTTAGTGATAGAAGTTAGTTTTGTTTTTCGACCCTATGGAATTTCGTTACGAGATTTGTATCGATCTATTGTACTTCTTGACACAAACTTACGTACTTACTTGGTTAACAATGTACCTTCTTTGTCAAAAAATTAAAGGACAGTCTTTAATTACGAGCCGGGCCAGCCTGACGTCTTCATTGTATAACTTCATTTAATAATCCAATATCATAGGACATATTGATGGTTTTTAGGGGCCGGCCGGGCTGAAATTATTTCATTGTCTCCACAAATTAAAATTACAACATCGAAATATTTATAGTATTTATACATATAATCTTGCAGGGGTGGTAAATATACATACTAATTTGGTTTTTCCAGAAATTCCTTAATTATAAAGATATTTTACACGTTGCTCTTATTTCAGCCCGGCCCTCATTAAGTGCTAAAATCTCTCGGGATATAATTTTTTTTTATGTGGAACAGAATGCATTGCAAAAAGTACAAAGAGTAGGATAGCACAATTTTTGTCATGGACCTGATCGTAAACCAGAAACGTGTTCGAATCTAATTTCAGGACATGTGATTTGTCAAATGAAGCAAATCTTTGTGTAGCAGGATCAACACATAGTAAAATATTACTAACTAGCTGACCCGGCGAACTCTGTTCCGCCTTAGAGGCAATAAATAAGCAGATTTTGTATTTTATCCAATTTAATTTTTTAGTAGGAAAAAATAACTTAAAAAAATTGATGAAAAGTATTCTATGTCCGTCTCCTAGTTCTAAGCTACCTTCCCACCAATTTTCAGCTAAATCCGTTCAACCGTTCTTGAGTTATAAGTGGTGTAACTAACACCACTTTCTTTTATATATAGATTATGAATTGTATACTTGTGGATGCGTGATACAGTTTATTTATTAGTCGCTTTACGCTAACTTAATTGTGTGTTAAGCATTTTTCTGTCACTTGTCGTTGTCGTTGACACAAAACTTTATCTTTTCTAGTAAAAATTGCTCCAGTCCATTTATCCCAATTTTGTGTATTGCTGCACATCTTAGTACAGGCGCTATGAAGTCTTTAATAAGTTTTCATAGTTTTTTCATTTATTAATTTTCGATTATTGCCCAACGTTTCTTAAGAAATAGTTGTTTTAGATGGATGAAGTGCTAATTAACATGCTCATGACACAATCATTATTCTAGGTGGGAACCCAAAATACGACCTAGGGACTTACTGCTAGACCAATAAACTGTCCGTTGGTTTAGTAGTTACCGTTTGCAACTACCAATCACGTTATATAGGGTGGGCCAAGAATTCCCTAACATTTGATTCTAACATCTCGCGCAAACGGGAGTTCTTAAGGACCGATGCTACTGGGATTTGCTGGCTACAATCGTAACACATGGTTTCATTTTGGAGCCACTTGTCACACATCCAATGAGTCCCTGCCGGTGGTTAAGGACATGTTGCCGAAAAAGCTGATTTCCAGACGAGGCGACATTTCATGGCCACCCAGAAGTCCAGATCTATCCATAGCAGACTTCTTTTTATGGGGTTATTTGAAGAATCATATCTACATCAATAAACCAAATACACTACGTCAACTAAAAAAAAAAATCATTGAAGAGATGTAGGTGATCTCGCGATCTCTTTGCTGCCGAGTATTCGCCAATTTCGGTGCTAGCTTAGAAGAGTGCAAACGTCGAAACGGTGGTCATAGAGACGATGTAATTTTAAAAAATAAATTCCAACAAATTAGCTTTCTTGTATAATAATGACAACCTGGAGCTGTAATAAGTTGGGGTTGGAGAACACGTAAAGCCCTTAGTCCTGCGCTTAATCTCTAATCGGCCGTGTTGAAATACCGTCCATCGGATTAATAAAGTGAGGGAACAGAGAGTGCCCCTGTGTTTTGCGCACTCATGTGCGCTATAATATCTGCTGTGTAGTTGGTTGATCTTCGTTGAGATTAGGTGCCGTAACGAAATCGGTCAAAATATTTTTATCAAATTCTGGTTCTCTCTTTAAATTAACGGAATATTAACTTAGGTCTATGAAAAAAATGGTGTCCAATCTAATATTGTATTATGACATATGCAATAAGCTAGGATATCCATTCCAATGAAATCATTATCGGTTATTTATCTGAATAGGATTTTCTTTTTGAGATTCTGCAATCCTAACAAGAAACCTCTATATATACCCACCTGGTTTTCTGGCTTGCCTAGAAAATTAAGACATAAACATCTGTTAAAAGAGTTAAAACCATACACATAAGCTTAAAAACATAAAAAATAAACGGATTCAGAAAAGAAATCACAATTAAATTAACTTTGTTTACACTATGGTTGACCAACAACTTTTTTGAAAAAAAATACATACAAAATCCTCATAAAGTAATTACTACTACAAATACTTGTTTTAACTAATTTAAAGCGAGTAAACCTTATAATGCGCGTGTTTAAAATGCACATGGCCGGCAATAGAAATGAAGTTTGATTTTGAAAAAGTTTTATATTTAAAAAAGAAATTACCTCACAAATCTCAGACACGGTCATTTGATCTAAAATTACTTATATATTTCTAAATACATATGTATTAAACATGAAGCCACCCAGTTAAACAAATGATTGTTCGCACCACACATTTGTCTTTGAAAGGGATCAAAGTCGCGATCTCTGGCTAAGGAGTCAGAGTCACTATTAATCTGTAGGTACTCTGATATAAATACATATATTGCCTAAATACATACGAGTAATGAATAAAAATGATGACAAAAATGTATTATACAACTGTTTATCTCTACCATTACCTGGAATAAAATTGAAATTAGTTTTTCTATTTCTGGGTATATCATTGCCTCGTGAACGCTCGGTTCAATTAAATGTGTATATAGTTAGCAGTCAGCACTTGTCGGCATGGCGTGTACTAAGTGTGCCAGACGGCGACAACCTGCTTTCATAAATTCGAAATAGCGTTGGACAGCGATATTAGTGTTGTTTTAGGAGGTAGTACATACCGGTATTTTTTGACAAATTAATTAAAATTAACTAAAAAGTACCTCAAACTTAAAAAGTACTCAGGACTGTTGGCTAAGCATAAATGACATTCCTGTTACCTTAGGACCTGGTTTATAGTAAAAAAAGTAGGTCATCTACAAAACGCGTATTTTGTATTTTTGTAAATATATATAAAATATGTGTCATTTGTTGGTGATCCAAAATAAGCAAAAAAATAAATTTTTGGGATTTGAAAAGAAAACCTTATTATAAGTTATTAGTACGAAAACTACCATTACCCAATCAGCTAACTAGTTTTTTAAGTTTACCATCGTGTTACATCTTCAATGCTAACTAAAAATTCCATAATGATATAAAATTTAGTATACTGGTCCTCAGGGCTACAAAAAAATAAGAAAAAAAAGAGACATATAATTTAAATATTACATATATTTACTTTAAAAATTAAAACCTGCCTTAGAAATAAATATAAAAAAATTGTATATTTAGACCCGAACAACCCTCTCGTGTGAAATGTCACGCGGCGATTTAGTTTACATTTTTTTCTTTTCGGCCCACAACTACACTGAATGTACTCTAAACACTCCATAAAACAGAAAAAAATAACGAAAATAATCTTAACGCTACATTTTTTATTTAAATTACAAAAATAGTATGTTTAAGTCTGACTACACGGATTGACTGACGGTGAGCGACGTACAAATCATTCTAAATCTAACTTTCATATCAGTACTTCAAGTTACAAATCGGCTATTTCTGTTCAAATATAAAGCTCGCCACAGAAAAATTTTACCACAACTTAGCAATAAATTTAACAATCAGGACAGGACAATTCCACGATAACCACCAGGTTACCTAAAGGAGGTGAATGTAACGACACTTATTTCCGCCTACGGCCGATATTTTTACGTCCCGCCCTACATAATTTGGGGTGTAAATCGAAATATAAGCCGCGAACTGACCATTTCTGTGTCAAGGGTAGAAGCAAGGAGTTTTGCGTGTCGACTTGGCCGTTACACGGTAATCGATGGGAGATTTTCGACCTTGGTGTACCACATCCTTGGCTATTGGTAACCTGTCTAATGTTTAGAAGGCCACTGCTGTTCGAATTTTGTAAAGAATGAGGGAAGTTTGGCGGTGGAATTTGTAAATACTTGATTTTGTAGTATTTAATTTCCTTTGTATTAATTAGTTTATTCTGAGTTTTCGTTTTATGCGTGGGTTTATTTTCTGAAGGTTTAAAAACAATTGAACATATTTATTAAACATATGTTAAGGATTCTTTTTTAAAATAGAATGTTACGAATTTAGTAGAGGCACAGTTTAGTAGAGATATTAATGTGTTTTCCAATAATTAGAATTACAAAAAGTTTGAAATATAATTATGCATAAAATCGTATATTTATAAGTATTTAAATATGTTTATATATTGAAATAAGACTGAGAATACAAAATACATCGGGTTTACATTTTCACGTGTTCTCATTTTACGTTACAAAATTATACCCATTACTTTCACGCGATTTCGAACATACTGAGTAATGAATGACTGCTAAGATATAAAACACACAGAATTATAATATTTATACCATTTCAACTATTCGTGATGTCAGACTGAAACAGTCCACCAAAATAAACCTTTTTGTAAGTGGAAATGAACGTTATTATTGATCTTAAGTAAATTCTTTAATTTTTAAATGTAATTTTAAAGCATGAAATGAACGTGAAAAAGTAAACATGTTTTTAATTTTTAACACTAGATTTCTAAAACTAACTTGTTTAATCTTACACTTAAAAAAAACATCTGTATAATCTGTATTCAAAACAGTCACGAATAGCCTCAAAATATGGAACCAAACACAATGAATCTGACTTAGATATGTACATAACTTGGCAAAATTCCATCATTTCCATTCGTTCCGTGAGATACGAAAAGGTTTTTATGGTTTTGTGAAAATAAAATATGGAATCAATGAGAGACTCGTTGTGCTATGCACGACATTGCACTACTTAAAAAAAAACATTTGTAAGTTTGTTTAAAATGCAGTACCTTATCAATATGCGACAGTCTTATATGGTATTTGCCATATTATCTTTCCACAAGATAATTTATGAGTTTTTTATAACTTTTTTTATGCTTATAGTGCAAATAAGCAGACTTTTTATGGTGGTGATGGACTCTACTTGTGATTCTTGAATGGTAAGTGTTCGTAGAAAGCAGGCACGTCGGCTTGTTTGCACCCTACATATCATAAAAAATATGTCTTAAAACAGGAATTTCTTCTAAATAGGTTATTGTTAAATAGAATATAACGCAATTGGACAAGGTTCTGCTAATAAAGCAGTTAATACAGAATACAGTGAAAATATAATACGATTTCAAAAGCACATTCTAGGGTGATGGTGACCCCATTTTAATAGCCAGTTCCTCATAATTTTAAGCGGTGCGGTAGAATGTGAATGAATGTTGAGTGTTACATGAATATGAATAATATTATTTTAACACTTAATGTGATATTTTGTATATGATTTTGTGTAAAGTATAAATGAAGTAGTTTCATATCTGCAAATAATGATGTTTTTGTTGTTATATATAAGTGAGAAGGCTCGGTATTCTGGTATCTGATTCCAGAAAATTGTAATACTTGATTACTCCTGCTGCTGTGTGTTCTTAAAGAATCCATATAAAAAATATTTATTTCAATGCTTTCTTTTTTTACATACTCGTACTTTTCATTCATCATTTCATCATTTCCTGCTGACTGTAACAGGCTTGTCCGCCATTACTATAAGAATTCATATCCATCTTACCCACCTTTACAAGCATTTAGGTATTTATAAGTGTTTGATAGCCGACTGCTGGATGTAACCCTCTATTTAAAAAGGAGATTTTGTCGGGTTGGTAAAGGGTTTGTTTTAAGTTTTTCTTATCTGTGCAGTGTTGTTGTCGTACTTAGTTTTTTTTTAAACCTACCAAAGTGACTCTATTCTGCCTGATGGAAAGCATGTATAAAATCCAAGAACGGTTGTCACAATACTCACTGCAAATGAAGACAGTGTAGTATGGCGACCCACGCTATGAAACTACGGCCTAGGAAAGGGTTTGCCTCCTTAGTCGCTTCTTACGACACTACGGGATGAATAGAGGTAGTAACATTCTGTGTCCTTAGCCCTTTACGACAAAAATAGTGTCAATGCTAGTATTTAGAGCTATTTAGTAAACGGATTCCTGGAATTGAAATTGTGAGTAACAACACCTGTATGATGTCAAATAATAAATAATATTTTTTTTACGATAAATGGTTCAAATAATATATAATTTTGAAATTATATTCTTTAAACCTAAATAACTCAAACATAAAGTAAATGAATATTTACTAGTCATATAAAACATACTTTTACTTTTTTGAACATTTCTAATCAAAAACGAATTTATATAAAAGTTATAGGTATTCAGGTCTTCGTGTAATGAACCCAAAACAATTTTGAAAGGAAATAATTGTACCAAATT
This sequence comes from Hypercompe scribonia, assembly GCA_949316085.1. NCBI lineage: Eukaryota > Metazoa > Arthropoda > Insecta > Lepidoptera > Erebidae > Hypercompe > Hypercompe scribonia. Next base: position 20,372,530 of record OX438974.1, read on the forward strand.
GCAACGTCATCAAATTTAATGTCCATTTGTTAAAATTAGGTTTTTATCAATAATAGGAAAAGTTTGATTGAATTGTGTAAGCGAGTCAAGGACTTAGCAAGGTCGGTTGAAATGGTGAACGCTCACTTGTGGCGTATTTGTTTGAAATATTTTTTTTCATGTGCTATAGTTTGAAACTATTATAACCGCCTTAAAATGCTACATTTAACCATAAATTTGATTAATTTTTTTGTTATTTTCGATTCAAACCACCTTTTTCCAAATTCAAATTCAAATTATTTATTCATATACTATTTTGGTATACAATTTTCGATCAATTTCATTTAAAATTAACAATTTAATGCAACCAGATAATTGATAATAAGAGGTTGTCGATGACGACCGTACTAATATACATTGTGTTACAGTCGTCAGACTTGTTTTTGTTCAAATATTTGACAGACGTTGACAGACGTTAGCAGTTATTAATGAACGTACTACGACGTTCATTAATAAGATGGACAGATGAAAACATGGTAGATGCAGGTCAGCTCCAACTATTCTAACAGTATTCTCATGAGAATGAAAATTCATCTAAAAAGTCATTTAACATGAAACTGTAATAATCATTGCAATACTAATTACATTATTAGTATATCATTCATAAGTAACAAAATATATTGTGTTACATAATTTGCTCCATCAGTAAAACAGAAGTGAAATGTCAGGCAAGCTCATAGGTGTTTGGTTGTCAGCGTTGATGTCTTTCGGATGGGGGTTGTGTCCGCCGGATGTTTCAACCAACGTGCCAATGGACAGTTTAGTTCATAGACGTACAATCAGAAACATAATCAATCTATTTATATTTTAGAATAAAGTTTATACCTACTGTATTATCATAAGAGAATAAGTCTATATAATCTTTTTAGTAGCAAGTATTGTTTAGTATTTTACAATTGGTTGAAATTCGGTTCAAATATAATTTATTATCAACCTCTTTTCTAAAGAATGTCCAGGAATAGACTATGAAAAGCTGTTGATGTTGATGATAATTTATTGTAAAAGGTTTAATTTAAAATTACTCGTAAAGGAATTTATTTATTTTTTTAATTTTTTGATTCGAAATATGGAAATAACATGTGAATGGTATGTTATTATAGTCATGTAGAGAACTGATTAATAAAACAAGTCGTTTGCAAATTCATAGAAATGTACTCGTCATCAAACGACGAATCTTTAATATATGCTCAAAAGACCCTTCCAATAAAAAATGTAGCCACCATCACCGCACCCTCTACAGAATTATAGATGAATCATCCACCGGATATGAGCAAACCGGATGTGAGTAAGGAAGTTAGTGCGATGAGTATTAATCAACTGAAAGGCTTCAAACTCCGGATATTGTTAGGTAAAGGAAATTGTAGTGGCCTGGATAATAGGATAAAAGAAAACTTTGCAAGTGACTAATCGTTGCTATAATATGTAGTGATGTGTTCGTTTCTGGTAGGAAATTGTACACAAAATTCTCCTAGGTAGTAGAGCCACGCTGATTTCAGCACAAGTGAGCCAGTTCGATCAGGGCAGTACTACCCTCCCATAGAAGACCAACCTAAAGCGCCAGCATCCGTGCTGTCGTGTTTCGTTGATGAGTATGAGACCGGAAGCCCAATGATGCAGGGGTGACAGTTATCGTGGTAACTGTATAAGCCTTACACTGTCACGATGACTGTCATGCCTTTTACGTCCCCAAGTGGGGTGTGAAAAAGCATCTCACTAGGCCACTGTAGTGTTGGTCACCATACTGCATTGTCTCCATTTGCAATAAGTATGATGACTACAACTCTTGGATTCTATTCATGCTTTCCATCAGGCAGAGTAGAGTCACTTTGGCGGGCTATTAATATATAAAAAAAACAAAAGCTTTCATAGTCTGAAGCTCTAAATCCTTACTTGGTCACCTAGAAAATATACCTTTTCGATTATAAATAGAATTTCGAGAATTGGTTCAAAATTAACAAAGAAATTACATCATAAATACAAAATACAAATACAGTTGAATTGAGAACCTTCTCGTTGATTTAATATTTTTGATAAAATTAGACCTAAATTAAAAAAAAGCTATTGTCAATAATTTGACATTAGGAATACAGAAAGCTGCCTTATTTATTGTAAATCAAACATCATTTCATTAAAGAAAATATTTGGAATGTTTGCTGTAAATACGCACAAAAGAAAATTGACCAACAACGTAAGAAACGGTAAATTTTACAATGGAATAACGGATGTTTAATAGATCATAAAAGTAATACAGACATTACATCAAAACATCATTTTCTATTTCGTGCTGTGTTTTGTATTCGAGGGCTGCCATCTGATACTGAGAATCTAAAAAAAGGCCTTATACTCAGGGGTTAAAACTTGGTTAACCCTAAACATTGGAAAGGGAACTTTGTTTGACATTTCTCACTTACGATTTTGACGGTTTGTTACACTATTTTTTAATGTTATCCGTTTCCTGTAAATGGTGTATATAAAATTACTCACTTGTTCTAAAAACTGTAGTTACTAGATGTTGCTAAAAACTGAATATTCACATTAAATCTATTCAAAGATGTTTTAAATACTACGTGCCTATCTTTTATAGTATCTAAAATTTCTTACTTATTTTTTTCTCATTTTACTTTGTATAGCTTCTCTTTCTTTGAAAAATAATTTTAATATTTTTTTTTGATTAATTTCAAACGTGAGTCTTGAAAAGATTCACATTTACATCATAATATATTTAGCAGATACATTATATTTAATCCTTCTTAGTTTCTTTTAATTTAAGTATTAGTGCTGTTCAGGGTAAAGTTGCCCAAAACTGGTGAATACACAAAATTTTGCAAATGCATAAATCTTACTCTGTTTTCTTTCCATACTCTCTTATGCCTCTTAATGTCGTTTACGTTTTTTTATATTATAAAAATAACACTATTGTCCCGATGGTTACAGATAAAACCCCATCTTACTAACCGTGGTCTCAGCTTTTAATATTTCAGTGAATCTTAGATCTAAAAATGTAACAACTAAGCCTACCAGACTTTGTACTTTTTTTTAATAGGTTAACAAAGTGCTTCCATTCTACCTGATGGGAAGCATGAATAAAATCTAAGAGTCGAGGTCACCATACTCATTGCGAATGTAGATAATGCGATATCTCACTGTGCAGTGACTCACATTAAGGCATCCTAAGGAGATGCATTTTTACGCTTCGCTAAGGGAAGTAAAAGGCATGACAATGATCACGGCAGTGTAAGGCTAACACACTTACCGTAATAACTGTCACCCATGTATCATTATAATATTTACTTTCTATTTACCAATAATGTAAGTTGTATTAATACTTCGTTTACTTAAACGCGGAATCAAAAGACTACGTTGGTAGCCCTATAGAATGTTAAATGCCAATTGTCTTTATAAAGTAATAAATTAGGCACATAAAGTACGTTATCATGGATATCAATGGAAAAATGGGAACGAAGATTATTTCTGTTCTTTTTTCGTTATAGAACAGCTGTGTATCTCGTATGTAAAATACTTTACTTTACATTGTTACGACGTTTTGTAAGTCATATTATTGGATTGAATTTCTTAAATTACTTAGGGTTACGTGAGATTGAAAATATAATTAAACCATTGTTTGAGATTTTCATTGTTGCCTGCTCATCTGTTTACCAGTTTTCTTACAATACAGGCCTCCCTTAGGATAGAAAATTGAGTATTTCTGAGGCACGTATACTGAAAAAGATACCTATTAACAGTCGTAATCTATGTTCATAGCACTAAGCGTTTATTATTTAACATCTATGTTAAAATACTATATATGTTAATCTAACCATGGGAGAGTCATCAACATCAACAGCCTTTTACAGTCTACTGCTGGTCATAGGCCTCTTCTTAACAAGGAGGTTTTGGCCTACTATTCCACGCTGGCCAGGCAGGTTAGAATAGGGTTTGTTTCAAATTTTCCTTCTCTTTGTAATGATGTTGTCTTGTATACTTGGTCCCTTAGTCGCCTTTTACGACACCCACGGGATGAATAGGGGTGGTAACACAGGGGTGGTGGTGGTAGTGGGAGAGTTGTGCCAACGGAACTTAAACGCAGCCTTCCCCTAATCGTGACATTTAATGTCATGTATAAAAATATACACATGTAACACTATAGATGTTCCAAATAGATAAAGCTCACAAATAATATGTAAAAATCTACTAATTTGTCAAGTTTTATTACAAAGAAATATGTTTTACAAACAAAACAAAGCCCAGTAATGCATAATATAGTTTTCATTGAAACACTGTAATTACATATGCCATTACTGATGGTGAACGCCTCAAAGCTAATGTGCTCCGTATGCAAAATGGAGGCGTGTAAAATACTAGGAAATAACATAGAAATTTCACGTTTTTTTTGTGTGACTGACATAGTTTAATACACGTAGTTAAATGCAAAATTATTTATATAGGTAATTCGGTGAATATTTTTTTTAAATTTTTTTAGTTTAGATTTTTGACCACGTCGCTCTCCGGTGAGCATGATCGGATAGAACAACTACACTAAGAATGAAGCTCATTTTAAGTCACGTTTTTATGTGAATTGTTAAAGATAATTCACATAGATATCTGATCATATAAATACCCTTACAAACTAAATCGAAGTAGATGACATTGAAATCATTTAATCAAAGTACGTATTACCCTCTAAATCTATATATATAAAAGAAAGTGGTGTTAGTTACACCACTTATAACTCAAGAACGGAAGAACGGATTTAGCTGAAAATTGATGGGGAGGTAGCTTAGAACCAGGATACGGACATAGGATACTTTTTATCCCGTTAGAACGGGTTTAAGTAGAAAAAAATATCTGCTTATTTATTGACTATAAGGCGGGACAGAGTTCGCGGGGTAAGCTAGTATTATATAAAAGCAAGTCGGTTCTACGGAGACACATTAAGTAATATACCGAAAATGTAATATTTATTTCTTATTAAAAGTGAAATGTAATCTTTAAAAAATAAATAAACTCTAATCGTAATTTGCATTTACTTTAACGAAAGGTTTGCTTTTAAGAAACGAAGAAAACTATAACTTATTTAATTTTAGGCATATTCATTTAACTATTGTGAAACCGGTTTTTATACAGATATTCCAATATCGTTGATTTTAAAGACCAAAAAGATGTAGAAGTGTTCATGCAACTGTTTGCGAACTAAGTGTGAAGCATACAAAAGTACCAATTAAAAGTTAGTGTTTGATCATTAAAATAATTATAACAAGTCACGCTTACGTTGAATTTAATCACTGTTAAAAGGGTTTTCTAGCCCCTTTTGTTTATAATTTGTGTTTTCAAATGCACAAAGGATTTACTTACAGCGAGTCGCTACGTATTCCGGTATCATTTTTTTCTGTTGATTTTTAAACTTCTTTTTTAAACTAACATCCCAAAGTATATTTGAGACTGCACCTAGGTATGATTATAGATATATTTCTTTATTTAATGCAAATTTTTAATTGAAAACAATTCGAAACACACACCAGAGCAAATTTTCAAATTTTCGCAAAAAATAGATATACTAACTATCCCCTAACCTAAAATTATCTAGTATAAAATTTATTAGATTATTTCTTTTGTATCACACTTAGGTAAGATGGAAGAGTGAATATTTAATGGTGCACTATTCACCCTAAATATAAAGTGTGTAGCAAATACACTCGAATGTATACTCGAATGTAGAAGATGGCCATTATTAAAATTGAAAACTTTCAATGTGATCGTTAATTTCAATATAACGAGCGGCATATCGCTTTCAGTGCAATCTTATAAATTGCACCGTACCCTGGGCTTGCTATTTATCAGCACGAAAGTTCTAGAAAGCACCCCAGACAATTATTACTTGAAGACTTTTCACAATAATTATCGTTTAACGTGTTGGAAAAACTACACTGACGAGCCATTATATAAATCAAATTAAATATTTTAACATTATGAGGCGGGCAAATGTGGAAATAAAAGTTATTGAAAAATGAACATTGATTACGAGAAAATCTGTGCAGAAAATTAGATAATTGCGTGTGAGCCCACCCGCCATTTGAAGATGGCAAATCCCTTTTAGCCATATGATTCCAGGGACCCGTAGATCACAAATATTTAGAGTAATACATAAGAGGAATTAATAATAACCGTTAGATGGACCGAAAGAAGTCAGATACAGACGAAATGTGTGTGCTAGATTTTTTTAAAACATGTTTAGTAATCTAGTAGTTTGTGATCTTCACTTTGGTAAAAAGATAAAATTCATTTATAAAGATGTTTTCTTACAGGCAACAGGCATGACAACCCTGATGTATGCGGTGAAGGACAACCGCACATCGTTCGTGGAAAGACTGATAGAGCTAGGTTCCGATGTCGGCGCCAGGAATAACGTGAGTCATTATATTTTATTTATTTTATTATAAGTAATTAGCATTGTCAAAATAAGCATTGTACTGATTATCGCAATTCAGAAAAGAAACCGTACTAACAAAAAAATGTTTAGCGTGCTCATGAAGAGAATTGGAGGAGAGATCCAACAATACGGTCATTCTTTCCAAAAGTCCAATAGCTAGGTTAAAGCTGATTTAGATAAAAACACAGTTAATTTGTTTTTTATTTGTATCTGCATGACTATAAATGGTGTCGATTTAAAACTTTTACTACATAATAGATAAACATGTGGTGAATATTCTAATACATTTTCGAAATTAGTAAAAGACCTAAAACAGCAAAGTGGGACTATGACGGACCACCATAACAAAAGGAAGTTCTTAGAAATAGAATACAATAAATGTTAGCAACAAAATCGTTTCCTAAATGTTGAAATTGCAACTTTTATTGTCACCAATATTAATGCAGATGGCATTCAGTTCATAACGCAAGTTCAATCTCATCACTCGCAACCTGGCTGTTCTAAAGAATCATTGTAAAATTAAAGACCAGAAGTGCCACGGATAATATACTATAATACTATATACTAATAACTAATACTTAAAAAAAATCAACAAAAACAAAGGTGCTACATAGAGAAACTTGGGTTACGAAGAGAATGTTAACAAAATAATCATAAATTAACACTTAACCATAGCCAATAATATTCTACTGAACAAATATTGTCAACGCGCTCGGAAATTGACTAGGTAACAACTGTTTAATTTTTATATGAACCAACAAAACATCACCGTCAATAGATATTACCTCAAAAGAACATATGCAGATATTTCTGTCTTCAAAGTAGTCAGTAGGTATCATGCTTATAGGGGCAGCAGGAGCACTGTATTGTCTGCTTTCCAATACCGGGAGACCACAGAAAGAAGTTCGCCGCCTCGACATGGGGGTTGTTAGATCCATGGTCTTCTATGGGGCACCTGTCTGGTTTAATGACCTGGCGAGTGTCTCCCGCTGTGGGCCTGCACTACTCAGGAGCCTGCAGCGGTTGATGGCCATACGGATCGTGCGAGGCTACTGTACTATCTCCTATTAGGCCGCGACGATCCTAGCGCGTTCTCCGCCCTTCGATATTCTGACGGATATGGACCTGATGGTCAAGGACCAAGTTAGTTCTGTCGGTCGGAATTATGAAGAGGCCACGCCAGATCATGAGCACGGAATGCTGCGGCAAAACGCCCATAAGCAAGCTCTGGTGAATTGGCAGGCACGGCCCTAAATTCAGGGCTATGCTAGCCAAAGCGCTGTCGAAGCCGTTCTACCGAACTTCGAAGCGTAGTTAGAGAGGACCGACTGTGTCACCTATCGATTGACTCAGATACTCACCGGGCACGGCTGTTTCGATGAGTATCTCAATCAAACAGGACGGGAGGCTACGGCACAATGCCACCACTGTGGGTCCGAATGGGACTCCGCCCAGCACACGCTGGAGGACTGCCCTGCGTGGGAGTCTGAGCGTCGAGTCCTGGTCGAACAGATCGGACGCAACCTATCAGCGTCAGCATTGATCGTGGCAATGCTGGTGAGTGGTGAGGGATGGGAAGCCGCGGTCTCCTTCTGTGAGGATATTATGCTCCAGAAGGAGACTGCAGAATGTGAGATCGGGAAAGGGCGGATCCCGCTTGAAGGAGGCGGTGAAGGGGACACGTTAGAGGTCGCTAGTTCCCTAGTCATCGCCTAAGGGTCGCTGAGGTCACATCTTGGGGCGATATGACCGCTGCAAACGACCCGAGACAGGTAACACTCCGGCGCGGAGGGAGGAGGAAGTAGTTTCATACATAGCCTTTCCTTACTACTATAGAGACATTAAAAAAAACACCTCTTAACTAATGTCGTTTATATCAAACAATGACTACGTGTAAATTACGTATTCTTTATCAAAATTTGTGTGTTCTAAGGACTAAATTACTCGCTGTGTCGATATAATGTGTTTAGATATGTTCTCATATGATCAGGGGAGTCCTTGTATGTATAAGCCGAGACATTACAGCCGTGGCAAGGACTGATATAAGCACTGGTTGTGCAGAATCAATAACATCAACAGCCTTTTACAGTCCACTGCTGGACATAGGCCTCTCATTAGCAAGGAGGTTTTGGCCTACTATTTCACGCTGGCCAGGGTTGGTATAGCGTTTGTTTCAAGTTTTCCTTCTCTTTGTAATGATGTTGTCTTATATACTTTTTTCCTTAGTCGCCTTTTACGACACGCACGTGATGAATAGGGGTGGTAACACTATGTATTCTTAACTCGTCACCACACGGACAGAAGAATCTGTATAGGTGCCAATAAACAATACACTCTTTAAGAACAATTCACAGCTTACGGCATCGAGTCCATCATGTAGTTAACACCTCACATGTGTCTATATACCGCCACCTAAAAAATTACATGCTAAGCTAAATGACTTTAGGAAATCATTTACAACAAGTACTACCCTCTCATAGAAGACCAACCTAAAGTGGCAGCATCCGTGTTGTCGTGTTTCGTTAGTGAGTGTGAGACCGGAGGCCCATTAATGCAGGGGTGACAGTTATCGTGGTAACTGTGTAAGCCTTACACTGTCACGATGACTGTCATGCCTTTTATGTCCCCAAGCGGGGTGTGAAAAAGCATCTCACAAGGCCACTATAGTGTGGGTCACCATACTGCATTGTCTGCATTTGAAATGAGTATGGTGACTACAACTCTTGGATTGTATTCATGCTTTCCATCAGGCAGAGTAGAGTCACTTTGATAGGCTCTTAATATAGAAAAAAAAAGAATTACAAATGTGTCGTCAGACACATTTATAATCGTTGGTAATTTCGTACCTACCTTTTATTGCATAGAGGAAGGACAGCTAACAAGTGGGATATATATGTTATGGCAAATTAGGGACTGCAGCAGGTGGATTTCTTAATGGTTTAGATGTCATGGGTATGATAAAATACGTATCAACACTGAACTGCAGTAGTAATGTGTTAGACCTTGCTGTCCCGAGTGCAATATTCCACTTCAAATAGAACTATCTGATTACGTTATTATACCAAATCAGGACCAATACCATATGACAATACCGATGATGAATTACATAAAATAAACTGGAATCAATGTTTGGACTCCACCGAGGTTGATCTTATGGTAGATTAATTATAAAAAGAATCGAATTCATTAATTGACCGTCATGTATCCTCGGTTAGATTACCTGGCAGATTCAATCAAGTTATCCCAAATGGTACCCTAATTCGCTCATTATTGTTATTTAAGAAAAATCCAAGTTTCATAAAAACTAAAAGAGGTTCAAGAGTTCTCACAATTGCGCAGAAAAAGAGTACAAGATCTTTTAAATGATTTTTTCACCAAATTTGGAAAAAAAATATAAAATATTTTCACAAAAATTCTGGCAGTTTATTAAAGGCAAAAGAAAACCTTAGGTTATCCAAGTCATATCTTATTACGGCACGACCTTCTCCAACAGCGAGGGACAGCGAGACAACAATCACAGAGGACTTAGGTGTACTTTAGACATGAAGTTTGCTTTTAGTACTCACGTGGAACAGATTATTAGTAAGGCCTATAAATAACTAGGGTTTGTTACCCATAACAGCAAACTATTTAATGATATATACTGTTTTAAGTTTCTTTATAGTAATTATATTCGAAGTGTTTATATTAAATATAAACCTATTGAAACAATACAACATAAATTCATTAAGCACTCAAACCATAAAGTTCTAATAAAAGTTTAACATATGGAGAATCGCGTCAATATCATAAAATAAATACACTTTAAGATAGATGCGATATCGTAGACATGATGTTTCCGTACGACGTCTTTAACATTCGACAGTAACACTTTTTTAGAACAAAATAACTTTAATGTGCTTACACGCCGTACCAGGCATATATCATTGCTTGCAACCCCATTTGCAACAACCAACTATATCAAGATATCACCATTAATTCCTATTCCAAACATACACAATAACAATTTTACATTACTTGATCTCTTTAACATTCGCCGAAATTCGTATAAATATAATATTGGTCAACTTTTGTTTTAAGAACAGAAGTTGCCACAATAACACCATCTTAGCATGAACGTCTCGCACACGCTTTGTAAACACCATTCACACCACATTCACTCACAGACACTATAATTTAAAGGTTGTTATTGCCATTATAATCATCGCTTGTGGCAAAAAGCAAAAGCTAAAATGTCGAATATTTAATGTTAATTTCATTGTCAGACCCATGAAGTCTAGCGAGCAGAGTCTTAAGTATGGCAAATAATCAAAGCCAATAGGATCTTAACATATTAGTTTTTCAATATTATCTCAATAATTGCCTCCCACCATGATCCTGGATCTTTTAAGCGGGGCGTGAAAAAGCATGTCACTAGGCCGCCATGCCGAATTGTCTGCATTCGCTATGAGCATGACGACCACCACTCTTGGATTCTATTCATGCTTGTATGCCCAGAATTAAAAAAAAATACTGAATAACAAACATATTTTACTAAAAACTAATTGAAATGCTTTTTAGGCTATATGGATGTGGTAGTCAATCAGTCAGGATCGAGATCCTGAGCGTATACGTACTTTGTTAGCTGTTTTATAAAGTACGTATGAGTTCGTTTATTTTTTTTAATGTACCTTCCAGAGATAGTATCTAAAGCCTCTAACTACTCATGAATAACGGTGCGACGAAGGGCTGTTAAAATTGTGAAAAGTTTACGGATCGCGGACACTAGAATAATTATATTTTATTAGTTGAGGACTACATTACCACGTGGTAGCGTAAGAAGAAAAGAAAATCCTCTCGCAACTATTTAGTTCCCAAGAAAGAATAAAAATGTCGTTTTCACAAGTGGTTGTGAAACTCAGTTGCCATAGCGGCCGAAAGGACTTTTGAGCGATTTGACGACAAAATATAATGACAGTTTTTCTTTGTGTATTTGTACAGTTTTTAGACAGACAAAAAATTGAAATTTGGAAATGAAATAATATTTCATTACAGAAAGCGTACGAAATTACATTAATGAGTGTGATCATCTTTTACCTAAACTATCAGTGTTATATATTTTTATAATAACATTTTCAGTTCAAAAATCACACAATATGTTGAGCCTTTCAGAACAAATTTCTATTTTCGTATGATAAATTCTTGTGTACATATTTTCAACAGAACAAATTCATTTCACATAATTCATACTTATTTTGTTTACATCTACCTCCATTAAATCTCATAATTGAGTATAATTAATAGCGTATTAAAGGTTAGTCCACAATGCAAACTGGAACGAAAGGGTATTTGCCAATTAGACGTGTTGAACTGACAACTTAAAGACAGATTTCCATGTATAGCTTTAAGTCTTTCTATTATATTTTTTTAATATTGGTTCTTAAGAATTACAACTTTTGTGAACTTAATACAGTTTAATCAATTTTAAGGTAAATCAAAAATTATCTCTACGAGTCTATATATGTATGTTGTTAAGCCGTTTATTAAAACCCCTAATCAAAATTTGCAGAAAATATCTCAATCACTATTTATGACCCTGAAACATGTTTATGGTGCGTTGCATATGATAAATAACTAAAAAATAGTGTCTATCGATTGTACTTTTTTATGATAGTTGTACATATGGCTACTGATGTTGATATGATGACTGCACGGATGGCGTGGTGGTTTAACCCATTACTGCGCAATGTCATATTTTTAGGACAGCAGATTACCAATTTTTTTGTAAAACTAGTTTTAATTTTTTAAGCCTTTTTTGTAAATAGCAAACATCTTTAACTATTTTTTCGTTAAAAATATTTTGATAAAAAAATACAGTGACATTATTTAGATAGACGAGTATAATTTCAAAGTTTATATATTTCAAATTGCCTAAAATTGTTGGGCAACCTTCACTAAACGTGAAGTAGCCATTAAAGTCGTAATAACACATTTTTTTTCTTAACATATGATCGCAATGTATATATCTTTTATCTATCCTACCTGGCAGGCTGATTCAGACTATATAAATAAATTTTTGTTTTTTGCTTCACATTATTTTTTCTCACTGTATTAACAAGTATTTTTTATGATTTGAACAGAAAATTCTAAATTTTTCGATGGTTGGGAAGTAATGGGTTAAGTGGTCACCTCGCCACTTTCTACTGCGCTGAGTGTTGAAAGTTCAAATCCTACACACTTTGTGTGATCCACAAATTGTTGTTCTGAATCTGGATGTTCTTTGTGTCCGTTTCATGTATATTTGTGAAGTTCCCCACGACACAGGATATATTCTTAGTGTCTTAGTTATTTAAAAAAAGAAAATATGTATGTATATATATATTAATATCCTATTCTTTAGAAAACTACTTAAAATTATTCTCACGAATCTCTTTCGCAATAGTTATTTCAAAGAAAATTCTAATTTTATGTTTAACTCAGTTTTTTATTCAGTGTCAGTCAAGCAATCAAAGTCATTGGCAACGACAATACAAATGTATCTTCTTCGTCTATGATGACCAACATTTTGTAAAATAAAAGAAAAAAAGGCCGTCAAAAAAAGTCGCTGTACTACTGTTCCACTTTATGGCTCAGCTAAAACAAAATTGATAAGATTTTAAATCCTGTCAAATCTTTAGAACTTACAGCAGGTAAAACGAAACATAAGAACTCTGGAAATAGTTTCAACGATAAACATTTCCAACTTATAGCATAATTATGTATTTAACTAACGTGCCTACCTTCATAGATTGCCTGATAACCCCCATAGCGGTAAATTTGTGCTCATAACCTGTTATAGGTCAGTGCAAGGGTTATAAGGAAGTGCTTATCCGTTTCATAAGAAAATGCATTATGCAGTTGGTTTAAACAATTCAAGCATCGATGCAAATTTTATTTTATCAAAATGGAATCGGTTTAATGATAATAAAATAACGTTTAGTCAGAAATAAAACTGTTATATCAAAATAACACAAGATTTTGTCATAAAAATTAAGAAATATGGGTATACCATTTTTCGCATTTGTGAAAAACTCAAAACCAAACCTAAAACGCCCACCTAGTTATGAATATAGCTTTAATCAAAATTGATATAAATAATATTTCCAGTAATAAGCGAAGAAAATCTAAAATATGAATAAAAAGACCTGCAATTTGAAAACACTAAAAAAAGACCAACTTAAAACGACAGCATTAGCTGTCGTGTTTTGGTGGTGAGTGCGAGACCAGAGGCCCATTGATGCAGCATTACACTGGTACGATAACTATGCCTTTTACGTCCGCAAGCAGTGCGTGAAGTAGTATCGCACTAGACTTGCAATGAGTATAGTGACATATAGTGACCATAACTTTTGGATTCTATTCATGCTTTCCATCGGGCAAAATAGAGTTACTTTGTCAGGCTATTAAAAGAAAAGAAAACTGAGAGTAGAGTTTGTTCATGGAAGAAGTGCAGAAACTTCAAGGTTATAAATAATGTATATGTACAAGTGTATATTAGTGCATGTGTCAATGTATGTCGTGTGCATGAGTGTTTGTGTTGATATGCGTTTTCTTTAGGCGCGTGCTTAGGTATTAGGTAATCGTCGTGTATATATTACGTTGACTTGTCAATCAAATATCAGTTGGACTTCACTGGTCAATAAATTAGTACTTGTTTACTATTTAATGTGATTTTTTTGTTTAAATGTTTTCTTAGATTAATATTTTTGAAATATTATATACTATCTAACTAAAATCACTGCCCTTCTCGTGATAACTTCCCCAAAATTGATTCAAACAAGGAGTGTGGTTCCTAATATGTCCAATAAATCGAGAAGTTGAATAATTTAACTCCAACTTAAGAACAACACTTAAAACTTTTGTAATTTACGGGTTGTTTTGTAAATAAAATCTAACGTTCGGCTTCCGGCTATAAAATGCTAGGATCATTGATTTGATTTTAACCATTCATTGATTGCTCCGACTTGTAAGAACATCTGCAAAAGATTTATTTATAAACACCAAGTATGATTTAGTATCTAAAAATAGCAAAGAATAAATTCCAAAATGTTATTAATTAAAATCAAATAAATAAATAAATATTTCGGACATTTAACACACAACGTCATCTAGTTTCAAACTAAGCAGAACTTGTGCTACGATTACTAGACTGACTGAAAGAATACTTAAATACTTTTTTTTGTAAATACGTGCATATTATACATAGAAAGCACACAAACTTCGAAACAAATATTTGCAGTTCGTACAAACATTTGGTCCGACCTGGGAATCGAACCCAAGACCTAAGCACAGCAGTCGCATTCACAACCGCTGCGTCACCGAGGCAGTTAAATCATGTTAAAGTACAAATTAATTAATGAAAAGAATTCTTTGTACTTTTCAAACAATTTTGGTATCTGCTATTATCTTATAATTATTTATAAACAGTTACAATAAGTGACATTTATATCTTCTACGTGGTAACAGTTCCTGGTGGGGATAAATTATTCAGTGGCAGTCTAACCCGCAAAAGAAAATTTATGAAGATTGAATTTTGAACTTAAAAAACTCTTCCAGTCGAGTTTGTAACTGAAATAACAACGGTTATCGAATAATATAAAACGTATCTATCGACTTAAAATAATTGCAAGAACAGAAAATGTTTAAATAACGATTCAAGTGCGTGTTCGGACCCATGTGCTTTAAAAAATAACTACTGCAGTTATGTAATTATTTCCAAGCATATAAGCTTGAGCTATATTTACTATAATAGAGTTTAAAGTTTACCTTTTTGTAAACGAACCAGTTAATCAAAAACTAATTATGATGGTTTACGAGGCGTAAATGATTTAATCGACCTATCTAGTGATACTCTAAACTTGACTATATTAATTAATTTTGCCGCGTTGTAAGTTACCTGGTTAAATATAGAGACTAATGAACATGAAGTAATTATAAGGGTTCCTTGTTAAGACACCATAAAAGGTATTGTCAATCTTATGTAAGAGACGATGAAGTATAGAGTGGGCCACGAATTAGTTAACATTTGAAAAAATCATATAAAAGAAACCATTTGGGATATTATAAAAAATGTTTATTTACAAGAAAGTTAATTAGTTGAAATTTATTTTTTAACAATAATATCGTCTGAATAACCACCGTTTCGATGTTTGCACTCGTCTAAGCGAGCACCGAAATTTTCGAATACTCGTCGGCTAAGAGACCGCGAGATCGCCGACATCTCTTCGCTGATTTTTCTTCTAGTTGACGTAGTGTGTTTGGTTCATTGGTGTAAAGACAATTTTTCAAATAATTCCATAAAAAGAAATCTGCTATGGATAGATCTGGACTTCTGGGTGGCCATGGAACGTCGCCTCGTCTGGAAATCAAGTTTGTCGGAAACATGTCTTTGCCCACCATTAGATGTGTGAAAAGTGACTCCATCTTGTTAAATCTACAATCGTACAAAAGCTACAATCGTAACACACGGTGTGTTTCGATAGTAGCCAGCAAATTCCAGTAGCATCGGTCCGACGAACTCCCGTAACATGTTTGCGAGGGATGTTAGATTCAAATGTTAACGAATTCTTGACCTTCCGACCTTCCCTATAGAAATAAACGTCGGTATAAAACTGATGACTCCAAATGTTATTTTACACAAATGTAAGTATTTTTAAGAAAGAATTTTCAACATCATTGCACTTTAATGATAACAAAGTATCACCGTTAAGCAAAATCGACCTTTTTTTTCCAATTTCAAATAGTTTTAAAAAGACGTTGAGGCATAAACTACATAAAGAAATAAATTTATATACATTTTAATGTCTTAAAATAGGTTAAAATTAGTTTTAAAATGCTATAGAATATTAAAATATTAAATTATACATAACGGTAGAAATAAACTTATATTAAATAAATACGCTAAGCTTGATAAGAAACTTCAACACGTAAAAAATGAAATTTATTTTGAACTCTTGTATATTGTTACTCAAATAATGTAAAGATAGATGTATCATAACAAAATACTGTAGAAACACGAGAACCTATGTTATATAAATTTGGTAGCGCTAACAAACTTTTCCTTACGTGTTTTCGCGCTATAAATCTCATGTCGAAGGCAATTACACCATTGCTAATCCAGTAAAAAGGCTCAAGTAGAACAATCGTGATTATGACCGCACTGAATGACTTAGATGATCTTAATATTTGATACTAAAACAATCGAAAATTTTATTTTATTCATATTTCCCAGAAGCTATTTGCATCTACAAGTTCAAAATGACGCATCTATTTAACTTCTGCTTTTATTATATTGAAAATTTGATAATTATCTTTGGATCTTTGGATTAAAGATAGCTTAATGAACATAAATGCATGTCAACGTATTTGAGCTACGTATGTGCATGTCTTTGTGCGTTTCAGTAACACTTGTGATAATCACTTTAAATTTCAGGCGAGGTCAAATAATTTCAAATAACCTTTTTAGAGTACCATTTTTCATAAGGTAATATCGTAAGTCATCCAATTTTAAGCTCATTTTGCATTGTGTTTTACCAAAATTTCAATTCTATTTTAGTTAAAGATGATATTAAACGAATTCCAAGAAAAACTTTATTTATTCAGTTTAACAAACCCTAATTTAGATACAAAGTAGCGATGCAAGGTTTTCGCATAAAAAATCAGGTTGATTCATCACTTTTATGAGTCAAGACCGTGACATTAGGAGCAACAAAATTGACACGAGGTGACCGATAGCTAGCAACAACACGCAACAAACGAATTACAAGCACCTACGTGATTACACACGATCGGACGCCATTTCTTAAGTTTACCATTAAGTTCTTTGAGCTAGTTTTGTTTGTTAGTTATACACCCACGTACTTGGTTGTGGGCAGTTTTATCGTCCACAGAAATGAAATCGATTTTTAGAAAATAGTACAAACAATACAAACAACGAGAAAAAACGTAGTATCCCGAGAATAAAACGTTAAAATCACGGTCAATTGTCTTTTTTAATAGAAGAAATTGTCAGTGTCACAAGAAATTGTTTCAAAAATTTATGTGTACTATTGTTTACTCCATATAAATATTAACATTATATCTTATTATATCTTAAACAGCACATATATATCAATTTACACAGCCACATTTATCGTTAACATACGTAATTTCATGTGTGATTTTTATCAAGTTCATATCTTCTAATTTTGAATCGCAGTAATTGAAAACATAAAATATAATAGCCTAGATATGTGCTCATAGATTCTTTGGTTAGACACAAAAGTTTAACAATTTGAAATATTTAGTTTGTAGGATAGTAACGATTGAAAATGTGATGTATTTTTTTTAAATAAAATATACAATGTTTGTGTTTTTGCAATTGTTATAAGATGTGGTTTTAATTATAGAAAGTATAGTATAAATTGACTATTTACTAAGTATAAAGATATATATACTCATATAATACGCGGTGGATGGACTACGTAAAAGAAGATATAACTGAAAAGGGAGTACATGAGGAGGAGAGAGTCACGGATGAGTGATAGAGGAGAATGTATCGCTTCTTGTCCTAAATAGGTTAGGAAAAAGGGCAACAAGATGATGATGAATTTGAGTAGACACATGTATTACTAGAAGAAACAGTTTTCCAATTAGAATGATAGTTAGAGATGCATTTCGCCTTCGATAGTCTATCTGAAAACTTTTTGAACGCCGTGATTTTGACCTATACAATGTCATCCATATCTGAAATATGTTTTATTTAGAAACGCCAATTTATTGTACGTTTTCTGTCTGACTCGTATGCGTATGTCATTGCTATTTTAAGGCTGGTAAACGAACAAAAGTTAACTATCTAGGGATGTATATAGATATCTTACACTTTCATTCTGAATCGCGGTGTATCACACCCTGCTAAAAAGCGATTATAGACCGTTCTAAGTCCCACAGTCATCGAACATTTGTTCTAATCTAAAATACTACGTTGATCGCTATGCATAAAATACATAACGAGCATTTAACTGTGTCGTAGGCGCAGCGGTAGTTAATGTGACTGCTGTACTTGAGGTCTCGGGTTCCATTCCTGAGTGATGAGATCAACTATTTGTATGATTTGTAAATATTTGTTTCGAAGTTTGGGTGTTTGGGTAACTAAACCATACAGGACAAAAGAAACTACAAAACAACAGCACAGCGAAGAAAAGGTTAACTTGGAGGAAATCTTATACGAACCCGTCTAGAAAGACCTGTCTCGGTTTTGGCCAACTCTCATTCTTCTCTACTTCTTTGTAAAGAGAGACCTATGTCTAGCAGTGGACTATTAAAGGCTTATGAAGATATGTACTTTCTAAATACAATAGGCGCTTAATAGTTCTTCATTTTGTTCAATTTTATCATTTTAACTTTTAAACTCTTCGTCCAAATTATTTCCGTAAGTGTAAAAAACAAAGTGAATCTAAATTAAATGCTGAAATGTGTATATTGTAAAGACAGTATTCAATTTAATTGTTTTAATGACTCATTTATATTTTCTTAAAAAGTGTGGATATATGCTATCGTGGACTTTTATTAGAAACTGTTTAAGACAAACAATCTCACCGTATATTAATATCGTGTAACTTTAACGTTCTGGGCGGCACACGTCAAGATAGTTCTCAAACGGTAGATTTTTTCCGTTTTACTTGATACTTATTGCTAAATTATGGTCAAAAAATGATACACAAAATGTTAATAAATACTCGCTCATCGGTTATTCTGATGTATTAGCTATGTTGTCAAAAAGTTTTATCTAACTTCATTCAGCAGTTTTTACGTAAAAGAGTAACAAACATTCAAACATCTGTACATCCATCCTCACAGACTTTCACATCTATAATATTAGCGAGATGAATCATTTGAAAAGTATTTTATGATTTAGTACATTCCTTTAGTGTAGGCCTTAAAGTAGAGCATACTGAGACTTTAGAAATAAACAAATAATGGCTCCTATTAAAATAAACAATTGGTATATGTAATGGCTTTTTCTTCATTTTTGAACATTTTGTTTATTAGAGCAGAGGCTGTTAATGACGACGATGATTTCTAAAACTAAGTTTATCTTCATTTATAGACTATTACTTAATTTATGGACTTCAAAATGTCAATATTATTACACATTCTGAATATTTCTACTCTATATGCCCCTAAACATGTCGTATATTAGGAATATAACAAAACAGTTCCAGTGGCGGAATCCGTACAGCGTTCTTATCGCAGTTTTCAGATCTCACACACACCTTTGAGTAAATTATGCTGCATATTAATAAGTATTATGTGGCCTACATTACACATATACTCAGTTTCCTAAACCCGGACAAATTTTCACTAACTATACTCGTAACACAAGACTTTTATAAACTTTTAAGTAATATACTATATTCAAAATATTGAAGTAAAATCATAACTCAAATATGAGTCATCGCGGGACGATTAGTAAATGTGAAACACTAAAATTACAAGATTGCTACTCAATAATATATATGCGAATGTGATTTTGTTTGTAACGCCTAAATTACTATACCAATTTTCAAAATTCTTCGCCTATAACTACTTTTTACTACTATAACCGACATACAGTAATAAATATGGCAATAGAAATTATTTAGATTTTGTTCAGATTTTTCTTAATGTAAAGATAATCGATGACAGTATGATGTCCATAGCATTACATATACCATCACATAGTCTAATCCCCTTTTTAATCCGTGTGGTTTAAGAATATAGAGTGACACCAGCCCTATTCATCTCATGGGTGTTATAAGAGGCGACTAAGCGAACGAACTACACAGGACAGTATCGCTTACAAAAAGAATACCCACCCGTCTCACCAGCGTTTTGTAGTAGGCTAAAACTTTCTTTTGAAGGAGAGGCTTTTGCCCAGTAGTGGACTGTTAAAAGCTGATTATTCTGGTGATGATTGGTGAATCTTTTTTTGAAACCATTAAAGGTTAGTTTTTTGAAAAAATTTAGAATGTAACAAGAGATCAAAAACATATCAATAAAAAACTAACTATACATGTTCTTAAATATCTTGATAATTTATGAATATCTATTGTAATTCCCTGCATAAAAATTAATTTAAAGATCGTGTGCAAAAAAAAGTCGATGCCGAACTTTTTCTGATTCCTTCAAATTTCTTCCATTTTCCTAATACCTTATATAGAAGTACAATTAATATGCACTAACCTTTACTGTTTTTCTTCATAGGATAACTACAATGTTCTTCACATATCTGCAATGTACTCAAGAGAAGACATCGTCAAATTACTACTATCGAAGCGAGGAGTCGACCCTTTTGCAACCGGAGGTGTAAGTTTATTTTACCAAAAAATACTTTGATTCAAGGTAAAAATTCAATTTTTGATTATAATTTATTATATCGAGGATATGCTCCAACTCTTTCAATTCGCTTCTGATTGTTTTCGTTGCGGATAACAAGACAATTTAGTTTTTCCTGGGATTTTCCGAGTGTCATAACTCAGCGTGTTCGGGGGACGTTATTATCCTGCTCATGGTGAAAACGAAATAATCAAATTAAAAATATAGAACTCCTTTTTTATCTGCCTGTACTACCTACCTTAACATTTTATATTTTTTTTCAATACAACATTCCTAAACGAGTATTGACGTTAAAAAATTTCTCAGTATTTGATTTAATTGATCTTTTTTCTGATCGAATAATTTTGCTCATTTCTGAGATCATGATTTTAAGCATGCGTCTTCATGCGGGCAGTCTTTATCAGACTAAAAATGTACTATTGGTTACCTCGCTCAACTTGGACAATTCATTTACATTTTTACATTTAAATTTTTTGCAGAGTCGTCAACAAACTGCGGTGCATTTGGTAGCGAGCAGACAAACTGGCACAGCTACCAGTATACTCAGAGCGCTGCTGGCAGCTGCAGGCAAAGACATTAGACTAAGAGCTGACGGGGTGAGCATTAACTGAATTCCCATAAAATATTTTTTTAAATATTGTATTTTCATAAAATAGTCAGCAGTTTGCTATAACTAATAAATGTTAATATCTTTACAAATGAAATTGCAAACGATTTATTCAAAAAATTATCAATTCAGTTCCAAGAAAGGTAATTCGCTGTCAATTATCGATTAGCACAATGTCTTTTATCCATCAATATCTCTATAATATTTACGTTAATATTCAAATGTGGAATAGTAAAACTAAACGACCGATGCGACGACAAAACAATAAGTTTTAAGCTTTATATAGGAGTTACTAGAGTTACAAATTGCAAATACAGAAACACTGAGGGCGCGGCCGTTGCATCCACGTCGTCGCAGCGATCGCGTGCAGCCCACCACGCCTGGTACTGCCATCCGCCTGCTATTGAGGAACTACCCCCAAAAAGCACCCAACATACATTGCCTATAAACAAAACTCCACGTTTACACCAGACCTTTCAACGTTTATACAACTTTTTGCCTAAAAACTCATAAAACCCAAAAACCGTGGGCTGTTATTTAACGCAACACGCATTATCTGACATAAAGAATCTGACAAATACTGATTATGTCTAAATTCCGCAAAAACGCAAACGCCTCCCCAAGGCTGACGTTTTAAGGACATTCCGATAGTAGGAACGAGCCACCCCATACGAATAGAAACTAGCTAATTATCCGTCGAGCTTTAGCCACCCGAGTAAACGTCACATCGCAAATTTACAATGCAAATTAACTTGCTGAATATTAGTTACAACGTCACTGCTGAAATTCAAAATTACTAATTTTAATATTATATGTCTCAGTCGGTTCTTCGTCACGACTAGAGGAAGGCAGCTTTGTTATGGCCTCTGACTTTATATTCGGATAGTACTCCTAGTTCTCATGGAGGATCAAGTACGTATTTACCAATCTGAGCGTGACGGAATACACTTAGTACTAAGCAATCGTTTGAATGCATCAGTGTTCAGTGAGAAGCACGATAGGCGATCGATTATACCTTATTGTCTAGCCGCCTACGAAGATTGCAATGCACCTAAATCGGTTATTGCTGTCTGTGGTGTCACAGTTTGGAAACGAATCGTGCAGTTGCACACCGCAATACATGGCGTGAGTCGTTCGTACTCTAGTCGGTGGCATACAGTGCAGTGCGGGTTCCGTGAGTAATTGGGACTATGTACGAAGGGCGGGGTGCGCCCAAAAGTGCTAACTTGCGTTGCCGCTCAGGCCAGCGCAGCCCGCCCGCCAACGTCCAGTCGAAAGATCTGCAGCGCCTAGAGCTCAGCTATATCGAGCTTAACAAAGAGCGTGCCAAACAGAAGGAATGGAAAAAGCTAATTCGCGACATGGTGTTCCAGAGGGGGAAAATTCCGTTGCTGTTGGCAGTGGAAGCCGGGAACCAGAGCATGGTGCGTGAACTACTCAGCGCGCAGACTGCGGAACAACTGAAGGTATGTGGAGTAAGCACGTATCGGATTCAACACGGATGACATGTGAGCTTTGTATTCATACAATGTTATGTAATTGTACTCGGTAAAAACGTAGATAGTTTTGTTTAGGATACTGCTTAGAGTCGTACTTTTAAACTTTCGTGTATATTTATCTGTTTATAATTGATAAGCTTCGTGAGTGCACCTATTAATCTTTACTTTTTTTGCCTTTTATGATTAAGACATCACTTACAATTATTTCTATCAATACTATCTTATGTTTTGCACATAGATTTATACTTTATCTTGAATAATAATAAATTTATTTCCTAAATTTAAAATACACCACACACCTAGTATAATCTAGTTACATTTTATTTTTGCTATACGTATACATTTTTAATACTCTGAATGATCTTAGACTAGCATTTGTGTCGTATATCAAGTAACGCCTATGTCCCAGGCCTGTACTCCGGCTGGCGACACAGCTCTTCACCTCGCTGCACGTCGCCGTGATGTGGACATGGCTCGAATCCTTGTTGACTATGGAGCTGTGGTGGATGCTGTGAATGGAGCCGGAATGACGGCATTACATATTGCTGCAGCAGAAGGCGATGAACCTCTCGTTAAATACTTCTATGGAGTGAGAGCTAATGCGGGCATTGCCGATAACGAAGGTGAGATCAATACGCAGATACATTGTTTTAAATCAGTGTACGGCTGTACATAAGCCTCTCCTAAGGAGGTTTTGGCTTGCTATACCACGCTGGCCACGTTTGTTTCACGTTTTCGTTCACTTTGCAATGATTTTGTACTACACAATTTAATCCCTTAATCGGCTCTTACGACACCCTCGGACTGTATTAACGTTGTTATTTAAATGATCGTTTTTATATGTATGTGATGTTATTTTCTGTTTTTCATAACTAAATAGAGTAATGTGAGCTACAAGTATCACAGGCTGTTTTTAAACAAAAAAGGATAACTGGTTTTAAAAGATAACATTTTTATGTAGTTAAATTGATTACGTATTAAGAATTTATTCAACAAAAGCAAATTTAATCAACGCTTTTGTTCAATTAAGAGAGCCATGTTTTAGTAAGTTTCCACTGACCTAAAACAGTTAATTCAAAGTTCATATTTCATTCTTGTTTCTTTCAGACCGAACACCAATGCATCTAGCGGCTGAGAACGGCCATGCAGCTGTAATCGAATTACTAGCTGATAAATTTAAAGCTTCTATCTTCGAACGAACTAAAGATGGCAGTACGTTAATGCATATCGCCTCATTAAATGGACACGCAGATTGTGCTATGATGCTGTTCAAAAAAGGAGTTTACTTACACATGCCAAATAAGGTAAGAATATTTTGTAGTTTAAGATCGCTTTTCTAATAATATGTTATTACCCTATGGGGTTAGTAGAACTTTTCATAAAATAGCAACTAAATACACGAATATTTCTTAATATTAAATCAAAAATATCTACTCTGTCGTTCTAGTTAACAATTGTATACAAAGGTTAAAGTATTTTAGACGTGTTTTAGATCAGCGTTCATTATGCAAGCCAAGCATCGAAATGAAATCTGTATTTTTCTATACCTTCTTTTAATATGTGTATGTTTTCATTTTATCTTTCATATTTTAGTAGCAACAACTTCTGAGAAGGCCAGACTTAAGAATTTTTTTAGATGTCACAATGAGCTTTAGTATACTGTAAAATATGATATCTTTTGCCTTAGAGTAATTAAAATGATTCTAAATAGTTACGAAACTCAGTTGTAGTGGTAAAATTAAATTAAAATTAAAATAAATTTCATCTTCATTATACCTTGCATTTACGTGAACATAAACCATTTGATTGAGAGTCCTTCGTTTCATTTCTGTATATATATTGTTATTGTACATTTGCTATCCAATTTCAAGGATATTCATGAACTTTCAAATGTTTCTTCAATAGTTTATTAATGATAAGGAAAATCGCAATCATTACACTAACAGTTAGAACATGTCAAAACATTACTGCATCGCATTTTAAAACTATAAAAATTAAAATATGATTTTAATCAAACCAAAGTTCTTGATTCAAATTTCAAAAAAATCATTCGATGAACAAATGAAAGAAGTTTTAAATTAGTAAACACATGCACCCCAAAAACCTCTAAACCTATATTTTCTTTCTATTTCTCAAGTTTCCGTGATAGGGCCTTTATACATTTACTCCTTTACCACGATACGGTTTTATGATGTTGCGTGTTTAATTTCAACAGCAGTGCATTAGAAATGAAATATATTTTTGCTCCGTATAACCTTAGCCTTATTTCTTATATGCTTATGCGTGGGCTAGTGGTTAGCTGGACGGATGGCCAAGGGTTGGGTAGAAAGGTCAGGCCAGTGGCGGATTTACCAAAAGGTTAAGAAGACTGGAACCTAAGGCTGCAAATTTTATTGAGTAGCAGATTTGATCATTTTTTTATTTAGCAGAAATCTTCTCGAAAAAAAGTAGTGTACCTTTTAGGGTACCGAATACTTCATCGTCTACACATGAAAACTTACCAAAAACACTTTGTTTTTAAAATATTTCATAAATATTTTATTTTTACGTTCCCAAGAGGGGTGTGAAAAAGCATCTCACAAGGCCGCCATAGTGTGGGTCACCATACTGCGTTGTCAGCATTTGCAATGAGTATGGTGACCACAACTCTTGGATTCTATTCATGCTTTCCATCAGGCAGGAGTCACTTTGGCAGGCTCTTAAGATAGATTAGCAATTTCAACTCATTAATTAATGATAAAACGTCTTTTGGCGTGTATTTTCATATTATTATGTCCGATCATACAATTAACGTGTACTATTTACTTAGTCTATTATACTTTGAACTTGAACGTGTACTATAAATGGATGAATTTCAAAAAAGGGGCGTCATAAACAGACATAATTTACACAATTTGCATATTTAATATATTTTTAATTTGTCATAACAATAACATCAATCAATCAGTACATGAAAAAAAACACTCAAAGCGGATGTCAGAGTTTTACATTCGAAATATCAAAAGTTGCTTAATTTGAGCACGTATTTATTAGGGCGGTAAAATCCGTTACGAAGAATTGACTCAAGAGGAAACACGGGATTCTCTTATAGGGACGCTTTGGAGAGCATTGTGTCTGATCCACAAGAAGCTAATGCCTACGTGTCACTACTGCAATATCTGGAGAGTGGACACGACACTCCATACGCTGGCAGAATAGTCGGCGTGGAGAAATCTGAGATCTAGAGCGAGTATATTGTCGCTCTGTATAATTGTTACGGTCATGGTATATAACGTGGACCTCCATGAACTCCTTGTGTGAGCAACTTATTTTCGTTAAAGAAAGGCCAGAGTGGACCGGAAGAAGTTTAAAACTTTGCCTAGGTCAGGTACCGTAGGCTGCTCTGGCGTTGCAGGGAGGCAGGTAGCTGACAAAAACATAATATGATTTTGACAATAAGGCAGTAGAGAGGTCTAACAATTGAAGATAAGTCTGTAAAATTATACCTTAAGTACAAGTAGTGACATATTGGAAACATAAGTAAGGTTTTCGAAAATGATACCTCAAGGGAGATTATCGGGTGGTATGGTTTAGATCAAAAAAGGAGAAAATATATGATGATCAGCGTCGGTTTTTGGGAATCAGTCCACTTTAAAAACAAAATAATGAAATACAATTGGCTAGTATACTCTGAAAGTAATACTACATATTTCAGACTCTGTTTGACATATGGTCCACTGGAGTGTTGATCTAAGTTCGACGATATTCAGGCGAGGCGATATTCGACGAGGAAATATTCAGAACACTGAGTAGTAAATTGATGGCCACTTCTACAATTTGTTGTGTGTAATATTGGTGAAGATTTTAGAAGGCTGTGGGTAAAATACCATTCTCTTAGTCTTAAAACGCTGTGTTCAAGATATATCGCATTCAAAGGAAAATATGATGATTTTGGTAATCGGCATAACTGAAATTATTGAACCGTATATAACTATGGAACTGTTGGTGGAATTGATTTTACATGATCTAACATGCTCTACGAGGGACGGATTAAAAGAATGGTCACCCGTTTATAGATTGCAAAGCTGAACTTTGCAATTTGCTATCCTACTTGGTTACCACTTAGCTACGAACCTAATGACCATTGAGCTAATTCTGAAAAGTCTTTGATATTGGTGACATTTTATGCTTTCGTGCTCGATACAACGTTCCCAAAATCAAGTAAAATCGGTAAAGACAAAACTCTTAAGAGAGTAAATCTGATAAATTTGTCAATCAGAGAAGATGCGTGTAAAAGTTTAATAGATTCCTGCCGCGAAGACCTAAAAAAATTAGGATTAATAAATGATAATTGGTCTGAGAAGTAAAAATACCGAAGGGATTAGAAAAAGGAAAATGAAAGGAAAAAAGTATATGAAACGAAAGATGAAGATTAGAATGGTTATTACACTTTCAAAGTTATTACAATTCAGTTTTGACAGACTCGTGTCTGAGATAAAAAGAAGGAGTCTTGAACGAAAACTTCTAAATTTTATGAGAAGTTTTGTTGTCAGTAACCTTAGCGGAAAAAATCATTGCCTTGCAAAGAATGCATCCTTTTGATTTAGAAATCGACTTAACTTTCAAAACTATGTTTCATTTCAAAGGATTATGATAAAACCAGATCCTAGATCCTTCAAAATATCATTTCTCCGAAAACAAAATTTAAAGAACATTTGAATGTTGTCACAATAAATGGCAAATCTCATAGCAATTTCATTATAAAACTGATTGGTAATTAATCATTTTAGAGATATGATATTGTTCATATTGTTTTCTAGCAGTGAGTGCAATGAAAAATATTTAAAACATGAATCGCTTATACATTAATTTGTGTAACCTTGTTTACATTGAGTTAGTAGTTTTGAAATAAATCCTACCCCTCTCATAGATGGGTTCACAGATAAGTGTACCCCAAAAACGATTTCTTGTATTAACTTCACCAAGTCGTAAATTTTAACAATCTGGAAAACACATAATACCCCCGAAGTTGACAATCATATTAATAAAAGATACCAGTTTCTGTAATTAGCACAAGAGTGTTCAAATTATAAAATTACAATTGCAATGGCAATAAAAAAATATAATTATGATATAGGATATTGAATTACAGAAGTTAGGTTAGATATAATAGTCTGGCTGTTGTTGTATGTGGTAGGTAAAGTGAGCTTTAAATTTGTATTGTAACACATTAATAAACCATATAACTGATTTAGCGGAGTTTTTTGGTGTTCGTCGTGTCAATTTACCATTATATATATTTGAGACTACACTAGAATGCTTTTACATTAATTGTAGTATACTGGTGGACTGGACCTGAATGAATTAAACATTCAGTTCAATATTATAGGCACGTAACTTCTCCATTGATTGCGTTAGATGGACATGTATGCTATTACAGTTTACACTTAACACTATTACAAAATTAATTTAAAACCAACATGAAAATGAAAGATCAATTTTACTTTAAGTAGTTGAAAGAAAAAATATTTCAAAAGAAAATAATGGATATTACCTTTTCCGTTGGCAGGTCTATAATATGCAAATGTCAAAGTTATTTATAAGATAATATAAGAAAATTGAAAAAAAGCAAATTTTGTAATAATTTCAGGACGGAGCTCGCAGCATTCACACAGCGGCTCGGTACGGTCACGTGGGCATCATAAATACCTTGTTACAGAAAGGGGAAAGTGTTGACGTCACAACTAATGTAAGTCATTTCACATCATTTAAAATTAATTAATATTCCATATCGTTTAATATTCATAAAAATATAGGGTAAGCATGGTAAGCCTTTATCCTTTTATGGGTCAAAAGCTACTTATAGTATTAATAAAGTTTGGTGACAATAAAAAAACAAAATGTAAGCGTTAAATGGTTTTTATCAAATTAATAATTTTAAGTGGGATGTCAGTAAAAACATTTGAAACGCAACTTATGGGTTATATTTTATACCTCTTAATCCAGATCTGATAAGCCTTACGACACCACAAACACAATGGTACATATGGATTTATAGAATAAACACACGGTACTAATTTTATTTTTAACATAAAATGTCAAACGTAAGCTTTGTCTATGCAGGATAATTACACAGCGTTACATATAGCAGTAGAATCTTGCAAGCCAGCTGTAGTGGAAACCTTGTTGGGTTATGGCGCCGACGTGCATGTAAGGGGAGGCAAACAAAGAGAAACAGCATTACATATCGCAGCCAGGATACCAGACGGTAATAACTGACATTTTAATTATTACGTAACGACTTCAGTTCAATCAATTTACCAAACTATTTTAAAAAAGTTGACTCTCGTTAATTCATCTTGGAATTTGTTTTTATGGTATAATGGGTTGAAGGAGCACACGTCTTACTTGAATCACAAGAAAAAACTCAATGGTCACAAGTGCATTGTCACGCTTTAAGTCCCTGTAGGTTATGGTGCTAATGTGACTTGCTTCGTGAAAAGCAATGAAAGAATTACTTAACCTTGCTTGCCCATGAGGCCGTGTGGTCAATCGAGCAGCCCTATTTGTGTCGAAGTTTGACTCCCCTACGGAAATTGGGAAAAACATGTTTTCCGTATAAGAAGTTACCAAACAACCAGTATATAGAGTAAAAGTGGAATGAAAAATAGGTTTTTAGTAATCTATGTTATTGATCTTCCAATATTTTTATATTTATGATCATCTCCCGTGCGATGTCCAACACAGTTATTCTCAGGATCAAATCAATAAACCAAACCAATATTTTCTCTCTTTTAGTTATTATATTAGTTATTATAGTATTTTCTTTATTTTTATCTATGTCATCTTTAACTTCAGGGGACAAATGCGCATTAATGTTGCTAAAATCAGGGGCAGGACCTAATAAAGCGACAGAAGACGGCATGACACCTGTACACGTAGCAGCAAAATATGGCAATCTAGCGACATTAGTACTACTGCTAGAAGACGGCGGTGACCCTCTGAGGAAAACAAAGGTAAAATCAATATCTAATTCTCATTAATAACACCTTAAGAGGCCCACGTTAGAATGTTGAATCAAGAGTCTAATGCAGAAGGCAGTCCTGCTTGACACGGCCTGTATAGTGAGGAGGTTCCTGTCTTTGGAGCCCTAACCACCGTTGTCTTGGTCTCTGTACCCGATGTCGGTGGTCTACGATTTTTATATTTTAAATATGTATTTTTGTTTTTGTTTTTTATATATTTAAAAATGTAATTAATACTTATGTTTATAATTGTAATAAAGAAATTAAAAACAAATGTTTATTTTCCAAAAAGTACAAGAAACATATATGTACTTGAAAGTAGTTAACAAAATATGAAACAGAAAGTATTTTGGAATACCCACGGTAAAATCTAACTAGTGTTATGGCCATTAGACCACAGTATATATAAAAGTTGACAATTGTTAGTTCATCCAAACAGACATAACACTAAACAGTTCTAAGAATAATAAAACTTACACATTTCACAATATACAAATCTCAATGTATTTTTTACTCACACAAACTACAATATACAAACATTTTACAAGAACACAGAATTTAAACACATCTCTGTCCTTTATAGTCAATTATCTGATGATATTAAAAGAAATAAAACTACCGGGATCACTTGTTTGGTACTTGCTCTGCGTGTTTTATAAGTCTACAATGGCTGATTTAAGTTCTTTGTCTAATGATTCAGATGTTTTCGGGTCATTTAAGTCTTAAAAATGTAAAGTGGAGTAATGTGTAGATGTATTTAACAGGAATCATATTCCAATACAAATACTACACACAAATATACATACGTAACGTGAAGCAAAATTTTGATGAGCTTATAGTTTTCCTGCATCGTATTAAAACACGCCTGAATATACTAGTCCTGTCCGAACATTGGGTTAGTAAAGCTTCAAATATACTAAAACTTGATGGTTATGTAACATATAACGCAAATAATAACCAGAATCACAATGCCGGCCTTATTATTTTTGACACAGTTTGACATTTGTAACTGTAGACCAATATCTATGTTACCTGCACTATAAAAAATTCTGGAGAAGGTACTTAACACTCGTCATATTAGCTTCCTAAATCGATGTAACTTTCTTGCAACGAACCAGTTCGGTGTCAGATATGGAAGGTCAATGCTAGAATGCAGTAACCAGTCTTGATAACGGTCAAAAATGTCTAGGTATTTTCCTAGACATAAAAAAAGCTTTTGACACTGTCTCTATTTCACACTTATTGTCAAAGATGGAAGGCTTCGGTATTCGCGGATTAGCTCTAGACATATTTGCCACCTATGTATATGAACGATCTCAATGCGTTAGAATTGATTTCCACACTAGTAGTTGTGCATCTTTGGATTTTGGTATGCCTCAGGGCTCCGTACTTAGCCCAATACTCTTTCTATTGTACTTAACTCCTTGTGTAAGTTTTCTATCTCTACCTGCAGTATTATCACGTACGTGAACGCTACTGCGTTGCTAATCCGTGTTAATAATTGGTGTTATATATTAAACTTTGCTGAGCTATCTCTGAGCTAATCTCTGATTAAATATAACTCAACTCTCGTAAGACACCCACTACCTTAAAGCACATGTGTGACTGTGACTCTAAACTCAATAACCATTCTTGTGACTATATGATTATGAACAGAACTAACCAAGTAAAACATCTATGTGTCATAATTGATGATCTACTTAAGTGATAATTTCATATAATTCATTTAACAGCACGGTTTTACAGTACGCAAAACGCGCTTACGTTAATTTTTTCTTGCGACCCCGTATCGACCGCTAGGACTTTATCACGGACGATATTTATAAGAGACATTGGAAACACCTTAACTTTAGTAAAAATACTGTAAATGGATTAATGTTTACATGCAGCTGTTTCTATTGTTTAACTTGTTAAGATACAAATTTCAGTATATAAAAATGCCGAGAGTTGAACGCTCACCGCCAGCTACTCCTACAACAGGCAATTAGTTGGAACCTTCTACCTCTGATATGGTTTGAGATAATGACGGTAATATACCTGGGTATATTTGAATAATTTTAAGAGGGGGTATATAGGTAAAAAAATATTTAAGTAATCTATTAGTAGGTATTAAAAGGTGGAAAGAATCCAAATAAAATGAGAGGTATTAGTCACGCTATGGTTTAAGTAGTTTTTTAAGACATAAAGACGTCTTGATTAATATAGCTTCAACTCCCTCCCTCTCTCGCAGAAATATCCGGCAATTTCGTGTCCAGCAGATCTTGTAATTATTGTTTCTAGTTAAAATACCTGCTTCGTAAAATAACTGCCTTTGTGTTGTTGGAAGATCCTCGGCGATAAAAATTGGGTTGCGAGGACTAAGTGTATCGGAGTAGGTGATTTCGATACACTTGTACTTAGTTTTTCATCACAGTCTTAGTTTGCTTTATTGAATGTGCATACTGCATCTAGGTCCTGGTGTTTTAAATTGACACATGAAAATTCACAGATTGGCGTAATTGAACCTTTCCTTGCACTCGGTAGACGTCTCGCAGTTTGGAAGAAGTAACAGTTGTCCCTATAACTTTACAAGTTTCCAGTACTATAGATGTTATATCACTGTTGGACTCTGTTTCACGATGCGAGACGTTTCGTATTTCTGTTGTTGAAGAGCGTGAACTTTATTGTAGATCTTCAATCTTCCTTTATAGAGTTATAATACAATTACGTTGTTTCAGTACGCTCTCTTTCTAATCCTTGTATTGACTGCCTTATGCCATAACCATTGCTGATAAATTCAATAGATATTCCTATTTCATTATTTGTGAATCCATGTTTGGTTCACCTCAACGATATCCGATGTCAGTTTTTGCAGTGGTACACTCTGATCTATCTTCCATGAACTAAGACTTGACTTGACTAAGTTCATTTTGCGGCTTTTAAAAGCCACAGTCCAGTCAATGTCGGATGACAAGTCCGAGCTTAGACCCTTACTCCTCGTCTAGCATTAATGGGAGCTGATATATCAGGGGTAGAAGGGTCCAACTAATTGCCTGTTGTATGAGTAGCTGGCGGTGAACGTTCAACTCTCAACATTTTTTATACTGAAACTTGTATTTTAACAAGTTTAAACAACAGAAACAGTCTCGTGTAAACAGTAATCTATTTACAGTATTTCTACTAAATTTAAAGTGTTTGTAATGTCTGTTATACCCACTGTCAGTGATAAAGTCCTAGCGATCGATACGTGATCGCGAAAAAAAATCAACGTAAGCGCCATTGTATTTGCCGTCACTTACGCGTTCATTTAAATGTCGGTGATTTACCTCAACTGTTTAAGTTGAATTATTTAAATTAGTTCACTGTTTAAATGAATATTCAATAATTAACTCGAAGTTAACAACATTTGGTCTGTGCAATGTGTGTGACTTTATATTAATACATGTTATTTCCACTTCGAACAAAAATAAATATACGGAGCACAATACGAAGGTGAAGGACGTACGTTAATCGATTGGAAAGGGTTTAGTTAAGAATATTAATGTAAGAATAACGAAATAAAAAAATTTTTTTTTTAATGTAGGCTAATGATACGAATTAAATTGGTTGTTTTATGGCTAAAAACTAACGCTACATCTATGTTAGAAGTACTTACAGATCATTTCGTGGCTGAAGTCCTACAATTACGAGAAAACCGAAAATCTTATTTATGCACCTTCATAACTTCTTTCCATTCTTGTTCTATTTCCTGCAATTATTTCAATGTTTTTTATGAGTACAAACACTCATATATACACTCATATATACACTAATTAAACTCATCATTAATTATTCTTGTACAAGCAAATACAATATTCACTACTTTTCCCACCATACATTCCACTATCCAGAATCTGGAGTAGCTGGTAATAGAGGGTGTCATTTGAAAATCAATGCTACATAGACAGTTGTAGCGTTAAGCGGCGATGGAGCTAGACTTAGATAGAGCTAGTTCAGGCCCACATTCTTATATAGACACCTCTATGTTTAATATATTGTATTATGTAAAATGTTGAAATAACAATATTCTCTTTTTTACAGACTGGTGAAACGCCCCTTCATATGGCATGTCGGAGTTGTAAACCAGATGTTGTGCGGCATTTGATAGAATTTGTGAAAAATCACAAAGGTGAAAATGTTGCCAGATCATACATTGATACAGTTGACGAAGATGGAGCGAGCGCTCTACATTTCTCATGTAAAATTACTAAAGAAGAAGTTAAAACACCTACTGCAGATAGACAAGTAGTTAAATGTCTGTTAGAAAATGGCGCTGATGTTACATTAATAACAAAACATAATTACGAAACAGCTTTTCACTTTTGTGCTGTCGCGGGTAACAATGACGTTATGGCTGAAATGATACAACACATATCAGCTGCTGATGTCAGCAGAGCTCTGAATAGACAAAACTCAATAGGTTGGACCCCTTTGCTAATAGCTTGTAATAGAGGTCATATGGAACTTGTTAGTACATTACTGACCAACCACGCCAGAGTAGACGTATTTGATATAGAAGGCAGATCAGCATTACATTTAGCAGCTGAACACGGATTCTTACAAGTTTGTGACGCTTTATTAACCAATAAAGCTTTTATTAACTCTAAGGCAAGAAATGGCCGAACTGCTCTACATTTAGCTGCCATGAACGGGTATGCTCATTTAGTTAAGTTCCTAATAAGAGACCACAACGCAGTGATAGATGTTCTGACGTTGAAAAAACAGACTCCATTGCATTTAGCAGCAGCTAGTGGCCAAATAGAAGTTTGTAAATTGTTACTAGAACTTGGAGCCAACATTGACGCGACAGATGAATTAGGACAAAAGCCACTACACGCAGCTGCACAAAACAATTATAATGAAGTGGTCCAACTTTTTTTACAACAACATCCCCAACTAGTGATGGCTACGACAAAAGATGGCAATACTTGTGCTCATATAGCGGCTATCCAAGGTTCAGTGAAAGTAATAGAAGAACTTATGAAATTTGATCGGAATGGTGTTATATCTGCAAGAAATAAACTAAATGATTCAACTCCACTACAATTAGCTGCTGAAGGCGGCCATGCAGATGTTGTTCGCGTTCTCGTTCGAGCAGGAGCTTCCTGTACTGACGAAAATCGGACAGGCCTTACAGCGGTACATTTAGCGGCTCAATATGGACACACAAATGTGTTAGATGTTATGAGATCTACTAATACGCTAAGAATATCAAGTAAAAAACTAGGATTAACGCCACTTCATATAGCAGCTTATTATGGTCAAGCCGGTAAATTATTTTTTTAAAGTTTTAAACAAACATCGAGACCGATATAGCTACAATTTCTGTATTATTGTTGTCAATGAATATTTTTACTTTTTAGAAACTGTTCGCGAGTTGCTGTCTCACGTACCTGGTACAGTGAAGTCCGAAGCTCCAACAGGTGTTTCACTAGTTCCAGAATTAGGTGCAGAGTCAGGTCTAACACCATTACATCTAGCAGCTTATAACGGAAATGAAAATGTTGTCAGATTACTCTTGAACTCTGCTGGTGTTCAAGTGGATGCTGCAACAAATGAAAATGTTAGTAATACTATTTTCTATATCACTCACTAATTTTGAAACAAACTAGTATTACAGTATCCATTGCTAAACATGCGCTTCTGTTACAGGGTTTTAATCCATTACATTTAGCTTGCTTCGGAGGTCATATGTCCATTGTAGGTTTACTGCTCAGTAGGTCAGCAGAACTACTTCAAAGCACAGACAGGCATGGCAAAACAGGCCTACACATAGCGTCAACTCATGGACATTATCAAATGGTAGAAGTTCTTCTTGGTCAAGGTGCCGAAATCAACGCAACTGATAAAAATGGATGGACACCACTACATTGTGCTGCAAAAGCTGGGCACTTAAATGTAGTCAAGCTTCTATGTGAATCTGGTGCATCACCTAAAAGTGAGACTAATTTAAATTGTGCTCCAATTTGGTTCGCCGCTTCGGAAAACCATAACGACGTTTTAGAATACTTGTTGCACAAAGAACACGACACTCAGTCACTTATGGATGATAAAAGATTCGTTTACAACCTCATGGTTTGTTCAAAGAATCATAATAATATACCGATTGAGGAATTTGTGTTGGTGTCACCGGCACCAGTTGATACTGCAGCAAAACTATCCAATATATATATTAATTTATCCACTAAGGTAGGCATGACTACTTTTAAATTTGTTTGTAATCATTAAATAACTTTTTATTTTCTACGAGGAACGTTTTACTCTACAGGAAAAGGAGCGTGCCAAAGACCTAATAGCGGCAGGAAAACAATGCGAGGCTATGGCCACTGAGTTACTAGCGCTTGCAGCTGGTGCAGAGTCTGCCGGACATATACTTACCGCTACAGATAACAGAAATATTGAATTTTTGGATGTATTAATAGAAACTGAACAAAAAAATGTAATTGCACATACTGTAGTCCAGAGATATCTTCAGGTAAAAAATAGGTAACTTCCTTACTTAAGCAAAACTTGGGGTGGCATAGATATGATGAGATTTACTGTTTTATTTGTTCACAGGAACTCTGGAGAGGAAGTCTCAAATGGAGTGGCGTCAAAATTATGTTCCTTTTTTTTTCGTTCATAGTATGTCCGCCAGTTTGGATGGTGTTCTCTCTTCCATTAGGTCATAAATACAATAAGATTCCAATTATTAAGTTCATGTCATATTTAACTTCACACATTTATCTCATGGTATTATTATCTTTAGTAGCGATAACACCTATTTATACGTCTATTTTTAGAGATAGTTTAATACCAAGATGGTATGAATGGATGTTGCTAATTGTTCTAAGTGGTCTCCTACTATTTGAATTAACAAATCCTAGTGACAAATCAGGATTAGGGTGGATTAAGATTGCCGTACTATTACTAGGCATGATAGGGGTTGCAACACATGTTGTTGGTTGGATATTCGTCCAGCAGAAATACTGGCCAACTTTAATGTACTGTAGAAATCAATGCTTTGCGTTGTCGTTTCTATTGGCGTGTGTCCAAATATTAGATTTCTTATCATTCCACCACCTCTTTGGTCCATGGGCCATTATAATCGGCGATCTAATGAAGGATCTTGGACGATTTCTTGCTGTGTTAGCAATATTTGTGTTTGGTTTCTCTATGCACATAGTAGCACTAAATCAACCATTCAAGAATATAAATAAATCAGAAGACAACAAATATGCAAGAAATGCCAGAAAAAAACTATTCTTCGACGGTAAGTGTCACTCCATTGTATAATATTTGCCTTACCATTGATACGCATATCATCATAATAAGTCATTTAGCTAAATTACGTATAGTTATTCATTTAATTCTTAACGTCTACTTCTTACCGTGGTAGAAAATCTACGACCAAAACGGCAAGCGTCTGACGATTCGTACAGGCAGAAACAGGGATCAATAGGGCGTAAGTCCTCATAGTCGGTTAATAAAAAGTCCACTAATTTCATTTTCCACATGATGATCACATTACCCTCTCGATGTGCTTGTTTTACTTGTCTTTTATTACTAATGATACTTGCATCTGCATCCGCTTGCAAGCTTCAGTGTATAGCACATCGAGAATGTTATCATCGTTGGCATAAATGATTATATTACATTTCATTAGATAATTGTTGCTCACAATGAGAATGTGGAATGTTTAGGTCTCTGTAATATACAAACGACACTTCTTGCCATAATGTGTAATTTTTATTTTCTAATTATGGCACTTGTAAGTGATTCGATCAATTGATGTACAATTTAAGAACACAATGCATTTTCTGCATCGCATCAACACCCTTGGCTTTATGAAGATGGTGGTTTCCAGATGTGGACACAGAACATGCATTGCGATTGCGAGTCACTGTACTAGTGTTAGTGGAATGAGTGGCCGACTTCACCGCATTTGATGGAGCAAGTTTATTTGCGCATGCGCCGCGGCTGGCTTATGTCCTGCGTTTGTTCACCGATGCAGAGGTACTTACCACTTTTTGTTTCGGATATGTTTGGCTGTTTGTCGTCATTGTGGCGTTTGCCCATGCTCTCGATGTTGCAACACTCTCTAGACCTTAGAGGACGGGGTGGATTGATGCAGTGGTATAATGAGTGCTAAATTAGAAACAATTTTGAAACACCTAAACAAAACTCACATACATTGTACAAATAAGAAAATTTTATGGATACACATAGGTACACTTATTTATACCAATGTACAAAACTAAACACATACATCAATCTGTCTCTCCCACACTTTTGGTGTCTTTAGTCGTCGTAGATCTTTAGTTTATTGGTAAGATTGATGCAAGAGTAATTACACTTGTCATAACAGTTGTAAACAACTACATATATTATCTATTTTACTAACATATACAATAGGCTTAAAACATACCCTGCATCAACCTACCCCAATATCTGCCGTGTCGAGTGAAAAGAATGTGGTCCATGTGTCGTATTGTCTTCTAGCGACGTTGTCACCGTACGAGGCGTTGGAGAGACTGTTCTTGGCCATTTTTGGACAGATAACTCTCTCAGACCTGAACTACCTATCCAACGTGCGCCCGCCATGGACTCAGAATCTATTCAAGTTCGTCTTTGGTGCTTACTTGCTGATGTCGGTCGTGGTGCTCATGTCAATCCTCATTGCGATGATGTCGAACACTTACCAACGCATACAGGTAACTTGTCGCCCAGAACTCTAATCTTTTGTTCACAGTTACTATGAACCCACTGCATTCCTTCGAGTTGCTCTTCTTTGCGGTATTTGGACAGACGACAACTGATCAAACAAGAGTACATCGTAACGAAGTTGGCGTGCAGCCAGAATGGACGAATTATTTGTTCAAAATTGTATTTGGCATTTACATGCTTGTATCAGTAGTAGTATTGATCAACCTGCTCATCGCTATGATGTCAGACACCTATCAAAGGATTCAGGTAACATTTACTAGATTAACAACGTACACGGGACTGCCGTACATAAACTGTGGACTACCTCTTTATAGTCTTCTGTGTAGTAAGCCAAATAAGTAATCTTTAAAAATATAATATATAGGGATACAGTTTTCAATTTCTAAAATTACAATAGTTTCTTAATGTGGGATAAAGTAATAATTGGCTATAGATGAATATTTAATACTTAATTGAATACTAAAAATACACACAGGGGAAGCTCAGTGTACATGTAAAAGAAAGTAAATAAGAAAACAAGTGACATAGAATTCTCTTTCCTTCTCTTTCTCTCTCTTTTTCTTTTTTCTCTCTCTCCCTCTCTCTCTCTCATTAATTTTGAAATGTATCTAAGCATATTAGTATTAAGAATTTTAACGGTGACTGAATTTTCAGTTACAAACAAGGAAAATTATAGGGCCTAAAGTTTTCAAAA
Organism: Hypercompe scribonia; assembly: GCA_949316085.1. Classification (NCBI taxonomy): domain Eukaryota; kingdom Metazoa; phylum Arthropoda; class Insecta; order Lepidoptera; family Erebidae; genus Hypercompe; species Hypercompe scribonia. The sequence goes on from OX438974.1 coordinate 20,411,897, forward strand.
GCCTTTCTCCGATAGAGATATAGATAATCAGAACTCTTCGGTTAGTTACCTGAATAGGGGTTATCACAAATTTACAACCGTATTTTTTACATATTTCAGGCACAATCTGATATTGAATGGAAATATGGATTGTCAAAGTTGATTCGTAACATGCATCGTACGAACACCGCACCTTCTCCACTGAATTTAGTTACAACTTGGCTCATGTGGCTTATTGCCAGGTGCAAGGTAAAAAAGCAACTCACTCGCGTCATATACTTGGCTTAGAACTACGTTTCTCCTCTATATATAAATGTTATTATCATGCAGGATCGACTAAGTAAGAAGAAACGACCGAGCTTAGTGCATATGATTGGATTGCAGAGACAAGATCAGATGAGCGCCCGATCCAAAGCTGGAGTCAAATGGTTATCTAAGGTCAAACGTGGACAGGTTGTACCCAAAGGTAATATATTTATCATCTGTAATTATCTAAATATTAAAAATAATCTAGACTATTCTATTCATTATATTATTGATTTTATGTTCCAGATTCGACGCGTCTATCTGTAGTCCACCTGAGTCCTTTAGGATCCCAATTAAGCTTTAGCAATGCTACTAAGATAGAAAACGTCGTTGATTGGGAAATAATTGCCAAGAAATACAGGGCCCTCATGAGAGCTGAACCAGAAGAACCGATCAATATAGAAAATGAAGAAGATACCGCTGATAACGTTTCAGAAGTAGTGCCTAATAATATATCGAATGCTCCACCTTGAAATCTACAATAAAAAATTATGGAGTAAGTTGCATACAATACTGTAATAAATTAAGATTTGAATCCTAAACAGGATTAGAGAAAGTCAGAGTTGAAAATGGGTCTAAAGTGAAGTTTTTAGATATCAAAGTCTATAATTTGAACGATACTGAACGAGTGACTGGTTAACAGGAATTTGTAAATAGTAGCAATAAGCTTAAAATACTTTTGACATTTTTTTTCCGACAAAACGAAACTAAAAATGTGCGCAACATGAAATGCGGGTAACTACGGGTGTTGTACTATAGCAACGTTTTATTTTTATTGAATCCGTTAATGTATGATTTAATAGTGTGATATTTTATTTGGTAAGTAATTTTATAAAAAAACATGTGTGCTAAATACTTTGTTAGCCTCAATTCCTAGCAATTACAAGTATCGTGCCAGTTGTAATTTAGTATAATTTGCATGATTATCAGTTTTATTTGTGTAGTTAAGTATTTATTTCTCTTTAATATTATGGAAAAAGGACATTCAACTTTTTCAAATTAACGAACTAAAATTTTCTAACTAAATTAATTGAATTTACTGTAGGTATTTGTACAGAATACTAATTATAAAAATTGTAAATAGGTATAAACGTAGTCGTATTTATTGGGGAATCGAATGTTTTAAGTTAAACGTTTTATTTTTCATTACCTTGCTTTAGTAAAATAGTGAATTCGTCTTACTCTAGATGGAATTCAACTTTGTAAGTTGTTGTACAATCATAAACTCATAATGACATTACGAATTAGCTAAGATAAGAACAGGGGATGTTATTTTTCCAGTTGTTTAGAATTAAGAGTAATTTAATACTAGTCATATTTTTTTATAAATAAACGTGTTGTGTATTTGTGTAACTGTATTGTTTTAAATAAATCAGTGCATTTTTGGGTACGTGTTTATATTTCAAATTATACTAAATTAATGGAAACAAAATGGTTGTGGTATAGCTCCCGTTCAGCGGGACTGGTATCGGACTATGGCTGTCCCACAATTTATGTAATAAAACACTCATTTTAAAGTGTTTTAATTAAAACTAAAGCTATAATACAATAACAGAAAACCACAGCCAAATAGCACAGCGTTTTTCGGCAGTGCTGTGTTCCTATGGTAAGTAAGGTATCCAGAGCTCTAGAGGATTTGCTGTTTTGACAACGGGGGACTAGTGGTGCTTATAATACTGCTACTGGCTCGTGTGGGCGCGGGATGTGGGCGCGGTGGTCAGGAAGACCCGCTGAAACGGTTGTCCGCTGGCCGCCCGCAGGATAGATGGGTTCCCGAACCCAGGGATCACTGCAACCTCCACCCTGGGAGGCCGAACCGCCAGCCTGCGAAAAATCCCTGCAGTAGTAGTCGTGCCGGAGGAGGAGACCGGAGTGGAACCCGGTTGCTGCTGCAGGAGGGGAGCGGAGGCCCTTTCGTACGCTGCGCCGACAAATCGTACTACCCGCATCAGCCATGTGCGGATTGGCACCGCCCCATTGTCCCCTTAGCTGTCAACACAGTAAATCCTCACAAACCAATTGAACCCCCCAAAAAAAATGACAAAGAAAAATAGAAAAAGAGTATCTACAGCGGCATCCTCTTCCACGTATATGGACTTCTGCAATATCAGGGGACTTCACTCCAACCTGAACGCAGTCCACCTTCATCTGGAGATTGCGCAGCCGACCCTCTTATTTCTTAAGGAGACACAGATATCCTGTCCGGCCGATACATCATACCTACACTACCCCGGCTACAAACTGGAACACAAATTCCTGAGACGTGCCGGTGTACGCATGTACATCCGGGAGGATATCTGCTGTCGCCGTCTTCATTTTTATGAAGACAGGCACCTGTCAGTAATGTGGGTGCGCGTAGACTACGGAGGTCAGACTCGAATCTATGCGTGCCTATACAGGTCTCATAGCGGTGACAAGGAGACTAGAGCACTCTTTGAGCACCTGCAAGTGACGACTGACAAAGTTCTTGAGCAGTACCCTCGTGCTGAGTTGGTGATTTTAGGAGATTTTAATGCCCACCACTGTGAGTGGCTAAATTCTCGATCCACCGACTTTGCGGGAAGGTCTACTCATGAATTTGCTCTGGCCCATGGCCTCTCACAACTGGTACATTCCCCAACAAGAATACCTGATATTGAGAGCCATGCGCACTCTTTGCTGGACCTTCTGCTGACGACGCGTCCGGACGACTACACTATCACAGTGGACGCACCTCTCGGCTCATCTGACCACTGCCTCGTCCGGACCGTAGTCCCATGCGCGCGGCATATTCCACCTCGCCCAGCCGATTTGCGCCGCATGTGGCAATATAAATCAGCAGACTGGGATGGATTGCGTGAATTCTACGCATCGTACCCGTGGAGGCTTTGCTTCGCGTCAGAAGACTCCGATCCCTGCGCAGCCGCTGTCACTGAGACGATCCTGGTGGGTATGGAGTATTTTATTCCTAACTCATCAGTAGCTGCGGGAAAAAAAAAGCGACCGTGGTTTAACCGGCTCTGCAAGGAAGCCAGACTAGTCAAGCAGACTGCCTACAGGGCTTGGACCACGGCCCGTGCTAATAAGGATCCGAACATCTCTGATGTGAGACGCAAACTAAATGCTGCCTCGAGGTCCAGCAAAAAGACAATTGCCAGAGCCAAATTCGATTTCATCGGCGGGATGGGTGAGCGACTTACGGGCTACCCCTCTGGGAGTCGTGCCTTTTGGTCTCTTGCTAAGGCGGCCGAGGGAAACTTTTGCCAGTCGTCTTTACCACCATTGCGAAATGCCGATGGTAACTTGGCCCACAGCGCCAAAGAGAAAGCCGACCTACTTGGGCAACTCTTTGCCTCAAACTCGACCATGAACGAGGATGGAAGTGCGGTACCGCCTACTAACCCGCCGTGCCAACACTCTTTGCCGGAAATACACATTTCGCAAAGAGAAATGCGGCGGGAACTAAACTGTCTAGACGTTCATAAGTCGAGTGGGCCAGACGGCATACCTGCAGTGGTGCTCAAGCAGTGTGCTCCTGAGTTGTGCCCTGTACTAATGCGACTTTTCGCGCTTTCCTACCGCAAAAGGCAAGTGTCGTCTTCGTGGAAGACTGCCCATGTGCATCCAGTGCCAAAAAAGGGTGATAGATCGGACCCATCGAATTACAGGCCTATAGCTATGACTACCCTTCTCTCTAAGGTGATGGAGCGTGTAATCAACACACGACTCCTCAGTTACCTAGAGGAGCACGATTTGATCAGCGACCGCCAGTATGGTTTCCGCCGCGGTCGCTCGACTGGTGATCTTCTAGTGTATCTCACTCACCGGTGGGCTTCAGCCATTGAGAGTCAAGGTGAGGCTTCGGCAGTTAGCCTGGATATAGCAAAGGCGTTCGATCGGGTCTGGCACAGGGGTCTTCTATCGAAGTTACCATCCTACGGCCTGCCCGAGGGTTTGTGCAAGTGGGTGGCTAGCTTTTTGTCCGGCAGACGCATAAAAGCCGTCGTCGACGGTAGCTGTTCCGAAAGCATGGACATAAACGCTGGTGTCCCGCAAGGCTCCGTGCTATCTGCAACGCTGTTCTTGCTGCATATCAATATGCTGTCCACGGATGGTATCCATTATTATGCGGACAACAGTACTGGAGATGCGTATTACACGGGCCGAGCTAACATCCCTCGTACCGTTGTAGTAGAAAGTCGCGAACAACTTGTGTCTCAAATCGAGAGCACCTTACACAGAGTCTCCGATTGGGGTCGGGATAACCTGGTCCAATTTAACCCCTCTAAGACACAAGTGTGTGCGTTTACCGCTAAGAAAACCCCGTTCACTGTGGTTCCACAATTCCAGAATACACCCCTTACCATCTCACAGAGTATTGAAATCCTCGGTGTCGACATCTCCAGTGACGTCCAATTTCGAGCTTATTTGGAAGAGAAGGTCAAGCTGGCATCAAAAAAGCTTGGTGTTCTGAATAGAGCCAGCTTGAGCCTTTCGATTCAGTTCAGAGACGTGCTGTGAGAATAGTCGACGATCCTGATCTCACAGACGGTATCGAGCCACTAAGTCTTAAGAGAGACTTTGCCTCCTTGTCTGTGCTCTATCGTCTCTACAATGGGCTGTGTTCTGAAGAATTGTTTGATATGATGCCCACAGCCACTTTCTATAATCGCACCGCTCGCCATCGTCAGGGAGCTCATCCACATACATTGGAACCTAAATGGTCGCGCACAGTGCGGTTTCAGAGAAATTTTCTCCCGCGAACAATCCCGTTATGGAATGAGCTCCCTGTTGAGGTTTTCCCTGGAAACTACAGTATGGAGCTCTTCAAGAAGGGGGTAAATAGGTCTTTAAAGGGTCGGCAACGCGCACGTGATGCCCCTGGTGCCGCAGGCCTTCATAGGCTGCGGTAACCGCTTACCATCAGGCGGGCCGTATGCTTATTTGCCACCGTCGTGGTATAAAAAAAAAACAAAAAAATAAAACACCGCCTCTGGTTGAGAAAATACTTAAAAGACTCGTATTTTTAGGCGAGTATAAATATCATTTTAAAAAACTTAGAATGTTAAATCTCGTTTAATAAATACTCGGATGAGGTAAGAAGTGAACCTATTTTTGCGAACCCCTTAAACCCCCCCCCGTGAACCCCTTAAAAGGCGAAGAAACGATAAAATGTCACCTTATAGTGAAAGACACTTGTATCCAGGGAGAAGTAGGGTTAAGTACATTTAGGCACCGGTAACCTCACTCACTCCAAGGTTTTATAGTTCTCAGAATAAAGATAAATGCCAAGTGCAGAACAGTAAACAACATCTGAGCAAATAATGTTTAACAATTTCAGTTTTCTTCAGTGTCTAGCGACAAAGAACATGTGTTGTTTATGAATACTATTATTAACACTGTAGCACTATATCAAAGTCGACTGTTCAATAGACATCTTAGTGACTGGTCGATTATTTTATCGAAGAAAAGAAAACAGAAAACCTGTTTTTGAAGTTGACAACGGTTTACATATTAAAAAGTAGGTAAACATTTACATATGAAATAAATATTCTTTATACAAACAATTTTTATTGTTAAAAACCTATTTCTAAATAAGGACCCGTTATAAAGTATACTTATAAAATTTATTTAATTTTCAATAATAGATATCCTTTTTCTTTTTTCTGCACTGTGCGGAAATCCCCCCAGATAACACCTACTGGTGGTTACGTCAGACTCGAACCAACTGAAAACCACACGCCGTCTCATGAACAAGTAGCCAGGGAACCGAACAAGGTGTACTCTAGAAAGGAAATCCTTGTAACCCGGACGTACCTCGGGTCACTCTGTTCGGCTTCTTGATCTCTCTGTTCTCTTCTTCTGACCCCAAAAGAGTATGTCCTCCGTAGCACGTCGCGCTACAATCCTGGCCTGCTTCTGTTAAGGTGACGGATGGCCTCTTCTGTCACCCCCAGGTTTGCGCTTATGGAGGACGGAGATTGTTCTGCGATCTCTGGGCCCGACTCGTCTGCGATACCGGGCCCATTCCCGGGCCTGGCGAACTGGAAGACTTTTAAACTTCTCCCGGTCCCGCTCCAATATCTCCTTTCCAAGTATAACTTGGTCGCAGAAGAAGACAACATAATTCCACGTGCTCTCGCTCCGTAACATGGCCGTAATATGCTACCGAGCGAGAGAATTTCCACTCCGATGGCCATCATCAATGGTAGAAATCCTCATATAATTACAAACTTTGCACCATTAACTGGAAATGAAACGTATATTCAGCCAAGTTATTCAGCTGGATATCGGATGTTTAACATGTCTCTTTAAGCCACTTTTTTGTGATAAATAGATATGACCAATAATTAATGTAATTATAATATCGTACCAAATTTTACAAACGTCCGTCTGATCCTAAACTCGACGGAGGCTCTGGTAAAGTAATCAAACTTACATTATATTACGAGTACGTTTCTAAATATAATACTATATCTATACTAATATTATAAAGCTGAATAGTCTGTTTGGTTTAAAATTATTGATCCAATTTGAAATATTCTTTCAGTGTTAGATAGCCCAGAAATTAAGGAAGGCTACGGGTGATATATCATCACGCTAAGACCAAAAAGAGCTGAGTATTAATAGAAAATGTTGCGAAAACGGGGGCAAATTATTCCTTTTTAACCAACTTCAAAAAAGGAGAGAGTTCTATGTTTAATTGTAGATGTTGTTCTTTTTTAGTCTGTTCGCCGATTACTCCGTCCATTGTGCGGTACTCCTGAAGTAGTCCCAATACCATCATATCAGTATCTGATGATGAGATTCCAAGGAAATTAAGGTCAATCTTCAAATTTTATAGGCACGTGTTATGTGTTTCATATATTTTTTAAAATCATTCTACTATTTGCGTCTTGTAGTCATCATCTTATGTTGATGAGCAGAAGGAGGAAGATACAACTTCTTAATGTTTAGGAGTTTAAATATAATTCTTTAAATATTATTTGTACGTATATTACTTTTAGTTATATTCTTTCAAGTTATTCAGGAGAGCTGATGATAGAAAGTACCTCTTCTTAAGTTATAAGAGCTCCAGGATAATTCATTTAATTTCATAAGTATGCATAGACCTTTAGTTGAATATTTTCAAGTTATTCAAGGGAGTTAGTGGTAGACTCATTAACAGTTAGAGTTAGAGGATAATTCTTTCAATATCATACGCTAAGGTTCACATGAGCTGGTGATGAAAAGCAAAACGGTTAGGGGTTATTTAAGGATGATTCTTGACGTAGCAAATACACGAATAGACCCTTAGTGGTATTCTTTCAAGTTGTTTACTGATCTGATAAATCAGGTTAAGAGTTAGACGATACTAACAGCGGTTCTCGGATAACAACTGTATCCGAATCCCTCTTATCTCAGACGTCGAGTGGCACACCGTGTGGTTTTAGTAGGTCCGATTCCGACACACCACCCCGCCACAAACCCCGGTAGAGTGACGGCACAGGGGAGTTTTTACAAAAAAAAAGAGTTAGATGATTTACATTTATTCATACTGCATGAGCGACACAACTGACTAAATATTGGTTAAACTTAAATTGATCTTGACTCATCACACAACTATAATATCCATGAAAACATCTCTTTGAAATAAAAATGTAGGATCCAAATAAAGATATTTACCCATTCCACCGCATTCAGAGGAAACAAACGTGCAGAAGGATGTATTGTTGATGTCAATACTAACAAATTGTTTCAGTCGAGGCAGTGTGTGGTATCAGAAGAGCAAAATGGCTTAAAATTGATGATAGCAATGAAAATTGAAAGAAATCTGCTAAGAAAGTTGTTATTGTAATATTTTATTCGTAAACACATTTATTTGTTAATATTTTCGATTGTTTACTTCGTTTGAATAACCATCGGGTTGTTGAAAAATAAGTTAAACATATAAGATACAGCCGCTTGGCCGGGGCAGGGTATCCATAAGTCTAAAAGTTATTGTCTGTTAATAGTGAAAATAATAAATATTTTTCGATTTGCATTTAACTTATAATAAAACAGTTTTAAATGACAACTCTTGCACTAATGATTTAAATATTTAGGTTTAGTTATTCATTAAAATCGTTGTCAAAGACGTGCCGTAGCGATGTTTTAAAATATTACAAAACTATGTGCCTCCGCTAGTGGTATTCATAGACTTACGGGTACAAGGGTACATGTAAGTCTAGTATCCTGCTACGTAGTAGTTTTATTTGATTTTAGTCCCAATAACTCGTCTCTAGATTACCTCTTTCTTGCTTTCTTTAAATATTACTCTAGGTAATGTTATGTTAAATATATACACTACTATTTTTGTCCATTATAGTCTATTATTATTTGTATTACAGTTCTGAAAGATTGAAGAATTGTTGTCAAAGAAATCATGAACCGCAATATTCGATCATCAATATAATTTCCTTATATTTACAAATTAATTTCATTTATACATTTTATGTAGACATACGTTACAACGATTATAATTATTGACAAAAGAGTGAATTTTAAAAATCACAACACCGTGGTAAAGGACCTAACTACGAACTTTGCAACAACATCTGAAAATAAACAGCTATTATGTGTATATTTGTTTTTTACTTTGTTTTAGAGACTTACACTTAAATTTAGTTATAAAGAAATAAATACCTTGTAATAAACAAGAATAGTTTTATAATTTCAGGGTTTTACGGAGAAGGTTATTGAGAATTGAGTTAAACCCATACAAAGTTGTTTCACGTTAAAAAGTATGAAACGTCAAACGGTACCTTTTAGATTATATAGATCACAACTTAGTTTTTTTATTTCACAGGAGCGAAGACGTGAAAAGAAACAAGTGTTAACAGCCTTTTCTGTTATGCTATAAAAGAGGCTAGCTCTAGGGAGTACATGCTGAATAAACATTCTATGAGAATAAAACAAATTTATATGGAGTTGTATATAATTTCTATTGCGTTTCTTTGTTTGTCGCTATGGCTACAAAAGGATATTGTTTTGATAAACATCAAAGAACATGTTTGTTTAACGACTTATATAAAAATGCGTTTGAAATCTTACACCAGTACAGATAAGGAGCTATTGGTCCTTGTACAACTCTACTTTTCTTTGGATATAAAGAAAAAGAGAAAATGTGGTTCATTTGGAAAATAACTATCGCGGTTATGAGTAAGTAAATCTTATTTTTAAATTCGGATACAAAAAAAACGACTTTTCTGATTTCAAATTTTGTACGAACTTTTTATTTTATGTAATTTAATTTATATTTTTTTTTAAATGTACAAAACAAGCTTTTTTACATTGCTTGTTGTGACTCTATGTTCGTTTAAATTCATTCACTTAGCTATACTAGAGATATTTACATACACCTAATCAAAATCTCTGTCTACGTCCCTAAGAAGGATCTTGAAAGCTGCACTAGCGTCTGATGAACCTTTTTTACCTTTCCTTTTTTATTTATAAAAGAAAAATACATGTCTCTTAAATATCGATCTACAAGGTAGTATACCCATGTTAATTTCGACACGAACGGGTCGGCTTGACCGGGGCAATAGAACCCTCTTACTGAAGATAAACCTAAAGCAACAGCATCCGTGCTGTCGTATTTCGTTGATGAGTGCTCGACCGGAGACCCATTGATGCAGGGGTGACAGTTATTGTAATAAGCGCATGGATCTTACACTGCCACAAGGACTGTCATACCTTTTACGTCTCCAAGCGAGGCGTGAAAATCTCACTAGGTTGCCATAGTATGGGTCACCATATTGCATTGTCTGCATTCGCAATGAGCATGGTGACCACAACTCTTGGATTCTACTCATGCTTTTCATCTGGCAGAGTAGAATTACTTTGGTAGGCTTTTAAAATAAAAAATCTAATGTCGATTATCTTTACACAACATAATTAAATAATGAATTATTTATTTTTATGTACATATGTATCAATGCATAAACATCAGAGTTCAAATAAAAAAAAAATTGAGGAGTATGATCTTCTTAACTTACTTTATAGTAAGGAAGATGGGAGTAGATCGACAGGATTGTGTTAAAAACTTACACGTTAATTTAATTTTATATTGTGTAAGATGGAATCAGTAGTCTCTGTGTAGTTTGGAGTATTGCCGCTAGATGACGCTAAATTACATTAACGCCATAAGTCGACGTATTACACGACACAAATTATAATCCTATGCACAAAGAAATTCTTACAAACTACTATAATGTATGTTTTTTTTAGTGGTAACTCATACAACGCAAGCTGCAAGTATTACATGCTACAGGGGGTATGTATACAAATATTTGATTACACATTCTAAATTAAAAATATTTTTTTGTTACGTTTCAGCTAATATTACGACTTCTACCCCAGTGGTATGTACATTTATGAAACAGTATGTAATGATCTGTTGCTGGATATGGGCCTCTTTTTAAAAACGAAGTTTTGGCTGGTAGGCCAAAACTTCGTTTGGCTGCTACACTGGTCAGATGAATTGGTACCCATAGGATTTGTTTCAACTTTCCTTTGTCTTTGCAGTTGTCCTGCGTTCTGTTGTCAGCTTGCGCCTCGCCCTTATATTAGTATTAAAACAAAAGAACACAGATTGAGTAGCTATTAACGATAACCGATATTTCATTTTATTTTGTACAACATTTCTTGGAAAATTCATTTCCTGAGAGGATATTTTACTCTATGTAATAATAATAATTTCACACATGTCACATGTGCCAGCTTAGTCCTAAACTAGGCAGAACCAATACTATAATACCGATACGTTAACACAAATATCTTTTGTTTTGCGGATGATAATGTGTGGCGTGGTTTTTTATCATCAAATTATTCGTCTGCCCGTTTTCACCCTACACCATAATTTCTAAATATATTTAATAATTGTAATTTGTGTAACATTTCAGTTCAATAACAAATTTTAGAAAGCTGCCTCTTACTGATATTGAAAGTCTCTTGAACACCACCTTCTTGCCAGCAGACTGCAAATTGACCCTCTTTATCCCTGGACTCGAAGAATTATTTTCTACAGATATTATAAAAGTCCTATCAAATTTAATTCCACAAACCGACGATAAATGCTTTTGTTTACTAAATTGGAAGGTTGGACTTAGTGGTGGTATTGGTGACCTTCTCGATGATGTGAAATATCCTGCACAACCCCTAGAACATATTTTTGATCCTATTTTGGGTTCAGGACTGAATCCAGTAGCTATCATAACTGAGGTAAATTTTCCCATAAACAAATACTTACTGAATATGTACAAATCCAGTCAATAATATACTGAATCTTATTTTTCAGTTTATTAATGATTTCCTTGATGGCTTCGAAACATTGAAGAATAATGGCTTGAACTTGGTTGATCTTCACCTGATAGGATATACAGAGGGCGCTGTCGTTGCTGGACTTGCAGGTCGGGCCTTAAACGACTTAAATTTACCAATTGATCGGTAAGTAAGAATAGAGTCACCAAAAGTGCATTAACGATATTAGTGACCCGTTGTCAACTCTTCTATTGCAACAAACATAAAATTTGTGATTTTCTACGTTCTACTCTAAAATAAAATTTAAGAGTATTGAAAAGCTTACCGATTTTTCCTCTTAAGCTTGTCCACAATAATTAATTTATCATTTCCAGGATCACCGGACTGAATCCTGTAGAAGTACTCACAATAGACGGTCTGCAAGCGGGAGATGCCAAAACGGTGGTCTGCATCCACACAAGTGAAGATCTCTTGAGCACCGACTCGGCTAACTGTGACATTGACTTTTTCGTTAATGAGGGTTGCAATATTCAACCTGGCTGTTCTACAAGTATCCTTCCAATACTTGATCCAGGTATGATGTTTACATTAACACTTCTATATTCCCGATATTTTCCATAACAAACTAAGTCTTTATTATATAACGTAGACAGACGAAAGTCAGACTTCATAATATTGCTAAAATTCACAAACGAAATCATGTCACGTGACTGACGATCACGTTAAGACTATGATGTTGTCGTTTGGACAGTACAAATGATTTTTTCTGTCTCTTTCTATCTTGCTCATCTTACAAATTCTACCTTTATACACATCACAAACGAATACAAGTAACGTATTGTAAAATTTTTGCACCATATTTAAATATATTTCACTGTACTGATGCGTAGTGGTTTAAGCAGCTGCCACGCCATTGTGGGTTCAAACTCACTCGGGATAACATTTTGTATATATTATTCCTAATGCAAGAGTTGTCTTTTAAGAAACAAAAATATATTCAAGTTAATAATATTTACATTTTTTCCCCTGCCACTATGAACCCGGGTCCTTGAAACGAGGCGTGAAAAAGCATCTCACTAGGACACCGCAATGTGGGTCGTCATACTGCATTGTCTGCATTCACAAAGAGTATGGCGACTGCCTTTCTTGAATTCTATTCATGCTTTCTATCAAGCAGAGTATTGTCCTTTGGTAGGACTAGGACAAAAAAAGAACGTATAATAATATAAATACTTTAACATAGGAAAGTGAAACACAGAGGACATACATAAATATATTTGTATTAATTGCACACAAAAACTGCAACAATAACATAAGAACTTTGAGGCACTTAATAAATATTATTTTTAACAGGTTTATGCAGTCTCCAACGAGCACTATTGCTCTATACTGAAGCTACAGACAATCCAAACAGTCTACCGGGCAGAAAAGCTTCGAACTATCATAAATGGACACAACTCAGTGGCATTCCACCTTCTAATGAAACAAATTATATAGGACCAAATCTAAAACCAAGGTAAACCTAAGCAATTTATTTATTTAATTACATTTCATGGTTATTCAAACGAAAAACTCTTGTATACATGTATATAATCTGAATCTCGGCAAGAGCTAAAACGATTTTCATGAAATGTTAGTTTGTGGGTGGGCTTCGGGATGCTAAACCCATTGGTTTGAAACCTAGCTACATTTAGCTAGGTTTCATTCTTAGAAAACATTGTTTTATTCGGGTGTTCGAGCAAAAAAAGTTTGTCTAAAATGCCCGTTTTGACACTTATCTATGTGACAAAATTAGGGATGGAACCAAAAGAAGTTGGTAAATTGCGATTCGAGTATCACACAATCATACCGAGCAAAACTCGGTTTCCAGGTAATAACATTCATGTTGAAATGTTGAATTCAATTATTTAAAGAGGATTAGGCAATCGGTATTTATCAATGTATTCATTTATTTATCAGGCAGTCTAAATCTACAAGGGTTATCGGTGGTGCATTTTTAGAAGCTTAGACTTACTTAGGTAGGAACGGAGAGCGAGGGAAATGAGTGTGCACCTGTGTTTGTGCACACACTTGTGCTCTATAATAACTCCTGTGTTGTTAGCTAGTCTCCATTACGACAATCGACTTGGAATACATCCCACTTAACACATATCGCTGGTGAGACGACAATACACGGCAACTCCTACTATTCCTCCTACTATTCGAAAAACAAAATCGTGTCAACTTGTTGTTAAAAATAAATTGACACTTTTTTTATCTTCTCTTGTACGTAAAATACTTACCTTTTTTTTACTTTTCAGCCTCAAGGGATCCTTCTTTTTGTGTACATCTTCAAGTCCTCCATACGGCAAAGGTATCCGGGGCTGTAAACCATCCAGTTGCTTGTGCCTTTAAACATATTGTTCAAATGGTTTTGTTAAATTTTATCGCATAGAACAACAGATATAATTGTAGCAGTATTATTAAAATCACCACGAAAGTTTCCACGAGCTGAAGTGAACCAATTTGGAGGTGTAATGCATTGATTTATTTGCCATCATGAATTTTATGCGGATAACCTATAACATCTGACACCCACCTAATTGAACTGTGAATAAAGAAGACTAAAGCACTATGTGGACTATGTGTCTATATCAGTCGCACTCAATCCAATTTTATCTGTCAAGTACCGCCCCTTTAGATATTTATACACTACAATTTTGTATTTCGATTGCGCTAACAAAATCAATAAATTGACACTTTGATACTACTATGTAGGTTTGTATTATTTAATCCCCTTTTTTTTGCGCTGTGCGGAAATGCCCACGGATACCACTGAAGGCTGGTTATGTCGGACTCGAACCGACCAAAAACCCCTAAAACACATACAACACTGTCATATAGATAAAGTTAAAATATTTGAAGTATAACTATATCTTATATTACGGGCATAAACTTTTAAATTGCACTGTTTGACACTGAATTATTTATTTCACACACATATATTTTTTTTTACTCTTGTAGTGGAATAGGCGTTTTGTCCTCTATCTCACCTGATGGAAAGTGTAGATGAAGACGAAGGTGATACCCGCCCATCCAAAAGAAACCTGTTCACTTCTACTCTTAAAGGTTCCAGAGTTCAACTCATCAGGAAAAATAGACCCAGGCAGGTCGTTCCACATCTTGGCGACTCTCACCAAAAAAGAACTGTCAAACCGTTTAGTTCGACTTTTGGGTATGTCAACAACATGTGGATGAAAATTTTTGCTTGCGCCTAGTAGTCCGATAAAGGAATGGAGATGGCTCCATCAGTTCGAAAAGAGCCTTCGAGCACTCTCCAAAGTGTACCCGATAAAAAATCGATAACCTGGCAACACGACGACGATGCTCAAGGGTGTGTGGTCTGCTATTTGAGAGCTTTTTGTTATTAATTAACCTACGGGCTCTGCGGTCAACTGAGTCCAAGGCTTCCAGATGATATTGGGCTACACTGTCCAAGAAGTGACTACAGTACTCCATGTAGAACATGCAGGATCGAACTTGGGCCGTGTAAAGATTAAGCAGCTGTTCAGAGCTAAATTTTTTAATTGTATAAGGGCCAACTCATTTTCATCAGTACTGACATTGGAAAGTTCATCGGTTAAGTGTCAGACTAAAGCAGCACTGGGATCACAGAGGACGGATTCAAGTATCAGAGATTGCGAGTTATACAACTGGCTATAAAATTCTTCCACTTCTGAGATGACTCTGAGTGGAAACGAGGAACGACGAGAAGTATTTTAAATTACTCTCTTAAAGGCGCAAAATGGACGTTGAAAATTTATATAAAAACTATATTTTTGAAAATAGTGCTTTCAAACTCACAATAAATTTCAACTGATTACTATTAGTAAATTAAAAATAATGAGCTCGTCAAATCATTACATTGTCGCTGCCACTGGTAATGCAAGAATAATAGACCGGGCACTAAGTTGAGAGACCCAAAAATACCAGCCTTACTAAAATGTGCTAAACAAACAAGTAAGCACTCAACGTAATAATGGAAAAATTAGTGTTTTTCGATATCTATAGACTTTTAGATATAAGCAGTAGTTATGCCTTGATTGAGATCAGAAGCTTGCTAAACTGGAGTGCGATAACTTCAATGCGTTAATTTGCCAACATTGACACATGACGATGACATGATAATGAAGAAGATAATGGTTGACTGGCAGAAAATGCCTTAGTCATTAACTCCGCCGATGCATGTATTGATGAATAAAATTGTAAATAAATAAAATAAATAAATAAATGTCATATGTCTCTCATTATTTTAAATAAAAACAAAGGACAATTTAAAATCAAATCTTCTGTTTGACGTTTTTCTAACGTCATTTCATCATGTTTTTCCCCTTTTGAATGTATGGTGTTCAGTATACAGCTTTTTTTAAGTACCTGACAAAGTGACTCTACTCTGCCTGATAGAAAGCATGAGTAGAATGACATAAAAGGCATAACAGACATCGTAGCATTGTATTGCATACACTTACCACGACAGTTGTCACTCCTGCATCAATGGGTCTCGCACTCACCAACGAAATACGACAGCATGGATACTGTCGCTTTAGGTCGATCTTTTGTGGGAGGGTAGTACTGCCCCAGTCGAAGCGGCCCATTTATGCTGAAATTAAAATCCATTCTAACTGTAAAATATGCTAAGTCAGGAATAATTAACAGTCCCCAAAGAATTATTGTGTTTGAATTTTTATACATAAATAACATTGGCGAAATAAGCCTTGTCAAGCACTTACTCAGCAATTTCCCTATGAGCCGATGGTTGCCAACGTTCGATTTATTTATTCTTCAAAAATAGGAGTCACAAATATAAGCATCCTATAAGTATTGTGCATTTCCAAAACCAGAATTCAATTAAAATTTCGATAAAGTAGTACATGACACTGTTGGTGCGCTAATAGTATTTTCATAATTAAAACAACGTAACAGGCTGCATATTTAAAGGTCGTTGAAATAATTTTTAAAGAGATTAATAACTTGTGTATAGTTGTACTTTACAACCATTGTGCACAGAATTCCCGGTAACAGTTTTTCCGAGTTATAGGTGCACAACTCGACTCTGTTTGACATACTAATTATAATCCTACATCCATCAAGTACAAGTGACGTCTTTTTCTTTCGTTTGCCTTGTCGTCTTATCTACCTTATCTTAGGCTTATAGTCGCCACTTCCTTTTCTTTGTTTTTCTTTTGTGGTGAAAAACCTTGGCTCGTTGGAGAGCAGGTCGCGCTACCTAATACCACCAAATTTAGTTGATAAAATATAGGATTTTATTATATCTCTGGCCAACCGTTTAAGGACATTAATTTTAAATTTCACAGCAAAAACAACTCTCTGTATACGTATGGGTTAATTATTTAAATTATTTATACCTTTCCATTGCCGCTGTGGTGTCAATATAATAAGAATTTGTGTATGTAACATGATATTCACTTTTAGTTATTATACCTTAAATTGCTGCTGTTACAAATTATACCTTACTGTAACGCTATGCAAGCGTTAAAACAAGACATGTTGAAATGCATTATGAAGAGGATAATATCTTTTTTTTTAATTTGTAAGTGGCTTTATATTTACTACCGTAAACTACTAAATCTTATGATTCTTCTAACTTCTCCAGTAACGCTAAGTACTCGTGTAAGGGGCGAGTTTATGTCTCATTAGCATTGCTTGGGATTCGAAAATGAAACCATTTAATTGTAAATATATCTCCTTAGCCATTACGGCACACTCTCATTTGTTCATTTGAGATTGTTCTTAGGAAAACTGTTCACATGTTCAAGTAGACTTTAATGATGAGAAATGGTCGAACACAAAAATCTTTAACTGACATTGTAACCCCAAATAACAATGAATAGAACAGTGTTCTCTTCAATGCAACAAGTAATGAAAATAATGAGATGTAGATGGAGGTTTCATTCTGCCTAAATTGATCAGTGATGTAAGTCAATTCAACCCCAGCATACTCGCTTATTAGTTGCCCAGAGAGGTTATAACGGATATTTTTACAGGATCTGGACTAGTAACGTAGCTCTGATAAATTTAGATCCAACGCTTTAGTATTTCTATGAGCATCTAAAAGAAATGATGTCTTTACTGAATCACAAACCCCTGTATAAAGTAATGAACATTTGAGGAATTTTAATTATTTATTAGTTTTAAATGTCATTAGGAGGATCATGGAGGGAAACACAGTGTTTCCCTGCATGACATATTCGTTCAATGATTCCCATGATACTTTGGTCCTATTAGAAAATAACCTGCTGCAGTCGGAGAAGCACTATTTTAAGCAGCTCTGTGTGTTTCGCTATTTCTGTATTTTCTAAAGAATAGTCTCAAACAATTACAAGCGAACCAAAATTATTTCTGAAATACGATGGACTAAAATAGTGACTCTTCAAAAATATCAGGAAAATAACCATTGATAAAGGGCAACCCTCAATATTTTTTTCTTATGGTGTATTATATATAGTAAAACTTGATTGATGGCTCGTATTCCAAATAATAGGTAAGTGTAATTTCAATGATAAAATGCAAATTTAAAAGAAAGTCATACATAAGGTATTCTTCATTTTAACACTTGGTGAGAAAATTTTTCATATTTTAAATAACGTGAAGGTCAAAATAGTGAGTAATACGCGACACTTGAATAAATAAAATGATATTTCTGTTTGGTTGATCTAAATAACAAAGATCGTGCATTCTATAGCAAACATGACTGTAAATAAAAGAGACCTATATAACAGATGCTTTACAAACTACTTTGTCATTTCTGGTATTTCCGTTTCTACTATATAATTAGTTTATTGTTTCAGCGAAGAAAGAAAATTAAAAAATATGTTGTTCCTATGGACAATATTTTCCATATTAATTAGTAAGTTGAATTTATTATTACAACTCAAATTTATTATTATTTGTTTGCCTACAAATTCTTGTGATAGTCCTCAGTTTTTACAGATGTGAATCACCTAAATATCTAGGTGTTCTTTTTGGTATTTCGCTAAATCAGAAACCTCAACTTGAAAATTCATCACTGTACCTTCGAAAACTGATATTCATTTTTCAAAATTAAGAAACTCTGCTTTCACCTCTTAACATCATTGTATATCACTATAACAGTCACTCATCACATACTCGTATTGTATTATCACATAATGATGTGAAACAGAAATTCAAAAATATAAAAATGGTAGACCACCGACTAGAAAATAGTGGTTAAATCCCGAAAGACAGTAACCTCCTCACTATAAGGGCCGTGTCAAGAAGAACTGTCTTCGGTACCAGTCTCTTGAACTAAGCTTCTAACGTGAGCCTTTTAAGGTGTTAGTCGAGTCTCTTGGCTATCAGTCTGTGAGCATATATGACCACGACCTGTCTATGACAATAGATCGACCCCAATACAACGTAGCACGACCATTCTCGAGAACCGAGGCAAATTGCTGATGTATAATCGTGACTACTTGGTTGTGCAAATATTCATTGTCAGTAAGACGAAATTAACCAGAAATAATATGGCTGATGCCATGCCCCAGGACGGTGGTATGCCCCACAAATGTAAACCATACTATCTTTCAGGATATGTTTTCGATAGTTATTCGTCATGATAACTTCGTCCATAACACCACCTTCGGTTTCTCCGAAGAGATTACCATACCGTTGCCAAAACTTAGATGCTTTAAAATCTATACCAGACTCATTTAGGCTTTGATTAAATTGATCATGAAATTCTGCCCTTTTTTATCGTACTTCCCGTGAGATATAATTTGATAATCTTTCTGCAATCTATGACCTAACTACTCTAAACCCTCTAATAGAGTGCTGAGAAGGGTCATTTTATTCTTATTCATGAATTTAAATTTAACTAGATTCATCTGTCGCTGTTTCCTTATGTCTGTCTCTTTCTTTTAACCGGTGATGAAGACTAAATACTAGTAGAAAACTTGTTATAATCATCATCATCAGCTTAACGTAATCTAATACAGGACATATGTAGGTCGTTCTCGTTGCAAACTCAGAATATAAGTTATGTACATTATAGATTACAAGAAATAGTGGTCGATTTTTTTCGGAAAGACAACAATTCATCTTAAATCTTAAGTGTGGCTTAAGTTATTGAAGGTAACTTAAACAGTTGAAGTTTTAACCTTCTACCAGCCCCTCTTGCTTCTTAAATTCATCCCTATTTGATATTCTGCGAATGGAAGGCCCAAGAACATCTAACTTCGACTTCGAATTCAACGTAGAATATAGATAGATTATGGCGCGATTGGTTTATTTACGTTCGAAAGCGTTTCCCGGAAACGGACGTGTCCGAACGTTCAATTAGCAATTAGAATTTTCGGATATAAGCCAGTGACCAGTGGTAAGTAATATAAACAGGCGCATTGTCTACCGCAAAACATTTGGTCTATGTAAGTGATTAACCCAGCGACCCAGGTAATCAATAAAGAAGATTGCTTTGTATTATTTCAACGTTCTTAAGGATGTTTTAATAAAGTCTCTTTTAGTCGTCAGAATGTTTATTTTTCCAATTAAGTGAACCCTGACACGTTACAATATTTTGCGTAGAAAACGTTTACAGATCCTGGAATCGAACCCGATACCTCAAGCACAGCAGTCACATGCGGTACCACTAGGCCATCAAGGCAATTAGTGTATATAGAATGGTTAGAAATTAACAAACCTTTGTTGCAAAAGCACAACAGAAATTTTAAACTTTTTAAAAAAGATTACATAAATTTTTTTTGGCATATTATTATTATTTACGGCTAATATTTACGGCTCCGTAAGAAATTTTGAGTAATAAACATTTGTTTTTCAGTTTCACCTTACACCACTGACGCCGCTAGTCTTGTATGTTACAAGGGGTACGTACGTCAATATGTGACGATCAGTCATCATGAATTTTTCTGAAATAATAGTCTGAAAAATATATAATTAAATCTATAATCAACATTCTCAAATAAAATTTATTACTCTATTTCAGGTCAATAGCGGATTCTAAAGAACTATCGCTCAAGGAAAGTCCGCAATTTGTGAACACAGAGTACTTCCCAACTGGCTGCAAATTACACATCGTTATTCATGGATACTCAACTAATATCACTACAGATATCTTAAATATAGTATCAAGTTTGATTAAAAAATACGGTCCTGATAGATGTTACTGCGCACTTAATTGGGAGAAGGAAGCAAGTGGCTATATTGGCTCTATAACTAAACCCATTGAAGATATTCTCGGGCTGGCAGTGATCGGAATCGATTATTTTCCCGTTTCGGTTATAGCTGGTTCAGTGGTAATTATACTCATCACACCATCACTTCACACCAATAATAGACCACCGATAGACATGGATCACTTCTTAGAAAGGAGGTTTCAGCTTACCATTCTACACTAGCCATACTTGTTGGTATAGGATTTGTCTCCAGTTTTCCTTCCCTTTTACACGGGATGAACAGAGATCGTGGCACTCTATATTCTTAATCTATCATATTACGGACGTAATATTAATAATGTATTTATATATTATAAAATACACAACTACATAGCGCTTTCTAAACTAACTGAATTTTTATATTTTCTTCTTATTAACTTCAGTTTGTATAATTTTTGCTTTCTTAAAAGACCAAAAGTAGACTTACGCTTACAGTAAAAAAAATTATTCAGTTATCACGTTACCAATAATATTTTTAACGGATCAAATCCAAATTATAATATGCTTTTCCTTATCTAGGTTCATTTATTTACAACTAATGAAAAAAAAATTGTTACTACAATACTATTCATTAATTTCCGAACACACCTTACCATAAAACTAGGCTAATCATAGCTGAATTTTTCAGGTTGCGAATGATTTGTCTGATGCCTTGAAAGAAATGAATTCGCGTGGTTTCAACATAAGTACTCTTTACTTAATAGGACACTCAGAAGGTGCTCATCTTGCTGGAAATGTGGGCAAGAATTTGAAAAAGTCAGGAATCTTAATTTCCAGGTTAGTGCGAATTGAGATGGCTGTCAAAAAAAAAGAAATGTGACTATCTTGTCACTACAATCATTATTTATAAACGTTTTCTAAAATAAATAGGCAATTCTATACCACAAGTAGAATTTTTATTAGTACAATGTAATCGTTAAATGTCTTCTTGTAGTCTTTCGAAGATTAAATATCATTGTGCGTTAACTAATACATGAGTAGTAGAACCAGGCTGATCTCAGCACGAACGGGCCAGCTCGACTAGGGTGATACTACCCTCGCACAGAAGACCAACCTAAGGCGACAGCATTCGTGTAGTCGTCTTTCGTTGGTGAGTGCGAGGCCGGAGGCCCAATGATGCAGGGGTGATAGTTGTCGTAGTATATGTGTGAGCAGCGGAGTGCTCGTGGGGTCACTGTGGGGGTGCCGTGGATCGAATCGTCGGCCAGGGAGACCCGTAGAAACGGTGGTGCTGTTGGCTGCCCGCGGCATAGAGAGGGGCCCAACCACGGCTAACCACCCTGGGAGGCTGCCCCAGGTGAGGTCGCGCATAATCTGTGGAAACTTGTCGTGCCGGTTGGTGACCGGACGGTGGGGCCCGGTGGCCACTTCCGGGAGGGTACGGGGGCCCTTCGGGTCGACAGTTCGGTCACCGTTTTGCTTCACCGTAAAGTGTAACCATATTCGTGGTTACACTTTACGGTAAAATCTCATTCCATGTAAACCTCAGCGCCATCCATTAGCACCTTGAGACGGTACGGCCGGCCATGCTATTCCTGATGGAGACATAAATACGCCGCCCTGATGAGACGGCTTATCTCCACTATCCCGGCTACATAGTTTGTCTTTTCGTCAGGGCGGATGTTTGTTACCGCTGTCTGCGCTGCCTAGAGGACTCATCCTTCTCTGTTCTCTGGCTCCACGTAGATTTCGGATCTACAAGCCGAATCTACGTGTGTATCTATCGATCCCATTCTGGAGACTCTGAGACAACTTGCATCTTCGATCAGGCAGCAGATAAGGCACAGGAGTAGTTTCCGACCGCTGAACTGGTGTTTCTGGGAGATTTTAACGCCCACCATGAGTCCTGGTTGGGGGGTTCTAGAACTGACCACGCGGGTCGAACTGCCCCAGGCATTGGCTCTCACGCATGACCTCACCCAGCTGGTACTCCAACCCACCAGGATATCAGACATAACAGGTCAAGCGCCCTCTTTGCCAGACCTACTACTGACAAGTCACCCAGCGCAGTACACAGTATCGGTTCTCGCCCCTCTGGGATCGTCCGATCACTGCCTGGTGTCTACCACGGTGCCTCTTGTTGCCCCGCCACGACCTGTGGCGGCGAGACGACGGTTATGGCACTACTCGTAAGCAGACTGGAATGGAATGTGAGATTATTTCAATTGTGAGGGCACTGATGCTGTTGCCCACAAGGAAGCGGCCTACCGCGCACGGGCCAGGGCCCGTGCTTAACACCATCCAGATCTAGATCGCCTAAAAGTAGCATACAACAAAGCCACCAGGGGATACAAGAGGGCTTACATTAGAGCGTATGCCCAGCACATTGCACGGACTGGCCAAGAACTCAACGCACAACCCTACGGGTAGCCGTAAGTTCTGGGAATTGGCCAAAGCCATGCAGTCCAATCACTGCCTATCCTCGCTACCACCGCTGAAGTATCCCGATGGATCGCTTGCCCATCAGCCGCAAGAGAAAGCGAATCTGCTTGCTGACCTTTTTGCGGCCTACGGTCACGCGACGTCGGGAAAGCCAGTGAACCAGACGGTATTCCGGCGGTAGTTCTTAAGAACTGTGCTCGAAAGTTGTTTCCAGCATTGACGCGCCTATACCGCCTGTCGTATTCCTCGGGGATTGTTCCAGATCTGGAGAGAGGCGAATGTCCAACCCATCCACAAAAAAGGCGACCGCTCCAACCCAGCCAATTACCGACCTATAGCCATCACTTCTATTATCTGCAAGGTGTTCGAACGTGTCATTAATAAACAACTAGTCCGTCACCTGGAGGATCACTCGTTATTAAATGATCAGCAATACGGCTTCAGACTGAACCGATCCACGGGTGATCTTCTAGCATTCTTCACACACCTTTGGGGTGAAGCTGTAGATAGGCATGGGGAGTCCTTGGCTATCAGCCTCGATATGGCCAAGGCTTTCGATGGGGTCTGGCACCGTTCGCTCCTCTCCAAACTTCCGCCATTCGACCTAGCCCCCAAACTCTGCAGCTAGGTGGTCACATTTCTGCACGAGCGCTGCATTAGAGTCCTCTGCGACGGCGCAACCTCCAATTTTCAGCAGATTAATGCTGGTTGTACCTCAAGGTTCCGTCCTATCACACACACTGTTTACCTCTACATATCAATGACATGTTAAACCTTGGCAATATATACTGTGCTGTGCTACTGTGCTCGAAAGTTGTTTCCAGCATTGACGCGCCTATACCGCCTGTCGTATTCCTCGGGGATTGTTCCAGATCTGGAGAGAGGCGAATGTCCAACCCATCCACAAAAAAGGCGACCGCTCCAACCCATCTACCATATAGCCATCACTTCTATTATCTGCAAGGTGTTCGAACGTGTCATTAATAAACAACTAGTCCGTCACCTGGAGGATCACTCGTTATTAAATGATCAGCAATACGGCTTCAGACTGAACCGATCCACGGGTGATCTTCTAGCATTCTTCACACACCTTTGGGGTGAAGCTGTAGATAGGCATGGGGAGTCCTTGGCTATCAGCCTCGATATGGCCAAGGCTTTCGATGGGGTCTGGCACCGTTCGCTCCTCTCCAAACTTCCGCCATTCGACCTACCCCCCAAACTCTGCAGCTAGGTGGTCACATTTCTGCACGAGCGCTGCATTAGAGTCCTCTGCGACGGCGCAACCTCCAATTTTCAGCAGATTAATGCTGGTTGTACCTCAAGGTTCCGTCCTATCACACACACTGTTTACCTCTACATATCAATGACATGTTAAACCTTGGCAATATATACTGCTATGCAGACGACAGCACAGTTCATGGACGATACTATGGTCACCCTACAGCCAAATTAGCGGACGTTGAAGAAAAGCGACAAAAGCTTGTCACTGAGCTCGACCGGGTCCTAGGCCGCATTTCTCAATGGGGTCATGAGAATTCGATCGAGTTCGATGCCAAGAAAACACACGCGTGCGCGCTCTCTGCTAAAAAGTTTTGATTTTTCCCCCTTCCCACTTTTCAGAACACTCAACTGCCACTGCAGGACAATCTCAGTATCCTGGGCATGAATATTTGCCGGGGCCTCAATCTGCGAATATATTGAAAGCGTCACTAAGGTAGCCTCGCGGCAGCTGGATATACTGAACAGACTGAGACGGTTCTTTGCGCTAGAGCATCTGTGTCTTCTTTATAAGACCCAGGTACGCTCCTACATGGAGTACTGTTCTCATCTTTACGATGGATCCGCGCAGTATTTGCTAGACACTTTGGATCAGCTATAGCGGCGAGCAGTCCAGATTATTAATAACCCAAATTTACTGAATCCCTTGAGTATCCGCAGTTGCAAAGAGATGTCACCTCTATGGCAGTCCTCTGTCGCCTTTATCATGGAGAGTGTTCTGATGAACTCTTCCAACTGATCCCATCCTCTCCGTTCCTCTACAGGACAACTCGTGCTGGCCTAGGAAGTCACCGTTTCAGAATGGTAGACATACGCTCCCGAACTAAACGGTTCAGCTCTTCCTTCTTGTGCAAATCGGTTAAAGATTGGAATTCAATACCAGCGCATGTGTTTCCCTCCCACTACGAGCCCGAGTCCTTTAAGCGGGGCGTGAAAAAGCATCTCACTAGGCCGCCATAGCGTGGGTCGCCAGACTGCACTGTCTTCATTCGCAGTGAGTACGGCGACCACCACTCTTGGATTCTATTCATGCTTTCCATCAGGCAGAATAGAGTCACTTTGGTAGGTTTCTTATTTTAAAAAAAACGTGCTTGAAGTATGAGCCAGTTGGTTCAGTCATCCAGGTTGGCAAACCAAAATTTGTTGTTTCGATTTTTATCCACGTCAGGTCTTGTGTGTTGATTTTGGATATTTTGAAACCGACAGCAAGACAATCATCATTTATTATTTATAGAATTACCGGTCTTGATCCTGCGAAACCAGCAATTGAGAATACTCTGAAGAAGGGAGATGCAGAACAGGTTCATTGCGTGCACACAGATCGTTACGGCCTTGGCACTAATAAAGCTGTCTGTGATATAGATTTTTGGCTCAACTATGCCTGCAGAATTCAGCCTGATTGCCAGAAATATACTCTGCCGCTTACTCCCACAAGTATGATAAAAACTAATTTGTAAACGTCTTTTTTTGTAATTAAATGCTAAAAATGGTTAACACAATTGCAAAACTATTGTCTAACATGCTCATGCATTGTGGCTTTATGGTATGTAATGAATAACAGAAGCCCAAAGCCCTTTTTTGTTTTTTAAATATGGGGTGACCAATCCTTTCGGATCTCCAACTACTTGGTGACGCAGCAGTTAAGAGCATGTAGTATTTTCAATAAGATCCACCTCGAAAACCGACCTCAGGCATTCTGAGTTAATTTCAAGTTCTCCTTGAATGGACGTCTCGCCTAAACAGACTCTATCTCGGTGGAAAACCCTCACAGGCCTGAGATGGTCTTAAAACACAAATTTTGTTTTAAACTAAAAAGAAAAACAAATTTTAGTACATTTTATTATTTATATATTTATTTAATTTCAAGTAAATTAAATTCAAATTTCAAATTCAAATTAATCTTGTTTATGGGCCTACATATACTCTGCATAAATATTGTTTATTAACTACATTTGTATTTACATCATGCAATGATAAGAATAAATTATCCTAATATCTATTTATTCAGGATATGACTAACTTTCAATGTAATTTATAATAGGCAATGATCTACCTTCAGTAAGTGTTTTTAAACAATAATAAGTAGAAGTGAGGCTAGAATGAGGTGCTGATTTATGTTCGATTGTAAATAACTAAAAATGACTATTAATAGCTATCTAATTTAATGTAAATTTAAAGAGAACAGAACATGTAAAATCTAATAAAACAACGTGTTTTCAATAGATCTCTGCAGTCATAGGCGTGTGATAGAATACATGGCCGAAGCAATACTTAATTCAAGTTATCAAGGCAGGAAAGCTGCCACTTATGAAGAGTTTACACAAACTAGTGGCACCCCGGACCAGGCTAATTTTAACATCATGGGATCCGACGTCAATCCGAGGTACAATAGTCAAAAAAATTAATGGGTCATGTTGTCCGATACCCTTTCTATATATAAAGAAATAACTAAGCAACTGATCAATACCCTTTATGACGTGAAGGTCGACCATTTTCTAGCACAGAAAATCATCTTTACCGTTCAACTCGGTAATGCTGCCAGTAGGCTACAATGAGAAGATATTTTTACGAATGTTTATTAATGGATGTCATCTTATAATATTACCTATTTTTTATGTTAATAATGAAGTAAGAAATTAATATTTATTAATATTTTCTTATTACACAGTATTACCGGCAACTTCTACATGTGTACAAACGCAAAACCAGAATACGGTAGGGGCCCTGATGGAATGGATGCCTCAAAATGCACATGTCCTACAACATAAACGTCTGAATATTTCAATTTGTAACAAAATCTATAAATATTTCCTTAAAATGACTATCAACTATCAGAAATAAATTTAAATGAAATGGACAGTCGTAATTACAGTCAAAAATACTTGCTTAGTTTGGTATAAATTACAGAATCTAAGCGGGCGGTGGGCTCGAATAAAAGACAATTGGTAAATTAAACTTTCGACCATTTTGTCAAGCAAATGGATTACAATAACAATAACACGGTAAACATTTACTTTCAAGAGGTCCAACACCTGTGGTTTTTTGATATTTACCTCCAAAGGCATTAAACATCGATACATAACAGTGCATCCTTATAACACCAAGACAAGATTAGCACACCAAGATTATTTAGTTAAGAGGTTCAGACACCAGTCATCATATATTGCTGGTTACAATTTGACCCGGATTAGTTTTAACAGTCGATTTCTCTATTACGCTTCGTCATAGCCAGCCGTGACGCCCATATACATATAAACATATACAACTGATATTCATTTTAAGTCTAATAATTCAAAATTGTCTATTTAATAAAACATGCAACACCAAAATAACAATCTTTTTTTTCTTTTTAAAAAGACAACGACCGCACTAGGAATAAATCCTGTGTCGCGGGGGACTTTACAAACATACAAGAAACGGACACAAAAAACAATTGTTGTTCTGAGTATGGGACTCAGAACAACAATTTATGGATCACAAAAAGTGTTGTCCCATGTGAGATTTAAACCAGTGATTTCAAATTACATTTATTTGTTTATTTATTTATTAATTTAAAAACATAATGTTTGTAAAGCACCTAATACGATTAGTAATCCTATAATCCTATACCTAAGTAAATATTGAACTGTATTTAAAATAATAAGTATGACTACCACAAATGTTTAGAAGCACACCAAGTGCGTTATCCACTATTTTAAAATCAATTTGCCCAAAATAAATTACTGTCGTAAATGAAATGATAAAATCAAAAAGTGCAATCATAGCTCTACTTTTCAAATGTATTTATTCGCAATCATCAAATTAAAGACGAAATAAAACAAGTATTATTACAAAGACAATTAAAAATTGTGCAAATACTTACAAAATGACCTTATCGTCCATCTCCTCCTTATTCAAAGTTTTCAGTCGCTTCCAATTTTAAATCATCCTATACATATTACACACACATCAACAGTCCACTGCTGTCCTCTCCATGCAAATAAAGTTAATATTTTTACGTACCAGTAACTTATCGTCATGCTAAATTATTTATTTCCGTCCTTGAAGTTCGACATACTTTACACACTTTACAGTTTTTGCTTCTGACATAATTAACAGTATTTGACACTGAATGACAGTAGTAAAAGTTGACTTTGATATCTAAGTCTGAAGCTATAAAAAGTGATAACGTACGTATACTTAACACTATAGTATACATACATAAAAATTGTAGGCCGCTACAGAGTGCGTCGCTATACTTCATTGTCGGCATTTACAATGAGTATGGCGACAACCACTCTTGGATTCTATTCATGCTTTCCATCAGGCACAGTAGAGTCGCTTTGTCGACGAAAACTATGTGAATTATTATCAAAGAATGACGAATTTTTAGATAAAATAAGTATACTAGAACCTCAAAATTAAAATTTAGCTGTTTCAGCGTAACACACGTGTCTCTGCTGTCGTGATTATCTAAAACTTTGAATAGGTGGAAGGTCTTCCAAACTGGGAATTGTGCAATCCAATAGAACGGTTACATATCAGTTTCCATTTGTGTTCGACACTGTTACCAATGTTATCGAATGGTGATGTTGGTGAATTTTAGATAATTTAATTTTTCAACTTCTTTTACCGTACGGTAGATGTTTTAAAGTAGCGAAATGAAACGAAATTATAGAATATATTTTAGTTAAATTCGAGCCGACCGCCACATCCATATTTTTTTTAATTTGTGTACTAAAGAAAATCTTTTATCTTCATCTCTCATGGCCTCATTACAAATCTTTCCATCGTTGGACTAGCGGTTAATGTATGTTCGTTTTCAACCAAAAAGCCCGGAATTCGGAAATTGGCGTCTTAACCCTCGTGCCTCGGGTAGGTCTTAAAGCCGTCGGTTCTGCGCCTAATCTCTCCCCGGTCGCGTCGGATAACCGTACCATTAAATTGAAACAGAGAGTGCACCTGTGTTTGTACATATACGAGTACGTACTTGCACACTCTAATATCTTCTGCGTAATTCGTTGGTCCCCGTTAAGATTGGCCACCGTAGCCGAAATTGGCTAGGAGTACATTGTCATCACAAGTCTCTGCAGTCATGTTCATGTGTTCTTAGTGATGGCAGAAGCAATTGAACATCCTGATAGTTTCATGGTCGAAGAGTTAGCAGTTACAAACAATTTTTGGAAATAACCATCCCGCAGGGCAAATTTGACATCCTTTCCTTCGGTTCATCTAAAATAAAATTCGAACTATAAATAAGATATGTTACTAAGTTATGAGGTAAGTAGTTTTTATCTTGAACGAAAAGGTAAAATCTCTAGGAAACGAAACCAGTCGTATGGTAGGTAAAGTAGTAAGTTGTGGTAACTTTAATTATTAAATCCTTTACTACATTTCTAAATCTAGAGCTCGCATAAATGTAAGGCTACTAAATATAATTAATACTACACTTCAGTTGTACCTTTTATATGGTCTTATATTCCAACGTTAGATATTGCGGCGTAAGCAAATATTTTACTGGTATAAACTGTGTGACGGCTTGCAGTGCCTTCCTTACATTGCAAAGTAATTAAGACTATATTATGTTTTGAAATAAAGTTATAAAACGCAGTGATTGTAAGATTCATCAATAATAAATTACAGACAAGAATAAACATTTAACTATCATGTATGTGTGTGTTTGTGTATATACGTGCGTGCGCGAACGTTTGTGTATGTGCGTCCGTGTGTATGCATGCGTGTGTGTGAGTGTATGCAAGCACGTGTGTATGTTTTTGTATGCATTTGCAAGTGTTTTTTATATGACGTTTTGGCCTACTAGACCACGCTGGTCAGACAGGTTGGGATAGTTTGTTTCAAAATTTTCTTCGTAATTAATGCCTTTTGTCGGAACGTCATAACATAAAGATGTTTCGATGACGTTGAATGGGCAGTGGACACAAGTGGTGTACGCCCGCCGTAGTCGGATTCATGAAGTAGATGGTTCTTCATCTACACTCATATTTATACACTTTTTTTTGACATGCACCGTCACTGCTTCGTTATATAATAAACTGTATTAATTTGTTTGTGACAGCAACAACGATTTGTTTTACTTGAATATAAATGCAAAATCTATATGCAAGGGCCATTAAGGAATGAATCCTGTAAAATCTTTGTGTGATTAAATTGAAAAAAATAACTATAAACTTCGTATTATTTCGACTTTTGTTAAATGTTTTCGTTTTAATTATCGCATGCAATTTTGAACCTTAACGTATAACTAATTAGGTAATGAATTAATTACAATGTCAAATAATTTGCTATCACGTTCAATAACACCAAACTAATATGAAAATGATTCACAACTTTATGAATTTGAACGAAAATGTTAATTGATATTAGTGTGGATTGATTCGTGAATCCTATTGATTCGTAGTTATATATATATTACATGTACAAATATATCGACTACAGTTTCAATCTTATTACGAAACCGAAAATAATGTAATCAGAATTAGTAATATAATCGATTACAATAGTTTTTAAACTACATATGTTATATTTTATCCCACACGTGTATTATTAAAATGGGACACTCTATGAATCCGTATGATAACGGCCTGTCAAGATAGATCGATAGAGGCGCAGTCAGCAAAAAAGAAAAAAAAATTCTGGGCGCAAAACTAACCTATTCCTATCCGAGTCAGATTGCTCTGAATCAGGGTTTTAACTACAATGATAGTATCAAAATATATTTATTTTAAATAATAGATCTGATGATTTTTGATTAAATAACCGAAATTATACCAAATTTTTCAGTTGGCTTAAAAGTAGTTCACTGTGAGTGTGAATTCGGATACACAACAGAAGTCTACAAAATTTTTTCGCTGACAATTTTATAATAGGATTTGATGAATAACTTGATAATGAGTCATACAAAAGTTTCATATTGCCAAAACTACCCACATTGGAGAAAAACATCGATTTTGTTAAACCTCATCTACAGTACAAAAGTTGGACGATGATAGACGAACACAACATTGTAGAGAGGCACTTGGGCTTACCTCGTCAAACGGCATTTAGCTTTACCTCACCTTCGGCGACTTGCATTTGTTACCGGTTTTTGCGCCCGAGTCAAAGGGCTCGAAGTTAGGCAAAGTTACACGAAGTTCACCTCTCTACACTACTAGGCCGACTTCAGTCGGTATTCATTCAGTCTTCGCATGTGCCGGTGCGTGGTTTAGGTTATAATTAAAGCGCGTGACATAATAATGAGCAATATACACAGGTTACACAAGCAAATTATGTTGTTCCTGAAAACTCTACAAACAGGGACAATTATTTGGGATTCATGTGATATATGTGCACGTATGTAGTTATAATAAGCGAGCGTGCACATTGCTACGGCAAGTGCTGCTTGAGCGTCCATTGTATACATGCGCAGGCTATCGGCACCATATAGCGAATGAGCTCATCGCGAAGTTATACGAGTATATAGTCACGTACCTCGGACTTTGGCCAAAGTTTCTAGAGTACTTCGCCGAGGCACTTCGCGGGTAGTGTAAAAGTGGCTTTATATTTAATTTATTCCCATTCCGTCAATTGGCGAGTTGATGCGATAATATCATCATGACATCATCCAGAAGAAGTCGTGAACGAAGAACGTGGTGAAAAATTTGTAAAAATTGAAACAGTAGTCGTAAAAAAAATCGTATTTTGACTATTTTAAGATCAAGATTAAGGACTTGAGGCTGCTGTGGGAACCAAATATCATGTGGAAATTTATTATATATTGAATATTTAAGACAGTAGACGAGTGGTAACCGAGCACAATTGTAGTCCGATGTATCTATGACTTGTCCTGTATATATTTGTGTACCTACCTACCAACCTGATGGTCTCATTCGAGTAGTCGGAATACCGACGATAAATACGACACACGAATATTTTCGTTATCCCGATGCAGACAACGAACAACGTGAGAATAAAATCAAACACTGTATTGTATCGTACTAATTTCAATGTGGATACTATCAGAAGATGCTAAAGGAATTCCTCTGTTATTGTGACGCGGACCACGAAAGACACGAGAAAAAATACGCGCACGGATGAGAACAATATACTATAGCAATTTTTATATTTTTTTACGGACTATTTAGAGGATCGTACCGTCGTGTACGAGGACCGAGATGGTGTCCTACGGCGGCGGCTCATGCCGTGCGGTGTTCCACAGGGATCCGTCCTCGGACCACTCCTGTGGAACATGGGATACGACTGGGTCCTTCGAGGACGTCTTCCCCCCGGACTGGGCGTAGTTTGTTACGCCGATGACACATTGGTCACAGCCCGGGGAGCGAACTTTCAAGCGCACCTAACCACTGTGGGAGTCTCTTTGGTGGTCGGGCTCATTGAGGCGTTGGGTTTATGGGTGGCCCTATATAAGACGGAGGCCCTTTTGTGTCATGGGCTCCGTCGTGGTCCACCCTCAGGCGCCTCTATCGTAGTCAATTCGGTCCTCGTACCGATTAAGGCCCAGATAAAGTATCTGGGCCTGATCCTCAACGGGAGGTGGCTCTTCGACAAGCACTTCCGACAGCTTATTCCAAGGTTGGTCGGCGCCGCTTCTGCCCTTGGGCGACTTTTGCCCAATATAGGTGGAGCCAGCGTCGCGACGAGACGGTTATACACGGGGGTTGTTCGGTCAAAGGCAATGTATGGTGCACCGGTGTGGGCGGCGGCTCTGACCGCCCAGAATAGGGCTCGCCTCTGGCGCCCTCAGAGGATTTTGGCGGTTAGAACCATACACAGTTACTGCACCGTGTCGACGGAGGCGGCGTGCGCCTTGGCCGGAACTCTCCCGTTAGATTTAGAGGCGGAGTGCTGACTGAAGCTTATCGGCGGACGGCTGACTTCCGGGCGGGTAGCATGGCATACGGTCCCCGCCCGAAGAGATACACGAGTGGAGTGAGGCCGCTCGTCGAGCCACGATGGCTTATTGGTCGTCGCAGCTGGAGACTCCACGTGCTGGCTTTGCCGCCATGGAGACTCTCCAGCCGGTCATCGTCGAGTGGGCAGGGCGGCAGCACGGGACCCTTTCCTTCCGACTTCCTTTCCTTCCAGGTGGACGGGACGGGTTTTCCCCTCCATCCGCTATAGTGGCCAGACGCGAGGAGGTGACTAAATAGAGAGGTCGCCTAAATAGAGAGTTTTACGCGAAGATGGTGCCCGCGGTATCGGGCAGGCGCTAGGAGGGATCCGGATGTCGTAATAACAGCTGTTCCTGGATCCCTCCTGTCTCAGGCGCAGAGTGGCACACCGTGTGGTTATAGTCGGTCCGATTCCGACACACCACCTCGCTGCAAACCCCGGAGGGCTGACGGCCCGAGGGGGCTTCCACACGTTAAAAAAAAAAGTGGTTTATGCGGTTAACATGCCGCTCTCTACTGCGCTAAGTGTTATGGGTTCAAATCTCACATCTGAGTCTGATTCTGAGTCTGGTTGTTCATTTGTCCGATCCTTGAATGTTTATAAAGTCCTCCGCAACACAGGATTTATTTCTAATGCGGGCGTCGTAAAACAAGAAAAAAAACTTTAGTTATAAATCCACATTTAGTTTCCAGAGATAAGCTCATTTTACCACATTAAAGACTGATAAAGTAGACATAATTTGTTTATGATACCTATCAAGCCCGAGCATTGAACGGTCATTGATTCATTGTGAGAAATAATATGTTAACGAGGACAACGATGCAACTAAATCAGCTGATAGCTTAATGGGGTTGTTTATTTCTGTTTTTATATTGTTTTATTTCTTATTCGTATAATAAATATTATTTTTGGGGTGTTTCGGCTTTCATACCAAATAAGAATAACGCTATAAATACATATATGTGTAGCTAGTCGTAATACAGGATCCCTTTTCTTTTTTTTGTCGTTTGGAAACCCCCTCGGGCCGTCACCCCACCGGGGTTTACGGCGGGGTGGTGTGTCGGAATCGGACCGACTAAAACCACACGGTGTGCCACTCTGCGCCTGACATAGGAGGGACCGGGAACAGCTGTTATTACGACATCCAGATCCCTCCTAGCAAATACAGGATCCCTACCACGACCCTTGATGCTTTTTCTGTGTATAGGTACAATATCAGTTCCCCTGGTCGTCATCTCACCAGGTTTTTATGTGTCTTCTTCTTTTCTCTTTAAAACTGAATTGTCACATTCATCATTTTCATCAATTGCCTTTAACAGATCACTATTAGACATAGCTTGTCCTTGGCACATTATGAAAAAAATTTCATTTTCATGATGACTTTATTGTAAGCCACACAGTTTTTTCAAAAGTGTCGTATTTAAGAATACTGATAAAAAACTCAATTATTTTTATTCTGTAGAAACAATAGTTACTAGACATTAAGAATGATGTCACAAGGTAGTGTTGCCACACACGTGAGATAAATGAGAAGGACAAGGTTCTCAAATACATTTAAAAGACAGTATTAACATAAGCCCCCTCACAAATTTTCTAATCAGATTGTGTATAAAAGATAAAAGAATGGTAGATATTTGTCTAACTATTTTTTTTATTACTGTTATAAAACCAGTAACATTACAAAGGTCGCCATGTGTTTTAGAGAATGTTCAAATGTTACAGGGACATACATAAGTTAAAATGCTTTAAAAACAGTTTAAGCCCATTCTCAAACAGAACTACTAAATTGTCGAGGGAAGTGTAGTCGATATTATTTTACTAATATATTATTTGACTGCACAGTTGCACTGCACGATGCAGACAACGAACAACGCGAGAATAAAACCAAACACTGTATTGTATCGTACTGATTTCACTGTGGATACTATCAAACATGCTAAAGGAATTCTTCTGTTATTGTGACGCGGACCACGAAAGGTACATGCACGGATGAGAATAATAATGGCAATATACTATGGCAATTTTTATAAATTTTGACTGCACAGTTGGTCTAGTTTAGGTTTAAGCGGTCGCCACGCCGCTCTCTACTGAGCTGAGTGCTGTGGTTTCAAATCCCACATGGGATAACATTTTGTGTTGTCAAAAATTGTTGTTCTGAGTCTGGGTGTTCTTTGTGTCCGTTACTTGAATGTGTGTAAAGTCCCCTGCGACATAGGATTCCTTATTAAAGCGGGCGTTGTCTTTAAAAAAAAAAATTATAATTATTATTTTTTATGATTACTTTAATTTTTATTAGTTGCATTGTAATATTTGTTTGTATGTTTGTTCAAGTGACATGGTACAAATACATTTTAAAGCAGTTACTCTAAAACGATTTAATAAATTACGGCATCATCATCATCAACATCAACAGCCTTTTACAGTCCAATGGTGGACATAGACCTCTCCTTAGCAAGGAGGTTTTTGCTTACCATACTACGCTGACCTGGGTTTGAATAGGTTTTGTTTCAAGTTTTCCTTCTGTTTGTAGTAATATTTTCTTGAATAGTTTGTTCCCTTAGTCGGTTCTTACGACACCCACGGGATGAATAGGAGTGTTGATACTACGTATTCTTAATCCGCCACCACACGAACAATAGAATAAAAATATTGACATTTTATATTTTTTTTCTGTTAAAAAACATCTCCACATTGTAATATTTCCATTGATTGTTTCATGTACGTACATGAAACAATCAATGGAAATATAAGCATCGTTACCCACAAGACTCAGTACAGCGGAAACAGACAATGTGCAACTGGTTCTATTACATCGTGCCACGATCTTAATAACTTTATCGCAATACAATAATGGACTTACTAACTAAAACTCTAACTAATAAATGAACTTAAACAAACTAAAGTAGTTGGCTAGAACTAAGAATAAGATATTACAATTAATACAAAACAATTTTGTAAAATTAATAATTATTATAATAATCATTGTTATATAATAAGAAATTACACGTACCTTTACAAGTACAATTAATTAGCGTGAAAAAACTTCTGTATTTTAAAAAAAATAACGGAAGAGTTTCCACTCTTTTACTAATTTTGTTTATAGTTTGTATGGACCGTCTAAGACGTGCAGTTTATTAATTTATTTCATCATCATCATCATCAACAACCTTTAATAGTCTACTGGTGGTTATAGCCCTCCTCCTAGAAAGGTGGATTTTGCCTACTATACCAAGCTGGACATACAGGTTCATGCAAAATTTGTTTCAAGTTTCCATTCTCTAAAGAGAAAGAAAACTTGAAATTATAAAGCGTGACGTTTCCTGGTGTACTTTGCTCTTCGGATATCTATGCAATGAATAAAAGTGGTGATACACCATATTCTGAATCCGTTATTACATGAATAATTATTTTGTACAATTATATAGTAAAAACTGAAAAGTTTATTGAAATACAACGTTCTATTTATACTACAATACTAATCCGACCACGATGTGTACCTAAACTTGACATTCAGAAATGATTAACTTGTAAGCAACATTAACATTTAAAACTGAACTTGTATAGATAACAACTTTATCAATAAAAAATAAAATGTATATAAACCAATGGTTAGAATAATTTATTAACATTTGTGTGCTGTCCTATTTAAATACACCAAGTACGAACTAAAAATGTCTATCAACAAAATATGGAAAATACCTATCGTTTTATTTAGTAAGTATTTTAAAAGTCATTTTTTTTTAATAAAATAAACTTCTCATACTCTTACGCACATTTTAACTGCGCCGCGTTGTTGCTGCGTTACGCACATTTTAACTTCAAAAAAAAGAGCCGAACAGGAAAATTCTTTTTATTTAGCAGGATATACTTACGTGTCTGATCCACTAGTAGGCAATGCCTGAGCCTGGCCGCCACTATGATGGGTGGACCGTGGACACAGTACTCCACACACTGGTAAAATGTCTGACGTGGGTAGAACAGAGGCGTGACCTCATGGCGGCCTTCGGAGTGGGGATTCTCTGGCTCGGTAACATAATTGTTGCCATGATACGGAGCGAGAGCGTGTGAAACTTCGTTGTGTTTTTCTGTGGGCAAGTTATGCTTGCAGAGGAGATGGCAGAGCGGGGCTGGTAAAGTTTTAGAAATCTTCCGGTTCTTCTGGCCCGTAAACGAGCCAGGTACCGCAAGCAACTCTGGCACCAGAGATAGCAAAATGATCTCCGTCCTCCATAAGCGCATGTCTGAGGCGACAGGTCTCACCTATCACCCTAGCAGAAGCAGACCTAAGTGGCGACGCGTGCTCCAAGGCGCGTGCTCCTCTCACACAGGAATAGGTCATCTCGAAGTCATTGAGGGCCCGAGGTACACCGGGGTACAGAAATTTACTTTCTATGGTGCACTTGGTTCCTTGACCACTAGTACCGCAGACAACATGGGGTTTTTGGTCGGTTCAATTCCAACATAATCACCAGCTGGTGGAATCGGGGGGGATTTCCACACGGCCAAAAAAGGAGGATACACTTGCTGTTTCATACAATTTAAATTTTTAAGAAAATAACGCTGTTACGACTAAGGGTTGCAAATTAAAAAGTGAATAATATGATTAATTACAATTCATCGTGATGCCATCAATATTTTATGAGAGCACCAAAGGCGGGCCCTGTTCTAGACAGCCAGAGCCGCCGCCCACACCGGTGAACCATACAGTACCATGGATTGGACAACCCCCTTGTGCAGCCGTCTTGTCTCGACCCTAGGTTAAATCCAAATCGGGCAAATTGCATCCCCGCTTCTGCATCTTGCTCCAAATAAGTGGGCTAATCGCAGTCTCTACGAACATAGGGCATGTTGACTCTGACTAACTCTTTTGCTGTTCGCGGAAACCATCATAATGTCGGTTATCGGTCTTGACTCCTGATGAGCATCAGGATACTCTTCTTCATTGTGTTCGACTGGTACAGGCTTAGTCGTTTAATCCTGAAGTTCACCTTCTGCAATTAGTAAGTGTCAACTTACACAGAAGTCTTGGTCGTCTCAATCTGTTTCTAGACGAGTCGGATCTTTTGAGAGTACAATCGTTTGAGAAAAGTGGTATTACCTGATAAGACCCGGCATCCTCCCTCATTGCCCAAGAATGATCATTTCGTGGTACTTCTTATAAGAAATCGACATACAAGGAATTTCCATGTAAGGCTTAATGGTTTACTGAATATTGTCTGGCGGACGAGCAGCTCGATCAGTCATCTTTAAGTGTATCCCTTGCTATCGTCTCAATGAATCTCTCATCCAATCAATGAATTTTACGGTACCATTTTTATCAGCAGTCTTCCACCGTTTCGAATGCTCAAGAAATTTGTTTGTTTTTGTGTGTTTGTTCTCGAAGGTTGTCCATTTGGAGCTCGTTTCAGCCTTGTCTACGGCTATCTTTATTGCCTTTCTATCTAGGCTCACCAGCAGTTGTGGACTGTCTCAGATGATTCGCTCAGATTATGGAACAAATTTCAAGGGTGCAAATCGTTACCGCAAGAAAATTGTTCAATTTTTACCGGCCAATCAGAAGTTCATCGGTTCGGAGCTATCTAATCAGGGTGTAATTTGGATCTTTGACCCTCCCGGCTAACCTTAGTGTGATGGTATTTTGGAAGCTGCTCTTAAGGTCGCTAAGACTCATTCCCGCCATGTGATTCGCAAAGTGACTCTCACGTTTGAGCAAATGATCTTTTACAGTGTTGAAGCATTTTTTTTAGCGCCACCACTTTACTCTCGTCGGTCTATGACAAAGATAAGTAAGTAAGTAACCTAACGTACCTAACTAGTACACAAGTTCTGGTAGCCAACGTGGTCTTCATTATTTCAAATTCGAAGTTCCGAAGCTCCGTTCCGAAAGAACAATCATTAAAAATGTCTCACCTAATCTAGTTTAGCCATTCTTAATTTAAATGAATATTCACAAAAATTCACCAACGCAGAATCAATAGACTCATTAAATTAGATAACAAATGTACGAATATATTGCTACCTATCAAATATATTAGTTTGATGATAGTTTGGTATTGGATGAGTGAACATTAGAAAATAAAAACAGTAAAGACGCAAAGCATTTTATTTGTTTTGGGTATTTACTTTTTAATGTTTCTTTTTTAATTAATTATATAGTAATAATTAAGGAATGAAGTCTAATACAAGGTGTTACAAAAAGATGTTACCGAAGTCAAGGGGTGTATTAAAAATGTCGTTCCGAATAAAGCATTATATTTTAAGATTTTTTTTGTTTATTCTGCGAAATAGACAATGATATAATTATTTTCATACGGTGTTAAATTTTACTATTTTTCTAATAAGAATTTATAAACTCCTTTCGTTTAGGTTGATTCATTTATTAATAGCCTGTATAACAGTCTGATACCAAATAGTCATAATTATTCAAATTGAACACATTTTGGCTGTGTTGGCATGTCATCTCTTCTCTTATTTTTAATATAATTTCAAGTCTATTATTTACTTTTCTTTTTTTTACTCTTTTTTTTTGAGTCTAATTTTACTTTTCCTTTACTATGTGGAGGGACGGGTGTCATGGCCTTCCAAGACAAAAAGAGGATTCTCCCTTGTGTTGATTGGATTTTGTTTACATGCTAATCACCGTGAGAATTTCTATATAACGATACAGGATTAGTAGTTTATTTATTGTTTGCGCTGTATGTGGAAGTCGACACAACAATTAATCTCTTTAATATCATATCCTCAAAGGTGTGAGTAGGAGCATATTTAATGCGCAACCACCTTTTTAAGGCGAGGTCTATGCCACGCAGTGGACTAGTAAACACTTTAAAGATTAAAAATAATAATTAGAAGTATATTGAGATTGTTGTATTCAATCGTTACGTAGTTTGGTAATCATCAATATTTTGAAATGTTTACATCGATATAAGATATTTTTGTCGCTTTAATGTACTTACATAATTTTTACACGTTTCTTAAGTAACTGTTAAAGATTTATTTAAATTTTAGTTACAGTTCAGACAGCATGGTCTGCACAATTAAGATGTTATAAAAAGTAAGTATTTTGTCACCCAATAGAGTAGCTATTTATTTATTGTAAGTTGACGATAAGGAGTTTTCATTATACCAGTGAACCACAGTAGATTAGGTTAAGTTCACAAATATTCTTCAAAAACATTAACGTTCTGCATTTCTATACAAAGTGCAATGAGTTCCATTACGTGTTAGTAATCCTTAATCTGTATGTTTAAACGTATTATATTGGTTTGCAGCAAAGCATTACAAATATATTAGACTACGTCACAGAGGGGTAATCTGTGGACTCTATAGAAAATAAACGACGCTGAATTCGCGACGTTGTGGGCTTACTTTCTAACTATAAAATTTTTGGAAGCTGTATATTTATCATCTGTATTACAGTTCCTCGACCAACTACTTAGAAGTACCTGTCAAACAGTCTCCACATCTTCTAAACGCATCATACATTAAACGCAACCAAGAATTAATTATCATGATCCACGGATATGAAGACACTCCTGATCAAATTATAACTGTAGGCATTATAGAAAGCTTAATAGAAACCTTTGGAGATACTAAAAGCTACTGTGCCTTAAATTGGAAGAAAGAGGCATCTGCTTATATTCGTCCTATAACTCAAGCCATTAAGAAATTGTTGGGGACCGCGCTTTTTGGCCTAGAATATTTTCCAGTTTCACTTATAGCTGCTGGGGTAAGTTACTCTTTTAATTTGTGATATATAATATAATAGTAGTAGGCTTACAACGGGTTTGTGTCGCTCTCACAGGCAGACAACAGTATAGTATGTATGTATATATATACAAGATGTACAGGTATGTATGTACATAGTATATATGTACAGGATTACCTAATACTTACTCTGTATTTTGTTTTGCCTTTGTTAATTTGGTTTTCGTTGTATGTGGAATTCGCCACAAGTACAAGTAATAATTCCAGCACAAATTTAAGAGTAAACCTTTGATAAAACCTTCTAGCTGTAAAGTCCATGTGTAAGAGATTTACTTGTAGAAATAAATATCATTTAATATCTAGAATCAATTGTTATACATCGAAATATATTATCACAATTTCAAGGTTGGCAACAGCTTGGGGAAAACTTTGTTAGAACTGAAATCAAATGGTGTGCAAATGAACAACATTTATATGATAGGACATTCAGAAGGCGCACACTTGGCTGGAGCAGCAGGTCGTGTGGTAATATCGTCTGGTGATCAGATTGGAAGGTAAGAAATACGTAGAATAATTGCATCACTATTAATACAATAAAGTACCCTCTATGTATTTTAAGTCGATGTAATCAAGATTTTTTATCTCAACGACGGCTAAGAGATGAATTATCGCAAGAATTGCATGTCCGTTGTGACAAGGGAAAAAGAGATTCAAGCTGTCGTTATCTAAATCACTGAGTCAAAAACAATGATGTTTCATACAATGATGTGAAGTAACTGTTGTTACTTCACATCGGTTTTCTGTTAAGCCATGGTATCACTCCACTCGAGCTCATTTTTTCCCTTTTATGTCATTAAAGAGACTATAAATACTATCTGCACGGATGACGTACTGATTAAAGCGATCTTGCTGTTTCCACTGTGCTGAGTTGAGTTCAAATCCCTCATGGGATAACACTTTGTGTGATCCGTCACTTGTTGTTCCGAATCTGGGCGTACTTTGTGTCTATTTCATGTACATTTATAAAATTCCCCGCGACACAGAAATATTTCTAGTGTGGAAGTACGTTAAAAAAAAAAGTAAGAC
Source organism: Hypercompe scribonia (assembly GCA_949316085.1). Classification (NCBI taxonomy): domain Eukaryota; kingdom Metazoa; phylum Arthropoda; class Insecta; order Lepidoptera; family Erebidae; genus Hypercompe; species Hypercompe scribonia. The sequence goes on from OX438974.1 coordinate 20,454,031, forward strand.
GTAGACCAGTTTGTTTAAGAAGGTTATAATGTATTTTTTTAGAATAACAGCTTTAGATCCAGCAAAACCAGCAATCGAGAAACATCTGGACAAGACTTGTGCGAAATTGGTGGATATAGTTCATACTGACTTCGGCCTATACGGCAGCAACAAAGCTATTGGCCACATTGACTTCTGGATAAACTACGGATGTTCTGTGCAGCCTGGATGCAAGAAGTGGACTATTCCATTAACTTTGGACAGTATGTTGAAACTGTTTTAAGTCTTTTAAAGATAATATTGTTATCAAACCTAAATCTTTTTCTTACTCTTAATATGTTAGAAACTAAAAACCTGATTAGGTTGGCGAAATCTGCTTTCTCCTCCTAATTCACAACGTCACCAAAATGCTGAGGCGTTAATTATAGTTAATGCTATTTAGCTAGCAGCTGGTTTAAGTAACATACGAGCCACGAGTGCGATGTCAAAAACACTAACCAATATTTTATTTTAATTTGATGTCTTCGGTGTTATTGTAAGTATCAGAAGTAGTCCACAATTTTACCTGAGCTCAAATCTATTGCTTCAAGCCCGTGGCTGTAACTGGCATTTATTTATCTTTCTAAAATTAGGAGCAATTTCAAACATAAAGAGGATCGTTCGTCCAAAGAAATACACTTTTCAGATATAGTTCACAGTATAGATATTTCTTTCATACGAGTGTATGGTTGTCGATACTTATTGCAACCACTTTAAAGTCCACCGTACCCTAGCTCGAATTCAAATTTTGCCCTCACTTTACTGTCCGGCCGTACATATGTAGGTATGGAAAATGATATTATTATAGAAAAGTATCCAGGAGTATACACAACGCATCAATAATCGTCAACGTCATTTGCTTTTTAGAATCGTTTTTAAACGTTTGCCCGCTGTCCACTCACGTATATGTCGGTTGCTGCCGTAAAAAGTAAAAAGTCCAAGTCCTTCCTCAAGTATCAAAATATCTCTATTGGTTTAGCAGCGAAAGCAAACAGGTATTCTCTACCCTTCCCTAAAACTCAAACTGTCTCCAAACTAAGTTGCTCAGTGTTTAACCGTGAAGAACTAACATACAGACAGACACACTTTTACATTTATAAAAATAGTAGAGGTTAGATTGAATAAAGTTTACGACCTTTGTACCTCTCACGCCAAAATATTGGCATTTCGGTTACTGATCACCGGGTTCATCATAAAATCATAGCATTATGCACAAAGTTAACGAAATGAAACTAAATATTTACAAAAACTTAACTTTCGTTCTAATTAAACAGGAAATCTGTCTGTACATGAAATAAATCCTAAAACTTCTCGTTGAGTGCCGAGCGCAGTACTTTTTTTTTTCATTTCATTAACAAACCACACTTCACTAAGTCATCTCTGATGATCAAGCTGATTTTTTTTCTGTGCTAGGACAAGTGATTACTTACTGTGTAAATCATTATTTGATAACTATTTACAAATAGCATAACATTAATGTTTCGTTTATGTAGGTTATAAAAATATTAAAAGTCGGTCAAGTTGTTGTGCAAACGGTGCACCTATCCTTTATTTTCTTAGGTACATTTAGACCTACCTACACCTACCTGGGTGCAAGAGCGAGTGACGCGGGTACTTTTTGTGAATGAGTTCGGGTGGGTTTTGCGTTTGACACGGGTCGCCCGTCAGCCTGCACAAAGTATTTCAGAATTTTATTCCTGATAACAAAAAAATAAACATAATTTTAAATGCCGATCACATAGTACATGTATTGTACTATATTGTATTTATATATAAAGTTTCGTTAGTATTGGGGTGTGTAAGATTCCCGCCTAGAACTTAGAGCCCCTTTTTTTCTTATCTTGTGGAAACCCCCTTGGGCCGTCACCCCACCGGGGTTTACGGTGGGGTGGTGTGTTGGAATCGGACCGACTAAAACCACACGGTGTGCCACTCTACACCTGACGTAGGAGGGATCCGGGAACAGCTGTTATTACGATATCCAGATCCCTCCTAGCACCTGCCCGCTACCGCGGGCACCATCTGCGGATAAATTCTTTATTTAGGCGACGTACGGCACACGCGGACGTCAGTAGCCAGTATAGTAATAGCGGATGGAGGAGAAAAACCCGTCCCGTACACCCGCGGCCACACTTAAGGCGGCATGAGGCATTGGCACGTGCGCCTTCGCCGCCCGGTTCGCCGGCGGCGAATTGGGCCCGAGTGGAGGTCGTCCTCCCGGGCCTTCTCCGTCGCCTCCTTCCGCGCAATTACATCTTCGCAGAAGGTTGCGACCGCGATAAAACAACTGTCACTACCGACTATGGAGCGTATAACGGCCGGTAGCGAGAGATCTCCTCCAATAACTGCAGTGAGGACCCCTCGCTGCGCCGCCCAGGCGGAACAAGCCGCCAGCGTGTGCTGAGCCGAATCCTCACTGTGGTCGCAGTGGTGACAGGTGGGACTCAATTCCCTCCTGGAATGCAGATACTTCCCGCAGCAACCGTGCCCGGAAAGAATCTGCGTCATTCGAAAGGAAAGGGTACCGTCCTGTCACCCCGCCCACTCATCGATGACCGCCTGGAGAGCCTTCACAGTGGCAAAGGCAGCACGTGGAGCCTCCAACTGGGACGACTAACGAAACATCGTGGCTCGACGAGCGGCCTCTCGCCACTCGCGGAATGTTCGGGCGGAGGCGTAAGCCGCTACCCGCCCGGCAGTCAACCGTTCGCTAATAAACTTCGGCGAGTACTTCCGCCTACAAATCCCACGCCTACATTCCAGCCAAGGCACACGCCGCCTCCGTATATACGGTGCAGAAACCGCGTATGGCTCTAACCGCCAATATCCTCTGAGGGCGTCAGAGGTGAGCCCTATTCTGGGCGGTCAGAGCCGCTGCCGACACCGGCGTACCATACAGCGCCGTTGACCGGACAACCCCCGTGTATAGCCGTCTCGTCGCGACGCTGGTTCCACCCAAATAGGGCAAAAGTCGCCTAAGGGCAGGGGCAGCGCCGACCAGCTTTGAAGAAAGCTGTTAGAAGTGCTCGTCGAAGAGCCACCTCCCGTCGAGGATGAGGCCCAGGTACTTCATCTGGGCCTGAACCGGTACGAGGACCGAATTGACTACGATAAAGGCGCCCGGGGGCAGACAACGACGGGGCCTATGGAACAAAAAGGCCTCCGTCTTATCTAGGGCCACTCGTAAACCCAGCGCCTTAATACGCCTGACCACCGAGGAGACTCCCGTGGTGGCCAGGCTCGGCGCCTCAGAACTTAGAGCCCCAACTCGACCTCATCTGCAAGTGGTGCATCTGTTGATCGACGGACGAGGCTCTGGAAAGCAAAACAACCTGATTAGCGGCTATATGCTTTACTTATTACGTGGAATCAAAACACTGGCGAAAAGCGGGCGTTTAACATGATCTGCCGACCCCTCCAGATGATACATGTGATTTTATGTATGTTTGTCAGTAGTTTTGGTTAAGTATTTAATGACTTCTACTTTTTACTTGTAAAATTCAGGCAGTCATCAATTCAGGAAGGCAGTTCGTATTTAATATCGTAATCGTGTTTTTACGTTACATATGACTCAGTGTATATCTTCAATTATACTCATATATTTTTTGGGTCAATGCTTTCATTGATAAGCAGCATTTAAATTGGGCAGTGGAGCAATTTCGAGGTAATATAAACCCTTAATATGGATTAATACGGCGATGTAGTCCTAACCTATGTGATTGATATGTGGTTACGGGTTCACTTCACAGGTCGGACTAAATATTTCAGATGATCTGCAAATATATTTATTTCAGAGTTTGAGTGTTTTCTATTAATGACATATACGTATGTATTTACAAAAAAAAATAGTAAAGTATTCTATCAGTAAGTCTAACTTTCATAATACAAGCTCTGTTTAGTTTGAAACTAGATGGTGTTGTGTATTAGGTGTCCAAAAATATGTACTTAAAAATATAAAAAATAGTAGACCACCGACATCGGATACAGGGACCAAGACACCGGCGGTTAGGGCTCCAAAGTCAGGAACCTCCTCTCTATACGGGCCGTGTCAAGCCTTTTGCGATCCAATCTTCGAACGTAAGTCTAGATGTTGGTCGTGACTCTTGGCTATCAATCCTTGAGCCGATACGACTGTCGGGATAATGATCACCGAACCCACATTCCACAGATCAACAATCTCGTGAGATAAAACCAAATACTGAATTTGTATTTTCTTTTCAACTTTCATAAGATTCTCGTCATGAGGAACGGCGATATCGATAATCATTGCGCGGCGCTTTAATCGATCTATCACCATTATAGCAGGCTTATTGGCAACAATAGTACTGATAATAGATTAATCCCAATACAACAACGAGAATAACCAGAAATAATATGCCTGAAAAATTCTCTAGAGCGTTGGTATACCCGACAGATGTTAACCGTACCATCTTTCAAAACATGTTTATTTTAAATATTAAAGTGTTTCCTAAATGCAGATGTCTGTAGTCACTTACGAGCACCGCTCATAATGGCCGAAGCAGTGAGGTATCCCGACATTTTTCTTGGTCGAAAATCCAAGAGCTACGACGATTTTCTGAAGACCCGTGGTGATCCGGATCCAGAAGACATTAATAGAATAGGATTTAAAGTAATCCCCAAGTTAGTATAATTAATCTTTATATTAATTTTATTCCATATGGTGAAGAATTACGTGAATATAAGTGCCACTACTCCTATGCATCCTATCCTATAACCTATGTCTTAGCTACCTACTAAGAAAAAAAACAACGCATGTTAAGAGAAGGAAAACTTGAATAAAATGTATCAACCCAATGGGGCATAATAGGCCAAAATTTTCTTTCTAAGAAGAGGCCGATGTCCAGCAACCGACTGCTAAGGGCTGTTGATAATGATGTATATTTTATTGTAAGCTAAACTTAAATTATGTTCGTTGAACAACAATAGTGGCGTAACAACAACAACAATAGTGGCTAAAGCAAGGTGAATAAAGTTAGAATTAATATGAGATAAGGAGTTTGACTGCCTCGATAGCACAGTGGTAGCGAAAGCGACTGCTGAGCTTGAGGTCTCGGAATCTATTCCCGGGTCGGACTAGTACAGTCTAGACAGTCTAGTTACCATAGAGCAAGCTCTGCTTAGTTTGAAACTAAATGGCGTTGTATGTTGAATGTCCAAAATATTTATTTATTTATTTATTAGTTACGGTATAGTTTCTGGGGTAAGATACCTAATTTTATTAATTAGAGTTCATAAAAAATATGTGTACTTTTCTAGAAGTACAAATTAATAAATGAAAGAGTTAATTCGAGACAGAATGAGTTCAAAACTCTATTACTAAAAATAATTAAACTATACTAAACAAAATGAACTGCAAAAAGAATAATACACCCTTCAAAAAAATAATAATAAATGCAAATAGTTTCATAATATATTAATTTAGAATTCTTTATAGAGAATAGTCAATTGTAAATTCGGGATCCGCTAAACTTGTTTTTTATCTTTTACAGTAACACCGGTTCATTTTATATGTGCACGAATGCTGAACCGATCTACGGCAAGGGACGAAACGGAATGGACCCAACAAATTGCACCTGCCCGACTACATAGCTTGATAATTCTTGTCATGTGTATCTCATAGAGAAAAACAGTTTAAGAATTTAGCAGGAGATAGTAATTTAAACTAAAAATGACGTATAAAAAAAAATTGCATTGCACTTAATAAAATTTCATATACATGACAAAATTAGCTAGCGTCCCTATTACATCTGTTATTTTATTTTGGTCCCTTATGTTACGATAGATGGCGTTATACAAATATTATAAATCGATGTTAGAGGTCCATGACGAGTCGATGTTAGAGATCCATGATATTTATACTTTGTTTGATTTTGTCCCTTGGTCACGATTCAATATAGGTCAGATATATCCTGTAGAAATATATCCCGCCCAATTCATCCCGACCTCTGCCTCAAACAATGGTACAAGTAGTTATATAACATATAAAATTAGATTTTGTATTCTTAACGACTATTATATGTACGTACATTATTATCGGATGGAATGCAAATAAGAATCCTGTACGGGAAAGAATTATGTATTAATGACACGTAAAGTTGAGATTGGCGTTGAATCCTTGAGTGAATCCGCCTGTTGAAGGACTAAAACTATGATTCTATTTGATAACAAAGGAAGAATGTAGTGACTCGTACATGTTATGTATCTACTAGTCTTTAAAATATTGCTAAATCTCTGTAACAAATGGTTACGAAACCGATAATGTAACTTTGTACAAACAGTTTTATTTTGTATCACAAATATTTTCATACTTTATGGCCAGTTTTATTACAAATAAAGTGCAATACATTATAAATAATAAAACTCACTGTGAAAATGTACCTCGTATGGTCTAAAATAATACTAGTGGCAACTGTCGCAGAGATCAAGGTATATTTTAAGGATTATAGTAATCATATTTGTATCCGAGTGGTGACGATTTTGAGGGGCCGATGACCTTATTTCCACCTTATTGTAAGGGTCGAGGTAGAGAGCTAACTACACTGGACAACAGCGCTGGTTTGCCCAGCGTAAGATAGTACTGAACGTTGGTCAAATCCTCCTTTTTAAAGTGGTTTTGACCTACGTTCAGTAGAGAACTATTAAAAGCTATCGATAATGGTGATGATGATAAAGTAATATGTATTCGAGCGACTATCGTAATTTTAGCAAATTACGACGAGGTAAAATTGCGCGGCATTTATTTGCGCAGGCGTTATAAGGTCACCATGTTAAATTATAACGTTTGGCACTCGAAACAATTAAGCATAACTTGCGGGATGCCGTTGAATGTGGTCACTATAGGACCGATTTTTCTGACTAACCATGGAGGGGGCCTACGTCCAACAATGGACGTCTTTCGGCCGAGATAATGGGCTGACGACGACAACTTGACATGGTGTTTGTATATGTTATTATAAACAACATGATATTATATAAGATATTCAAATAAAAACATGTAATTCGATAATAAAACTTAAGTGTCTATACCATAAGCAAATTAATTATATTAAATTCTCGTGGCGACAGTAAAAACAATGTAGTTAAAATGAAAATAATTAAGCACTTTTTACATCGTACTACTTAAATACTAAATAACTAATTTTTTTTACGTATTTTAAGCGTCAAAGCGTATTTTTAATTAAGTAGTATTTTAATTATAGGCAAAATTTAGTTTCATTTCAAAATATAAGCTTCTGAAAAGTATATATGATTTCAGTTTAGTTTTAGAAGGGAAGTGAAGTGAAGTGGTTATATTCACATACCTGTTATTCGAATTGGTCACTATCCAAAATTATCAGTCCTCTAAACCTTGCTTAAATAGTTTAATAATTGAAAAGAATTGCTTAAATAATTCAAATAAATACAAATTAATGACGTGACTAATTAAGAACAATGGTCGTGTTAAAGGCAGTCTCGTATGGAATGTAATGGTATTGTTTGTAAATAAGGACAACATCGACCGTAACTTTGGAATTGTCATGTTGAATAGACAAATAGGTATACACCAGCAACGTTTATATACCTATTATTTAACATTTTTAAAGAACAAATAATAATAGCATTTTGAATCTCGAACTCTTGGTTTCTCGTTTCTCATTCACTCTAGTTGACTCCTACTGAATGAAAAGAGTAGTGAGTCTGATTCGTGTACGTTTGTTCCATGCTACCGTACAAAATTAAACACTATTTACCTTTTCGATACTTTTAAAACCAAGAGAAACTATCTCAAAACCATTGAAGAGCCAATCGCCATTAAGGAAACAATATAGACCAAGAGATACGTTTATGGTATAAAAATTTTGCTATCTTTTAACTGTATACTAATTTATTGATGAACCTGTACGCCTAGTGATTACTGGGCCTAACTGCTACATCGGAGACTGTCGTTTCGATTCCCAAACAGGACAATACTTGCTATGCGATAATATTTGTGTGACTAGTACAATTATTTGCTCTGTGTCTGCGTATAATTTATCTATAATATCTATAGCAGTCTGGTTATCATAGCATAGACTCTGCGTAATTTAGAATTAAATAACCGTGTGTGAGTTATGTGAGGCTATATAATTTTTACTCATAAGGGTTTTGATTGCCAATTTATTTTATAAATACTAATTAGCAATTTGTATATAATTCTTTATTTTTATCATAACTTATGGTTTGTGTTTATTTAAGTATTTACAGAAAAGTTATCAAATGATTTCGACATCGGAACTATGTGCCAAAGCTCTTTTTTGAAGGATATGTTTTTAAATTTGAATATCTGATTTTAAAATATCATTTCATAGTATAAAACGAAGTCGTAACTAATTATTATGTGCTTAAGTCTTTTCACTTGTGAGGTACGGCAGAGAGGACTGTAGAAGCCGCTAACGCGTTCCTGGAGCTCCTCCCGACTGCCGAGGTAGGCCGCCGCGGGGTTTAGTGGAAAGATCGGTTTTTCGCGAGTTCCACACACGCCCTTCGTACCTCCTGAGGTAAAAAAAAGGTCTTCTATGCAACGGATTAGTGGTAAGAATCGAACACATTAAAGACACAGTAACGAAAAATCGAAAATATTTTAAATTTACATCCGAAGCTAGGGCGTGTGACGTGTGATACTTTCTTATAAAATTGGAAAAAAACACCTTGACTTTAAATTTTTTCTTATTTATTCCTTCAATTCGTAAAATATAATTTAACCTTAATTTAAACTACTATAACAATTGTGGCAACATCTCAACTTTAACAATTACGGCGGTGATAGAAATCACTAATAAAAGTAATAAAATAATATTGTAGGTTCCCAAAAAAACCAATAATAAAAAATAAATCTATACGCAAAGGCTGTAGCAACCTCCTCAAGAACTCATTCAGAAGTCATTGGCATGCATTATCAGTGTTATCGTAATATTAGTGGGCTGCGTGCGCGCATCTATACGCAAACGTACGCCGATTGCGCTCAAAGCAACGTGCGTAAAAAAATTAAATAAAAAATCAAAAATTTTACGCTTTACAGTGTGGAAATAAAATTAAATTACGTTTACGTTTAAAACAAATAAAAAATATAAAAATGTATAGTGAAAAGACAACTTTTACACTGTGTTTAGTTTTATTGTGTTAGTATTTTTAACTTATATAACTTAATTTAAATTTAACTTAAAGCAAAACATTAGGCCTATAACTATTTTTATTAAATAATTTTATTAATTTTAAACATTAACCTTTGTTCGCAATGTGTAAAGTGTTATAAGTATTAAGAAATAAAATAGTTCTGTAATAAAAATGTATTTTTCAGGTCTTTTACAAATCACACATGCAGCTTATTTGAGGTGTTATAATGGGTAAGGCTAACAATAGTTCTCAATCTGTGTATAAACAAATAAACTTAGAAAATCATTAACTGATAAGTTTATTTGTGATTATTTGAAATTGTAAGTTATTCATTCTAAAGTCTAATGATAAAGAACAAAGACATGTTTCAAAAGACAGCTCATCAATCAACTCACTTATTTTTTAAAGGCATTGCAATGTTCTTTATTGTGTCCATCGAAATCAATTTTCTAATCGTGAAATTAAAAAACGATAGTTCTAATTCACCAAAATTAATATTTTTATCATTGAATTCGAAAACTATTCTGAAGATTTAATGTTCCTTCTGAAAAAGTTCAACTGAACTACAAAATATTCACGTCTGTCCACTGGGATCCCCTGCATGAGTCCTCTGGGGATTTATTTGCATGTACTGTCCGCACTAATTCCCTAAGAACAGCAATGCAGAGATTTTCGACTCGGTGATTATTTTGATAAATGTTGTGATGTGAAAATTCGTGCAAAGTGACGAAAGTGTTAAAATTGATCGTCAGATAGTAGGTAAAGTGTCAAGCATTGGTTTTGTATATTAAAGTGATATTATTACCATTGTATTTATCAGTTAAAATTTATTGGTTCTGCATACGCACTTAATAATACCTTATGTGTACGTTTCTTCTAGTATACTGCTTGGATCGGTCACTCAATACCTACTCAATACTATTTTTCTGCAGTTAGTTCATCTTTCAAATCTTATCATCTTGTGAATTAGTATCTAAAGTTAAACAACTAAATTCCTAATATAACTTCAATAATTAATTAAAAATCTATTTCTTAGTGACAGAATCCCAAATGACGCTATGCTTAATAGAAAAAAATATGGTGAAACAAAACCAAATCACATTAGATTCAATAGGAAAAAAGTATGTTATTTTCTGTAAATGGAGACATTTTTACATGATATTAAAAAGTTTGTGGCCTGGACACAATTTTTGTGCCATCTGAAACTGGACTGCTGCTCAATTTAAATTTAAAATTTAATGGTATTTTTTTATTCAAATTATTAGGTATCGCGACAATTATATTTAATAATAACAATAATAATAACTTCAAACATCTCACATACGGCAGCAGTTTGATCCCAAACCAGGTAGAACCTGGAATTTGGAACCGGACTGCTAGACCAAAAATTCTAAAAAACCATAGAATTATACGATGTATAACTGCAGTGTTATATGTATATCCCATATATTTTCGCTCTAACGTAGGGTACCTAAAGGTGAATAATTAAGTTGTTACTAACAGTTCAACACGATCTATTTAGACATATTAAAGACGAGGACACTTTCTAAAAGTCAATTATTTATAATTCAAACTCTTTGATATCATCATCATCATCTACAACCTTTAACAGTCTAGTGCTCGACATATATCACGCTGACCAGACGGGTTAGTATGTGTATAGTTTGTTTCAAGTTTTCTTCTTTTGCAGTTATTTTACCTTGCATATTTTGTTCCCTTAATCGACTCTTACAATACCCATAGGACGGTTAAGAGTGGTGACACTCTATATTCTTAATCCGTCACCACAAAGAGATTGATTTTCTTTGATTAATCTTTTATTATTATGGTTGCTAATTACTATTTTGTATTTTGAGCATTATTGTTTGACAATATATTGAAATATTTGTCAAGCACACGTTGCAATCTATTTCAAACGTCGTAATTGAAATTTTTAGTTTGACGTTGCGCAATAGTAGAGCACAGATTTTTCAATGCTACGCGCAACAGACACATCTTTTCGTTTATTTACTTTAGGTGGTTTGAAATATAAAGTGGTGTTATTATCTTCATTGTGGCAGTTGTTGATGACCCTGCTAGATATTCTAAGATTTATGTGACTTTTAAGTGAGTGTTTTTATACGAAAGAAACTAAAATAGATTGTAGCTACTAAAGTGCAGTAGACTGTTGCAAACGATTACATGTATAAGTAAGTAAAATAACTGTAGCTGCATGTATACACATTTGAAAAGATTTCTGAGAATTTTTTAGACTTATAATAGAATAAAATAGAATAGAATAAACTTAATTGTACACCAAAATTTTTACAGATTATGTACAAAAGCATATCGGTTGGGTGACCATGTACAAATAGTGATGTTATCGCTAAAAGCAATTTCTTCCAGGCAACCTTTGGATAGAAAAATTGGACTGTCAAATTCATGGGCAAATTACATGTGAGAATAGTATTAAAAAAAAGGAAATTAATCAATTGAAATTGTAAAACAATTCTAATGATTCAGATAAAAATAAAAACCAAAAGAATTATTGCATGGAACACACATTAATACAAATAAATAAATACATATATAAATACACAATATCTACATCTTCATTACAAAGAAATATAACAGTTAAAAATTAAGTGATTTTCATCAAAAAAATCTGTTTTTTTTTTATCTATAACGCAGCAAAGCGCTATTGATAACCAATTGTACTAATAGGCATATAAATCACATTTGTAGAAATTTTGAGATTTATTAATTTTCATGACTTATGCCATATCATGATCTCGACGGAGCCTATGGATCAAGAACAAAAGGGCTTCCATCTTATATCATAAACTGACCTGACTCGTTATTCTTTGCAATGTGTTAACCTACGCGGCTACACTGAGCCACGAGCCTCTAACTTCAATAGAAATGAAGGCTTATTAAACTAATTATAGCTAATATTCAATTATTATTTCACCAATTTTATACATTCAACAATGAAATAGATAAAATCTGAAATAAATTAATTTGAAATTTAAATTTATCGAAAGGTTCAGTAAGGAAAGTAATAGTTTATTTTTATCTTATTGTTTAATCTTTTCCATATTACAATTGGAGCAAGGCTTTCAATCAATCATTGATGTTAATGTTATTGTAACTATATTCAAAATTGTAATTTTACGTAATTAAGTAAAATAAGGTTAAGGATTTGATAAAGACATATGAAAGTTGTTTTGATTAAAGCGATTTCAATAGTGAATGCAATCAAAAAACATTCCCACTTTTAAAACATTTATACAATTCCTTGCAAAGGTATGTTACGTAAAGTATACATGAATTATCAGGGTCTTAAACGAGTAAAGACTGCGTTAAAGAAATCTTCAAATACTAGAATTTATCAAGCTCGGGTCTGTCTCGGTTTCTTCATCAACAGCCTTTTACACTGCTGGACATAGGCCTCTCCTTGGCAAGGAGGTTTTGGCCTACTATAACACGCTAGTCAAACGGGTTGGAATAGGATTTGTTTCAAGTTTTCCTTCTCTTTGTAATGATATTTTCCTGAATAGTCCCTTAGTCGTCTCTTACGACACCCACGGGATGAATAGGGGTGCTAGCACACAAGAATACATAGTGTTATATATAATACATAGTACACAATTACTGAGTGGCTTACCCCTAATTATATCCCAGGTCCCCTGCTCCTGGACTTACGAGTATTTATGAAGGAACAACCTGCGTATATCTAGACTTACTCGGCTACTTACTTTTAATCGGCTAAAGTTCGATAGACCACTTCAGGTTAACATATGAGAATAAAAACACATTACGCAATTAATCGTACACAAAAAAGAAACGAAACTTTACCTATAAGGTAAAAAAAAGATAATATTTACTTATTATACTGATCTTGATTACAAGAGGACTAGTTAAAACAAGTTGTATTAAAAAGATATAAGAATAGACCAAACTTGGATGTTAGATCAACTTGTAACTTTATACTAAAAAAAGAATGTAATCAATAACATTGTTTTCACTCTGAGAAGGTTTTATATAGTCATGATCATCATCAACAGCTTTTAACAGTCCACTGCTGGACATAGGCCTCTCTTTAACAAAGTGGTCCTACTATACCACGCTGGGCTAACGGGTTAGTATAAGATTTGTTCCAAGTATTCCTTTTTTTAGCAGTGATTTTGTTTTGCATATTTTGTTTCCTTAGTGGCCTCTTACAACATCCATGGAAGAATAGAGGTGATGATATTCTGTATTCTTAATCTTTCACCAAACGAAAGTTTTATATATTTGTATGTTAAGATTAAACTATCCATACATATAAATAAAATTGCAATGTCTGTTTGTAATATTGAAATAACCGCTTTTTACTACATGCCTAAGCAAAATAACATTTTTTACAATTTTTGTCTGCCTGTCTGTTTGTTTGTTCCGGCTAATCTCTGAAACGGCTGCACCGATTTCGACGCGACTTTCACTGACAGATAGCTGATGTTATAGGGAAAAACTAAGGCTACTTACATTTTAGAATTTTGGAATTATAAAAACATACCACGCGGACGAAGTCGCGGGTGCAGCTAGTTATTTATATAGTACATGTGAAACAAAATTGTAATTGATACCTGTAGATTGTACTTACATTAACAATGAGTAAAATAAATTTATTTAGGAGGCCTAATTGCTTTCGAAATTGTTTATTGGTTAGGGTCACAGAATACGTAATTGATTCGTAACAGTAGCTTTATTCTATTATGGTAAGTGCAACGTACTTGAGGTCTAAGTTCGTAAGTAATTCATTAAATTATTGTCAACTCATTGTCGTCTATTTTGTTATTCTGCTATTCACCTAAAGAAACAAAAAATTATGAACTATATATGTGCAAAAATACATGATTCCATTTCTAAACTTTTCATGTGTAATAATATATGCTGATTGGTTCAGTAATGAAACCTTAAAAGTTTAAAAAACAAACACGTACACACTCATTTTAATGTTTTTATGTATTATTGATGGTCTCGGTGGCGCAACAGTGGCGAATACGACTGCTGTGCTTGCGGTTTTGGGTGCCCGGGTCGGACTAAATGTTTGTATGATCTGTAAAAATTTGGTTCAAAGTTTGAATGTTTAAAAAAGTATATAGGTATTCTATCAGTTAATCTAGCTACAATGGTACAAGTTCTGATTAATTGGAAGTTAGATGGTGTTGTGTCAGATGGAAAAAAAAAATAAGGACAAAAATTGTCGTAGGAAAAAAAAAACTCTCAAATCAATCTCTATGCTAGTTTAGTAAAAATTGTATACAAACACACTTCCCTTTAACTAGTTAGATTTTGTGATAAAAATTATTCAGGGCCTCGTTAAATAAAGCGCCAAGTCATGCCAAGTTTCATTTCAATTCATTTACTAGTTTCGGTGCTACAGAAACATAGACTGACGAACAAATAGTTTTGTCATTATTCAACATAGATCATAAAAATCTTCAAAAACATTCTGAAATCTTTTCCAGGTACACCATTGAACGTGTTACAGTTTTGTTATATTTGTATATAGATAGAAATAATCACAATAACTTACCTATTACGTGCTTAAAATATCGCTTGATCTCTGTGACAGGTAGATACGAAACCGACAAAGTGACTTTGAACAAGCGACTTTACTTTGTAGTGTCAGTGTTATGACAAATGAAGAGCAATCTATTGTAAATACAAAAATTCATACCTTAAATGCACCTCGTGAGTTTCAAAAATGACACTCGTGATAACTGACACAGAGATCGAGCTATATTTTAAGGACCGTAAGGTCGAAATTAAATTTTTAACTCAGTAAGTAGGTTACATGTATACGTTTTCTGCCTGAATACAAATGAATTCGTGACACAGTTAATTTTGTGTTTTAATTCTAACGATGACCATTCAACATTAACATATTTTACATAAAATTACATTACCGTTGACTAACCAATGTCTAATTTTTTTATAGTTGCGTTACTTGATTTTCAACACACGTTTAAAAGTAGCTTGATTTCTAAAAACTTTAGAAGAGTAACCTATAAAATTCATCCTAACTTTTAGTAACCAGTATTCTATTTATTTATTTATTTTTATATAGAAACCTACCAAAGTGACTCTATTCTGCCTGATGGAAAGTAATGGAAAGCTTGAATAGAATCCAAGAACGGTGGTCGCTGGTCTATTTAACGTATGATAGACTTTTTTTAACGTGTGGAAGCCCCCTCGGGCCGTCATCCCACCGGGGTTTACAGCGGGGTGGTGTATCGGAATCGGTCCGACTAAAACCACACAGTGTGCCACTTTGCGCCTGTCATAGAAGGGATCCGGGAACAGCTGCTATTACGACATCCAGATCCCTCCTAGTGCCTCCTAACGCTCGCTCAATACGAATACTTTTAGCATACTTACAATAAGTATAGTTTAAAAAAATGTATACAAAAGTCGTTTACAAATAAACATACAGGTCAAGTTAATAAAAGTCTGATAAAAAAATTTTTTGGCTTGACTCGTAATAGGTATTACGTATAGTCAAATATTTGCAAATAAATTATTGTAATTCTGATTACATATACTGTGATCAGTAAATTAGAACATATCCTAGAGTTTCAAAGAGAACGTAGTAACAGCTAAATAAATTATATTAGTTTGTAGTCAACATTTGAAGCGTTTATTAAAGCAATTATTTCCATTGCTTGTGTGCATGTAACTGTTTTC
Organism: Hypercompe scribonia; assembly: GCA_949316085.1. Taxonomy (NCBI): domain Eukaryota; kingdom Metazoa; phylum Arthropoda; class Insecta; order Lepidoptera; family Erebidae; genus Hypercompe; species Hypercompe scribonia. The sequence continues at coordinate 20,469,913 of OX438974.1, forward strand.
GTTTCGGCATTTGTCCAATAAACTAAACTATAAAATAAGACATTCGCGTGCTCGTTAAAAAGCAGTTCATTTTGTGTTCAGGTCAATGTCAACGCTTAAAAATTGGTTCAATTGAAACTGACCTTTTTAAATGTGATTGTATGACACATGTTTAGACTGTTCAAGTGGAAAAGATTATCTTACAGTTATTATTTTGTAGGGCATTCTTTAAGTGTTCGTCTTAGAGGAATACGAAAAAGTTTACTCTTTTGATTCTACTTGAATAACAATGAATTAAATTTTTGAACAGACAACCTCGGAAAAAACTGGAAAAAAATGCTCCAGATTCAGGTGATGGTAAAACTATCTACTTACAAGCTCACATGCTAACTTCTGTACGTGAGTAAGATTCGGATTCATCCGAATTGCTTTTATCTGAGTTCCATTTGTTGAGTCGAAAGTTCTCCTGTACTACATAATTTACTATTTTTAAAAAAAAAGCAGCCTAAAGTTACAAAGAAAATACAAAGAGAATTATTTATATTGTTGTAAATACAAATCTTATAAGATTTCAATATTTAAAAGATCAGAAATAGAAGTTAAATTACCACGGGATTAACAGTTCTCCCAGTAAGTTAAAATCAGTTATTGTTAGTTCATGTAGCTGTAGCGTTTTTTAAAACTACTGGTTTGTATCTAATATCATTGGTCCGAGTGTATTGTGAGGTTTTATTGTCATTGTCAAGGTCTGACGTTGAACTGGAATGCTATATCATAATTACACGGACTAACAAATTGCAACAATTTCAAAAGCAATTTATTACACAAATGGTTTTTATGAATGCGGAAGATGGAATAAAACGTGTTTCGTGTGCGAGTGCGAGACCGGAGGCCCATTGATGCAGGGGTGACAGTTATCGTGGTAACTGTGTAAGCCTTATACTGCCACGATGACTGTCATGCCTTTTACGTTCCCAAGCGGGGCGTGAAAAAGCATCTCACTAGGCCGCCATAGTGCGTGTCACCACACTGCATTGTCTGCATTTGTAATGAGTATGGTAACCACAACTCTTGGATTCTATTCATGCTTTCATTCAGGCAGAGTAGAGCCATTTTGGCAGGCTCTTAATATAGAAAAAAAAACAAGAATTTCATGTTCGAGATACGTTTATTCTTTTCAATTTAATCCGAAAAAGTGATGGTTCTTAATTCGACGACTTCATTTTGTGCATATAACGTGAATTACTTATTTTTAAGGCGATTTTAATCTTTTTTTTTTAATTAATTATTTTGTTCTTAAGTATGAACTCATTTAAATGTAACTAAACCATTTCATCTCTAAACGTGCAAAATTAAGAGAAAGAGAAACATGACCCACTACAACTTATAATAATTAAATTATATAAACCATTTTATCGTTCTGATATACTTAATTATTTGCGTAGAAAATATAGGCATTACTTAATATTTCTATGACAATAATTAATTTTGATAGACCTGTTGGTTACGGTCTAGTGGTTAGTGATTCCGACTGCCAACAAAGGTAGTGGGTTCGATTCCTACCCAGGGTAAATAATTGTAGTTATTTGTTCTGTCTCTCAGGCGAATTTATTTGAAATATTTATTTATTTAGAAATATTTATATGTAGGTGATTAAAAAGTTTAGGATGGAAAACACTATGGTTTAGGATCAGACGGATTTGTGTTAGATGTGTGAGGTTATTAAATTTAAAAAATGCAGCTGCAACCTTTTCTGAGCATCAAGTTTAAGCAGATACTGCTTTGATACATACTCTTTCATACTTTTAAAGGAAATAGTTGATTTTAGAAGAATAAACAAGGAGAACCAACCAACAAATCCACTTCATGTTTTTAACTAGTCTCCTTAAACAAAATGTTTAATTAAATCTCTCCCTATCCACCTTAGTCTAGAGCATTTTATTATTGAATTATATATTCCAAATTTATATTGAAAGTAGTAGAGCAACACTGATGTCCAGTTCGACCGGGGAAGTACTACCGTCTCACAGATGACCAACCTAAAGTGACAGCATTCCTGCTATCGCGTTTCGTTGATAAGTGCGAGACCGGAGGCCCATTGATGCAGGGTTGACAATTATCATGGTAACAGTGTGAACCTTACACCGCCACGATGACTGTCATGTCTTGTACGTCCTCAAGCGGGGCGCAGAAAAGCATCTCACCATACTATGTTGCCACTATGTGGGTAACCATACTATGTTGCCTGCATCTGCAATGAGTACGGTGTCCACAAGCCTTGGATTTTATTCATGTCTTCCATCAAACAGAGTAGTCACTTTGGCAGGCAATAGAAAAAAAGAGTCACAAATTAGATAATAAACATGTATTGTAAAACTAAGTTATCAATTTCAAGTTATAATTACTTTACATAACGATTACATTATGTTATAACCGTTTCTGTAACAATTAGACAACCTTACAATCTTTTGATCTCAAACGGTGATAGCAATCACAGAAATTCAGTTAATTAGTAATAAAAAATACAGTGATTCGCAAACCACTCTGAATTGTATAAATTCCAAGATATCCATCCATAAAAATTTACTAATCATAATTACCGTACAAAATGTGAGATTTGTGTTGAAACACAATCTACTACTATTTAATTTGTTAATTACAGTATCGTTTTCATCATCATCATCAGCCTATTGCAGTCCACTGCTGGACGTAGGGCTCTCTCATTGTACGCCACTGATGAATTTTAGGCTACTTGCATCTTGCTTCTGCCAGCCATCGTGCGCAAATCTTTACTCTACATGGCCTGTGGGCGTCCTACACTACGTTTGCCGAGACAAGATCTTCACTCTAAAATTCGTTTACGGTTTTGCGTCTAACATGGCCAATCCGCTGCCAATAGCTTGCTAATCTGGTGGACTGTGTCGATGACCTTAGTTATCTGCCGGATCACTTCATTTCTAAAGCGATCCCTTTAGAAAAACGTCGAGCATAGCCCTTTCCATAGCACCCTGTGCAACTTTAAGCTTGTGGACCAATCATATAGTAAGTGTCTATGTCACGGTTCCGTGTGTCATGCCAGGTAGGGCATACTAATTGAAGACTTTCGTTTCTAACCACTGTGGGATCGACAACGAAAAGATTCGATGTAGCTTCCCAAACATAGTTTTGATTTGACAATATCGTTGGAGATCAGCAATACGCCGAATGGATGTCACACTAAATGCGTCTACTTAGTCGCAGAGAGCTATGTAGTAATCTAATTTACTGCTGTATTAGTGGGATATTAAATTTAAATTTGCCACTAAGTAAACTAAAGAGGTGTTTTATCACAGTTTTAAAATTTATTTATTTTAACGAGACTGCCAATTTGTAAGATAATTGCAGAACTCGTGATGTCTTGAACTATTTTAATGACGAAATTAAGACTATACTTAAACTACAGGCGTAATGAACATTTTGTTATGTTATATATTATGGGTGTAAAAATAGTTAATATCGTAATACATTTTTTAATAACTGTTATGAAAACGGTGTGGCTATTTTAAGCAAACTATTTTACTAAGCTGCATATAAATTGCATAAATTACATTTAAATGTATGTTAATTAACTTATAACATCAGTGTACAGAAATCTGGCAAATTTCGTTTATTTTATCCAGTTTTAAAAGATTTATATTTCAAATTTCAAAGCGTGAACTTCAAATCTAACCTCAAATACACAACAGCGTCTTATTTTAAAAAGGATTTAAAGAACCCAAGCATAGGGTTTTTTTTATAGATTCCAACCAAAGTGACTCTGAGTGACTCTAGTTTAGGCTGGTTTCTTTTATTATAGTTGAACCATCAGACTGAAGTGCAGTATCATAAAGATGCAAGTGTACATGTACCAAAGGACTTCGAACTTCGATCGAAAAGCCGATAGGAGGATTCGTCTGGGCTGGGTAGTATACGGAAAGTTACGTCACATTTTCGAATCACTAATCCCGCAATCATTAAAGACCAAAACATTTGACCAGTGCATTCTACCCATAATGACATACGGAGTTGAGACGTGGACACTCACCATTGGACTGGTCCACAAGTTTAAAGTAGCTACTGGACGTTTCTCTGGCTAATAAAATTCGTAACGAGGTTATTCGACAGAGAACTGGAGTAGCTGACATCGCACTGAGAATCAGCATGCTGAAATGGAAGTGGGCCGGCCATATCTCCAGAAGAACCGATGGTCGCTGGAGCCGAAGTGTACTAGAGTAGGGCGCCCTGGGGCGCGATGGACCGACTACTTGAACAAGGTGGCTGGTAGTGGATGGATGTGAATTACCCAAAACCGGAATGGTTGGCGCTCCTTGGAAGAGACATCGTTCAGCAGTGGACGGCGATAGGTTGATTTGATGTACCAAAAAACAATTGCAATTGTAACGGAAGTGACTAAAGATGAGATTATGAGTCTGTTCGTTTGCGTCATATTTAAAAAAACATAAGCTATTTCCTTTCACCAATTAAATAAGAACCTTTTGTTTCACTAATATAAATAGCTAGCCTATTTAGTGAAACAAAAGGGAAACAACATAACTAGGTCATTACGCTAAAGATATTTTAAATAACAAAATCATGGTCTGTGACAACAGTCTATGGTTCACTAGATATTCTGACCATTCATTAGAGTAATCATACCCAACTGAGTGCATCTTAAGGTCACTAAAGGACAGCTGTGTCATGTCATAGACAAACAAGACCGTTCATTTTTGTCAGACATTGTTTACGAAATTACCCTTACACAATGAGATACTTTTTTTATTTGTATTCATGTGTTTTATAAGCACTAATACTTTGATTATTTACTTTAGTCTGAATCGAATGTGTTCTTTAACATTTTTAACACCAAAACTACTCAAAAAATTCGTCTTTCTAGAGCCGATTTGCCGATACAAAAGTTGTCTAGAAGGAATAGCCATTTAGTGATAAGGTCGTCATTTGTACACGTTCATTAATTTAATGTACTCTTGTATGTGTAATATATTGACTGGTGTACAATTAAGTTTTTTCTATTCTTCTTCAAAAAAACCACGAGTTGAAGTGGACTTTTAAATCTACAATTTGTTCAGTTATCAAATATTAAATTACTTCGTTAGCCTCGTATTGAATATGTTCGTGTCTTATGTTAATATAACTGATTTTCAAATTAATGTTAACGGAAAATCCTTGTGACTTATCCAATTAGGGTGATTTGATATGTATGAACTAAAGTTTGGATTTTAATGCTTCCTATTTGAAAATTAAAATTATCCAACTTGCGTAAAAGGGCAAGAGGGCTGGCAGCGACTGCAGTCTCTGTAGTTTGTCCAACGGTGGACTGTAACGGGCTCTTAATGATGTTCTGAAAATAATTTCTTTCGTACTTAAAAATAGATGACACATAACACATTACGTGGTCCGCGGTAAAATCTCTGAAATTCTAAATTTGTAGTTGGTACTAAAATCTGATTTTATTATTATGTGATTATGACATCTGACCAACATGGCAAACCGATCGCAAATGTGTATAATGACAAACTCATGCGCAGAATAGAAATCTTTAAAGTGATTATAAAATCTTATGAAGACATACATTATAAGGAAATATCTGAGACAACCTTGCCCTTGCTTGGAGTGACATATTGAACACGGAGCATGAATATCAAAAGTAGATTAAACCTTCAAATAATTTCCTTTTGACATCTGCTAGCACAAGTTTAGCCTCGGTTCATTGTCACCTAGCTTCTCTGTGTAGAGATTTATAGTAACACTTCGATACTAAACTAATACAGTAAAAAATTCAATGGTTGGTTTTTAATCAGTGACAGTTTTTTATTATCAACCTGTTTTATGGTACAGGTGATGGGGTCAATCGATGCTAAGTCTACTGCAGCTAATGAGCTCCTTTTTTTCCTGTGCGGAAATTCCCAAGGACACTACCGGCAGGTGGTTATATCGGCCTCAAACCGAGCAAAAGCCACACGCCGTCTCGGGTACTAGTAGCTGGGAAACCAGGTACACCCTAGTAAGGAAATCCTTGGAACCCCGACGTATCTCGGGCCACTTACTGGGCTCATGGGCATCTGTAACTCTAGCCTATGATTTATTTTTAATATAATTGCAATTCAATGGTTTATAACTGACTGCCTGCACGGTTGGCCTAGAAGTTTAAGTGGTCACCACGCCACTCTCTACCGCGCTGAGTGTTGAGGGGTTCAAACGGCATATGGGACAACACTTTCTGTGATCCACAAAATTGTTGTTCTGATTCTGGGTGTTCTTTGTGTCCGTTTCTTTTATGTTTGTAAAGTCCCCCGCGACACTTTTAGATAGTAGAGCCATGCTCATTTCAGCAAGAGTGGGCCGGCTCGTCCGGGGCAGTACTACCCTCCCACAGGAGACCAACCTAAAGCGCCAGCATCCGTGTTGTCGTGTTTCGTTGGTGAGTGTGAGACCGGAGGCCCATTGATGCAGGGGTGACAGTTGTCGTGGTAACTGTGCAAGTCTTGCACTGTCACAATGACTGTCATGCCTTTTACGCCCCCAAGTGGGGTGTGAAAAAGCATCTACAAGGCCGCCATAGTCTGGGTCGCCGTACTGCGTTGTCAGCATTTGTAATGTGTATGGTGACCACAACTCTTGGATTCTATTCATGCTTTCCATCAGGCAGAGTTGAGTCACTTTGGCAGGCTCTTAAGATAGAAAAAAAAAGATAGACACCGAATTTACTCCTAGAGCAGGCGTTGTTTTTTTAACGAAAAAAAAATGCGTGATATGTTAAACCTCGTAAATACACAATTATACGTATAGGTGCGAATGTGCAACAAATTCTTTCGTAACCTTAAAATCTTTTTTGAAAATCTCGAAACAGCAAGTATTTTTTTTAATTACAGGTCAATTGAACAATTCATATCTACTCCACTACACGAGCCATTAGCAATAATGTCATGCATCAACCAAGAGTTGCCAACAGTAGTGTATACTTTCGGCTACCGAGGCAAGGTTGCAGGACCCGCTACAACAGCTATTCTAAACGCTTATATATCCAAGAAGAAGAGGAATGTCATACTGTTGGACTGGGAGGAAGAAGCCCGAAGTGGGGTGCTAGGGGTACCATTAGGTTATATATGGAACGCTGTGCCTAGCGCTTTGAAGGTAAATAATTTCAGTAATGTTTTGACTATCAAGAACGTCAATGTGCTTACTGCGCTGATGGTTGCAGGCCACGACGAAAATAGAATGTTGTTCGTGTAATGGTCTGGTCACAGGGTTAAGAGGATTTTAAATTAGCAGATAGTGTCATATTGTATCGCCTAATACTTATTTAATGAATATACAATGTGCGCTGCAATAACTTCATGATACAAGTATGTGTTTCAAGTCTCCAGAACTTGACGCATGCCGTTAAAATAACAATGCCAACATGTATAATGAATATAATATTATTATGATTCATTATAATTGTTTCGTTATATTTCCTTGAACCTTTTGAAGGACTATTGTCAAATTCCAAGGCTCGAAAGACCATTCTGCCGGAACAATGGTTGTACAAGTAAATTGGCAAACGTCCAGAAGTTTGTATTGTACCTATCGCTACACGTATAGTTATGTTACGCGTTAAAATAATCGACATTCAAAAACAGTCTTTCATATAGTCTTTATTAAAAACTAGCCACTTGAATTTAAACTTTATATTTGTTTATATATAATACACAATAAATAAACACGATAAATGCTGGTAAGTTTTTGATAACTCACATTTCTTTCAATATATTTGTGACATACACTTAGATACACTAAATTTTTTCATGGGAACATTATAAATAAGATTTAATTCCCGAATCACAATTTGTCTGTATTTTTTTTTATTTATTATCTCAAAACTCTGTTGTTTATGGTCAAATTAAAAAAAGCGGGTATACTTTTTGTGTGAACTCATCAAAACATGAAGAAAATAATCATCCCTAAGTGTGGCAAATTAAACAATGACTTTGGTAGTAATTTTTTTTTAAATTAATTACTAATCAACTAGTTTTCTATCTTCCTTCTTAGATTGGAAAGGCATTGGGCGACGCACTGACGAAAATGACAGCATTCGGAGTGAACATGACGGACATCCATCTTATAGGACATTCTCTAGGAGCTCATATCATGGGTTTTGCTGGAAAACGCGTCAGAGAGAAAGGCAGCGTCATCGCCAGGTAAGAAGAACAATCTACTAACCTACAATAATGATGTGACTTTAACTACGCTAACTAGTTTTTGAATTATTTGAGATCATCTATATTATTTTAAGATATTTTATCTGCATCAATTCGTATGTCTTTAAGTTACATTAACATTTGCACAAAACCAGAGCGGGAATGAAACCCAATCTTCCTGACATTGTAGTGAAATGCCATATGGCCGAGTCAACTAGCTCATCATATTGTATTTAAACAAAAATAGACCTAAATAGAATATAATATAATTACGACAAACTCATTTGCATTCTATTCTGGACTCTAAACTAAAATTACTAGTTACTTGATTAGGCTCGTTAGTAAGCTATCCGTACATCAACCTTGACAACAGCAATAAGGACCTCATAAAACAGTTCATCCTTTTTCCTGATAGGCCTACGAGCTACTCATAATCTATGCCATTGACACGTTTTTTGATTAGCATTTAAGTAGGTTCTATTTTCAAATTAGATTTATATATACTAATTTGTCAGTTTCGCGAACCAAAAACAAAGAGAGGGTTTGAGAAACGATTAATAATTGTAGTTTAGGCTGAATTTATTACAGCTCTTTAAGTTTATTTTATAATTCCTTAAACAAAACAAGATCAAAAGAGTAACCATAGTCAAATATTTAAAATATCTACGTTCCAAAACTCTTAGCTACACCAACATTTTGTGAATTATAATAATCATTTAGTCAAACTTACACAATTGGAGCAAGTCTATTGCTGTTATATACTTCTAAGATTAAATGCGAAAACTTGATTTATTTTGAATGGGATGATATATAAACAAGAAAGTAATGGTGAGAAAGATATATTACTGATATAGATGCATTACGGAATCCAAGCAATAGTTCTAGCAGATCTCGTCGCATAAAATAGTTGTGTATAAATGAGGTACGAGTATATCTCAAATGAGCTATTTCTGGTCAAGCTTATTTATTTATTCATAGCATTTCATTTTTGTCATTCATGAATAACCATATCGTTTTCCTAATACTTTAATAATTACCTTAAACCTCACATACCTCAACCTCACGATAAGTATAATATCCTTAGTGGCCAAGTGTTACTATATAGTACAATAACTGCAAGTATTGTTAAAGCAATATCCTATCATGAATTTGGCAAACGAGTCAAATTATTGTGTTCATTTATTTATTTTCTAAGTTTAATTTGGACGTTACTAGGTTTTTTCTTCCACATCGTGACCAGAAACCACTGATTATGACAACACCACATAACATGATATAATAACATAACAAATATAACATCTTTAATTAAAAAAAAGTAGAGAAATACGCAAACCTCGCAATTGTTACTAAATATTACGAATACGAAAGTAGGTAACTGTCCCTTTTTTACACTTTCAAAACTAAACTGCTTAACTGATTTTTGTGAAATTCGGCATGAAGATATTTTAATCCCTAAGAAATTTACTCTCTTTTACCATGATGACTGATACACACACGGGTGGAACCCACGGCCAAGGCTAGTATAGAGTACAGATTGTCTCCATTAAAAATATCGCACAATTTTTTCTCAGAATTACAGGTCTTGACCCCGCTCGTGCACTTTTCGAAGGAGTTTTCGCTCTGCAAAGTGGCCTGGACCGCACTTGTGCTAGATTTGTGGACATCGTGCATTCAGATCCTGGTAGTTACGGTATCAGTGCTGCGGTTGGCACTGTGGACATTTGGCCTAACTATTCCAGAAACGGTGAAACTCAACCTGGCTGTCCGCAGAGTAATTTCAATAAGTTTTCACAGGAAGGTATGGAATGTCATAAATTTGAATAAGAATTATAGTAATACTTAGAGATCTTTTTAAGAGTCACACATACAGTCGACTGTACAGATTGCGTAGTCACGGTAATATTATCTATTTTGTATTGTAACTCCATCTGTGTTGTGACGGATTAAGAATACAGTGTCACCATCACTATTCCTCCCGTGGGTGTCGTGAGAGACAGCTAAAGAAGTATATTACGCAGGACAACATCGTACAAAGAGAAGGAAAACTTACCAACCTGTTTAACCAGCGTAGCTCTCCCCTTTCGAAGGAGAGGCTTACGTCCAACAATGTGCTATTAAAGACTGTTGAAATGATGTGTGATGGTGACTTGAGATTGTTTTTAAAATAATTACCTACAGCCATGCGGTACGTTAACACGCGGCTGGGTTACCCTCCTATGTTATTTTTAAATTTTATGTGTGCACTACTTGAGTTTCTTTTTAGTTTTACAATTTGAAATATTACATAATAGATTATTTTTATATATAATTTATTTTAGGAAGTGTTCAATAAAGTAACTCGCGTTCCAACCGTTTGAGTTGTAGGGAGAGATATAAGTTTGTAGTCATGAAATGCAAAATATTAAAGTTATAGTGGTATAGTCCAATGCTCTAAAGTTAGCTGCGAAAGCAGATGTGTGCAGGTATAGTTAAGTCGAAAATTATTAAAGAAATTAGTATATACATGTACTTATCTTATAGTTACAACAATTCATAAGAATATGAAAAGGTTTCTACCGTCTAAACTAAACTACTACTACTAAACTATAGTCAATAACAAAAGCAAGTAAAGAAACTATTAACCATTCAAATGCGAATGGACAAGAATGTGCGTGCATTTCCATGTACGGACGCAATTCACACACACATGGTAGATGCGGCGTGTGTCGCACTCCCCCCGCGTTCCTTTACGTCCTGCTAATGCCTAACACTGTTCTGCGCATCGAAACGCACGATGTACCGATCGTCATTAGCTTGCATCTAAATTATTATACCACTATCTGCCCCTTTATGATAGGCATATTATTGATAACCAGTCAACGTATAACCATGTTCTCACATTGACCTTGTACGAAATACGAATAATAGAAGAAATATTTCCAATGTATCTGCCAATACCATGTCCTATGAGATACTGTCCTTATGCCAGGCTAGAATAAGGACTAAGACGATAACGACAATTTCATTTATTCCATCAAAAAACATAATCCATAACCCTTTGCAAAGTTGCATTATAATTCTAGATATGTGCAGCCATAACCGGTCATGGCGTTTCTTCGTAGAAGCTCTTGAAGCGCCGACATCATTTCCATGTGCAGCTGCTGAGAATTACGAAGAATGGATTGCTGGAAATGAAGATGATAAACAAAAAGTATACCTTGGAGATTTGATCAATTTGCGGTAAGGCATTTCTTTATTAATTTATTACATTCCTAGGTAGTAGAGCCACGCTGATTTCAGCACGAGCGGGCTGGCTCGACCGGGGTAGTACTACCCTCCCACAGAAGACCAACCTAAAGCGCCAGCATCGGTGTTGTCGTGTTTCGTTGGTGAGTGTGAGACCGGAGGCCCATTAATGCAGGGCTGACAGTTATCGTGGTAACTGTGTAAGCCTTACACTGTCACGATGACTGTCATGCCTTTTACGTCTCCAAGCGCGGTGTGAAACAGCATCTCACAAGGTCACCATAGTGTGGGTTACCATACTGCATTGTCTGCATTTGCAGCGAGTATGGCGACCACAACTCTTGGATTCTATTCATGCTTTCCATCAGTCAGAGTAGAGTCACTTTTGCTGACTCTTAATATAGACAAAAAAAAACATAACACATTTTGGTGTATGAGTTGAATTTAGCCCTAGAGTGAGATTCATAGGCAAAATAATTAAACTATCTGAATTTAACTTAATGTCCTATGTTTCCTGGATGGAGAAGTTGATTGCGTTAACCTCTTTCGATATCAGTCTTGAAGTACCCGCTTGATTTCGATCTGCACCTTGCCTTCAATATAACGAGTGTAATAATTGTATTTCTTAATAAATAGATTGTTACCCGTAACTATTAAAATGAGGTTCTCACTCAGTTGTACTTTTTTGCTACTTCAGGCTCTACCAATGTTTTGTCATTTTAAAAACGTGTTTGCATTCTTTCATTTGGGAGGATAGATTTCTCATTTTTTTCTTTTAAAGCTAATGAAAGAAATATCACCCCTAAAATTGTTTCATGAAGTACGTAGTTCATTACAATTAATTATAATTTAGGTACATTGGAGCCGGTAATAATCACTTATTTAGAAGTTGATTATACTACAAAGTTTTCTCTATTTTTGATTAACAGAACTAAAATGCAAAAGCACCATACCTTCTTCTTTTTTTTTAACGTATAGAAATCCCCTCGGGCCGTCACTCCACCGGGGTTTACAACGTAGTGGTGTGTCGGATCGACTAAAACCACATGTGCCACTCTGCGCCTGAGATAGGAGAGATCCGGGAACAGCTTGATTACAAAATCCGGACCGAAACCATTATACCTACCACGTGTTAATTTTAAACATGCGGGATTTCCAAATACTAACTTACAATAAAGAAAACGTCGTAACAGTAAACAAAACATCGTAATTTAGACTCTATTATGAACTGATCGGTTTTAACGAGGACTTGAATAAGTACAATGTTATTATACCTTCAAGTAACTTATTATTCTTGCATTAGTGTCTAGTATTTGACCTTCGTCTATTCATTAGTGAAATAAAAACATCTCGTCTTGTATTGAAATTTTTTTTGTGTCTCAATTAGACACAAGTGTATTTGAACTTGGAAGTTGTTAAATAAATACGCTTAAATACATACATACAATACGCATAATGTAAAAAATAATCGTGCTCGTTAAAAGTTATTGTGAATTAGCGTCTGATGTCAAATAAACAAATTCTTGTGGTAAGGGACCATTCATAAATCACATAGTTGCGAAAATTTCATGTTTATTTGCACTTTTCTGAGATTGCTTCCTCCCTAGAGTGACGTCACATATTTTTCAATTTTACCTCCTTAAATGTCCTCCGGGTCTTATAGTTCCCAATGTCAAGTAAGTCTTAGGTAGTAGAGCCACACTGATTTCAGCACGAGTGGGCCGGCTCGACCGGGGCAGTACTACCCTCCCACAGAAGACCAACCTAAAGCGCCAGCATCAGTGTTGTCGTGTTTCGTTGGTGAGTGTGAGACCGGAGGCCCATTGATGCAGGGATGACAGTTATCGTGGCACTGTCACGATGACTGCCATGCCTTTTACGTCCCCAAGCGTGATGTGAAAAAGCATCTCACAAGGCCGCCATAGTGTGGGTCACTATACTGCATTGTCTGCATTTGCAATAGTATGGCGACCACAACTCTTGGATTCTATTCATGCTTTCCATCAGGCAGATTAGAGTCACTATGGCAGGCTCTTAATGTAGAAAAAAAAAAGTAAGTTGGGGCCGAGTTTAAGTCAACTACAATACGAATCAACTCCGACTTTTTACATGGATAGACTACCATCAGACCTTCACAACACATTGAGTATTGTCGAACCATTTAGGGCTTCAACTATCCCTCACAGTTGCCACAGATGTTCGTCTATCTGAACCGATGGCTTAAGGCGCTCTCATCATCATAACAAGGTCACAATGTAAACAACGCAACAGATGTTGATGTCATTTTTATCATGTACTTTAAACCAATTCACTTCTTTCACTTTACTGTTACAATAATTTGCAACAATAATTGTTATTACAGTGCCAAAGGCAACTTCTATCTCAACACAAAAGCGGATTCCCCATTCGCCATGGGAGCAGAAGGCATGAAACCAGATGACAATCAAATCAGAGTACGAAGAAACCCCACCTTTACGCAGATACTAAGATATTTTAGATAGTAAATAAAACTTAAGATTAGTATAAGTGACACAACAGTGAAGCCTCGGTCAAGCCCTGTACTCTAACCAATCACGTTCCAAATTCTTCGTACGTAACGATAACTTCTTGGAACCCGATTGGTCAGAGAACAAGGTTTAATCGATTCGTCACTATTTTCTTAACACAAATAGATTATAGAAGAAATTTAAATAGACTATATTTAAGTAATATCTCGAATATATTGTTCAAAGCCAGATTATGCTTTAAGGGTGTATTAAAAAGCCTTCTCGAGTCCTTATCCTGCTTTAATATGAGCCATATTTCAATTCCTAATTTCACGAATAAAATCTATGTAAATGTGTTATGTTAGGTACTTTTCAAGATCACATTATCCATTTTGACATTTCCTTACGTGACATTTTTTTTTCTTTTACCAAATAATAACGTACATTTAGAAATATTTAGAACTGTAATCAATGACACTTACTAATTAAAATATTTTTTTAATATTACTTTATTTGATTTTTAAAAAGCTGGTAGTAGCTAGAAGTCAGATGTTATATACCTAAGTATATCCAAAGAATAATTAACACATTGCTAATAGTGTGTACAAAAGTTAAAGGAATGTCTTTAACAGTAGCTATTTGTAATATATGAATGTCGTCAATTTAGTGCAATTATACCTTTATTATTGTTAAAAACCTCAAAGGACAATGGTAGGCTTGTCTGTAACTTTTGTACTGCCCTGTGTATCTCATGGTAGGGATTATTTTTTTACCTAGTAATATCATCGACACTTACATTTTAAATACCTAGATTTTGAGAACACTGCGTTAAAATATTATTTCAATTTATAGTTTGTACTTATGCTATACTATAAAGTCGATAGACATGACAGACAAATGAGATGTCATTGTTGTTAACAAGATGGCGTAGTACTATATTTTTAAAATCAAAATCATTCGTTTACGATTCTCTTACTGCATCAATAAAATGTTGCTGCTAAATGCTCTAGTAAGCTCATACGTAAATATTGTTTTTTTTTGTTTTTGTTTGAGTAATGCCTGTTTTAAAACAATATAAAAATATTCTCTGACATCTAACACAACGCCATCTAGTTTTCATCTAAGTAGATTTAAGTATGGCAAGTTAGGAAAATATAGGCATACGTTTTGTTATTGCAGTTGTAACAAGTTCTAGAGAAGTATTTAAATTATAATTACATGAAAATAAGAAGTCACTTTATAAATGATATAAATTTCATAACCAACCATTGCATCCTGCTGGCGATACAGGATCTGCCATTCTCCTTTGTAGTCTTCTTTCTTTATTTATTATCATCATGAACAGCTTTCAATACTCCACTGCTAGACATAAGCTTCTCCTTCGGGAAGCCAAGCCTTCCGGGTTAGTATAGGGTTTGTATCAACCCCCCCCCCCCCCCCACCCCGGGCTGGGCGTAAGTTGTTACGCCGATGACACATTGGTCACGGCCCGGGGGGCGAACTTTCAAGAGGCGGCGCGCCTAGCGACCACGGGAGTCTCTCTGGTGGTCGGGCGTATTGAGGCGCTGGGCTTGCGGGTGGCCCTGGACAAGACGGAGGCCCTTTTGTTTCATGGGCCCCGTCGTGGTCCACCCTCTGACACCTCCATTATAGTCAATTCGGCCCTCGTACCGCTTCAGGCCCATATGATGTATCTGGGCCTGATCCTTGACGGTAAGTGGCTCTTCGACGAGCACTTCCGACAGCTTTCTCCAAAGCTGGTCGGCGCTGCTTCTGCCCTTGGACGACTTTTGACCAATTTGGGTGGAGCCAGCGTCGCGACGAGACGGCTATATACGGGGGTTGTCCGGTCAATGGCACTGTATGGTGCACCGGTGTGGGCGGCGGCTCGACTGACCGCCCAGAATAGGGGTCGCCTCTGGCATCCTCAGAGGATATTGGCGGTTAGAGCCATACGCGGTTACCGCACCGTATCGACGGAGGCGGCGTGCGCCTTGGGCGGAACTCCGCCGTGGGATTTGGAGCCGGAAGTGCTCGTCGGAGTTTATCGGCGGACGGCTGAGTTCCGGGCGGGTAGCGGCATACGGCCCCCGCACGAAGAGATACGCGAGTGGCGTGAGACCGCTCGTCGAGCCACGATGGCTCGTTGGTCGTTACGATTGGAGAGTCCTCGTGCTGGCTTTGCCCTCGTGGAGGCTCTTCAGCCGGTCATGGCCGAGTGAGCAGGGCGGCAGCACAGGACCCTTTCCGGGCACGGTTGCTTCGGGAAGTATCTGCGCTCGGTCGCCAGGAGGGAATTGAGCCCCGCCTGTCACCACTGCGACTGCAGTGAGGACTCGGCTCAGCACACGCTAGCGGTTTGTTGCGCCTGGTCGGCGCAGCGTGGGGTCCTTACTGCAGTTACTGAAGGAGATCTCTCGCTACCGGCCGTCATACGCTCGCAGAAGGTTGTGACTGCTGTTTTACCGCAGTCACAACCTTCTGCGAAGACGTAATTTTGCAGAAGGAGGCGGCGGAGAAGGCCCAGGAAGACGATATCCACTCAGATCAATTTCGCCGCCGGCGAGCCAGGCGGCGAAGGCGCGCATACCAGCGCCTCATGCCACCTTGAGTGTGGCCGCGGGTGGACGGGACGGGTTTTCCCCTCCATCCGCTACAATGGCCAGCCTCGAAGAGGAGTTGAGTTGAGTAAATGGAGAGTTTATCCGCAGATGGTGCTCGCGGTAGCGGGCAGGCGTTAGGAGGGATCTGGATGTCGTAATAACAGCTGTTCCCGGATCCCTCCTATGACAGGCGCAAAGTTGCACACCGTGTGGTTTTAGTCGCTCCGATTTTGACACGCCACCTGCCGTAAACCCCGGTGGGGCGACGGCCCGAGGGAGTTTCCACACGATGAAAAAAAAAAAGGATTTGTATCAAGTAGTATCACTTCTTTTTGTAGTGATATTGTCCTGCTTGGTTTATTCTTTTAGTCGCCTCATACGACACCCAACTGAATAAGGGTGGTGACAATATATTCTCACTCCGTCACGACACGGATTAAGAATTATTTATTCATTAAGTACCATGGAGGAGACAAGCTACGGCGCAAATGGACTGGCTCGACCGGATGATAAGGAATTATAGAAAATCGATGTTAAGCTATTCTTAAAATCAAACTTAATTATGCAGATACTTGAAGTCTTTAAGTCACGAACCAGCAGAACGAATCAACTCCACTGCAGTTCAATATCTATATAATGTTTGTAAGTTTACAAATTTCTCCATTCACACCCTCACTACTGTTTACATATGTACATATTGTACATTCATTGTCTCATTTCAAGTCTCGCCAGTTGACTAATTAGGTTCCACACTCGTGCGGAACGACATTTTTTTGAAATCTGATAGGTCAGGGTGTGGGAGATTGATCGATGTGTAACCATTTTTTTAACGCTAAGGAACTATAGAAGAACCATTCCTTCTATAGTTCCGTTTCTTTATACCGTTGTTGGTGGTGGAAATTAAACAACAATAAAAGCAATTAAGATTACAGAATGTCATAAAAATTTATTTATTAAGTAGGTATTTACTACAATCTATTTATAAGTTACTCACTGTACAATATAAGTTTCTAATTACTAATAGTTACTGCACCATAACTAAAACGTTATGATTGGTGTTAATACATGCCATAAGTACATTATTTACATAATACACTTTGTTTTTATTCTATTAACAATATTAAACTATAAAGGCAGTGATGCGCCAATCTGATCCGATCTTCACAAAGATCGTGGGCATACGATCCAAGTGCTTTTCAGATCTAATCCAAACCATGCGATACAATTGTGAATCGATTTGAATTCTATCGAACATTGGATCTCGGACCAAATATTGTGCTTTGCACACAGTAGACCAGGTTAAATTAATTTGATCACATTAAGATATTACAATGTATTGCCAATCACAAAATTAGATCAAGCTTAGGAAAAGCGCATCCCTAAATGGAGGACTTCAAACACACTTTTAATTCATTTTTTGCTTACAAGAGTATATTTTCAAAATTGAAATAATTGTGAAAACTGCAAATATAATGCAAAAACTAAATCAACAATATTTTGATCAACACTGATAACATATCACAATAAACATTGTCTATACATAAAAAATATTGACAGATCCTGTACCGCTGACAATTTTACCAGTACGAAACTTGTACTGTTTACACACTGAATCTTACTAAGTTTTATCATGTAATTATTACATTTTTAGAACCCATTGATGCAGGGGTGACAGTTATTGTGGTAACTGTGTAAGTCTTACACTGTCACGATGACTGTCATGCCTTTTACGTTCCCAAGCGAGATGTAACAAGCATCTCACAAGGCTGCCATAGTCTAGGTCACCATACTGCATTGTCTGCATTTGTAATGAGTATGGTGACCACAACACTTGAAATAATTTAACTGAAACATTTTCAAATGTTTCAAAAAGTTGTTATAAACGCAATAACTAAACGTCCGTGTTGTAAACAAAATGCATTTCTATACTTGCTATGCCTAAAAATTTTTTATTTAAAAACTAGATGGCGTTGTGTTGGTTATTTTAAAATATTTTTGTTATAAGGTATAAATGACACAAAAACGATAGCCTATTTAAATCTATATTTTTTTAAGAATATATTAAGCAACAGAGCATCATTTTATACACAGATCAAGAAAATCTTTTTAAAAATATGGTACTACGCCGTCTTGTTCACGTCAATGACAACTCATTTGGGATGGCTAGCTGTCACAGCTGCTGACTTTAGCATACTCCGTTTCACAAAAGACGTCAGCCAGACGCGTCAACAAAATTTGTCAAAAAAAAACATGGCCGATCTGTCACTTTAGATCCCCTTATCGCCGAGGGACTTCTTTCGTGAGACGGAGTATACAGCCTACGTATTACATTGTAAACTACAAACCAAAATAACTTTTTAAAGCAAAGTTCACAAAATTTGAGAATTTAAAATCCTAAAAAAATAATCCTCGCAAGGCGGTACAGTCCCATACATAAATGCCATTGCCATTTGTGTGACAATTTAACAAAATGCGACTATAATACTTCAGATTCTTTTAACTTACCTGTATATAAAAAAATAATTGGTACCATTTTCAATTATACTAATTGTAATTAGTTTCAATTATAAAACTTGAAATTTTGAGATTTTTCTTGCAACAAAAACTACAAGCCAAACACTATTTTGTGTAGCTAAATTTTTACAGCTTGGTTATTCGAAAAAAAACCATTGCCGAACACCCATCACGATTAGTTCGAACAGTCGACGCTGTACTGTATATCAAAATTTAAAGCAAAAAATACATTGCTTCTAGATTTCATTTTATCTACATATATAAAATAACGTGTCCTGACTGACCGCTGGGACTACTTCTAATTTTGACAGCTGATGCTTTTTAAGTGGTACACATCCACTAGAAAAGTATTTTAAGAAATTAAAACAAGAGCTGAACGGATGTATGGAAGTTAGAAACACGAAATAAGTCGTAATAAGTGACTACACTCGGTGTGTTGGTTTAAGCGGTCACCTCGACACTTCCTACAGCACTGAGTGTTATGGGTTCGACCCAAACATGGGCCAACCCTGTATGATCCACAAACTGTTCTTCTGAGTCTGAGTGTTCTTTGTATATAAAAAAATTACAATTTGCGGGCGGAAATAGTTGATATAATATATTATTACTTTTTCAGCTGAGATGTTGATTCATGTATGATCAAATGTCACTACATATCTCTCTTTCTGACACTACAAGTTTACAGTTATCACACTACAATGTCCACAATGATGTACTGGCGAGCACTCGGCTCACATATACCTGTGCTAAGTTGGAGATGTGGAGTAGAACCTCTTCATAGTGACATCGATGTCTACGATGGCTGTCCGGACGTCGTGTGTGGTGGCACTTATTGCTTCGAATGTGGTCGCAAGGCGGTCTATTGCTCTGGCCTGAAAGTAAATAATAATTAGATTAGATATTTAGAGTTTCGTTTAAAAACTTATATGAATGTTCTTACTGTAGGTGGAGCTAATGGGATATGTTAAAAAAGCAAGTAATGGCAGTTATGGGTCAAAATCCGTAAGTGTATTTTAAAAATATGATGTCATTGATAACAAGGTAACTACACAGACTATAGTCATGTGACATGATTGTGTCAGGAGTCATTCTGGTTAACAGTATACCACTTGATCAGTTTGCAGTTTACAAGATTTTTTTTTTGTGGTATGGAAGTCACATGGTTAGAAGGGTCACCTTCAATAACAGTATCACAAATGCATTGCCGTCCTTTGAATTCCCTCCTCCCAAAGGGATGCACTACATTATGAGACCCTGGTATCACTTCGCTAACACTTATTCTAATAACACACACCCCTTCTGTTTGATTTATTTATGTAGTAGTACCTGTATTTGTGAAGCTTCAGCTAGACGCTCCATGGCCTGCGCGTTGACTTGCGACGCGTGCGCTAGTTGGGATAATGCCGCTGCTTGGTCATTCATTACTTTCACCTGGAGCATAAAAAATAATTCAAGAAAATGTTTATTACTCCTGAATTTTTTTTTTCACATAAAAACTGTAATTTTGAATTACAGAACAGTTTCTGTTACAACTCTCTTGTCAATAAATGCTTTCGTTACATTAAGTTAGATTAAAAATAGTACAGATTAAAAAAAATGTGATGCAATGTAGCGTACTACAGTACAGAGGGCGACAGTGTTCGGCGTTGCGATTGGTGAAGAGTTAAGTACGAGCATTTATCAACAGCCCTTAGTAAGCCGTTAGGTAGTAGGACCACACTGATTTCAACACAAATAGGCTAGCTCGACCGGAGCAGTGTTATCCTCTCATAGAAGGCCAATCTTAAGCGTCCGTACTGTCGTCCTCCGTTTAGTGAGTGAGAGACAGGGGGCCCATTAATGCAGGAGTGACAGTTATCATGGTGTGTGAGTCTTACATTGCCACGATGACTGTCATGGCTTTTACGGCCCTAAGTCGGGCGTGAAAAGCATCTTACTTGGCCGAAGTATTGTGGGTCCCCATATTACATTACCTGCATTTGTAATGAATTTAGTGACCACAGCTCTAGCATTCTATTCATGCTTTCCATCAAGCAGAGTAGTCACTTTGGCAGTCTCTAAAAAACGGGTTGGTCTCTCGCACTAGGCTTCCAGGTTGTAATGATACTTGTAAAAACAAGGGACTATGTCAACAGTTATAAATTCTTGCACTTACGAGTTTTTCCATAATAGCAATCTGTCTATCTTCCACATCAACTACCGGTTCCTCAAACGCTAGCACCGGTTCAGATTCGACATGATTTTGATCCATACTGTCCTCGTTATAACAACTTTCATCCACGAAAGTTGTTTCTTGCTTCATTCCAGTTCTAGGTTCTAAGATAAGGGTAAAATATAGTGAAAACATGGTCATTTTCAATAAAAATATATCAAATAGGATACAGTGGACCCCTGGTAATTCGACAAACGTTTTGGAGGAGTGTCAAATTAACGAGTTTTTTACAGTATAGAGTACTGCCTAAGTCCAAAATCTTTTGAAATAGAGTAAAGGTACTTTTAATCTGTATTGTATCTTTTAATTTTAATCTGTAACCTTTGTAATCAGACAAATTACAAATCAAAATTACAAGATTACATCTGAACTATATATTATACTACATAATGTATGTATATATATATAGAATACATACTAACATAATAGAGAGCTTACTTTTTATTATAAAATTAAAGTAATGCTATAAACTTGCATGACCCACATTAGCGAAGATTTGTCATAATAATATTTGTATACCTACATTGATATACACATTGCATTACAGGGGGTGCTGGATTATTCACTATAGTTTGAAATAGTATTGGCATAACTGTTTACTTTTAAAACCTTACAGTGAATGTTAGAATTTTCTTTAAAAAAAAAAACAATAAAACAAAGATAGTGTATTGGCTGAAACAGTTAACTTGTAACTGAATGGAATGATAGCTCTAGAGAATACACTCAAATGTGACACATGCTTGTGTCCCTTGAGTTCCAGGGGTCTAAGCAATGAAGGTCACTTACCATAGGTAACCCACCTACTTGCATGGTATACTTTTCAAAAAGACCATGAAGGTTTTGTACTAATGAATTTAAAACTTCCGTCTATCTCCTCTACAGATTTAATAAAATAGTCATACTTACTGCCACTATCATTAGCAATAAAAAGGTCATATATCTTCTTTTCAATGTTAGAGCAAAGATTATTAGGGTCGCCTCCACCTCCTACAACTTTGGACCTTACAGTAGACTTCTTGTCAGCCCAATACTGAAAAAAAAAAATTCTATATTCATTAAACGGAACAAAATAGAATGGAACATTTGAATAAATATATTTTTTTGAAAATGGACATAGTATTTTTTTCTTATGGTGTATTTGTGTTTAGTAATATTCCCCTTCTGTACTTTCTAATAATTCTTCCCCTTGTTCATCTATTTGTGAGCATTGAAAAGGGATCGCTCATTCAAGGTGTACACAAATTAATTAATACACATTCTCATGTCCAAGGAGGATCTTGTTACAAATATGAATAAAGTTCAAAAAGTGTTAATTTCTATTTATCTGTTAATAACTATTTGCACCTGTCATGCTTCGCTGTAACACAAAGCGGTTGAATCTATGAGACATGAGAAACAACAACAAACAGATGTAATAGATAAAAACAATATGTAAAGCGGTTTATAGTATGTCAAAATTTGATCAGTATTGGTGCAGAAATTATTGTAACTTTGGAGCGTACACAATCAAATTTTACATTTATATAATATAGAGATTTACATAACTGAAAATGGGCATTTTCTTTGAAATATAATTTAAGAGTACACTTACTTTGATCCAAGACTTCATAGGTCTTGTAGGGCCTGTTATATTATTAACTATTCTGGTCAAAGCGAACCACAACTTCTTACTTTCATCCCTGCCTTCCAATCCGCGCAGCTGACCTAGCGCCAGGGCTGGATGTTTTTCCATAAAATCAACTATTGCGGTAACCTGCTCCAGACTTGGCCGGGACTGCAGAAAAACAAACAACCATGTAAGATTGCCTCCAAATACGTCCAATTTTTTAAATATATTTTTATATGATATCTACTACTTAGTAGTCATAGTAAAATTGTTAAAACTTAGTTTTATATTTTCAAATTATACGTATACGTATACTTTCTCAAATTATATTACGAGTTCTTTTAGTGGTTCAATAAAACTGTGACAGTTAACTAGTAACTCATTTTATTAAAAGATTCACAATTACTTAGAATAAATGGATAAATTTCGTCGCTAACATTTGCAAATAAGCGTTTCGAAATGAGTGTAAATATTTTTTATTAAAGTGTTTTCAATTGTTTGCATTGCCTTGGTAATTATCTATATTCGATCAACTATCACCTCACCTCATCATCAGCGACAAAGCTATGAGTAGAGATAAAGAATAGAAGTAAAACACGAAATGGTATACATACTATCATTCGAGTTACCGTGTTTGGAGATAATGTAATAGAAATTATAACACATTTTAACAATAACTACGGCTACTTACCGCTATCACACGATCTGCCATGACTGCTAAATAAATAACCTGAAGCTAGTTTAGCTATACCCCCATTTAAATAATATAATAATTTACTATCAACAAAGATTCACTGACGGATATACGTTTCGAGTATAATTCGTGTTCAGTGAGCGTAGTTGCCGTAGTTTCTTCAAAGAATACGTCGATAGCATGTTCCACGATAACCATTGGTTGGGGCGCTGATGTACAAGTAGTAGTGCTGTCCGTATACCTGATTTGACAAATTAGTTCGATGTTATAAAGAATTTAAAACAGTAACTATAGCTGTGATGAATGAATTTAATTAAAAATATTATTAATAAAAACAAACATGCGCAAATTGATTATGACTATTTGCTATTTTCTCTAACTATGTAACTAGCTGTGCCCGCGCCTTCATTCGCGTAGGATTTGAATTTTAAATCATGTGGTTTTTGCTGCATAAATATCGATCCCAATCTGGAATAAAAGTAGCCTATTTGCTACCCAGTGACTTTTTCTATTTCCTGGTGAAATTCTCATTAAAATCAGATCAAAGGTTTCAGAGATTAGCCCGCATAAGCATACAGACAGATATACAGAAAAAAAAGGTAGTGTATGCTTTAGTGGCGTGTAAAGATATAGAAGCGCTTGAAAACCGCATTTTTTTTAAAGCACAGACAGACACTTTAATTTTATTTATGTGTATTTATAAGACAAATATAACATTAAAACTTTTTACATGTAGTAATAAAAACCTAGAATAGTGTTTACCTATACTGATACTATAATACTGGGCAGTTTGTTTGTTTCTTTCTTTCTTTAATCGAACGTGCTCACCACAGGAAATACTAGTTTGTATTAAATTTGATAACGTAAACTTCTTATATACACACTTGTAGATTCTAAAGTGTCACGCAAGGCCAATGCCGTAGATGCCAAGCAGATTGCTTGTTCCAATGCTATGGGATACGCCACTGAGTATTTTAAAGCAGAAATCACTTATTGATACTACAATCAGTTTTGCTGAACGCACTCATTTGTCAGGTGGTTCCTACTCTACGGTGGTAACCAGGCTTACGAATTCAAACACTTCAATCGCCCAACGTCGGCATCTTGTAAGACGATACTACATTTTACCTTGTCAATTGCTCTGATTAGGACCACTTGGTGTTTCTCCGCATTTTTCACTATGGAGAAGCTGTTGACAGTCTCGAATGTCATGGCCTTCCTTGTAGTAAGAGCGCTGGCCATATATCTTGAGATGCCAATATTAACGTCATTATCTGTCGCACTCTTATTACCACTATCATTTTGCAGCAGCTGTACGTGAACCCAATGGTCTGGTACTAGATGATGATGATTCAAGCATAAAGAACTAGCATTGCCATTCAACGTGATAATGCTGTCGGCCTTTTGGGAACGCTATCGCGATGAATTTTTTGACACAAGTATTTAAATAGTAGTTAGTAGAGCCACGCCGAGTTTAGCACGAACGGGCCGGCTCGACCGGGACAGTACTACCCTTCCACAGAAGATCAATCTAAAGCAACAGCATTCATGCTGTCATGTTTCGTTGATAAGTGAGACCGAGGAGTGACAGTTGTCGCCGTAAGTATGTGCAAAGCAATGCTACGATGACTGTCGTGCTTTTTATGTCCCAGCATGAGGCATGAAAAAGTATCTTACTAGGCCGCCATAGTGTGGGACACCATACTGCATTGTCTGCGTTCGCAATGAGTATAATCATTACCACTCTTGGATTCTATTCCTGCTTTCCATCAGTTGCACAAGTGAAAATATTTCATGAACAGAGATAATTAAATATGATAAACGGTACATATTGTATAATTAACAGCATAAGAAAAGAGATATTAACGATTTTTAGGTGAATTTAAAAGCAGAAATGAGACTTTATAAGGCTTTTAAGCCGACTTTCAGCATAAAGGTTTAAGAAAGCTTAAATCTTGCTACCCCTAATTTGAGGTGTACCCTCTAATTTACAAAACGATAAAATAGAACTAACACAATAACAAACAGGAGTCAAGCAGACCGCTTTTCTGTAATTAAGTAATTCCCGTTACTCTTTCGTTGCATGATTTGTAGCTTTTTCAAGTAATATATACATTTCGAGCAGTTTCTGTTTGTTCATTATGACAGATAATAAAATCGATTCTTGTTCAAAATCGATCAAATATGTTACTTATAGTTACCACTTGCCATCCAGAGAAAGATGTGAAAAAAAAAACTCCGTGTAACCAAGTTAGTGCATTTCCCGTAAATTTCGGGTACAAATAAGAATCCGCTTCATAAAAATGTTTAGGAATACTATACATCAATAAAAAGTTTTGAAAATAAATAATTGCTCTATTGATGATATACTACTTTTAAAGTTTTGTAGTATACCACTATACCAACCACTTAGGCCAGCGTGGACTATTAAAAGTAAACGAAAATAAGAAATGTAGGTAAAGGAGGGTAGGTGCTAATTGAGGAGTGTGAACAAGAAGTGTATCGGCTGCCTTTTTAAAATCTTGATACCTCTATTTAGTGATTTCTGGAATGAATCGATCAGAAATCAATTTGAACACACCATAAGTATGTTTTTTACACATTAATAGATATATTGTAGAAGTGTATGAATAAAATATTTTAATGTTGCGAACCATGTGGTTAACGAATGTTAAAAATGGCAACTCAGAATCATTGTCAATTGTCATTTATATCAAATGGTGAAATAAAAACATTACAATTTAAGGTGTAAACTGGCTTTAGTTGTTTAAATTTTTTTATAAGTAATTGTTTACTAGCAATAAATACGTAGATTATATTTAATAAATAACACTTTAAGTTTAATTGTAATTCAAACTAATTGGTATTTATTCATGTGTTCTTTTCTAAAAAATAAAGTGTAATAGATTCAAAGTTGTTACTGGATAATGTTAAGTAGTTTATTACAATAAATGAGTAAAGAAATGGCGAACTCTGTGAACATATCAATAGAAGCCCCAATAGAGAATCAGATTCAGGAAATAACATATGATGGCCAAGAGATTTACCAAGCGTAAGCATTGTTTTAATTATTGTAAATAAAAACGATAATAACTACTTACTATATAATAAAAATAATTAAATACTATTTGAAAACCAAAGCTTTAATATCAAACCCTGTAATTAATTTAATATTTCTTTTCAGACCTCTGTCTATGTCAGAGAATTTGGCTCGTCTAGCTCAAAAGATAGACTTCTCAAAGACTGACGATGAATTCTGCAACATTAAGAAGGAGGGTGAGAGCAGCTCCGACACCAAGTCTGAAGATGATAAGGAACCAGGTTATCAGAGTAGCTTATGGCCGTGGGATTCTGTAAGAAATAAATTGAGAAATGCTCTTACAGAAGTATGTGTCTTAGCAGATGTCCTGAGTATTGCCAAGGAGAAAAGATATATGGTAAGTATTTTTCTATATTTTAATAGGTATACCTGTATACCTATCTATCGTTAATATAACAAATACTAGAATTCTATTGAATCCGATATTGTTCACTATTTCATTGATTTTAATATTGTTTTCTCATAACCTACTTTTTCACATAGCCTATTTATCCAAGTGGTGTTGTAAGAGGCGAATAAGGGTGCAAAGTATACAGTACATAATCACTGCAAGAGGAAGGAAAATCTAAAACAAAACCTATATCCAACCTGTTAGGCCAGCATTTTATTGTAGGCCAAAACCTCCTTTTGAAGGAGAGGCTTATGATTTTGTCTATTATTTTTTGTAAAAAGTTTTTAATTACATTAAATTAAATTAAATTGTTGTCTTCCATTCATAATAGGTTTAGTTCTCAATAAGAAGAGATGTTCTATAATTCATTTAAAGTTGTTTAGGGCAGATAATGGTAAACAACAAAAGTTGTACATCATCAATAGCTTTTAGTAGTTTACTGCTGGACATAAGCCTCTCTTTAGAAAGGTAGTGTTGGCTTAATAAGCCACACTGGCTAAACAAGTTGATATAGGCTTTCACATAGTATTCATGGACTGCTTCGGTGGCATAGTGGAAACAAATGTGACTGCTATGCTTGAAGTCCCAAGTTGAACCAAACATTTGTATAATCTACAAATATTTATTTTGGAGTTTCGATTTGTTCTATGCATAATTTATATGTATTTATATCAGTTGTCAATTATATATGAATTTTAAAGCACCTATGATTTCCTAAAGCCATCACTAGTATTAGACAAGTAATCTCTTTATTAATATAACCTTAATCAAGTTGATTGTGAAAAACAAGCCAATGAACACAAATTGTGTTACAAAAACCCTCATAAAATGTATATGGTAAGGTAAATTGTAATAATACTAATTATATTATTATCAAATATTATGTCATGAAATTTGACTAAGAAACTATGAGTACCAACCAATACTTATGGTATAGTCATCACTTTACAATTAAGATCTCCAACAAGGTATGCCATATTATTGATTGATTCATCTCTTGTATATCATAATGAAATGTGCAAAAGTGGAACATGAATTCCATATATTCTGCAACCATCTTTGACTTCACACCCTTTCATCAATTTTAGGAGAGATCCATTTAACGTGTAAAATGGTGAAGAGTTTTACCTGTCTTTAAAAGCTACTCGCAGACCCGACATTCGCCGCTTTTTGAAAATGTAATCATTTTAGTGTAAAATCCACAAAACCCTAAGACCGCCAGTGCCGGGAACCGGGAATTTGCTATAGTACTGGAATGATTATCATATATTTTCAGGTTTTGGATCCCGTACAACCTGAACAGCAAGAAAACAGACCTATGGTTCAAGTGTACGGAAGAAAGAAAGCTCTTGGAGCAGCAGCCGCTGTACTTTTAGCTGGAGTGGAACGACTCCGTGCCAGTGAGACAATGAGAATGACCCGCAATATGCCAGATTTCCACATAGACCTGTTACGACTTAGACAAAATTGGAGGTTGAAGAAAGTGTCAAATACTATTGTAGGAGATCTGAGCTATAGAACTGCTGGGTCTAAATTTAGCCAAACTGGAGTGTTTGAGGTAAATTATATTATTTTAAATATTTAATTCAATAACATGATAAATTCAATCACAGGCCACACTAGGTCGCTATACTGCATTGTCTACATTCGCAATGAGTATGGCGACCACCACTCTTGAATTATATTCATGCTTTCTATCAGGCTGAGTAGAGTCACTTTGCCAGGCTTTTATAAAAAAAAAAGATAACATCTGACTTTCTACAAAATTAAAAAATCATAGATTTTTGGTTTTTAACTTTCTGCGCCTGTTCTATAGATAAATTATATTTTAAATTTTACTTTCCTGTCTCCACGTTTGCCTTAACAATCGAATCAAACTATCACTGCCAACTGCAGAACAAAGGACCCATTCTATTCATTCAAACATGAATAAAATAACAAAACATCAAAGTATTCTCGTCACCTACCAAAAATAGGTCAGACATTTATACAAATAGGTATAACTCGGAATATATATGTCTAACCTACCATGTACCTACATTAGTCTTAGGCTGTGTTTCACCTAACTTGTGTGTGAGTGTTTATAGAACTTGCTTGACATTCACATGTTTTGTTTTCTCTCTCCAGGTAACAAAGGCACCCGAAGAACAAATAGCACAAGCTATGAACGCGGCTGGGCCAGTACCATCGGCTTTGCGCGTCACCGTACCGCCCGAACTACAAGGAGTTGCATTTATATCAGTGCTTTGTCAAAAAGGTATTACTTTTAGGTATATTTATTGAAGAAAACTATCATTGTAAGCTATAATAATATTAGTTTAAGGTATAACTTTGAATGAAAATAAAGTGCTGATTAATAATGAATTACATCAACAGTCCACTGCTGGACATAGGACTCTCCCTAAACCTCCTTTATAGGAGGCTTTGACCTACTATACCACTTTAAGGAAAGTTATTGTGGTAATATCTGGCTCACACATTTATCATGATAACTATCACCGTTGCATCAATAATTTAATATTAACCAGCACTATTGTGTGTGTGTAAAATGATTTTAAAGATTTGGTGAACAGAAGATATAGCCCATTGATGCAGGGGTGACAGTTATCGTAGAAACTGTGTAAGCCTTACACTGTCACGATGACTGTCATGCCTTTTATGTCCTCAAGCGGGGTGTGAAAAAGCATCTCACTAGGCCACCGTAGTGTTAGTCACCATACTGCATTGTCTGCATTTGTAATGAGAATGGTGGTCACAACTCTTGGATTCTATTCCTGCTTTCCATCAGACAGAGTAGAGTCACTTTGGCAGGCTCTTAATATAGAAAAAAAAAACCATAATTTGATGTTCAACATGTTATTTAATACATTATAAAGTATATATGTATAATTAATGTTGTTCAAGATATGTAGGTTGTGAAAGATATAATGTGTAAGGAGATAATTGCATTCTCCTCTTGACCATACCGGCTTATATGAATTCAACCTGGTTCCTGGTGTGCTGGGTCGAAGTTCACAACTGATGTACCTTATAATTACAGTTTATTTCTAACATTAATAATAATAATTTTGATTTAATACATGAGATTGGTATCAAAAAAAAATTAATTAGGTATCATGTATATGAATAATATATATTGCCCAGCTAGGCTGCAGAATTACTTTTTTTATGAACGTGTGGAAACCCCCTCGGGCGGTCACTCCACCGGGTTTTTACGAAGGGGTACTGTGTCGGAATCGGACCGACTAAAATCACACGGTGTACCACTCTGCGCCCGGGATAGGAAGGATCTGGAAACAGCTGTTATTACGACATCCAGACCAGGCTACAGAATAACCTGCATGGGGGATATAATACACAAATTTGTAAGTGAGTGTGTTCCTTACAGAACAAGAGGATGTAGTGACGGCAACCCTTAGCTCGGCAGCTCTAAACTGCCCGAGCTCGCTGCCGGGTGAGGGTGCGGAGTTGCACTGGCAGCAGAAGCTGGAAGCGGCACAGAACGTGCTGTTTTGCAAGGAGCTGTTCGCGCGTCTCGCGGCAGAAGCCGTCCAGCTCGATGCCTCAATCCCACACATGGTCGTGGGCAACCAGATTATGGCCACTGTAAGTTTTGACTCACGGCTTTATTAACAAGTCTTTAAAAGCTTATCATAACCAGATAGCAGCTGTATATGACTCAAAAATCTATGACATTGTATAATTTGGTACTTTAAAGTTTGAATAACACCAGGAGGTGATCATGAAAATCATTTTTGTTATAATTTTGTGTGTAAATGTGACTGCACGGTTGGCGTAGTGGTTTAAGCGGTCGCCACGCCGCTCTGTACCACACTGAGTGTTGTGGGTTCAAATCCCACACGGGACGACACTTTGTGTTCTGAGTCTGGGTATTCTTTGTGTCCGTTTCTTGTACGTTTTTAAAGTAGGCGACACAGGATTTATTTCTAGTTATTTTGTTATGCGTTATCTTTTTAAAAGAAAGAGGAAAAAAAGGAAGAATGTATATTATGTTATTGCTACTACTACATATACTAAAATAACAGAAGTAGGAGGCTATTCTTCACATTAAAAAAAATGGGTGGTATATAAAGTCTATGGCAGTACATAAATATTAATTACTTCATTATAGAATTAAACAACCGTCTTAAGTACTGAATTTACTATAAAAATGACATGTAATCAAACCAAAATGCTGTATTATATTATTTATAAGTATAACCATAAATTGTTATCTGTTTCAGGTGTTGCCAGGCATTCAATTATTAATTGGACTGTGTCACAACAATGGACAAAATACCAATAATGCCAATCCAGAAGGAGTCAAGGTATGCTTATTTTAGTCTTTTAAAAGATTTGTCTTGAGTGGGAGTCAAACCCACGATCTCTAAACCTGAGGATCACTAACCATAAGACCAAGAAGCCCCTTCATCAGAATCTCTGGTTCAGATTTTTTTTGTTTTCTACAGCCTGAGGGACCAACTGGCAAATCTGACCACGACCATGTCTTAGAACATTCGCTGCACCAGCTTCTGAGAGCGGTGCATCACTCCAACACTCATCACCCCTTCCCACATCCAGCGACTGGACCGCTCGGACCATCCAAACGTCGCTGTTTAGCAGGTAAATATTGAAAAATGTGTATTGCAATAATTCTTTACATTGTTGAAAATAATTTAAAAATCTAACCAGTTTGTGTTTATTGACTTGATAGATGAAGATCAGAAAGACAAAACAATAATGACTAATAATAATAATTATTAAAAGACCAAAACTTCAAAAGAAAGCGCCGACAAGTTTTTCTTTTATAAGCATTTTTTTTTACCGAGATACTGAGTCAAGGTTACTGGAAGTCAAACACCTTCCCTTCTCCTAACTCTGGCACTTATAGGCAGCTAAATGCACTTGTGCTTCTCGAGTTGCAAGTGTCAATATATTTTTTATGAAAAAATACTTTAACAAAACTAAAACTTGTAATGTCAAATATAAATTACCTTTTTTACTCATACTTTTGTATGAACACAAACATTAAAGATTCATTTTATTTTTTTACTCTTGACCTACCAAAGTAACTCTACTTTAACTGATGGAAAGCATGAATAGATTCTAAGTGGTCACCATACCCACACTATGGCGGCCTAGTGAGATGCTTCTTCACGCCTCGTTTAAAGGACCCGGGGTTATAGTGAGAAGGAAACACTTACGCTAGTAATATTTCCACGTTTTAACCAATTTGCACAGGAAGGTAGAGTCGAACCGTTTAGTTCGGGAGCCTGTATCTCCCATTCTGAAACGGTGACTTCCGAGGCCAGCACCTGTTGCCCTGTAGAGGAAAGTAGAAGGTTGGACCTGTCGGAAGAGTTTCTCTTTGCAACTGCAGAGACTCAAGGGATTCACTGGCTTCGGGACTTTTGATAATGCAGACTGCTCGCCGCTACAACCGATCTAGAGCGTCCAACAAATACTACAGAATTATGTATAATGTACAGGACCGATGGCTGCCGACCGCTACGAGCTTCTAGACATGAGCAAGGAGCAATCCCTTCTGGAGCAGATCATCCAACAAGCTCAACACTTCTTCATGCGCCGACGGAGTGAATACGTGCTCGATACTATTGCCAAAGAGGTAGGGAGTGATCAAAGCAATATATGCTAGTTCTTCAGGGTATCAGGTCTCTAGGTCCTCATGCTTTACACTGTTGTACTTAAACTTTTAATGTATTGTTGTATCTCATTTTAATTTTATATATTTGACGGGTCTATTGGTCTAACGATTCATAGTCCTGACTGCTAAGCCAGAGATTGTGGGTTTGATTTCCACTCAGGATATTTGTGCGGTGAACACGGTTATTTTTTCTATGTCTGTGTATCATTTATCTATAATATGTATGTATTTAGAAGTATTTAAGCATATTTATCACCAATTTGGTTACCGTAGCACAGGCTCTGCCTAGTTAGGCATCAGACAGCCGTGTGTTTATGCTATTTTGGCTATTTATGCCAAAATACGGCTTGATTTCATTAAAAAGATAATAATAGTTGCTTGTACCTGTTGGTCCTGTGATAATTTGAACACAATACTCCACCTCTAAGAGCGAAAAAACATTGGTGACCCACACTATGGCGGCCTTGTGAGATGCTTTGTCACACCCCGTTTAGGGACGTAAAAGGCATGACAGTCATCGTGACAGTGTAAGACTTACACACTTACCACGATAACTGTTATCCCTGCATCGATGGGCAATAGACAAATCATATTATTAATTTGACTACTAGAGGTAGCCGTCAAGTGGTTAAGGTTACACATTATAACTATACTTTTTTAATTGATGAAATAAGAACATTGTTATAAAAGTATACCTCTATTTAATACTAGTTTTATACAATTAAATTTATTTTCAGGTCAAAGATCCTCTGATTGTGTCACATTGGAACGCTCTGAACAGCCCCACACAATCTTGTGTAAAAATTAACATTATGGCTTACGGGTAAGTAATACATATATAATCATAATTAATAATAAATAATTCACCATCATTATAATCAATTCATCATTCATTATTATAATGAATTCATAATGATGATGATGATGATGAATTAATAATAAATAATTAGTAAAAATATAATAATATAATAATAGAATCTATGACTGCCGAATAAAGGCCGAGTTAGACAGCGGGTGGGAAGAGACAGCGACGTGAAGTGAACGGGTTGTAATGTACTTTATTTATTAATTTAATTGGTTCACCGACAATTGTATACACTGTTTAATGGTTAAAAGACACTTTGCAAAACTATGAAGTGGCACAGTGTTACAATTACTTGTAGGTAGAAGTACCTTTTATTGAACATTTAGTTAATATGACGATTTATTCTGTGGCGGGAAAAAAATATCTTTATCAGTGGTTTGGTTTTCATAGAACAAACTCTGCCTAGTTGCAAATCAGATGTGCCGTGTTGAGACATGTCAAGTTATAATTATTAAAAAATGTCATTTTTAAACAGCTTGGATCTATTTTATGTGTATAATTAAGGGTTGTGATGCGACTGTAAAGTCTAAATACTGTGCACACCTACAAGTGGCTTTTTCACATTAGACTAGACCAATATGTTATTATTAAGTATTGTAAAATGTCTAAAAGAATGAGTAGGACTGCTACAGTGTAAATCAACCAATAAAAGTAACACAGTCGTCACGTTAGGCGTACGGCTCTTTTAATCACTGTCTGCGTCTCCAGTTATGTAGGTACTATTTTCAGTATCCACACTCCAGTATTTTCATGTCTTATCATCTTTATCAAATTGATGTCCTCTATAAATAATATATAAATTAATATAATTTTGAAAAAAATTATTTATGTGAAGTAAGGATTTGTAAATGTGTGCAAACAAGTTTACAAATAACTTAAAAGACAAGTACAAGAATTCAATTTATACATTCACAAATAAATTCTATACAATAATAGTTCAAGTTGTTGCCCAATATGATTTATAATATTAAATTTATAAAAAGGATCCCCATGGGGTTTTAAACCTAACGGGGGTCCTTAAAA
Source organism: Hypercompe scribonia (assembly GCA_949316085.1). Lineage (NCBI taxonomy): Eukaryota > Metazoa > Arthropoda > Insecta > Lepidoptera > Erebidae > Hypercompe > Hypercompe scribonia. The sequence goes on from OX438974.1 coordinate 20,504,492, forward strand.
TATAGTTGATCTGAGTCATCAAAACCGACAAAGTAACTTTGAACAGATTGTGTTAGTTTTATGACGAGTGAAGTGCGATACATTATAAATATGAAAATTCACATATAAAACGTATCTCGTAAGTCTAAAATGACACTAATGACAACTGTCACAGAGATCAAGCTATATTTTAAGGGTTATCATCAACAGGTGTCACCACGAGTGTCACACATGATCTCTAGTTTCATTAATGAATATTTTATACAGGTATGATGCTGTATGCAGAACATCATTAGTTGTACATGTCGGCGAGAAGACCCTCAAGTGTATCTGTCGCGACGGGAAAGTGAGACATTTGTCTTACGAACTTCAAGAACTTAGAGATTTAATATACTGCCAGGTAATGTTTCATCTTTATAAATTTAATTAGTGAAATTGTTAAACTTAAGTGGCAGTGGGCGGGCCACATTAGACGCAGAAACGATGGCCGATGGGCCGTAAAGTTCTGGAGTGGCGACCGCGTACTGGGAAACGCAGCGTTGGTAGGCCCCCCACAAGGTGGTCCGACGACCTGGTGAAGGTCGCGGGAAGCTGCTGGATGCAGGCGGCACGGGACCGGCTGCTGTGAAGAACCTTGGGGGAGGCCTGGACGTATTTTGGCTGAGATGATGATGATATGATGTCAGGCTAAATTAGTCATTAGTTTCAAAGATATACTGCATCACTGTTATAAGTATGGTAGGTACATTTGTCGAACGATATCCAATTAATGCAAATGGCATGATATCACATCAATTAACCGTCAACCAGAGTGGGTGTGGTGTATTCCATTTGCACCTGACGACATGATAACCTGAAGTTCCATCTAAACATCTTGACGTAAACAAATTTCTAAAACTATTATATTGTTAATTGTTAGTAGAATACGTTAATTATAATATACTATCTACTCCACTTGATCGGCGTGATTGCAAGTGTTCATTGCCGATGGTAATCGCTTACCAGGTAACCAGTCTACTCAATTGGCCTCATACTATCTGTTGTCCTCGCTGTGGCCATAAGCCGACTCTGCACGTACAGTCTAGGGTCACAAGTGCAGTCCCACCGTGATATTCATATTTGCACACTACTTCTGTTCCCATTACTATATATATGATGTTGTATAACACATCTTCTATATATATAAAAATGAAACCCGTTTTTCTTGGTCACGGCATCACGCGTGAATGGCTGGACCGATTTCACTAATTCTTTTTTTTGTTGTAGGTATTTGTTATTATTAGGAGAAATGTTCTTACGGAGAAAAATATTTTTATAATCATCATTAATCATTTTTATAATCGTGCATCATTGCTACGCTAAGGCGGTACGAAGTTCGCCGGGTCAGCTAGTATATTCTAAATCTAATTACATGTGTGTACATTTAACATCACACACATAGGCACAGTACTGATGTACATATAAACGTTAGGGTGGGCCTGTATTTATGACTCGTGACTGTGCTTAGTGTGAAAATAAATCAATAATAAAGTAGCCTCCAAACCCTAACTACTTAATAGTTTTTTATATTTAAAAGGCATTTCGTTAACATTTTTATAAATTCGTTTTGACTCCAATGACAATGTTATAAAGCCAACATTTTATTTTGAATGTTTAATGCCCGTCTAATGTCATTATCATGTCACGGCTTGATGGCGATTAGTATGGTAACAAATATTGCATACATGGGTGTACCCACGAAAGGGGCGCTTGCCTCTCACTTCACTGTAGGGGACGAGTCAACACGAGTAGGAGACCTTCACGAATCGTGATCAGAAAGTGTAATGCAATCAATGAAAGTGCCCAAAATAGAGCTGCCTACTCCTGCGTCCTCTAGGAGCTGGAGATTAAAAAGAATTGTCTAGCCCGTCCAAAAAAATCATATTCAATTCCAATAATAGATCTACTTTTCTTACTTTTGTCGCACCCTAAATAAATCCTAGGTACGCTCATGATTGCATATAGGTAATGATTACATAATTAATTTTTATTCATTTACTATTTCTCACAAGTCTAAAGAAAATTCTGGAATTTTTAAGCTATGTACGAAAATGTAAGCTAAAATTTTCAATGTGTTAGAAAACTACTAATATTATAATAAAAAGTTAAAAAGTTTGATTGGTTCAACGCGCTAACCACAAGAACTACCGGCTCGAACTGAAAAATTCCTCAAGTGTTAGATAATTAATTTATCGAAGAAGCTATAAATTGCTACCAATAATAGCAGCCGAGTAACAATGAAAGCTTGCAAAAATGGGACAAATTAATACTTCGAGAGACGCATTCATTGTGCCTGTCGAATTGAAAAATAAAGTGGAAACTACTTCATCAACCTATAAACTTCTAACACGTATTATTTGTTGAACTATCATAGTAGGGACAGTTGTTGATCCAATGTCAACTGTATTATACCGGCAAATGGACTAAATAAAATATGAATGACAGTCGAAATCCGATTTTCAATGTGTACAGATATGTAAATCTACATTCACAATGTACCTATATAACAAACTAGATTGTTGACTTAGATAATTTCCGTTGAGATACGGTTTTACGATAAAGAGGCAAGCCAAGGTGACGATGACACGGTGAGAAATAGGAAACAATACTATTTCCACTGTAATTACTTCTATTAAATTAATTATGCTACATATATAGTTAGGTTTTTGTTTGATTAGATACAGTAATTTCTGGAACTATCATATATATATTGATGGAGGAAACTTACTGACTATAAAAGGCGTATAACGTCACGCTACGAAAGTACCTACAAGCAAATATAATAAAATTACGGTAGGAAGATGTTTTTTAGAGTGGCCTCTAACATTTCCTGCCCGTTTATTACACTGTCTACACAAATAATATCGTAGAACGATTATATCTTTAAAACTTAGCTGTTTAGTTAGCATGTACGACTCTGTTGTTGATTGTACGCCCATCATGTCACGTTTAACCTTGAGAATAATATAAGCTAGTTGTGCTCACTACAGGTCAATGTACTCACATGTTTTCAACGGTCATTTACTATTCAACTTTTTATGTATTTTTAGTCTATTCAAACGAATTTTAATTTTTTTAAATCTATTTCACACAAACAGGGTTAGTACTATAAGATAATAGTTATGAAGTAAATTATTAAGCATAACTAAAATTATCTTGAACTCTCGGATAATTAGCAATAATTGCACAACATTATTCATTAAATATTATTAATTTTATAAGTATCTATATCACTCATTATATTAGCATAACCATTTAGAGATTTTACACACACTTGTATTACTAATATAGGTACTTATCGAATCATTTTCCCGCCAGATTTACCAGCACCAAATGACAGCTGTTCAGGCAGTGGGCCGATGCATGGGATGGCAACTGCTTGCTAGCAGTTCTCATCTTGGCTCAGGCCCAGTGGAACCACTCGGCAACGCCTCCTCCTGTCTTCTAGCACCTCCAAATGGTAGGTTTGAATAGCCTACTATACACTTCGAATACACCAAGTAGGGCTAATACACATAGTGCAAAACAGCATCATCATCATAAAGGAATTGGAAGTTGTACCCAATATCTGTCTAATTTATACATGTAATGATATAAAATGGCTGTCTGTCATACAACCTGATAACAAGTACATTTTCATAATCAGTACTGTAATCACTGACGGCAGAGATTAATTTCAGTATTGTTCGAAGTGAATGGAGCCACAAAATGTTACTTTTGCATTTCAGTTCATTTGCAGGCTGTTACTTGTTATATTTTCTTGTTACCCACTTCAATCTCCACGTTTCCTTCATAAGAATCCAATTTAAGTTGGTATTGTAAACTTGGCTTATAAATCTACTAACCAATTTCCACCATATAAAATTTATTTGCAAGGAATGAATCATCTATATAAATTTTATCAGTTTATTTCGTCTCATGACTAAAGGCACCTTTCATATGATTCCACTAAGTGTGGGTATTCTAAAACACATTTTGATTTTCAGGTGACAGAATGATTGCAATAAGATGTGAACCATCAGTTGGAATTCAAGTCTTTATAGCTCAATCTCCAAGAAAAGACTTCTTTGCTAGTGAACTCGTTCAAGACAAGAAGTGGGAACATCTCGGAGGAGCCTTCAAAGAAATAAAGCTTGAGAAAATGGAAGGCAAGAACTTCTTAAACAAGATGGAATTACTCATGGCGTGTCTGAGCAGCCCTTCATAATGATTTGGATATTAGAAACAATAATAAAGTGATGCAATTTTATAGACACAATAAAAATCTGATTGAATTATATAATCATGTATTTTTTTTAAAGAAACTTAGCAATTAGGGTGCTTAGGCAGAATGTTAAGTAATAACTGAAGGATTGTTCTTGGCATTTACTTCTCACAAATTACTTTTGACCAGATATCAGAATTCCAAGAAACTGAAACAAAAACCTCAATTTAAAATCACACTTTATATTTTTGAGTTGCAAGGTACATTAAGTTTAATATATTACATTTGATCAATATCATTATTATTTGCAATTAACATATAACTTTTATATTAACATAGATTTTCAAATATTGTGGAACTATAAGAATATAGTGATTTACCTCTACATAAATAACTAATCACAAGACGTCACACATTTAAATGCTAATAGCTGTTATACGAATTTTGTAAATTTATTAGTAAGTGGGTAAAAATGAATTTGTATTACCTCTAATTCCTCGAGACATCAATGGAACTCTCCCTAGTATTAAACCCCCAGTTTGTTTTAGACATTGAATTTAACACTTGGAAGGCTTCAGATTACGATAACACTAACACCTAATGATAAACTAAATACTAAATTAATATCGAGACAAAGGTGACCTAGATCTGAAGTTACCACCACCGGAACCATACTCATCGCGTTGATTGTTGCGATTGTAGGGGCGGCCGCCGCCACCGTATGAATTGAACGATCTGCCTCCACCGCTACTGGGTGGACCGCCGAAACCGCGACCTCTGAAGTTACCGCCACGGCCACCTCTAAAGCCACCTCCACGGCGTGGTCCGTCACGCTTCCTCGAGATCTCTACTTTTAACGTCGCGCCTAACATCTCGAAGCCGTTCATAGCGCTACACGCATCCTCTGCCTCTTGCAAGTTTTCAAATTCTATGAATGCAAAACCAGGGGGGTTAAGTGCCACCCAAACTGAATTTAGTTTCCCATATTTGTCGAACTCTCTTTCGAGGTCTTCCTTCTTGATGCCTTCAACAAGCCCGCCGACATATACGCGAGTGCCACCAGAACTCATGATTGTGTTGAAATCTAAAAATAAAATGAGGATGACTTCGTAACTTTACAAATGTGTTTAGATCGTGTGGATGAAACTATACATGATGAAAGTAGTCACTAAAAAAACGTACTTTACGCAAAAATAAATATATAAATACAATGTAGAAAACAAAATGTCGACACTTCACAGGCATTGCCACGCCACGCCAACAATTAATAAAAATCTTAAACTACATAAGAATTCATAAAAACTTACGTGTAACGTTGATATAAAAATGATAAGCAATTAAAATGGACCTAAAATTACTTAAAACTATTTACTATTTTAACTATTTCAACTATAAAATATGAAGACATAAAAGAGTCGACGAAATTTATGAGTGAATGAACGAGCGTTCATATTTTTCAAACGCAGTTAGCAATGAATGAATGAAGCGTTTTAGTCGGCTTGTCTATAGTGTTGCATCTAAATAAAATAAAATCGTCTAAAACAGAAAACATACTAAACTTGGTAAAATTCATAACAGTTATAATGATTATTTAATTTTATTTAATATATAAATATGACACAACGTAAATAACAATATGTAGTTTCAAGTGTAATGGTAACAGACAAATAAAAAAACTCGTCGGTCGTGGGAACAGTTTTTTTTATTGTAACACACGTCACACATATATGATTTAGTTAAGGTAGGAGAATATTTCAATTAAATACATATTTTATTTCACACTAGCTATAAATAGGAGCATGAGGAACCAGTCTGTTCATATATATTTTACACTTTATATCTACTTTTAAATATTATCACGAGGACATCATTTGGCCTGCAATACCACACTGATGATATAGGTCAGTATGAGGTTTGAGTCAAGTGTTACTTCTCTCTGCAGTGCTGCTGTCCTGAACGACTTGTTTTGGCTCTATTGTTCGGCTCTATGACACCAACGGTATGAGTAGGGGTAGGGAAACTCCACATTACGGTCACCACGTGGACACCATTTCTTCAGGATTACTTATTAAGATTTTTATTATTATAGATTATTGTTAAATGGTTATGCTTTTCTTAATTTTTAGAACGTTTAAGGTAATGTCTAATTTGAAACACATTTTTATTTTATTTGCGAGTGTAGGAATGTGAATGTGTAGGACGAACCGGTGCAGGCAGGCCTCGAAAGCAAAATATTCGCGGCCTATATGCATTTTACTTTGACTATTTGATATGTATATGCTTACTAACTAGATCAGCAGTAAACTGAACTTTTTCACTTAGTTAAAAATATCCGTAACCAGTGACCGTGTTGAAAAGCCTGATGAATTTACAAGTAGCATACGTGGATCATAAAATATGGTTTTCTATTGTATCTACCTAAAATAAGAGGTTGCATGAATAATGTCAAAAATTTAAGATGAGAATGAATTTACAAGGTCCTATTAATCACCTAAGAGATAGGAACAAAGATGAGGAGAAAAAACATAGGTCTGACCCCTGACGGTTTTACCAAAGGTGAATGAATGAGATAATATTGAGCAAATTAAAGAATAAAAATCGAACAAATTAAAAATAAAATATAAATTATATTTTGACATTTCTCAACAATAACATTTTTATACTCTGTCTAACGAAAGATGTCCCGGCGGCGGTGCTGCAGTATCACGATGGAATGTCATTAACTTTTACTACTGGATGCCCCAAAAACTTCCAGTTGACGAGTGAATTCTAGTAAATAAAGTTGAACAGATCGTTATTATGTGTTAATATAAAAGATCAAACGAAAGGATCAAAGATCTAAGGGGAAAGAAATAAATATTATAAAATAAAATTATTTTTTTTACTTCTCACATGTATTGTATTCTAATAGCATAATTGTGGTCACTGATTGGGTTTATTGAAGACAGACAACTGTTACTGCCTCCATCATAGCCATCCATATTATTATCGTCATCAGACTGTGTTTCACCATCACATGCTGTAGATATTAAAATGTGGTTTATTTTCTCATCCCTCAGCCCATCGCTTCTAAAATACTCATCTTCTAAATACTGTATATTTTTGCACAAAACAAACCAATCTTCTGTAACCACGCTTGCAAAACACTTTACCCATAAATTTTAAAATTGTTTTTGGATCTTCATTTTGCTTTATTAGGTCAAATCATATATATCACTTTCACCAAGGTCCATTCAAAATAAATATCTTTTTCATTTAACCACTGTTTTGTTTTCAAGTAAAGTAGGCACTTCAGAATATTCAATAGTATCGATAAACTTTAGTTAAATGTCAGAAACACAAAAAAAATCTCTTGTAAAATGTTAAATACACACAACTGTCATGTATGCTTGTCATGGCGGCTACTCTCTTACAACTATTATTTATGGGTACCAAAAGTCTTAAATCTAAAATTCCTTCACCTTGAACATTATATCTCGATGAGCACTTTTACAACTTTAGGCATCTTAGTAGAAAAATGTTATGGTAACGAACTCATGAGCAACGTTTAACAACAACAAACATAGTCGCCCTATCACATTAGTTCCATATCTTACCGTGGGACTTCTTTCGTGAGACAGACTCTATTTTATTATATTTGATTTCATTATTATTTGAATTATTTTTGATCATTTCTTTCTTAATTTTTTATGTTTGTTCCTAGTTAAATATATTTGTTTAGTTACAAATTTTATGTAGGTAATATAATAAGCATGATAATATTACTGTTACATTCGTTAACTGTTATTTTTGTTGTAAAATAATTATTTAACTTTAATTTGTTTTCCTTATAATGACCACGTCTTTTATTTATTTTACTGGTCACACTTTCCAGTGGGCAATATGGATAAAATTTAAATTTGTATTAAATATTTTTTCAAATCTTTATTATCGTTATATTATAATTAAAAGGTATTTTTTTTTGTTTAATAATTATTTAGACTTCGAAAATATTGTACAAAAATTAAAACATAAGAGGGATATTGAAACTCACAAAACGCGTCACCAGTGTTTGAATAGAAGGGTGACGTCAGATGTCACAACATTGGATTGACCGGTGTCGATATTATTCGATTAATTATAATTAAAAGTTTAAAACTGTATTATTGGTGATTTCTAGAGGAATACTTTTAGGGAAGACTCTAGTAATATATTTTGTAAACATTCAAATTGCCATGCCAATATGCTAAAAACTCATTTAATTTAATTTTGTAGAGGATTATTAATATATATGTTTTAATTATTATATATGATATATAAATATATATGACTATTAATATAAGTTTTACTAAATGATAAGGTTAACGTCTACTCTTTCAACTGGTGATGGCATATTCCGTTTTTCTACAACTCCTGTTTTCTTTATTTTGCAGTTTTTTACGTGCTGTTTCATACTGTAAAATTTAATATATTTTACTTTATCTTCCTTAATTTGAAATAAATCATCTATCATAGAAAATTCGTCAAACCGCAATAATCATAAGAAAGGTTTTTGCAGAAAGTTTTATTAAACTTTTGTAAACTAAATTAGCTTAGTAAATTTAAAAGTGAATCTTTTACTGTTTAACTTACTTATGCAAAACTTGCTTTTGCCTAATTCACACTATGCTGTAAACAAATATACAATACTGATGTTAAAATGACCATCACAACGATTTAAACACGAAAATGGAGATCATCACTCCTTCTCATAATCTTTACAGCATTGTTGCCGCAGTTTCACATCGACTGGAATACGAAAAGCCACTTTATTCGATGTATTTTTTAGTGGTTTTCGTACTTCGGAACCATATGATACTTGTAAGAAGGTTTTTTAACTTCTTCCATGGTCTGTATTACATTAAAACTACAGATATGTATGAATAAACAGAAACATTTAAAGTAAATACATACGGGACGGGACATAAGATGTATTTCAAAGCGCGCGCTGAATGGCGACGTTTAAACGACTCAAATTTATTCAGTGCTTTAAATTTCACTCGTAAAATAATTTGAATTTTTTAGACCTATTTGTATATTTCTACGTAATTTAAAGAATGTAAATGATTAAATAAAGTCATAAAAATATGCATACAAGGCATGAAATAGTCATTTTTAGAAGTCGTAAATCAGCATCCATAAATATAATAAACAAATATTTCTGCATAAAGTAATATACAAGAACATTTTTAAGCTACTAAAATATAAAACTCGAGATTTACAATCAAATACAAAGGTTATAAGCAATGTGCGCACTTCTCCCTCACACTAACGAGCATGTCAAATTGGAGCGTACTATACTTTGATATAGATATGTGTATAGGTATATGATATAGGTATGTACATCGTGCGTGAGGCTTTATATGGAGGGGAGGAGGCTTTGATAGAATGAATGAATGAGTGAACACGGTTAATACGCGAGGAGGGCCGAGCGCAGGAATCAAATCTACAAGAAACTGGCCAAACCGCTTTGCTCAACGGTCGCGCGGCGGCGCGCATTTTCGGTTCTTTTATTTTAACTAGCCCCACCTTTGTTTCGTTATGCATTGTTTTGATACAGTGTTTCCAATTAACGTGAGAAATCATTTATAAGTTAAATGTCTATCAATATAAAATGTATTGTGCATTATTTTAGGAAATTATTTACCTGGGTAATGTTTAGATAGGTGTAAAATAAGCTGGGCAGGTGAGGAGTTTTAGTAAAAGTGAAATGAATAATTTTGTGTTCAGTTAGTGAATAATGGAGTGCTGTAAAGATATGGGTGTTCAGAAGAGACATAGTCAGTTTAGCGACACGAAGTATAAGTGGAGGACAGTGTCAGTGTTTATCATAACGGTATTCTATTGCTTTTGTGGGTGTAAAGGACAGGAGTCGTTCGTGGAGGCAGACCCTTATCTCTTAAACAAGTCGTTAGGACTGACAGAATTGCCGGGTGGTGTGTTAACCGGTGGCCGTACGGTATGGAAACCGGATAGTAGTCCATACTTGTTGCGAGACGATCTGCTGATTGAGAGAGATGCAGAGCTTGTGATAGAGCCAGGTGTAGAAGTGCGATTCGCTCCTATGATTGGAATTACAGTGCGCGGGAGACTTACAGCAGTGGTTAGTAAATAATATAGTTAATATGATTTTTTTGTCTCCTTGTTTTCATATGTGATTTCTGTTTTTACTTCACAATAGCTGGTTTAGGAAAAGGTTCACCTGTACCTATTCCTAAGTAATAAAGGTTCATTTAGTTTAAAATTTTCGGATAACTATTTCATTGTTTCCTAATTGGTGTTTTCAATAAACAATAAGAACAGTAGATATACCTCTGTGGTGTAGTGGACACGCAACTAAGAATAATCTCAAATCAAATTCTGATTGGAGTTGCTATTTGCAAATAAAGCGCATAATTTCCTTCTTATTAGGATGTCTGTTTTATGTTTGCTAAATAGTTTTATAGTTTAAATTCTAAACTTAATATAATGTTGTTTTTTTTTTAATTTTTGAATTCAATTTAAAAATGGAATTGGCCCAATTTTTTATAATCAAAACAAGTCCAATGCAATTATTGATCAGTCTATTCTTACGATAAAAGTAGGTATTTGATAAGGTAGATATGATAACAGCACGCTCTAGGTACTCGCCTTGATAAGGGCAGGTATCGAGCCCATTCAACTGATATTGATTTAGGTATTCACCTGTTTGTGTGTACAGTAAATATTAAACACTTTTATGTAATAAATTGCGAAATAAACGCGTGTTATCAGCAAACACTTCAACTGTGTAAGGAACACGCACCTCACTAGTTCGTGCAAAAAAAAAACTTTGTATGAAGCACGTTCCATCCGGGTGGGTATTGATAAACAAGTTTGTTTGTAATGTAAGTTAACTATCCGTGCATTTTCTGAATAACCTATCTTAAAGACCAAAATTTACATCAGTAATTGAAAAGTTAAGCTTTTTTGCATGCAGTAATTGGTGTGAAAATTATGAGGTTAACGATATACCTACGTACTTACTTAGGGGCACGTTATTTTATGTTTTTATTACATTTTAGCCAGGTAAATTATTTTATACATTGGCTAATATAACTTGAACTCTTTAGAACAGGTCAACATTTTAGAAATAGTAACTCGAAATTTCATTTAGTCTTACTTGCTGCATATTTTTTAAATTAGTTTTTTAGAATCCTAAAGTACATATTTCATTGTTCGTAAAAATTATTACGAAACTATATACTAACAAAATGATTTTAAGCAAAAAAAAATATTGGTAAATGATAAAACTATCTTCGTGTGTTGTAGTTCTTGTTGTTAGTAAGACCTCCTGTAAATCAAATATTGTAAAATCATTATCATTAGGGTGTCAATAGCGACTTATTGACCCCCCGTTTAGTTCATAAGGAGCGTCTTTTCTAAATACGGCTGAATCATTGAACAATATCTGATGAGAGACACGTGTTAACGGCAGCTGACGCTATGAAGTCGCACCGCCGTACCTGACCTTTCTGACCCCGAGATTGGAGCGACATCCTTTCGCTAATTTAATCAGCTGAACAAATCACTCCTCACATCACATAACAATGGATCTGTTAGCTTTTTCGAAACACAAGATGCCCTAAAATTAAAAATAAAGTAGAATAACAGACCATAGATTATACAAGTAATATTGTTTTTATCACGTACGTTATTGTAATAAAAAAACGGGTTACATCAGTAGATTTTTTTTATTCTACACGAGGCAGCTCATTACGACAAATTTAAATACTAAAATGACGCATTACTAAGAGACACTAAAAGACACTAAAATATTTAGTATTTTAGTGTCTTTTAAATATTTTCATAGTTGTTATAGAAAAATATAAAACAGTTACTTCTGCTTCTACTTCACATTTTATTATAACAAGGCCCTAGTAACACGAAATGTTAAATTACGTTTGTAGGTGTAATTCTTTGGCGTGAAAAGTCCCACGGTAGTTCATTACGTTTATAAATCACTAGAGCCGTGGGTATGTCTGATGTATAAGCTATATTACTACAAAGTTTCATTTAAATCCTTTCAGTAGTTTCTGCTTGAAAGGATAACAAACATCTATACATCCATACACTCTCACAAACTTTACCATTTATAACATTAAAAATCATACGGTGGAGAGATGCAAGGGGGTGTACTTGCACCGCCTAGTAGAAAAAAAAATACATAGAGAAACATGTTTTTAACTTATTTCCTAAAAAAATCGACAGCATTAAGACATTATAGACAGGTTAAGACAGTTTAATTCTGTATTTTATTATAGTTAAAAAGTAATTCTAGCGACGTCCATATTAATAATAATAAAGAAAGAAGATAAACAAAATAATAGAGTAAGTCTATAAGTAAATTATAAATATAATATTTTTTCCTAAAATTTTTATCAAATAATTTGCAAATTAATTATTTTATTTAAAAAAGAAAATAAATAATGAAATAGTATTTTGATACATTTTTTAATATATTTTTTTATACGTTGTTTTAACTAAGTAGAGTAGTAAGTAGTAGTAGATAAATTAAAATGCACTTCTAATCTTGTATTTACAGGCTAAGTTTAAAAGCATTTAGTCATTAGCAGGTAATTTAATATGTGCACAACATTATAAAAACAACCGAAGAAAAGTGACGTACATCTAATTAGACTAACGGCGCGCAATTACGGCGAGTTTACGATTTTCACTCGTAAATAACTGAGAGTAAGAGACTCTGAGAGACTTTACCAGTAAATAAAGGGAATATGTAATAGTATCTAGTCTAGTGTTAGTTTGCTTGCTACTAAATATAATTTAAGTACCCATGCTTAAAACTCGGTTTGAAATCCTTGTGTGCCATTAAATTTGAAACTGTAATTTTCAAAACCATTTTCTAATTTTTAGCCGCGGCTTCGTCCGCTTGGAATATTTACTTCGTGTAAAAATTTTACTTTGTTAAATACTTATTTTTGCTGTAAAAGTTACTCTATACCTTCTCAAAGCAGTATTTTATCTCGATACCAAATTTCATTAAAATTGTTTCATTGGTTTATAAGCGTAATAGATAGATAGCGTTACTTTCGCGTTTGTAATATTATTAGGAATTTAACAGTCTCTTTACAAATACAAATACTTTACAAAAAGTTATAGGTACAAATGTTAACAGTAGCAGTATATTTAAAATATGTACATAAATTGGTAACATTAATTGTTTCTTTAGTTGTGACGGAAGTTGTACAACTATATAGGCTGTATACAAGAAACAGAAGGTAGTGCTAGTTCTAATAGTGGCATGTTAAGTAGGCCATAGTCTCAAGGTTAGTTTGTGTTAATTGTTATGTAAGATATAGTTGTGAGGTGTACTCACGTACACTATAATGAAAAAAAGGGCTCGGCAGGTCGGTTGGGCTTAGTTAATGACACAAACAACTTATCCATAGACTAAGCATTGTACCTCGTTGTCATCAGCCTTTAACAGTCCACTACTGAACATAGACTTCTTCGTAGAAATTAGGCTATATAGACTGGTTTACTACGCCACACTGGGCTGGTTTCTCTTCACAGTGAGGGGACGATCTATTTCCTAATCCATTATGACACAGACTCTTGTTTTAAACCTAAAACCATCTTACCAAATGTTCAAGTTTCTTCAAGCATCGAAATTTATCTCAAATAATTATTTCTAATCATTATAGTGAGCAAAAATGTACGATTTAAAGTTTAGGTAATATCAACTTTATGTTATCTACATAAATATTTACATAACACTTACAAATTTAGCGCATTGCAGCGCATTGAAGGCAAAGTTATTAAACTAATGAAAATATGACTTTCAATTTTTATTCCTTTGATAATATGTAGTTACTGCCAAGAATTTTCTTATCTAAGCGTAAAACCATGGTTCGTAGGACTCGTACCTATCAAAATTGTGTCAAGATCTATAAACAAGATAACTAAACGCACGTTTTTAGGCTGTGAAATACACTTATTAAAACAACAGGGTTGGCCATCTCTCGTAGAACCATGTCCTTATCGCATTCTGTGGGTTTAATGCGAGTGTATTTTACATTAAACCATTTTTGATAGCGACAACATTCGGCGTTATGATTGGTGACGAAAGGTGCACTCGTTCCACCTCCCTGCTAATGACCTCTTATCATTCATGCACGTAATCTATGGTTTTGACTGTTAGTTGAGAACATCTAACCGTCGCGGTTGACTAGCTACTATAACCTATTTGTTCCAATACCGAACAGTCACCTTGAAAGTACATTATAGAACGGTGTTTGTATTGAAATGTGAGGAATTCGACTTGTGCTAGATGATAAGCCCTTTATTGTTTGAAAGATTGGAACGATTATGTTCGAAATGAAGAGTCTAACTTTGACTTTATTATTTTATTGGTGGAAAATAATCGTATTTGTATTTAGTCTTTGCGTAAGCTGTACGTATTAGTGCTTTCCTTTCAAGATATATGATTGACTTAAAACAAGTATAAACAACTTCAAAGCATCTTGTTAAAATGTAATAAGATGTCTTCTATATTTATTTCTTTATTTTCTACCCTTGACGGTGATATTTTTTCTTCGTATTCGACTGCCTCGATTATCAGTGTATGCGACTGTTGTGAAATGAAACCCGGTCGGACCAAATGTTTATATTATCAGCAAATATTTGTTTTAGAATTAGGGTGTATTCTATGTCCATTGTGTGCATATTTACAAAAAAAGTATTTTTATATTTCTATCAGTTGTCTTGTACCCATAGTACAAGCTCTACTTAGTTTGGACTAAATGGCACTGTGTGAATGTAATAGATATTATTTTAATATTTATCACCGTGTTTATGACTTTTTATCAACACTCTCCGTGTTGTGACAGATTAAGAATAAATCGTGTCACTACCCCCATTCATCCCGCGGGTGTCAGGACGACATCACTGCAAAGAGAAGGAAATTTAAATCAAACCCCATACAGACAAACCCGTCTGGCCAAAGTGGTATAGTAGGCCAAAACCTTCCTTTTTAGGAGAGGCCTATGTCCAGCAGCGTCTCTGACTATTAAAAGACGTTAATTGATAATTGATGATTAAAAAATTTTAAGAATATATCACATGAATTAAAATGAATGACAGAGTTCTAAAGAAGAGCAGACAGGAAAAAAACATACATTTGAATGTAGAAACCTTCCTCTTTTCTCCAAGTTGTATGAAAAAAAAAGAGTATTCAATAGTGGTTATAGTTACAACATTGCTTTTTAAAAAGATATTTCAATTTATGATTGCATTTCTTAAATTATCTATCTAATCGTTATAAAAAAGTTAAACATTATACGTGAGTAAATAAATTCAAAAAGAAACGTAGGTAGATGCCGAATGTTTGTCTTAGATAGTGTGACAAGTTTGATTTCCTCGTATGTGTCGTATGTTTCATTAGATGATTCATTCTTATGCCACCGTTATGCCCTTTAGTAGGTGATACAGAATGAATCATGCACGTAGAAAACTACTTTTCTCACACTGTACTGACGCACTGAGACGACACCTATTTTTAGGGCTTCATAGCCAAAACGGCAAATATCAAACATTTGTATTTTCTTAATGTCCATCCGTGTCGCTTTATCTCACATATTATTAGCGCTAAAAATCTATAATTTCACATGAACATAAATACTAATCATATCGACAAATTGGTAAAATAAATTCTTGAATTTTTTTAAAGCTAGCTAAAAGAGACGTGAAATACGAGCAACTCATTTTCAAATCGTCATTTTTCGAAAAATTATAATATAGTGTTATAAATGACATTATAATTTTTCAAAAAATGATGAATCACTGCATCTGCCCTTCATTTATTCGCTACATACAGATATAGACATTCGTCTAATTAACTACTGACCCCATATTTTAATGAGAAAGTTATGTTTACAAAGTAACGATTTTCAAGCAAACGATGTTATATATAACTTCGAGTAGGGAACTAGAGAATTCTATATCTAATAGACTCTTCAGTATGTTGCAAAATTTGACGCAATATGTTTTACCGTTAATCTTAGTGTTAATCATCAGAAAATTATCTTCGAACAGTTTACGTGCTCAGAGACCGTACCGTTTGCCGGAATGTTCGTTTCAGATCATGTCAGATCGAAATGAGGTTTTAATCAAGATTCGATTGAATGTACCTTGAATTTAGGGCATGAGATTACTTGTCCGTTATCTTCAAAGGTTTTCATTTTAAACAAAGAACAACAATGAAATGAATAACAAAATTAACAAAATTGTTTTTGAATTGAATGATTTGGAACCGGTTATTATTAATTGATGGTGATAGTATTAAAAATGACCGCTTTAAATGAAAAAAAAAACACTGAGAATATTGATTTTGCTGCTTAACATACATTAAACTTTAGCGTATTTATAATTAAAAATAGGAATGCGGAGGTTTGAGGTACAAACCTGTAAACTTCTTGTTTGTGTAACCATGTCTAATGCAATTAGGCTGAACCATCACTTAATAAACACAAAACAAAAAATCTCCGTACATGATAAAAATAATTTATTCAGTGAGATAATACCTATTTTGTAACATAAATTGAAATATCAGCACATTTACCAAGTAAGCAAAACATCCTAACAAAGAAACAAAAAATCATCAAATCATCATCCTACTTAAGTTTTAATCCAATCCATAATTTATGATTTAAACATAGACAACAAATTATTCATTTCATATTAAATATTCTGATCTTTAACATCAATCTACTCAACAAAGAGACTTCTTGTACAAATATACTTCGTTAATCTGTATGCCTAATTACCTGATGCTTGTTTCAAGACAAGATTTTCTTTATTCAATATCACTAAAGTAATCGGCCACAGAATCTATAATCGTTGGGGTAAACGAGTTCTAGAGTTGAGAACACGTCACGGCAAACGTAGTACAGTATGTGCATAAGATGGAGTAGTGATTCACGCAAGATATAGAAGACTAGGATCGTATCAAGTGGCGTGTAATTGGGCAGGCCTATGCAGTGGATTGTGATAGGTTGGTGAAAGTATTCAGAAGTACTATTGAGGCAAAAGCGACAATTTTACTTTTTCAGAATTGTACAGCTCCTTAACCTACAAGCAAGTATGATACGACAGTTTTAAATATGACGGGAATATTTTGTTGCCTGTTTTATCTTTAGGTACTGTTTTAGAGCATTTGATTTTATGCTTTTCGTTTTACGCTGTTAGGTACTATGCTTAAAAAATAACAAACCTAAATAAAAGTGAATTTCTGAAATATTTTAACAACAATGGTTTTATTTTTTGATGATTCAGGTAAACCTTTTCCTTGACACTAATTGAATACTGGTTCTCTACACAGCAGAGCAAGGTCATTAATTAATGAAAATTTACTGACAAGAACAGCGATTGGTTTTTTTTTATTGAATCAAAATTTAATAAAAATTATGTCCTCATTTCTGACGGCGTGCGTCATATCCGGTTTTATCAAAGTAAAATATACTACGTCATAAACTTTACCTTCACTAATTTCCTGACGGGTGCAACAGGATTGTACATTTAAAACAGGTTGTTTTTATACTTTATCGTTTTTTTTGTAAGTAAAACATCGCATGACCATCACATATACAACCGAAGATAGCTGTCTATGGCCATTTAATGTGTGAGAGTTTGAAACTACAAATTTGAAAACTAGAACAAATTTCAAATCGATTTCAGAACATAATGCAGATTCTAATTTCAAATAATTGTCCATAGAGAATGTCGATCTATTCAAATGGAAAAAAAAATTTCAGTGAAAGTTTTGTTTAAAAATTCGAACTTCGTTTAGTAATCGCGATCTTATAACATAGTGTGACTAGACGAATGGGGACGGGTAAATGACCTAGATGAGTCACCATTGCATTTGTTTACTTCGAAACCTCGTAAAACAAACATTAATACTTCCGTTACGGTATTGTTCACAAGTTCATAACGCCTATCATGTTTATCAGTCTCTACTTGAGTAATTACATTCTTTGATAGTGACTCAGGCATGAGATTTGAGTCTCATGTTTTCCGCGAATATATAGTAATGTGTAATCAATGGGTGGGACTTTCTGTTATCTCGTATTATTGCTTTTACTGACAAATAAACACTTTCTTTTTAGAAACTAAATTATTACTTGACTTCTTATATTCCTCTTCTCTATTCTTCTTGACCATCTGCTCATCAAAAAGAAAACTTAACAATGATCATGAAATATTATAACCTTTGTAGAGTTAATAAAATGTAGATCTTTATATCACTAATCTACCAGTTAACTGAAATATATCATTTTTTCTATTATCAATGAGAATGATAATCTGTGTTCCAAAAATCGTCTTACATACGGTTTTTTTTAAACGAGATATGTAGGTCAGGTTCAGATAACTCAGTGCTCCAGTGGTTTGGTACCAAAAAACTGGGTTGCGGTTTCCACTGATAACGTTTGTTACGTAATTTTGGTAGCTGAATAAATATAGCACGCTTGGCTACCGATGCAACAAAAATTAAAACGAATGGTATCCGGTAGCATGGAGGTTAGTAATGGACCACACTATACTTTTACGTAACTATAAAATACTGTACCCTGCCAAGCTTCAGTTGCACATTGTAATTATATTCATGAGAAATGAGGAATAAAACTGACGCGACAAAGAGATAAAAACGATCTTTGAAGCGGATTGTATATCGTGTCAAAATTTGAGTTCTATCGGTGCATAAGTTTTTAGTTATTTGAACCGAACACAAACGTCAACGAAAATTAGTGGTGTTGTTGTGGCGTTATCGTACAAAATGATTTTTTTTAATATAACTAATAACAGTTATAACTATGTGTATACAGGCAAATAAAATTGCGTATACATATGTATATATTAATTCATACTAGCATTTCCCCGCGTGCCTCGACTCATCTACCACATCGTCGAGACTTATTTGTCCAAGAGAGTCGTGATTTACGAGTCTCGCAGGATATAATAAGGCGAAAATTGCGATGTTCTACAGGGTCCAGCGCCTTATCTTGTGGTACGTAGACGTAGTGTTGTAGCCGTGACTCATTACGCCGACAACAACAACTATAACTATATAATAAAATATACACTGCGAAGTTATCACTCGGCATATTTCATGAGTAGCGATGAGTTTTAAAAAACTAAGGTGAAATCTCTTACTTAATCTTATCCCAAAGAACACAGTATGGCAAAGTCGAGCCTTATGGGTCGGCAATTTATATTTTAGTAACTGAGGGTATGGCACGTTATGATTACAGTTGTAAGACTTATATATGGAAGTGACTGAAAGACAAAATTATACAAAAGAACAGCTCATATGTGCATACGTGGCATGCGGCTTTAGGCGGTGGTATTTACTTATTCTCGGATGACTTGGTACTGATTTACCCTTTCATCACACATTTCCTTACTTCTCCACTAATCTCATTAAGCTGAAGAGTTTGTTTATTTATTTGGCTGAGCGCGCTGATCTTAGAAACTGTGGACCTGATTCGAAAAATTCTTACCGTGTTAGCTCAGTTATCGAGGAATGCTATAAGCTATATATCATTACGCTACAACCAAAAGAGACGAAGTATGAATGAAAAATATTATAAAAACGGGGACAAATTATTCCATTTGAGAGCTTTCATTGCGTGCGCTCAGTAATCGGTTAAAGTTTCGAAAAATTAAATAGGCAATAGGAGACTTAGGTGAATTTGTACGAGACAGGTAATTTTTCCAATACAAATGAACTACGATTGACTATCAAACTTTGCGTATCCATTTATAAACATGTTTTTCTGTAAGTACTTCAACATTCTCAGTCATCGTTGGCGGAAATAACAATAATATCATCCATGTTCCTGTGAGAACGGGCCGACGAACATCGCGCGTAATAAATGAAATGGTTTTATGTAGTTTAAATCGTGAGAAAGACCTTGTAATCCATTAATTCTGCAAGATTATGGTTTTGCGAAATTGCTCATATTAAGAAACATAAAAGAATATCACATAAATGTCAGCGTTCTCTGTGATATTGAAAAATAGAAAAGACAAGTAACAAGATTGTTTAAATGCATCTACAATAGTCTATGGATGTAGGGACTACATCGTCAACAGCCTTTAATAGTCTATGGACATACACCTCTCCTTCCAAAGGAGGTTTTTCACACTGGCCGGATTGGCACAGGGTTTTTTTAAATTTGTTCTCTTTTTGCTGTGACGTTGTCATGTCTAGTTTAAAGTCTTACACTTATGACACAGGGACTATAAATTAAAAGAAATTGACCTGGTGGTCTGGTGTTCTGTGTCTCTCAGTGTAATTTTTGTAACAAACAAACGACGGGCCTGTTGGTTTAGTAGTTAGTGGGCTCTGACTGTTAAGTCAGTGGTCGTGGGTTCGATCCCACCCAGGACAAATGTTTGTGTGATGAGCACGATTATTTGTTCTATGTCTGAGTATTATTTGTCTAAAATATGTATGTATTTAGAACTATTTAAGTGCTTTTATTAGCCGTCTTATTATCATAGCACTGGTTCTGGCTAATTTATTTATAATTATAATTAATTATTAAAATATATTCAAAATGTTATCTACTCTTAATTTGATTTAAATTGCAAGGTTTGGAAAAAACACTAAGTCCTGAGTACTTATGTAATTCCTATACAATCCAAATGTGCACTTAGTGAGCAATAAACAATTTGAATTTTCCAAAATATGTATTAAATATTTAGAATTCAGTAATCTGATTAACGTAGTATAGGTTATACCTAATCTGGGATCAGACCGATGTATGTATGGTCTGACAAATTATTATTTCATAGATGTAACTTAACTATCCGTTTAAATACTTAATATAACCTTATAAGTATCTATTTACGTTTATATGAAAGAACAGAGCCCGGTGTATTCCGTAGCGGTTGTTCAAGCTGCTCCACATAACGATGGTATAACAAACGACCTGGAAACCTCTTCGGTGGGTGTGAGTTCAATGTCTTGCGATATCGCTGCGATCTTGTTACGGCTCTGCCATTAGGCATCGAACCGACCAGGCAAATCGTTGGTTTAACTTTGATTTATGTTAATGCTATGTTAGTAGCAATTTGAATATATACTTACTTATTGCTCCTGTTCTAATACAGACAACGTTTCACTTTTAAATAAAGATTAAGGGCTATACATAAAAGGATAGTCCTTAAGACATACTTAATATTTATTCTTGATGAAATTTCATTTCACAAATTTTTGTGTCGCCTTTGTTTTGTTATTGATACCGAACATATGCAGGTTTTAATTATATCTAAGTGCTGTATTAACATTTATAAAATCTACATCATGTACCACCTAAAACGACTCAAAAAACAAGTAAAGAAATTTCAATTCTGATGTATTTTTTCATGTTCATGTGTACCCCTGAACTACTTCATTTGTAAACCGATTCGGCAAATTGATTTTCATTTGAGAGTGTAAGGAATGAAGAACATAGCTTATTACAATTCATCACAATGTAAATTCATTAAAGAAGGTTTATTTTTTTGAAGTTAGTTCTTTTGGCGCGATTGGAAAAAATTATGAGAGTGAATTTTTACGATGCGCGTGCACACCGACAGAAAAAAACAACAGTCTGAAGTTAGTTGCTACCGATAGAAAAAAGTAACAGTCTGAAGTTAGTTGCGCCAAAGTAGTATAACTTCTTACGTGCGTACATTACGCATAAACTCTTTTTTTTAAAGTTATTAGTGTTTCCCTCCTACTATGACCCAGGATCCTTTGAACGGGGCGTGAAAAAGCATCTCACTATTTCATCATAGTATGGTCGCCATACTGAATGGTCTGTATTCGCAATGACTGTGACACTCTTTGGATTCTATTCATGTTTCTTATCACGCTGAGTAGAGTAACTTTGTTAGGCCCAGAAAAAAAATTTATAACATTGCGGTACGAAGTACATATAATACAAGTTTCGAATAAAATAAAGTGTTAATTGAAAACCGCAAATAGTGAGCTGCAAAATCTTTGTTATGTAGATGTAAAGTTTGCCTGCGTTGCGCTTCATGGTGTTGAGGTCTGTTATGTGTTTGTGACAATTTGCCATAGCCATGTACGGTCATGCATGCCAATACGGACGTGGACCGTTTAGTGGCGCCGTGAAACGTAACCGGCCAGGGACAATAACGTGTTTTATAGATATTGTACTAATATAGCATACGCATTACTCTATTTATTGTATATCATTTCGGAAAAGCGATTTTAATTTGATGTTTTTATCAAATAGCAATGTAATTGTGTGTATTTATATATTTTCATGTGTGTTGTAATATCGTTAAGTTACATTTTTAGTAGATAGCTTTGATGGATTCGTCAATTCAATTTATGGTGCACGGTTCTGTTGAGGTTGAGATTCAAAGGACGGTAACGCACTTGAGTCTTTTGAGTGGCAGGTGTCCCTTGGCCTGACACTGAAAAGACTAGTGGCTGTAGGAACAAACATGTACCGACAGGTGACCTAACTGTAGTGGTGGCTCCTATTCCATAAAAAAATGTATTGAAATTATATAAACTACTAATTTAAAGATAAAAATGATTGGGCTGCTTCAGATCTTTATTATATTTTACAACTAGCTGACTCGCATAATCTCGTCCATGTAGTATGATGTTCCATAGCGTGAATTTTCTTCGCCATAAAGAAAATTTTAGTAAGCCAACCTTTACATCTATAAATTTGAAAGAAAGAAGGCTATAGGCTATATATCATTACGCTACGACCAAAAGGAGTTGAGTATCAATGAAAAATGCTGCAAAAACGGGGGAAAGTTATTGTTTTTGAAAGTTTCCATGTGTGCGCTATGTAAACGATTAAAGTTTCACAAAAATAGGGTACAAACATTTTTTTTCCTCTAAATAAAATTTTTTAAAAGCAAGTTCGCAATTAAACTATCTAGACGTATGCTGTCGTGGACTTTTTTTATAATTTTCTTACGGTTTTACGATACTTAACTCCTTTGCTCACAGCGATGCTTGATTCCTCAATAACTGGAATACTGAAAGAACTTTTCAAATCGGACCAGTACTCCCACTACTACAATCAAATAAAAAAACAAACTCTTCAGCTTTATAGCATGAATATTAGAATATGTATAGTAAATAGATATATTTATATGTGTGTTATATGCATAACTACACGCTGAGACATATGCAATCTGCACTTTCTTTGAAACTTTCACATTACCTGGCTTTACTTTACGTGGTCTTATATTACCTTAACTCGTTACCTCATCTACGACTTCTACCAGTCTAAAGATTAGTTTTGAAAAACATTATGAAAGAGACCAGTTATATTCTAAAGCTTTTACTAACTTCTCAAACCATTATCTTAATTTATGTAACTTCTTAGTTTCGCACGGTTTGAGATCAATTTAAGCAATTATTTCGGTTGAATAACTTTTCGTTTTCGAATGGATTTACTAGATCAACTATTTCTCTTTGTTTTAGTAACGGGATAGTAAGATTATTGATGTTTCGTTCTAAATGCAAGCAACCTTACTTCTTAACTGAACGACCTACTTTTAACCACAGTGTACAACTTGGATTGCACAAGTTGCAGACTGTTCGTGCATCATGCATTGGTTGTATATATGCATTTGCATAATTAGTTGCAACTACGTGACAAATTATTATCAGGGTATGACAATTGACGACCATTAATGTCAGTTTATTCTGACTGTATATGTAGCAATATGGTACAGAATGACTTTATCGAACGTTTTTAGATGGGATAAAGAAGGTATGGGTTAAAGAAAAGAGGTTTGTTTTGGTGGAAATATAGGATTCAGGAGTAAGTGGGATTACATTAAGAACCACCCCGATGGCTGACCTCAGACAAATCTGGGAGGGTCCGGAGTAAGTTATTTTAGGTCCGCGTCTAATGAAGCACTATTCGAGGGGGATAAAGGATCTTGTAAGTCTCGGATTAAGGCAACGGGACTAAGACCACAGTACTCAGTATCCTGCCATATAATCTTATAATGAAAGACGTCGTTAGTAGTTAAAAACGATAATTAAATATGATGGCTACTTTTTAAGTTTTCTTGGTTTAATTTTATTTTAGTAGTTTTATTCAATTGGCATTTTTGTTACTTTTGTATATATAAATAATATATTATATTATAATCGTTTAAATAGTATACTAGTTTCAGAAGAATAGATATCAGTTAGTAAGATTTTCTAATTTCATAATGGTGTTATCAGCGAAGTGAGGCCTAGTAGTTTTTCGTGTTACTCAACATTAGTAATATTACCAATTAACAATTTACCTACCTGTCCACATGCCAATTAATATATTACTTTACGTTTTAACTAGTTTTTGCCCGCGGCTTCGCTTGCAGGAAATTTGACTTGCCACATTAAGTTTCGTAACGGATTATTTTAAGTAATTTTTTTTTAACATACAAACAGAGGTTTAGGCAGAGTATGCCAAGATAACTCTCAGAGACCAGTTTTTTAGCCGACTTAATTGACATGTATCGTTATATTACGACCAAAATTACATAAAATCATTACAAATTGTAGTCTATATGTTATTCCGATGTATAACCTATATTACTGTAAAGTTTTATCCAAATTCGTCCAGTAGTATTTTCGTAAAAGAGTAACAAACATCCATACAAACTTTCGCATTTATAATATCAGTTGGAATATGATTTTATCACGATAACAGGTATTTTCGTAACGGTTACCTAATTTCCTGCTAAGACTCCTGCCTGTAGTCGCTCAGTACAAGATTACGACCAAACCGTTTGGTTTTGCGGTTTGCGTAAACACTTCCATTCATACTGAGTTAAAGCCACGTTGAATTTCTCCTTCGCAAAAAGTAAATAACACAGGCTTACACACGTACAAGCAATTATGAGTTTACAATGATATAAATTGCTAAGAATTACTACCCGCGTGTGTTGTAATTGATTTCACTTATAAAGAATATTTTTTTTGGGGTATACTTATTACAATTATTACAATAGGTAAATGTTTTCTTTAATTATTTATCAATAGGCACTCAGATAATTATAATCTAAGGGATAGACTGAAGCGTATTAAAAATTTACGTTGTGTGCTCGGTAATTTTGTTCACACCGGTATCTACGTAATAATTAGGGGTATAGTGTCGTAATTTAGGTATTTTTGAAATTAAGCGGGAATATGGGAAGTATTATGAAGGCGTAGGGATATCTATACAAATAAATAAAATTAAAGTGTCTGTTTGCAATTTCATTTTAGGAACTTGTCACTAAATATATATGAAAGTATAAACGGTACTTACATCAAAAAATATTTTTTTGTTTATTTTCTGTCTGTCTGTTTATTCCGGTTAATCTCTGTAACGGCAGGACTGATTTTGACGGGACTTTCACTGGCAGATAGCTTATGCTATAAGAAGTTATTTGAGCTACTTTAATTTTAGAAAAAACAACTGAAACCACAGGGTGCAGCTAGTTAAGGAACAAAGAGATATTACTTATACAAAGGGATTGGGAAATGTAAACAATATTTTGTGCAGGTTATGATTGTGTACCTGTAATTGAACCTGTATCTAACTGTCCTCTAACCGATCTAACTGACTTAACTATCAGATGATAAATTAGTTTACTACAAAACCACCCAAAATCAGATTTCAAATATCCATAGAAAGGTTGTCTGAAAGATATCACCGTGAACGATAAAACCACTTATTATAAAACCAAATCTAGATTTTCAGCTTTGTCTGTAAAAAATTCATACTGTAGTGTTGTGCAATGAAGAAGCATAATTAAAAATAAATAAATACTTTGAATCATTATGGAAAGTAGAAAACGGGTTGTTTATGTAGTGGTAAATGATTACTCCCTGAGTACCTGCAACTGGAGAGTCACAACCAAATTGTCATTTTAAAGTATTATGTTGAAAATACTCTCTACTGCGCTGAGTGTCGTGTGTGTTAAAACCCCACATGGGACAACACCTTGTGTGATCCACAAATTGTTGTTCTGGCTGTTCTTTGTGTCCGTTTCTTGTATGTTTGTAAAGTCCCCCACGACACAGGATTTATAAAGAGTGCGGGCGTTGTCTTTAAAAAAATAAAAATAAAAAAATTCGCCAATGCCGTTCACGTGTGCACAGCTGTTGATGTATACACCTGTGCTATTAATTACTGTTTGAGTCTGCAACTTATTTAAATTGTAAATATTTGGTAAAATACTTTTCCTATTCTAAAGGCATACTCCATCATCATCATCACCAGCCTTTCACAGTCTACTGCTAGATATAGGCCTCGCCTTAGAAAGGAGGTTTTGGCCTACTATACCAGACAAGTTGGTATAGGATTTGTTTCAATTCTTCCTTCTCTTTGTAGTGTTGCTGTCCTGCTAAGTTTGCTTCCTTATTCACCTCTTCCTTCCCCCCACGGGATGAATAGAGTTGGTGACACTCTGTACTCTTAATCCGTCACCAAACAGAACCACCACCATTGTTATATTTCAAAGTCTGTGTTTACAGAACTTTAATGTTTGGTAGTGATCTTGAAGTTCTGTTTCTCGTTATGATTGTTCATTTGTTTATTATCTATCTGGCATTACATCTGTCTTGTCAGAGGATAATGTTCATTGTTGTTATTGCGGATGTTGTTTATTTTTACGCTTATTAGAGATTACCTTATCTTCTAACAGAATTCTTCATGGAAACATGACACTGTTGCAATTGTTACAGCTCAAAAACGCCAAATTTGGCGACAATCGTATTAACGTTTAGGTTGAATATGGTTTTTAATCCCTCGCTTAAAATAGACAGGGCAATAATTGCCACGACTGATTTTTATTAACAATCTCGTACCCTTGACAATTCTAATTTATCTAAAATGTGTTTAATACAAATTAATTATTAAATTCTTAATTTAATTAATCAATAACCTAATTTGTAAGTTGTGGCGACGTCCAAATACAGCGTCAAAAATAAAAAATATGCTGCAGCGCTATCTATCGAACACACCAAACTACGAAATACCGCACTACAGAATAATTACTAATTCTGTATCACGATACAGGAATTCTCGTGCCGGTTAGTACGTATTCAGCTTACCAACATTAAGCGTTGGGCCGTGGCCCACCAAGCACGATTACCTCCCTTTGTTTTAGTTTGGTCGGTGGATCCTCCCTTTGTTTTGGAGGGCCATGCTACCCATTTCTCCACGAAGTTATTACTATGTTAGGTGTTAAATCCAACTGGTAGTTACCAGAAATTTTAGTTACCAACGGAGCTACAACTGAGAGGGCTTTGCTTGTATGTGTTACAAGAAATAAACATGTAGGACAAAGGCTATTGTCTCTTCGTTTCTCTTCAACAGTTACAAGTGTTGACAATATTTTTAAATCACAACACAAGATGGCAAGTGATAAATGATAGAATTTAAAATGGCTGTCAATAGTGACGCGGCGTGGTCCCTGATAGGAACATTGAATTTTCAGTAGCTCGGGTAATCTTTTTAATTCTGTCAAAGAATAGTTAGGTAATTTTAACCCCTTGACGCCGGGCCGCAAAATGCCGTTAATCGCTTATGCCGGCGGGCAATTCTTTAACGCGCGAGCTGTACTTGACTCGGGCGTGAATTCACGCCCGCCGGTCGCAACGGAATTTTTGTTGGGCGTGAATTCACGCCCGCCGACCTCAAGGGGTTAATTATGAGTGTATCTATTATTTTATTTGTAACTCATGAATAAATGGTCATAGTTATTTTGTTCCCATTTAAAAAAAAATACTAAGAATAGTGAAATTTAGAATACTTAAAATTAACAAGAGACGAATTTGATACGTCGGAACAGTGCACTCAAACTGGTTAAACATTTTAGTGGTATCTTTTAATATTGTTGATCGCCTAATAGACTCATTAATTACTCAAGTCTGAATTCTAATAAGAAGTTGCATTATTAGAATTTCACACTGACAAACAGATTAAAGTTGCTGGACCAAATTGTTTATTAATATTCAAGATAGGTATTCACCGTATTTATCTCTGTACCTACCTACAATACGCAGATTAACAAACAACTAATTTTCATTTTTAAATTATAAAAATATGAAGGTTTTTCTTTTCATTTCTTACCAAAGCATAGGCGGGAAATTAAATTGTTAAACAGTTGTGTCACATTTTTATTATCTACTCAGTCGGTTATCGTGGTGATTCTTTAAACTGATATAACTTTTTTATTTTTCAAACAATTGAAATGAAACAAACATCAAATGGTAGGTAAACTTTACCACAACATATAAGAGAAAACCGCATCGAAATCGGTGAAACCACTTCTGAGATTAACACGCACAAACACCCAGACAAACAGATAAATATTTTATAAACAAACAAACATAAGAGGAAACCGCGTACAAATTGATTAAGCTGCTTCCGAGATTAGCGCAAACAAATACGTAGAAAATCACACAAAAATTCTAAAAACTAATAAGTTGAGTTCTGTTGCTTTAATAAAGATCCCCTTTATTAAATTTGCTTATAATAATTTTTTTTTTCTTTAATTAATAAAATTAAACAGTGCAAGATGCATCTCTTAAGCAGAAACGCATAGTAAGTGTAAACTTGAGAGCAAGAAACTACCAACCGTGTGTTTCGAACGCTGTTATATAAATACGTCCAAAAGCTTGAAAAGTATCTATATTACTGCTACTGGTATAATACTATACTATACTACTAGTACTAACAAAAATTCTGATAGGATACACGATTTTTTTAAAACCTCACACACTTCACTTTCAGCCGTCTGATCCCATACTAGCTATAGCATGTGCTATGGTCATCAGGCTGCCGATAAATATACTAAGATATTTCTAAATTTAGACATATTTATAGACAAATAGTGTAATGTATTAAAAAGTAAATGATTTTTGTATACTGCCGTTGTTTCTTCAGTTTTTAGAAGAGCATGTAATCGGAAGAGAGTATAACTATTTAAGTTTTACGGAATCTGAAAAGAGAAGGAAAAACCTCAGCACTATTTCTAAGCGTGCGTGTGAACATAGCTAAAATAAAAAACAAAATGTGGCTGCCAGTGTTCTACATGTGTGAAATTCAAATGTGAGCTAATTAAAACCTTTTTTTATCACAATGAAGTCTCTTTTGTTCCCTACAAATAAAAACTGTAAACCGGATAAAATAGACGTGTTGTAGTGTAGGTTAACATTTGGCACGGGAGATATCATCGTGCCGCTCTGGTTGCGTTTGTGAAAAGCGTGACAAATGGACTCGCTTTGGACTGATTTGTGGAAAATGTTCGTGACAAGTAAAAGCCGATGACAATTCCTTTTTTTATCTAGTAATTGTTCTATCACTGTCCGTGTGCGAAAAGAGAAGAATAAGTAGTGTCAGGACCTCTATTTATGCCGTAGATGTCCTCAAAGATAAAAATAAATACAGGACAACAGTACTGTAAAGGAAAGGAAACTTTGAGCCCTATACCAATCCGTTTGGTCAACATAGTACAGTAGGCAAAACCTCCTTGCTAAGAAGAGGTTCAAAAACTGTTGATGTTCTGTCAGGAGACCATGTAGGTGCGAAATGCATTATCCTAATCTTTGTTAGTTATATATATTTCGATGCCTTTTTTTTAGTTTTTTATTCAGAGCCTATTAAAGTTTATCTATACATCCGTCAAATGATAACCGTGGCAGAACTACACTTGGCATAAATGTAACGATTGGAACGGAATGTCACTACGGCTTAACTGAACAACACTATAATTTTAGACTTAAAGGAATGCATCCTAGCCGAGACGATGAAACGCCGTTGCAAAAGTATATCTTTAAAACTTGAGATTAACTACAAATCTATATTTAGATATCCAGTTGGTAACTGATAGTCGGAAGTTCAACTCAGATGCTAGTTATTAAATAGTACAACTATCATCGATTAAATATACTACAGATAAAGTAGCTGTCTATAGTAACGTGTTCTTTACAGAGAAGCTTAGAGCCTACCAGTTCTTAGGTGAACAACCTAGAAATGTTTGCAGCGAAGTTGCACGATTCTTTAGCGTGATTGTAACGTCGTGATCTATTCTAAAGGGCGTTGTAGTACGTACGTGTAGCCAGTACGTACGTCTTACACAACTTTAAGGGAGATGGTACGACAATACCTCCCTTAAAGTTGATAAAGTGACGTTATAAAATATAACTATGAAACATAATATATTACATTTTCAAATCAACTGGGAACGGCCAATGGCCCAACGATTGATGTTGAGAAGTTATATACGAGAAGATGTGAGCATACTCATACCGTGAGCATCTTCATTTCAGGATACAGGATTAGTAATTACTTCGTAGTTCAGTGTGTTTTAGTTAGATGGCGTTGAAATACGTTTAACATTGAATTTGGAAGTCTTAGAAGAATAAACGATCGTGGTTATCACGTTCTATTAGTCAGAAGTCGGTGGCTAATTACTCGACCAACGGGCCCGTCTTTACAATATTTTTGTCTTATCAACTCAGCAACGCCTTTCGATTAGGTTTCAACAAATTTTCAAACTATTTATATAATAGTGAGTTTGTTGTGGCGATACTGTTGAATACCATTAATCAAGATAGCAGAAATCATAACTAAGTCCATGCCATTGCCATTGGTGATATATTAATGTTAGATTGTTTATCATATACGGCAGAGGTCAATGATTGCGTTATGATAAGCATTGTTTAAATGAAATTCAGCTGATAACCTTCAATACGTTGTTTTTATCTTCAAATCAACACTGATATAAAAAGGAATTGCTCGTTTTGCTGATTGGTTTTCTTTCTTCTTGTGTCTTTTTCAATAGACAATTGCACTGAACCGGACATTACTGTTAATCCTGTACACCTGCACGATGACTGTCATGTCCTTTTACGTAACCAAACGAGGCGTGGAAAAGCATCTTACTAGGCTGCCATAGTGTGGGTCACCATACTGCATTGTTCGCATTCACAATGAGTATGGTGACTACAACTCATGGATTCTATTCATGCTTTCCATCAGGCAGTCACTTTGGCAGGTTCTTAAAATAAACAAAAATCAACAGTAGAGACCCGCGGACGCACCGAGCTACGACAGTCGGGAAGTCCCAGGAAAGGTTTAACTATCTTGAAACCCGCAATAAAATAATTCCGAAGTAAAGTGGAGAAGATGGAAATAATATAGTTTTTTTGTAAATATATGGTTTTGCTCAAGTGCTTATTTTGGAGGCATGACTGTATAGTTTAGGATCAGACTTTATCAAGAGGTCGGTTACCTCTGCATACCATTTGAATCAGAGTTTTATTAGAAAGAAGGTCCCCTCCAACGAAAATGTATTAGAAAAAGTAGAAATAATAAAGATATTTAAGTAAGATATTATTAGTAAAAAATATTTAAAGTCTTATGGCTTTCTTATTTTTAACTTATAATCCTTCATGACCATATTAGGTTTATTGTTCTACCGTTACAAACCAGAAATAAGGCTTCCGTTGCACTAAAACTGGTAGTACACCTATTCTTATCATTGTCCAATCAAGCCCAGCCGGTCTTACGAAAAAGCATATTACTTAAAGGTTTCCCGGAAACTGTGGTGGCATAGTTATTGTTTTAACTTGTATAGTTTACGAAATTAAACTTTGCGTATTCATTGTTACTGCAATTCAGTTGTCAGAACAATGAACTTAGCCAAGTTGTCGAGTCGAGGTCATAACTGTTTCGGTGTATAACTTTTAAATTATATATGGCATGAAACGTTTATAAGTACTTAGTTTTGTTGTGAAGACGCTTCGATTATTACTACACCTTTTTTCATTGAAAGAGTAGCCAGATTTACAGTAGAAAAATTAGATATGCCTTATTAGACAATAAGGAATCACAAATATCGGACTTTTATTGTCATCCAGCACAAGAATTAAGCATGGAAATAATGCATGATATGAGGGGCTGATACAATTCTTGCCAGTTCCCTTCCTTCCAAAGTCTTTTGTTTGTACTTCCTCGCAAAATAAGCTGTGGGAATCCCCATGCTTTCATTTTGCACCATAGATAAGACCCCCAAATCTAGAGAGTATCTCGTTCTTGTCGTGCAATTAGCCTCAGTTTGAGTGTTTCACGTGAGTATGGATTGCTGAGTCCCCGTAGTTAGGGCACTTCGTGTTGGCTTCCAGCCTATACCCACAGAAGATGATACACAATGTGAACTTGCGTCAGCTGTTAAGAAAGAACAGGTATGCTCTCAAAGTGATAGATTTACATAGTTAAATATATATATTTTTAAAATGAGGCATATGATTAAGGTATAGCGTATTTTGTTTGAACAGTTGCACGCGTACCTTAGTTTCCAGTTTTGTCCTTTAAACTATTTAAACAAATATAATTATCGCGATTTGTAAATAAAATGATGAGAAACCCTTCGTAATGTAGGAAATATTTCTTACTAAACCCATAATTTTGACTGTGAAATGAATTTTACTGTTATTAATAAATCTAATATGATATTTTTTCTTACATTACATTTACTCTAGGGTTCTTTATAAGGTTTACTATACAACCTATCCAATAACAACTTACTGCCTAATGACGTAGGCGCCTTGACGTTATAAAAAGGCTAACACCTTCACTGCGTCAAACACGTGACCTGTTTCAATACCTATAACATTATTAAAAACTAAATAATAATATAGTTTCTTATGTATATATAAATAAATGTAATTTTTGAAGTGAAAACTTCTTTAGGCGCGTTGAGCGTTTTGGTAGAGGGTAAAATCCTCGGTTCGCGTCACCGACATGCTAATGATAATAATATATCTATAGCTATGGAGAATATGATATTATATATTATATATAGCTATATATGAAACATAAAAAATTTCATATAATTTTCCGTTCCGTTCCGTTTTCACTTCTATCGGCAGTCCCACGACTGCTACTGTTTTTATTAAGACAACTCCCGCATTGGAAATTACATTCTGTGTCGCGGAGAACCCTACAATCATATATGAAATAGACACAAATAACACCCAGACTTAGAAGGACAATACGTGGATTACACTTAGTGTTGTCCTAAGTGGGGATCGAACCCACAACACTGTGAGTAGTAGAAATCGGTGAAGTGACCGCTTATACCAGTAGTAGTGCAGTTCGTGCATGTGATTGTGTTCGTCCACTTTTATTATCTTTTACAGATTCAATTCCAGTACGAGTTTGCACATCAGCTATACTTTCGTCTAGATGCTTTATTGTAGTGTAGTTTCTATTGAAACTCATCTGCATTTGTTTGTGAGTTTCAGGTTAGGAGGTCAATTCAATTCTAATTTATCACTGACAGAACTATAACTTTTTTTTCTATCTTAGAGCCTGCCAAAGTGACTCTACTCTGCCTGATTGAAAGCATGAATAGAATTCAAGAGTTGTGGTTACCATACTCATTGCAAATGCTGACAACGCAGTATGGGCCACCACACAATGGCCGCCTTATGAGATACTTTTTCACACCCCGCTTGGGGACGTAAAAGGCATGACAGTCATTGTGACAGTGTAAGGCTGACACAGTTACCGCGATAACTGTCACCCCTGTATCAACGGAGGGAAATCATAGATATAGAGGTATACACATTTAATGATAAACTTACAAACCAATTGTTTACTATTTTCACCTCCTTAACTGTGCAAGTTCTAAGAGTGAGTTATTTATCCACCGCTGGGCATAACCTCTCCTTAAAAGGAAGTTTTGGCTTACACTTGGGTTAGTTTCAAGTTTCGTTTTGCAGTACTGTTGCCCCGTGTTTGCTTTCTTAGTCGGTTCTTAAAACACACACACAATGAATGGGGGTGATAACACTACATATCTTTAATCCATTACCACATGGACGATTACTGGAATTGTTAAACTTAATAAAAACGCATAAGGATTATTTTACGAGAGTATAAAAAATATCATGCCTTTTACGTCCCCAAGTGAGGTGTAAAAAACCATCTTAATAGGCCGCCATAGTGTGGGTCACCATACTACATTGTCAACATTCGCAATGAATATGGTGACTACAGGCAGAGTAGAGTAAGTTTGGCAGGCTATTCAAATAAAAAAAAAAGAAAAATAAGTAGTCTATATAGCCATTTTCGAAAAACGAACTGTCCAACACTATAACAATAATTAAATTCGAGCAACTCTTCAAGTTAACTCTTCAGCTTTATAATATTAGTATAGATACCCAACATAATATTCAGTCATCGTTTGTCCAGCATAAATAGCAGTGGGTAGACGTAAATCAACCGAGGTGGCGTGGGAATCCAGAGTCCAGACATGTACAAAGAGCTAGTTCAAATTACCTTGCGAACACGATCGTGAGCGGAGAAATCGACGGAAGTACGGCTCGCCGATCCCGTATTTTGTAGCTGTTCTTTTGCAACATTTGAAACAATAGTTTGTCCTTTGCAGTGCTCTGAAACTAGTTTTTATGGGTATTGTAATCCATTAGTGAAAGAAATTGAACCGGCACATAGATATGTAGATAATACTTCACTTGTTCACTCGTACACCGGTGATATACAAACTTCGGCCTTATTGCTTTTAGCAATTAATTCCAGGCAACCTTTGTATGGACTGGTTTTATTTTAAACTCGTACTAGATATATGTCTCGGGTTCGATTCCAGGGTCGAACCAGATGTAAATTCTAACAATCTAATAAATAAATATATGGCATTATAAAAGAGAAAATAAAATAACATACATACATAAATAATAGGCTCGACACCTATTAAGTGGCACCAAAACACGGACGAAAAGTAGACGTGTGACGAAAAGTACCCCTCTGGTGTAACAGGAGTGATTTTATGTATGTATATATGTATGTACATATGTACAGTAATATATTCAAACATATACTGCTTCGATGGCTTAGCGGTAGAGAAAGCGACTGCTGTACTTGAGGTCTCGGGTTCGGTTCCCGGGTCGGGTCACTCTACTTATCATAGTACAAGCCCTGCTTAATTTGAAACTAGATGGCGTTGTGTATTAAATGTTCGAAAAATACTTATTTGTTTTATTATATACATAAATTTTAACCTATTTACATATAACAATTTTGAACTAGATATAATAGTCAAACAACATAGTCTTGAGGTTTTTTCATACTACAATATTCTACATAGGGAAATAACGAGTAATCGCCGTACTTGAAGCTAAGTGACACCTGCTACTCAAAGGACCCCTTCCCCAGAATTAGGGTGCCGCTTTTTATCTAAAAATAAATAATAGTAATTATAATAGTGTATAATATTAACTAAAAAAATAACGACTATTGTCTTAGACTTTTGCGTAGTCTCAGGTGTAAGTGCAGTCTGAGATATAATAGGATTATAAAACAAAATAGAAGCTTTTTATGTTATGACTTCAAATGGAATGTTTAAACATAACATTGGATTGTCTTAATAAATTCTCAAGTCTAGAATAGCACACAGGTCTGTGAAGTTCATTCCATTAATGTTTATATTGGATTAACACGCAATATACGCATTTTTATACAATATAAGAACGTCGTTGCCTATTTATGATTCCATGCGACACACGCCATACGGGAAGTCGCCGCGACAACGAAGAGGAATTTGTTTTGTTAGTCCAACACCTTCAAATAAAGGTATTTGTAAGCTATATTGACTACTACATCATAACGTTTACTAGTAAAGTTTAATAATTGATAAAATCTTTAAAAAAACAATGTTAATGCGTCTTGAAGTCACGGTCTAGTTTTTAAACATAACATAGCGAAAATAAATTCGTCCGCGTGATGACGGATTAAGAATACTAAGTGTTACCACATATATTCATCCCGTGAGTGTCGTAAAATATAATATAATCTGACCAAGTGAACAAACTATGCAAGAAAACATCACTGCGAAGGAAAAGCTTCAAAGAAAGAGAAGACCCGTTTGGCCGGCGTGGTATACTATACCAAAACCACCTATCTAAGATTCCTATAGAATAGAAAGACGCGCGCTATGTCCAACAGTTGACTACTAAAGGCTGTGGCAGAAAACTAATAAAGTATCAAACACTACCGCGTTGGTTTAGCGGAGTGTACACTACTGCTGATCAAGAGGTCGATCGATTCCCTGGTCAGACCGAAAAAGTGTTATTGAGTTTTCTGATATAGAAAGGCTTAATAACAATACCTGAAGTTTGAAGGTGGGGTCTTAACTCCGTGTCTCAGAGAATATGTAAAGCTGGCTGGTTTGCACCTGTCTTTCCCCTCTGTTGTGTTGGTTAGCCGACCTATCGGATTATATGATTCAAAGAACAGAGAGTGCATCTGTGTTTGTGCACGTACTTGTGCCCCATAATATCTCCTGGCTAATCTCCGTTGAGACTGGCTGCCGTGGCTGAAATCGGCTAAGAGTGCATCAAACGCTGTTGATCAAATTGATTATATGAGGCAAACTTTGAAAACAAAAATACAAGTACATATGGTTAAGTTTCGAAAGACTATAAGTGGACTATGTAAGTCTACATTACGTAGAACTCATAAGTGACTTTCTTTCTTGAAACTAGAATAAGACCAACGATAGCTTTGCCCACACAAAAGGGTTTCAGATTTTCAAAATCAGTTAATAAAAGCGTTCCAAGATAACGAACGTTGAAAAAAACGTAATTCTGTTGATAAAATCATTGACCGGCGTTCATATTGTGTGTTTAGTAACAAAAAGTATATCAAATATGAGCATACTTAGATACTTAACCTTAAGATATATGTAAGGGTGTTTGATCTATACCATTGATGGTAAAACAGGATACTATTCCACATTGCTTTGGGTTAGAACTAAACTCCTCCACTAGAGCTGTAATATACAAACAAGAAAACAGTTGATCAGGTTATGAAATATTCACAGCTTACCCCATTTCATGTTGCAAGAGACGAAATAAAATCAATACTAGGTACCTCCCAGTGACGTACTTATTTGGAATAGCAGAAGTTCAGTTGGGTTTAAGATGTTAGTAGCATTGTTTTCGAGTGTACGTATTATGTATGTATAAAGGATTTTGTTTGCCTGCAGCGCTAATCTCAGGTACTACTGAGTCGAATTGCAAAATTATTTTAAGAGGAAGATTTCGAACATCAATGATAAATGTTGCATGAACGGGGAAAATGTATTCGTTTCGAAAGATTCAGACGAAGAGCATGAGTCAATAAGTAAAAAATAAAGTTCAAATAAGGTAAAAAATAATATCAATAGATACATAAGTTTTTGAACAAATACTTGTAACCATAAGCGTCTGACGCGAACTGTAAACTTACAGTGAATTCAATAAAACAGATAAATATCAGCAATCTAGACAACCATTGAAATAACGCGCAACATCATTTTAAATTACTTTTGACGATTTTGGCCTTGATCATGATATAATAAAATTGCACTTGAATTCGAGAAATAGTAACATAAGAAATTTGATCCGCATCTTCTCATATTGTTTGACTTCACCATTCGAATAACCATAGTTTATTAAGCTTTGCCTTGACGATATATACTTTCTCCTTGAACAGTATACCGTTTGTCGCGGGCTTTCACAGGATACGATGATCGTTTAATACAAGTATATTCTGTACGTGTTTACCATCATAAAAAATTTATGGTTAAAAACAATCTTGAGATACTTATATCCATAATGTTATTGACTATTGTGGCACTTCAATAGTCTTATTATCTTAGGTTCTTTTATGTATACCTATATCATTAAAAACGTTAAGATTATATCGCTGACATACATATAACTATATTCTATTATAAGTACTGTAAGGTATATAATGTCAGAGTTTCTATACATAGCGTCGAATTTATAATATTCAATAAAACGTGTAATCAAGGCATACAAGAAATCCTTTTACATCGCAGACAACACAAGGTACTTGGACTACACCAAATTCGCAACCTACGAACGCCATATTTGATATGTCAATGCCAGTATTACGTCACAAAATAAACGGCTGTTATTTTAAAAATGGAATGTAACAAAAAACGAATGAACTTAATACTCATACGCATATTGTTGACTCACTCTATCGAACACGTCCTTGCATCGTCCTTTAAACTCGTTACCCGTACTCCATCAGTAAGGTATTTTTTGTGACCCATCTTGTTGATCGGCGGTCAGGCGTAACGATTTAACGGACGTCTGTGACCTGCCTTAAAACATTCCGCGTGACGCGTACAGAATAGTAAAAAAGTTCTTTATACCTTTGTATCGGTTCGTCGTCCACACAGCACAATATTTAGTTTATTTCAAAAAAGGCTAAAGTGAAAAGTATTGTACTTTCTATAAAACTATTTATTTAATGAACCATTTGATGTTATTGATATTAAGAATTTGAAAGCATGACGTCTGCCACTTATATGTTAGTGACATTTGAAACAGCCTTCAGTAATACTGCGAAATAGGTTTCGCCTAACCGCAACACCTACACGTATGTAAATCTTAGGTACTCGTAAGTCTAGTCTATACGTATACATATAAGTTGGCAATACAAGTAAATGGTAAAAACTTTCTATTCTATTTCAGTGTTTTCGTTCGATCTCGTTCTTTTAGCAAAATGATCTGTTGTTCTACCGACAAGTAA
This sequence comes from Hypercompe scribonia, assembly GCA_949316085.1. NCBI lineage: Eukaryota > Metazoa > Arthropoda > Insecta > Lepidoptera > Erebidae > Hypercompe > Hypercompe scribonia. The sequence goes on from OX438974.1 coordinate 20,543,372, forward strand.
ATTTCTCGTCATTATTTTATTGTTTTAAGTTCCCCTATATCGACATTACATCATTTGAACACCAATTTAGCAACCGCTAAATTATAGTTGGGCATTAGAACGTGACCATATGAATGGGGTTGTATGAAAAGGCAGGAAGCCATAGAAATGAAGTGCAAGGGCGCAACGCATTGGAATGGGCTATCGACCGGCGCGAGCGCATGTCTCCGGGTGTGACGTCATACGTATTGAGTGTCGATAGCCATTATTTGAAGATAATTCAATGTAAATGTGGAGTTAGTCACACGTGAAAATATATTAATCATTAAATCGTGACATCACTTTATAGTTTTATAGATCTAGGTATATTTCTTTTGACGTTGCTCTTACTATTTTGATTGAGTGATAATAATAATAACTTCAGATATCTCATACATCGCCGCCCGATTTTAAGCCTAATTACGAGTAAAGCGGTAAAGAGATCGCTGATAATAATACTGTGATAATATCCAGAGCCCAATCCCATCCCTCCCCTAATTCTAGGGGAGAAATATAACGTGTTAACCTACACTTGTGTCCTCATTCTGAGGATACAGAGTCTTTTGTGGGTTTCTTCACGTTTATGATAATCAAACTTCCCTCGGGTACGTGAATTTATTCTGGGTGAAATACCCTTATACCTTATCTCAATATTCCATTCCAGTTTCCATTTGTGAATCCTTGAAAAAGACTTAAAACATGAAAGTATTACATTAACAGACTCACTTTCTTATTTATATTATTATTTAATGTTAGAGGCTTGCCAAAGGGACTACTCTGCCTGATGGAAAGTATAAACAGAATCCAAGAGTTGTAGTCACCACGCTCATTACGAATACAGACAATGCAGTATGATGACTCGCATTATGGCGGCATCGTGAGACGCTTTTTCAAGCCCTGCTTAAAGAACCCAGGATAAAAGAAGAGGAGGAAAATGGGAACGTAAAAGGCTTGACCGTCAAAACGGCAGTGTAATTTAGGATTCTAGTTTGTCCATAATTAATAATTATTCAATGATGTCTATCAATTAAATAATAAATATCACTGTCTTTTTTAATATATCGACTCCCACATTGCCGTCAATTGCCATCCGGTCAACTAAGATAACATTTTTGCTATTTGCAGAATATAACTATTATAGTTGGTACAAAGTTTATATAAGTTGGACTTTCAACGGACTGATACAAAACAATTTCCTTTTGAACACAAATTAAGCGGGTTTATATTGAAACGGTCACTTAACGAGTTTTCTTAAAGAACAATAAATGTTTTGAAAAATTTTCTTCATATCCGTCCATTCTTTTGAAGTCTACCTAGTTCGTGAATTTCACACTTGAGAAATATGTCCATTCAATTTTTACAAATTAGTAGCAATATAATGCTTCAATCATGTTGTAATTTATATTGTCCATAGCAGTAGTACTGTTGGATGCAAACTTGTCTGAAGTTACGTCATAGTACACGTTCTTTTATTTTCTCCATCCAGTGGTCCCAGCCTACCTTTTTCAGGTTGCTAGATTACTTACACCATGAAAAAAAGAGAGAAGATATTTGGCCCATTTGCGGTCTATACTTTAAAATCACTTTGCTTCAACTTCTATCAGTCCTTCGTTAGACGCGACCAGCCCTTTACCTTTAGCATGTATATTCTTCGAGTTATATCAGAACTTTAGTTCTTTGTCGGACAAAATAATCAAGAAATTTATTTTTTAGTTTATGAATTCACAGTGTTCAGCATCTTGACAAAATTAAAACTTTTTATGTACACAAATATTTAAATCATAATTGATACCATTTTGTTCACAGCATCTAAAAAACTGATATTTTACTTTTTGGGTTTTCCTACTCTAACTAGTAGTATCGATAACAATCATAATCTAACAATTTTGGGGGATTTGTGTTCTAATTGTAACGTATTTTTAAATGTTTTATTTAGCATTGATGAAACTCTATTCATTATTCGGTTATACTTACAAATATAGTCCTTACGAAGACACACTAAAGAAATCTCTGTTTACTTTTTATAAAAAGTGTATTTTCTTTTACTTTCAGGGTAAACATCAAAACATCGTAACATTTACGAGTACAGAAGAGCCAGTCAAACCATCAAAGCCTATACCAGACATACGCCTGGTAGATGGACCGTCTATTTTAGTCGGCAGAGTGCAGCTACTACATCGTGGACAGTGGAGATCAGTCTGTACGAATTCCAGAAAGTTAGTATTAGAAAACCTTGTAATTTACTTAGCCTGCAGCATAATGATTCAGATAAATTATTTTTTTTTGCATTTGAGTACAGTAGTAAATTTAATTTTCATTGTAATCGTTCTATATGATATCCATAAAAACGTACTTTGTTTTCAATTTCCAGCTGGACTTTGAATGATATGGAAACAGCATGCAGGCAGCTTGGCTTCATGGGTGGCACTTTTTATAACTGGATGGACAGACAGCCCGGTAGACGGTCCAGGCTCTTATTTGAAGAACCGAGATGCAAAGGAACAGAATACGACTTATTTCAATGCGATTGGAACTCTAGACAACTTGGTTCAGGTGTTTGCGATTTTCACCCAGATCTTGGTATAGAATGTTCCCCACACCATGACGTTAATGAACAAGGAGGATCTGGGCGCCATTGGCGGGGTATACGCTTCGAAAACGCTGTTCATGAAAGAATTTTGACTGCAGGAAATACTCTGTTTGTTCCAACATCGATGTCTAGACTCGAGCATGTCGTTATTAAAAACGCAGGTCTTGGAAGAGATAATAACGCTACAAGTGCCTTAGATATAATAGGTGTTCCACCAGTGATGGAAGATATAGAAGTATCTAATTCCGCTTTCAATGCTATAAACGTTACGTCACCCAACGCTCCTATATCAATCAACAATTGCACTATACAAAACAATAGAGGATACGGTGTATATGTCAATTCTACATTTGGTATGGCAAGGATTGAGAACTGTTTGATTCACGATAATGGTGGGGACGGAGTCAAATACGTGGTGCACGAAATGAATATGGACGAAAGATTCGATAGAAGTGAAATATTTGATTTGTGTACTTTAGCGTCTACGTCCAGTCAGACATTCCCAATTCAAATGTCTATCGAGCAGTCAAGATATTCAAATATGGAAAGAGATTGCAACCAAAAATTCTTTACCAGAACTGACCACGTTCTAACTTTAAGTTTTATTAAGCTTTTGACTAATCAAAATAACACAGGAGAGATATTTATCTATGACGGCTTAACCTCCGACGATAGACTTATACTATCGTTTAGTATTAGAAATCACACTCGACCGCAGAGCGTTACGTCAACAATGAACCGCATGTACGTGAGATTCCGAGCGAACACGCGTACAGATATTATAGGCTTTCTGAGACTAACATCAGGTGTAACAAAAACATATGATTTAAATGTTACTGATACAATTATATCCGACAACAATGGCAGAGGAGTGGTCATAGAGAATTTAAGATCACAGATTCATATTCATCGTACGTCAATATCTAATAACAATCATGTTGCTGGCCTTCAAGTCGTAAGCGGTGCAGGGGATGTAAATGTGACTGAAAGTAGAATCTCATTTAATCAAGGAGATGGGGTCAATATTACTGTCACCGGAGGTAACAGAAATATATCACGAAGTATTTTAAGCTCAAATCAAGGTTATGGTGTAGCTGTTTGGCTCAATACAACTGAAGAGACTGAATATATTCCAGTAAATCAAACAACTGCTGTTGAGTATTCTGAAATCTTTAAGAATTTGGATGTTGGTATATTGCATGGCAATTATTGTGGCGATAGTTGGGTTAACATAACGGGTAATTGGTTCAATACCAGCATGGAGAGCACTGTGGAAATATCAACTTGCTGGAGGCTAAATAATCCTAACAAACTACTTTATTTGCAAATTGGTCATAACCGATTTTATGAAAACCAAAAAGTTCCCCTAAAAATCCAACCGGCTCTCAATGTTCTCGGAAGAATAGAGTATAATTACTTTGAACACGGTAATCATGGTGCCGTCGTGATTTTGAATAGAATAGAGGGCATTTTCTTAGAAGAATTTGAAATATTACCTGCTAGATTTAATATACAACATAATTATTTTTTTGGTAATAGGGGGCCTTTTGTTGTAAATCTCGGCTTGTCTCCTTACAGTAACCTCCAATACATTCTGTTTACGAGAAACTTTTTACGTGATAATAGAATACGAGAACCATTTGAGCCCTTAGAAGGAATATCGTCAAGACTTATACCGAGAAGTAGAGTTGCTGCAGTAATTGTGCTGGCATCGAGCAATATTGACGTTTTTAGAAATATTATCAATAATCCGGAGGCTCAATATGAAATCGGTTCACATGTTGAGGACCAGAGCAAAATTTTAAACTGCACTTTTAATTGGTTGGGATTTGGTGAAGAAGAAAAAGTCTACAACAGACTATTCCATAGGAAAGATAGATATAATTTGGCGAAGATTATATACATTCCATATTTATTACATAGCAGTAATCCCGGGGCGACACAAATTAATTTCAATTCACTTTATGTACCTCAATTTAATTTGCCTGGCACGTTTATTGTGGGAGGAGAAGTTGAAGGTATAGAAATACTTCGACAAGGAGAGTATGACGTCAACAAAGATATTAACATTCGTCCCGGTGGGAAACTAATTCTACAATCGGGAGTAACATTAAAATTTCCACCTGCAATAGGAATAATGGTTGCTGGTAGATTGGATGCAAGAGGCAAGCGACCTAGTGATATTACTTTAACTTTAAAAGAAGAAATTACTATGACAAATGATAGTGTTTATGAAACAGACTTTGAGCCAACTACACCTGGATATGCGGAACCTATTGTACCTATACGGTTGTTAGGAGGAAGAACACAACACGAAGGAAGGCTACAAGTGAGAATTGATGATAAATGGGGAACTGTGTGCAATTACAGATGGAATATCTTAAACGCTGCTCTTGTCTGCAATCAACTAGGACTTGCCTTGAATCCAGATGATTGGTTCTTAGAACCCAATGAAATCCCCGTTGCTGGAACCACAGAAGACATTATATTATCAAATGTTGAATGTACAGAATTTGATAATGATATCACAAGATGTAGAGCAGAAACTAGGGAGCATTTCGAAAATTCTTGTACGCATGAAAATGATGTCGGAATCAGATGTTATGAAACTAGTTGGGCTGGGATTAGATTCAGTGTAATTTCTGAAAGGGCTGATTTACAATATGTCACAGTGGAAAAAGCTGGCCTACTAGATTATTCATCAAATCTTTTTAAACCCGCTCTTCAAATAGATTTTGCCCGACATAGTCTAGAAAGTGTTAAAATAACTAACAACTACCATGATGGCTTGGGAATTATTTATTCGGATTTGTATGGAGCAGATGCGGTAAATACTGTACGTAACTCTGAATTTAGTAACAATAGAGGTAGTGGCATTAGTTTCAAGCAATTAGGACTGAAAGTGTACAGTTCTGTAATCGAAAACAATAACGTCGCTGGTATTTCTCACAATCCTCATATTCCTGGTGCACAACAAAGGGAATTGGCAGGTTGGTTCACTTTTGATCCTGGTTTCAACATAGATGAATCCAGTTTCCGCCCTATAATAATGCCTGATTACGAAACGGATATTAGTTTAGTGAACCTAGAAACTAGACACTTAGTTTTTAGAAATCGTCCCGGAGAAAACATATCAAAAACTTATAATATTAGATGTAATCCAGGTTATGTTCTTGGACTTCAACTTTTAAATCCTATTCATAATTTTTCGACAGAAAATATTTGCATTTATGATTCACAAAATATAAATGAAGCAAGTGTTCAATGGTGTTTAAATCGTGATTTATCGACTTTTCCAACTACAAGTACTAGCTTTGGAGTAGTACTTACATATGAAAGTGGAACTAATGCTTTGGGTGGTGTTGTCCTTGTCGTTAGTACAATAGCAGCTCCAGTACAAAATCTACGTAACAGAATCGTCAAGGGTCCTGTTCCAACACTACAAGTTGTAAATTCAAAAATAAAAGGTAATACTAAAGGCGTTAAAGCTTTATACTACAATCGCTTTTTAAATGAATTAGGTGACCACTTTTTAAGGAAAGCTAACGAAAGTATCAAACTTTTCAATTGTGAAATTGCCCATAACAAAGAAGAAGCTATTTACGTTAACACACCTTTTTGGGACATTCATGAAAGTAATATTACTGAAATAACTATTATGGTGAATAGCAGTTTGATTACTGATAATGGAAGAGGAATATATCATTTTGCCAGAGACTTAAGAAGCTCTAATAATTTATACCATTACATCTTACAAGATAATACTGTAGAAAGGAACAAACAAGGTGGATTCGATGTGAATTTGCCATATGTATGGCAGTATAACGAAAATTTCACTCATTCTGTATTCATGCATAATAATACTTGGCGCAACAATCAGTTATTTGCTGTCATTGTGGATGGACATTTCGCAGAACTGAACATTACAAAGAACATTTTTACTGACAACTATTGTATGACTGGACTACTTTCCATTCAAGGGATGGAAAAGAAAATGATGATCGATGGCAACTTTATTGAAAGGAATAATGGACAATTTATGATTAAATTCCATATGGACAGTCAAAGTGAAATCATGGGACTGGTTTACGCCCTGTTTGTTTACAATCAAGTGAAGAATAATAAGCATGTTTTGTCACAAATGAGTCGTGGCAGTTTAATAAGAAGTGTTGAGCCAACCTATGTCATAGGTTTTAAAGGAATACAAAAAGTTAAAGTAAGCAGGAATTTGCTTGGGAATAATGCTTTGGAATATACTTTATTAGCTGGCATCAGGACTGCAAAGATTAATAATCTACTAGATGTAACAGAAAACTGGTGGGGAACTACCCAAGACCAAGAAATCAGAAAGCAAATATTTGATTTTGATGATTGGAACAATCATGCTATTGCAACATATGTACCTTATTTGCTTGAAGATCGTATGGATGCCAGTATATCTGCGTCGTTCTCTTTAGATAATGTTATGGATATAGATGCGTTGGGAGGCAGATTAGTGTCTAATTACACCATAGAATCGAGAATAGCACCTTATATAGTTCGATCAGATATTACTGTTATGCCAGACGTTGTATTAACTATTAGTCCAGGTGTTATTCTTGAATTTGCACCAAACGTTGGCATATTAGTTTTGGGATATCTTTACGCAATAGGTCATAGCCAAGCGCCTATAGTAATGAGGCCCATAACTCCAGAAAACAATGTTGAAATCAACAGAATGAAAAGAGATATTGGACAATATTCGTCAAGCCATCAGAAACACAGGCGTCAATTAGAGTCATTGAGTTTTCCACACTCAATTCGTTTATGCACAAGCAGAAATTGTTCTATTAGTGATAATGTAGTAGAGAAAATAAATGAGGGATTTTTAGAATATTACAACAAAACTACGCTACAGTGGGTACCGATGTGTGACAACCGATTTACTGAAAGAAATGCTCAAGTAGTCTGCAGAGAACTTGGCTTTGATCCTATCAATGTATTCTTTGCACGCGATCGAAGAGTAGAATACCACAGCAATTCTTTGTCGCGAATATGGTCATGGCCAGAGCCTTTACAATGTGTAGGTACCGAAGACCGATACGAAAACTGTCCAATCAGATTGAATGGACAACTTTACGGTCACAGACATGAATGCAAATGGAATTCCAGGTTTATATTCATACATTGTGGCAGTAGAAATCTAGACGAAAATCTTGAATATTGGGGTGGTATACGATTCGCACATCCAGAATTCGAATATTCGATTTATGAACATCGAATTCATGACCATCATACTCACGAAACTATGAAAAAATCGGAAAGCGAGTTACTTCACGTTCAAATTATTGGTGCTGGTATCCTACATAATGAAAAGTCACCTGCTATTCAGAGCATTACTAAGAATCCTAGAATACAAAATGTAAACATCACAAAAGGCGCCCACCATGGTATTAATCTCATATCACCCACCGATACTATAAATATGAGATTTAATTATGTACGAGACTTATTAGGGGAAGGAGTCAATGCCATATCGTTGAATGGTGAAGGTAGAGAATCTGAAGAATCAAGTTTCACTCCATTGAAAGATTTAAACCTTCCTTACCACTTGTTTTCGATGATCGACATCTGTGATAGTACTAAAATGATAACTGTGGAAGAGCGTGTACTGTTGTACTATAAATACGATAATAACCCAATAAACTGTGTTAAGATATTTAAGAGCATGTTCAGAGTAAAGCCATTTGGATTCCGTTTGCTGCAATTCAATCTATTTAATCATACGACAAGTTACGGTAAACGAGACGCTCTGACCTTATACGATGGTGACATATATAACATAACGGCATCTGTTATTGGATATTTAGAACATGGATCACCTGATGAAAAGAAGCTTTTCAGGACTCAAGGGCCAAGTTTAAGTATTAGGCTATTTGCTAACGGAGCGTCAGCAGTACATGGATTTATTGCAGAGATCGTTACTTTGCCAATATCTGCTATTGGTTTTAGTAAGTATCTACCTTCCATTTTATGAGTGAATTGAAGAAGAAATTGTTTTACAGAAATAGTAATTGATAGAGGGATTTATTTTTGTTACAGATCGAGATATACAACATAACATATCCAGCAGTGAATTTATAAATAACAGGGAAGGTGCTATTACGTATCAGTCTGTTGGTGAAGTCAATCCGCTAGTAGCCATTACTAGAAATGAAATAGTCGAAAACTGTGAAAAATTGTACGGAAACTTCACAACTTGTCCCGCCGCTGTTAGGTTCGATGTGCAGAATACACAAACGCTAGTATTCAGGGTAAGCTTGATTTTTGTAGTTTCAAATGTTTTAGCCAACTTTAAAAGAGGAGAACATTCTCAATTCGATTGTATTTTTGTATCTTTTACTTCAGAATTCCATCATTTATTACTGAAAGGCAAGATATGTACTATCCGTTTCACATCATCACATCAGTGGCCTTTCATAAGGTTCTCTGCCGCACTTTATGCACCTCTTCTTAGAAAGGAGATATTGGCTTACTATACTACACTAACCACCGGGTTGGTACAGGGTTTATTTCAAATTTTCCTTCTCTTTGTAATGGTGTTGTCGATGATGAGTAGCCGCACTGAAATCGGTGGTACTATATTAAAGCAATTTTGTTTACAATAAAGAAAAATTTGAACTAACTTATTATTCAATATTTTTTTTTAGACCAATTTAGTGCGCAATAATGTTGGTGGAATATTGATCAGAGCTGATTCAAGAGGAATCGCCACTTCGCTTCGTGGGTGGATACATAACAACCTGTTCTTAGAAAATCACGATCTGCCGTGTCTTAAAGTAGAAGGTATTTTTTTCATAAGTATTATCATCAGCCTCGTGCAGTACACTGTTGGATATAGACCTCTCCAATTGCAGTAGTATGGTAGAATAGTTCTTATTACAAAGATTCCGGTCGTCATTCATTTTAGCAGTGCTTTAAGTTGTTTTGCACAGTTATTCAGTATGGATTGCCAAAATTTAAAAGAAAACCTATAGGAAAAAAACGTTCATAATACTCAGAAATTCAGAGAGACAGTGAAACTCTCTATGAGTTACCATTTTTACAAATATTTATTCTGGATAGAAATGAAATCCACTATCTCTGGTTCTGCAGCCAGGATTACTAAATACTTGGCTGTAACGTTATAATAACTCTTTATCATTTATGTATAATTGTTTTACAGGTCGACAGTCTTCATCTTACCAAGAAGTAACCATCTATCGCAATTACTTCACTCGCAACCAAGTACAGTATTATGACGTAATTGTTCTTCGGCAAGTGGTCTCTAACTTCACGCACAACTATGTTCATGATAACACCGGCATGAGGATTCTCGAAGTATCAGGTTTCGATAAAGTCCGGCTGCCGATTTATCAAACCACTTCACATAACGGTTTTTATAGGTTAGTTCAGTAACTGTTATTTCAAGGAAAATTTAATCTTTATGGTGGTATACGAAAATTTAAATTACGTGTTTCTGTGAGGCCAGAGTGAGCCTAAGGGAATGTTGACACCTTCTAGCTGTACTCCAACATGTAAAAATATTTGCAAAAAAATTACTTGTAGAAATAAATACCATTTACCATCACAGTACAAGATCTGCTCAGTTTTTGACTAGATGACGTTGTGTCCGATGTCTGAAAATATTAATAAAAAATCGGCTTTCTTTTCAATATAATATATATATAAATATAATAATATACATGATTAAAAATTTGTGATACACCTGTCTACCCCTTCAAGGATAAAGACATGGGTCTTTATCCTTGAAGGGGTAGACAGGGGTATTCCAAAAAATCAAAGGAAATATATAGTATGTATAGTATGTAATATTTTATTCTTACTTACTTCATTTAAAATACAAAGGAAGCTACGCTGTACGTGGGACAATAAAATATTGTTTTTTTTTTCAGAAATCATGCAACAGATCGCGAGGGACGAGCTACTGTGGTTGCCGGAACTGCTGGCCAAAACTACGTGGACAACATTTTCTTTAATCCCGACAATGATTACGAGATGATTACCGTTAATCGATCAATGTGAGTAGTTCTAATGATACGAGGATCCTCTAGATATATAATCAGGGCTCTTGAATAATTCATAAGCTCTTTGCTGATTCTGTTTCATCACCATAAAAAATATAATAATTGATTTTAGAAAGGTTTCTCTAATAATTATCTGTTGAATGTTGTAGCTAATTTTAATATTTCTCTTTACCACTAGAAATAGCGACAGTTTCGTCTTCCTAACCTCAATTACTTAAGGTCGGCTAGTAGTTCAACAGGTTTTACCAAAACATCAGTTTTGCACTGAGCGACTGGCATCGGACCTTCGTAACCCTGAGGGCGAACTGAATTCGAAAGTAGAACTCGTTGTCAGTGACTCGGAGGACTCGCACTGACTTCGCAGTATCGATTATCATAGATGTTCATGACGTCATTTTTCTATATTTCTGATTTCTGCTATTTATTTATTTTCCCTTGAGAGGACTTGACGTTTAGACCTAGTTGTACTGACCGTGGTCACGGGCTGACTGGAGTCGTGTGGCCGAGTCAGGAACTCACAGATTCGACGTGAGGTAGGTTCCTCACTCATCCGCATATTTTCGATACATTTTAGAAAATTCTGGCCATATACGGCTAGGTTTATGACCATGATCGATACAACAATGTCGTTAATACGTGATTATGATAGTTCCAGTACATAAACATGATGATGGGTATAATTTAAGACAAAATCTTTAAAGGATCTGACAAGGATACTTCCACATAATTTTACGTTGGCGCATACGGGAACCCGACTAGCTAAGCATGAACCACAGACCCGGGCTTTACAAAAGAACCCCGCATTATTATGTTGGAAAAAATATCTATAGTGTATTGTGTAATCTTGCATGAATATTACAGCCTCGTTTCTATTCAAAAAATGTTTATTTGCATGTTTTTTGTTGCATGACTATCCGGACCATAGCTTTGTTGACTATAATCCGAATATTCTAAGGTGAGTTCTACTTTAATTATGTCAATAACAAGCGTACTGCTTAAAAATTATCACATCGCTTACTAACCATACCGTGACGTCTTTGTATGTTAATTAAATGTATGTTTTATGTTAATCTTAAAGCGACTAGATGGCGTAGTGGTTTAAGCGGTCACTACGCCGCTCTCTGCTACGCTGAGTATTGTGTGTTTAAACCCCATATGGGACAACACTTTGTGATCCACAAATTGTTGTGAATGAATCTGGCTGTTTGTGTCCGTTTCTTGTACGTTTATTACATCACCACGACACAGGATAAAAGCCTAATGCGGGCGTTGTCTTTAAAAAAAAAGAAAAAAATTTCAATACTGATCATTTTATATGGCTTTTATTTTAAACCTTAACTACACTCCTAATAATAGAAATTATTGTATAACAGAAAATGATAAAAATCTAGAGTTGTGTTTTATATTTTAAGCGTAACATCGATTCGATATACTCGTAGTATCACAACTTAATTTAATTATAAGAAAAATGGCTGTGCGGTTCAATCAGCATATTATCACTTGGCATTTGCTTTGGGCCGCGTAAAGTTAATTTGATATGCCCACGGAACCGTCACTGCAATAGTCCAAATAGAAGTAGTATTTTATGAGTAAAGCGACGGTCTACCCTTAATGATAGATCGTCCAGATCAACGACTTACTCAATTAACAAATGCGTAACGAGAATTAGTCATGCTATTAGGTCGTCATTCATCGCTCTAGTATTTTTTAATAAATTTTATCTGTGGTTGGGTCATTTTCCTTACCACAAACGTACTCAATATTGTTTTTAATTGTAACACAAACTTATACTATTCATTGTATTGTAGTAGTGGACGCTTTATGAGTGGTTTTCGTTTTGGTTAAATGTTATTTAAAAACTGTTTTATTGTTTTAGTTTGTGTACGGTTTTTTTTTTATTTTAGAATCTTTCACTGTCAGTGTAACTTTTTTGTTTTATTAAAAAAAATATTCATTTGTCTAAATCTAAATTTAAAAAATTTCAGTTCCTTCGATCTCTGGCGGACTCGCATCGACGCTAAACACAACTTTTGGAGTTATAACGAGACGTCAGCAGTCGCAGGAAGAATAAGAGACCAAAGTGATAACCCTTTATTACTAGAGGTGGACTTCAGACCATTCTATATGAATAATCAAACAGTATTAGGTGGCGGGAAATGTCCCCCTGGATGGGATGTAATAGCTGGAACATGTTATATGTATGTGGGAGCACCCATGACTTATGATGACGCAAGAAGGTTCTGTTTGGTGAGTATCTACTTCTAGTTTTTGGTTTCTATATATCGCAATAGAGTTGGGCTTTCCGTGTCGATTTTTTTTATCTCAATTTCCGATGTCAAATGCAAGCACACTCGTGATCCGTACCAAAATGTTTCTTTAAACGTCCCTTGAAAAAAAAATTGGAATAAGTTACAATTTAAGATGTTAAGTTATAGATAAGTAAGTACACTTTGTGTCTGTGACTAAAATTAGACACTATTTTAAAAATTTAAAAACATGTAGTTATCAAATATTAAAAATTAGTATTACATAATATATTACAATATTTGTATTAAGGACTATTGACGATTGTGTATGTGGGTGTCTATTTATACCTATTTGTACTTACCACCATTCACATTATAGGTATTACTACACATAGAAATTATTTAATTAAACTATGCTTGTAAATCTTTTCAATAGGTACTTTTTGTACTTAGCATTCATTCATCAACAGTTGCGTCATTGCATTATCCCAGAACCGAGAATTCGTTGAATTTTAAAAAATAACAAAACATCGTCATTTTTTCATTAGATATTTTTAATTCAATTATATAAAAAGTAAGAATTTAAATAAAAATAGGTTTTATACGCCTATTTAAGTCCCCACAACTATTCCGTGACGTATTTCCTGCGGGTAAAAAACTACCCATTAAGCGTCGTCCCCATCCAAACACATCAACTTTTTATAAACCCTTGTATTCCAGTCTGACAACGCATCTATGCCCTTTGTGACCGGCAACTACGAGGTTCTATACGAGTTCATAAGTCGACAAAACCAGTGGTTCCAATATGGTGAACGGGTTTGGGTCAACCACATCGATTATGTGTCGCAGTGCACGTCTTTTGCATTCTCGAATGTGGAAATTACTGACTGCGAACAAAAGCATGCTTTTATTTGTGAGATTGGTAAGTTGAAACTAAGAAGATAGACAATTATGATTACTTTAAAATAAGTCATGATAAGTAAAATAATGTGAATCCTTTTCACTTCAATTTGCCACCGTTAAAAAATCTAATATATAAAATTCTCGTGTCACAGTTTTCGTTGCCATACTCCTTCGAAACGGCTTGACCGATTTTGAGAAATTTTTTGTGCTTATCCAGTATCTATGAGAATCGGCCAACATCTATTTTTCATCCCCCTAAATGTTAGGGGTAGTACAACCCTAATTTTTATTTTTTATTTTTTAGACAAAATTTTTAATTTCTATTTTTTTATGATACAACATACAAAAATACATACAATCCTCAATTTTCACCCTTCTACGATCAACCCTTATATTTTAATAGCTATTTTAGTAATTTAATCATTTTTCATCCCACTCAAATTACTTAGAAATAATTTATATGGCAAAGCAACGTTTGCCGGGTCAGCTAGTAATCTATAAAAAGTCCTTGACCGATTTAATAGCGTCCGAATGATTTGCTTAACATTCAAAATTAATGTGCCAAAATGGAAACTTGTTATTTGAAACTAATAGGCTAGATGGTATTTTAGTCAAATGAGATACTTTTTATCATCTGTCAAAATGTCAATTTTGTATGAAAAAATGTACTAAATAGAAACTTGTGACGCAACGGTTTCATACATACCCCACCATTCAGTTATAACAACGAAAGCAAACTTCTCACCCTTCGTAAAATCTTTGTGCTCCAAACGATATTACAAACACATACCACCCTATAATATAATCATAATCAAATACATAGTTTATGATTCTATTACGGACATACAGACAGACTGACAAACATTCATTAATAAATAAATAGATAAAAATATGTAAAATATATTTTATTTCAGACCCAAGAATTATTATCGACCCCATGTCATGGCAAGGGGACACGTTAGCCGTGGCATTTATAGGTGTACTGTTGGTTATGGTGTTGCTGGTAGGAGGTGCCCTCATCTGCTGGTACTCCAAGTCTAAGCACAGGTGAGCTTACGAATTTTTAAAATGTCTAACTGAGCAGAATGGAAAAAAAAAGAAAAAAACATTTATGTCGTAAGCGACGTTACGAACGACTTACTTATGAACTGAATAAAAAGGCAAACAATATACCTAAATATAGGATGGGCCATGAATTAGTTAACATTTGAAAACATCGTATAAAAAAAATTTATATATTACAAAAATTGATTATTTACAAGAAAGCTAATTAATTGGAATTTATTTTTTAAAAATAACATAGTCTAAATGACCACCGTTTCGACATTTGCACGCTTCTAAGCGAGCACCGAAATTTTGAATCACTCGTCGGCAAAGAGACCGCGGGATCGCTGACATCTCTTCGCTGGTTTTTCTTTTAGTTTATTGATATAGACACGATTCTTCAAATAACCCCATGAAAAGAAGTCTGCTGGGGATAGTTCTGGATTTCTGAGTGACCATGGAATGTCGCCTCGTCTGGAAATCAACTTTTTTGGATTCATATCTTTGACCACCGGCAGGGACTCATTGGATGTGTGACAAGTGGCTCCATCTTGTTGAAACCATGTGTTACGATAGTAGCCAGCAAATTACAGTAGCATCGGTTCCAAGAACTCCCGTACCATGTTTGAGCGTGATGTTAGATTCAAATGTTAACAAATCCCACCCTATACAAAGATTACAAATTATAATAAAAGGGAAAAAAATGATATTGTTACCGTTCAGCATTGGGGTAGCCGGGGTGACGCTACAACATTAGGGTCGTACAATAGACCACGCAAATAACGTAACGTTGTTGGAATAATTTTTAATTTGTGAATTCATATATTGTGTACGCGAATACAAAGGATGTTAATAGAGTGTTTTTAGAATATTTGACTAAAAAATGGAGATTGAATGTCATAAATTGTTTTTTAAAAAATGTGCATGGATTTAAAAAGAAATTTATTGTGGATTAAATAGTCAATATTTTGAGTCATTTTTAAAAATATACAAAATAATTTATTTATTTATAATGCCAATTTTTTTACAGACATGTCCAAAGATTAGAGCGACGGAACTCCATACGGCAATCTCTACACTCAGTTCGGTCCATTGGCAGCATCAATGGTGGGTTCCCGGACACACCATACAGGAGGAAACTAAATCATCAAATGGTAAGTAGCATCTTTCCTTTTTAATTTTCTAATCAGAGTATTTATTTACTGCCTCGAAAGTAGACCAGTTAGAAGTTACTTTTAAAAATGGTCTTTATTTTTACGTAGGACCTGCTAAATGGACTCTGCTCTGCCTGATGGAAAACATAAATAGAATCCAAGAATTGTGGTCACCATACTCATTGCGAATGCAGACAATGCAGCACGGTGATCCACAATATGGTGGGGCCTCCACGCCCCGAGATTATTTGAATTAATTTTAATTGTATGTCGAAGTAACACATTTTTTATGATGTACGGGTCAAATGAGTACCAGCGGACCGCTTGATGTCTGATCACCTAAGTGACAACCGCTGCCGTGATTCAAAGTACCACCTCACTTAAACTGCCAAAAGAGTAAAAAATATTGATTTTTGTATTGTTTACAGAGTACCCGATCTACTGACACTTTGACCAAAGGATCAGATTATAGAAAAATGCTGGCATCAACAGCATCAATGGAGTCTATGGAAAAAAGCCAATTCAACTCGTCACTAGACGACAACCAGAGCTTCGACATCTACGAGGCTCACAACCCTAACACGAATGTTATGCCGCTCACACACAGCACATTTGTAAAGAAACCCACCACACCAGAATACTCAATACCCCAGCCGAGCAACAATAGACCTTATAACAATCTAGGCTTTAGAAACGAAGGTTATAGGGAAAACTCAGGAACAGCGAGCGGTGCACCGTCTATAAACACGGTCGCGACCGAAGAAATACCCATTCTTCACCACCCTGAGGGTCTGCGGTCACCTCCAGATGAATATGCTCTGTCTCCACACAACGACAATAACCAGTACTTCACATCAGACACGTTACCCTTGAGGGATCACGATGATGCGTTAAAAAGGGATCGTAAAATGTACGGACCTTACGGCGCTCCGGCCAACAGTTACGGCGCGCAACCAAAACTGTCTTTTCTAATGGAGTTAAGGTCTAAAATGCCTGAGCAACCGCAGCCGGGAGCGATACCAACCACTACTTTTGGACAGAGGAATAACAATGCAGGTATGGGGGTCATTTAAATAATTACTCACGACTTTACAATGTAACTATATCTACTTTAGTAAGTATGTTACATAAGTGTATTTACATATAGTTTCAGAATACTGATTATATATATGTATAAATAAACGTATAAATAGTAAATGATCAAGTTTAAATACCATTTGAAACGTATAACACACGTGCTGGTCTCTAGTTAAAACTAAAAATCACGTTTTTTTTTTCTAAATATACGCCCGACGTGAAAACCTAACAAGCTAACTTAATTTCTGTGTTAGAAATATATGTTTAAGCTGTTGTAAAAGTAAACTTATCTCTAATGACGTTAACATAAGACTCTAATTTCCGTAATTAAAAATCAATAAATCATTTCACAGATCAGCCTCGGTATTACGGTGACAACCTGCCGAGTCCGCCTCACCCTCCAGGATATTCTAACGCATACGACAGCACCATGTCAGAGAACATACCGAGCTACGACTCCAGTCCTCAAGATCTGTCGAGAGAATTCGACGACTCATCACTACCAGACCTTACCCACAGATCTAAGTCTGAGGCTTTACTGGAGACCAATTTCGACTTCGAAGATTCCGAGAACAGTCCCACTCCATTATCTGAAGCGAGTCGGTCACATAGTCAACCTTTAGAAACGTCTATGTGAGTCCAAAGATAAGGCTCGAAAGACCACATAAAAATAAAACTATTACTCTTAAGGATTAGAATGTTCTGTGCTGAATAGTATATTCAAAGGAGTTCATAACACTTTCCTATTATAGAATAGAAAACAATAAAAAGACTGAAAATTGATGTCTTCTTTGAGATAGTTTTCCTTGCAATTCGTAATGAAAAACATGCTGACTTTGGTTTTTACGGTATCTGTAGCGAATTGTTGAAAACAATTACACAATTATATCGCAGAACTTACATACGTCACTCGTGTGTGTTCAGTGATAAATGACAAGTGTCTGATCCGAAGCTGGTCCTATTAAAGAGTGAAGTGACTTAGAAGTATGAAACCGCTTGTCTAATATTTATTGCGATGTCTGAATTTAGTAATAGTAATTAACTGGGAATATTTAGATTCAATTTATTATTCGTATACAACGTATATGAAAACAATACAAATCAACGAAAAAATGAAAAATGTCTTATTTTCGTCTAGAACGTTCATAGACAATAAAAATCAAAGTTAGCGCGTTTAATGAGTACGTTTCGTTTAAATGTGCCTTGTTTCTAACTAGTGTTTATTTTTATTATATATTCTACATTCCATCTTTCTATCTATCCCTATAGGTAATTGTAGTATATCTGTATGTAAAAAGTATTATAAGTTTAAGTACTATGCAAATTACCAGAGGTGATCGATCTCATATTGAAATAAACATATTAAATTCTAATGTATGCCTTACGGAGAAATAAATGCCTTATTTATAAGCTAGCTGTATATAATTATACATAAAAAAGACAGAAATGAGTATCTATATCCTGTTGCAATATTAGATGCGTATTTGGCACCTCCGTCCTAATATATTAATCGTCTTATAAATGTTTATTCAATGTTAGATTAAGATAAAGTCTTTCCATATCGATACTTAGATGTAGGTATTATTTAATTATAAATCATAATGTTATAGACGTATGTTCTTTTATATCTACGTTTTTAACAGTTTGACAGTAAAACTAAACACTTGGACATCTCTCTTGTCTATGAACTTTTTAACTCCCTCTTACTTTTAATTATTTTTATAAAATATGTATATTTCTGAATGCTTCTCAATTTGTTGCCATTCTCAACTTACATCACGATAATCTGTGTTTTCACGGTTTTTAATTTATTATAACCTATATTCACAAATTTTTATACTTCATTATAAAGTTACGACCTAACATACATGCTTTAAATGTAAATTGTACAAGATAAGTAAAACACAAAATAGTTTATACGAGAAAATATGGTATTTATTATTTGATCAATAATAAATAACGTTAATTACAATATTTTGATAATTATAATGTTGTTTTATTTCTTGTGCTTGGATCATTGATGTGCTCAGATACTGTTTCTAAAAGTTGTAAAAATGTAAAAAACCGGTGCGTTAGCTATGTTCTTGTTATCAGTAATAAAGGTGAACTTAATTTTTTGTCATCAAATTTAAGGTTTTGCAGCAAACTTTTACAGTCTATTTGACATATCTGTGCTTATGACATATAATATATATCATTTTTTTTATTTTATTTTAAGAACCTGCCACAGTGACTACTCTGCCCGATGGAAAACATGAATAGAATCCATGATTTGTAGACACCATAGTCATTGTGAATGCAGTAAGTATAGTGAGATACTTTTTCACGCCTCGTTTGATTACGTAAAAGGCGTGACAGTCATCGCGGCATTGTATTGCACATACCACGACAACTATCACCCTTTTTTTTTAGCGTGTGGAAACCCCTCGGGCCGTCACGATCGGGGTTTACGGTGGAGTGGTGTGTCGGAATCGGACTGACTAAAACCACACGGTGCGCAGAGTGGCTGCGCCTCACATAGGAGGGATCCGGGAACAGCTGTTATTACGACATCCACATCCCTCCTAGTGCCTGCTCGCTACCGCGGACACCATCTGCGGATAACCTCTCCATTTAGGCGACGTGCGGCATACACGGACATCACCTCCTCGCGGCTGGCCACTATAGCGGATGGAGGGGAAAACCCGTCCCGTCCACATACTCATGGCGGCATGAGGCGCTGGTACGCGCGCCTCCGCCACCCGGTTCGCCGGCGGCGAATTGTGTCTGAATGGAGGTCGTCGTCCCTTCTCCGCCGCCTCCTTCCGCGAAATTACGTCTTCGCAGAAGGTTGCGACCACGGTAAAACAACTGTCGCTACCGACCATGGAGCGTATAACGGCCGGTAGCGAGAGATCTCCTCCAATAACTGTAGTGAGGACCCCACGCTGCGCCGCCCAGGCGGAACAAACCGCTAGCGTGTGCTGAGCCGAGTCCTCACTGCAGTCGCAGTGCTGACAGGCGGGACTCAATTCCCTCCTGGCGACCGAGTGCAGATACTTCCCGAAGCAACCGTGCCCGGAAAGGACCTGCGTCAGTCGGAAAGAAAGGGTCGCGTGCTGCCGCCCTGCCCACTCGGCGATGACCGGCTGGAGCTTCCGCCTCCAAATTCCACGGAGGAGTTCCGAGCAAGGCGCACCCCGCCTTCGTCGATACGGTGCGGTAACCACGTATGGCTCTAACCGCCAATATCCTCGAGGGCGCCAGAGGCGAGCCCTATTCAGGGTGGTCAGAGCCACCGCCCACACCGGTGCACCGTACAGGGCCATTGACCGGACAATCTCCGTGTATAAAAACTATCACCCCTGCATCAATGGGCCTCCGGTCTCGCACTCACCAACGAAACACGACAGCACGGATGCTGTCGCTTCAGGTTGATCTTTTGTGGTAGGGTAGTACTGCCCCGGTCGAGCCGGCCCGTTCACGCTGAAATCAGCGTGGCTCTACTACCTACAAATCATTCAACTAGTCAAACAAAATCATCATGTTAATGTTAATATGTATCTTAAACTATGAATAATAAGATCTGTCATCAATAGGAAAAAACATGAAAAAGTCGTCACTTTGCATTTTATATCATTTTGATTGACCAAACATGACTGTCATTGGCCCTATTGGTCAACATAGGACCAATGACATAGGACAACGCAATTATCTTTTTTTTACACTTAGATGCGACGTTTCAAAGGTATGACGAAAAAAGATGTAACAGACAGTTATTTTAGTGTTGTGACCAATAACGTTTAGACCCGAACTGATTGTTATGTAGTAGTTGAACTATTTCCACAAACCAAAAAAAAACCACCATGATATTGTTAGTTTAGAAAATATAATAGGACCACCCATATTCGTCGATACTGTTGGACTTATAAACTGCTCGAATTAACATTTTTGAAAAGTATTCTAACTTTTTAGATGAAATTAAACTAAAAATGCTGAGACAGACCATTAAATATGAAAAGAAACGCAATTTAAAAATACAACTACAGTAAAAGATAATTAAATAGGAAAATAAAATTTATCCATAGTCAAAGTGCATTGTGTGTTATTAAAGTTTGAAACTAAGATTTTTGTTTCAGTTATGATACTAATTATTGTTAGCAATAGTATTGATTATTAGTCTTTTAAACTCAACAAAAGTTTCGTTACCATAAACATAGATATTTTGTAAACAAACCGCTAAATTGTGTCGTTGGTGCGGGAAGGCTTGGATCAACGAACGATTGCTAGAAAGGACAATGGAAAGTATGTATGGGTACTTTTGTACCACATTACGTATATCATGGTAGGCATTGACTAACAACCGTCCAGAGTAACAGTTTCAATCCTCAGGTTCTTAGAACTTTGCGTCAAAAAGTTACATCAATTTTTAGTTTACATAAAGTTTCTAACGGCAGAAGAGGTGATTTTAGAAGCTCACGTAGTATCTTATATGAGATCAATAGAAATGAATAGAAAATTTTACTGCAATTCAAGATAATGCCCGACCCCACGCTACTGCATAAGTTCAAAAAATATGTGAAGAGGTTGGGAGTTGGCCAGCATGTAGCCCGGATCTTAATCCCATTGAGCATACTTAGGACAGTTTAAAAAAGCTGTGTATGTAAGAAATCCTGTGCCCACAATAGTGACAGCACTAAAAAAAAACGATTTCACAAGAATAGAACAATATTTCGCAAGTCCCTTTAATAACCCTAATCAGATCTATGCGGAACCAATTAGAATTTGTAATAGGGGCACGTGGAGGTAATACACCTTACTAAGAAAAAGCCGGCGCTTGAACTTTTTTTTATTGTAAAAATCTATTTCTCAATAAAATAATAAAAATCAATTTTTGTTTTCTTATATCGTTTTTGTTAAAAAAAATGAATGGTCCTCTCCAGAAAATTTACCATCTTGGTTACACGTAATTTTATTTCAATAAATCTTTTTTAATGTAGTGCTCAAATTACTACAAAAGTAGTCAAATATTGTTAGTCAATTGATAAACATAAGTGTGTTAATTAGATAAGAACAAAAAGTACTAATTAAATAATGTAAAGAAATATTCAGCAGAATGTAAAAATAAAATATTTCTTTTATTCAAGTACCGCGAAGGTTTTTTTTTGCAAACCGGATATAAATTTCATATACATAATAAAACAGTATCATAAAAATAACGAAATAAATTCCAAGCGTAACTGATCGGCGTATAGGCATTACCAGTCTCTAAGCACCAATCAACATTAGTAACTAAAATATATCTAGAAATTTACACGCAACGTATTTTACGTGTTTAAGTAACATAAAAGTAGGTTAAGTATGTTAAAATGAATAAGTAATGTGGAGTATTTTCGTTGATTAAATAGAAGGTGGGATCCATTGAATCGCTAGAGCTTGCTAGTGTTGAGACTGTGTAAAGAATGGTTGAATATCGAAAATCGAGTTATAAGATACATATTATGTTACCGCAAAGGTAACATAAGAAAATGGAAACGGACCGGCAATGTAATCAAAGATTTTGTTAGTTATAAAATTTCGCTGTAACTGTCTAAAATCGAATTGGTTTAACCTATTCTATAAATATTATATACCGTAGAATGTACAATTCGACCAATTGTCTAAAAATTCTGTAGAATAATTTGATGCAAATAATAGAGAAAAGATGTACGATATTCAAAAAACTGCCATACGGTATGCATATTCACGTTTCACGATAGCCTTACTTGTACCTTAGATATAATTTAAAGCAGTATGTTACATATCCACACATTGATTCAATGAATAAACTTTTCCGTTTGATAAATCAACTCTTATTTCTTTACTATATACTCTACCACTACTACCATTACTAGTACAAATACTTATATACATGTATATAACATGTAGCTCATATTAATACAAAGATAATTATTAAGTATTCTCTACATTGTGTGTCCATATGATAGATATAGTGCATATATTCTACTTATTTATCTACATTACAAATTTTTCAGTAAATATTAAATCATTCTCATTCATTTGTCTCCGTAATTTTCTAGTTAGACTGTGGTTTTCTTTTGTCTGTTTAATATCAACCAATCAGAAACCGTATTTGTCGATAATGTTGACGCAGTTACAATTGACAGCTGTTGTTGTGCCTTTATTCAATTCTATTGCTATAAAATTCAATGAAGACGTTTAACAGTAGTTAAAACAAAAGTCCTTTAATTTTAACATTAATTTATTTCACTCTCTCTGCTTAAGTGCTAATTTTAAATATGTGTTAAATACTCTGACATCATAAAAAATGTTTAAATAGTCATTTAAGAATAAAATATTATGCCTTAGGGACTACAAAAACGACGTTTATTAATTTTTATAAGAAGTAAAAATTGATTTGCAACAATGGATCCAACAGGATCTGTAAATAATGACCCCTTAGAGAATATTGAACACGAGGATGAGATTTTTGACGATTCTGAGGAGAAGGAACTTGTGACTGACTCATGTTCGACGAAGGTTTTAAATTCTGTCGTAGAACCTCGCGATAAATATCGCATTGTTTATGTACTGTTCTACCTCTTTGGAATAACTTCTTTGGTGTCCTGGAATTTTTTAATCACCGCTAATGATGTAAGTACACAATATACTGTTATTTGAAAGCAACACCTTAGTATGATGGCGAATCCAGTATTTGTAACCTTATCTTTACTTACATCAAGGTCAATTTTAAAAACTTCTTTTGTTATACGACCACAGACCCAACTTTGTTTCTAATATACATAAATAATTTCAGTATTGGATGTACAAATTCCGGGAAGTGAAACCCAGTAATATGACGAGGATGGTGCGAAAGACACAATTCCAGGCTGAGTTTACTTCATACCTTAATGTGGCTACTGCTATACCCAATTTGATATTTTTAGTTCTCAACTCCTTGTTTGGACACTTGTAAGTATTAATAATATTTTACAATTGAGCATTCAGCTTATCTGTCAGTATGTAAACTTTAGAAGAGTATATATTTCCTAAATGAATCATTTCATATCAATTTATTGTTTTAAAGATAACATTTTATGTTTTATATCTTCTGATGTACAAAAACTTTTCTCTTTTTTTATTTTACATTCCTTTTTTTTGATCTGTTAATTATTCTGAAATGTTATACAATTATTTATTTTACATTTCATTATTCAATACAATTAGAAAAAAATTAATGTACGAGTAAATTCTCTTTCTCTTTACATAGAAAAAGTGTTATACAGTGTCTTTTCGTCTATTATTTGCTGTATGAAAACATAGAGTTGCATTTATCTCATATCAATATTTATTTAGATAATATACTTAAATAATGAATTGAACGCACAATTCTTTAAGTAGCACTATTAAGTTTTAAGTTAATTAGTTTAAGCTGAATTACTCAATAGTATTATCAAAAACGGAGTTCTAACAAATGCTTAAATAAATATAATTCTTTCTTGAATAGTGACATTGTTTCACTGGATTTGATGAAAACTTTTACTTCACATTACTCTCATGTGCTTACCAGTACTGTTGGTCTAGAGGTTAATGGTTCTGACTGCTAAGTTAGAAGTCCTAAGTTTGATTCCTATCCAGGATAAATCTTTGATAAACGGGCATGTGTTCTGTGTCTAGGTGTAATTTCTTATTTTTTATTTTAAGAGTCTGCCAAAGTAACTCTACTCTGCTTGATGGAAAGCATGACTAAAATTCAAGAGTTGTGGTCACCATATTCATTACGAATGCTGGCAATATAGTATGGTGACCCACACTATGTTTGCCTAGTAAGCTGCTTTTTTACGCCCCAATTGGTGACGTAAAAGGCATGATATTTATCGTGGCAGATTAAGGTTCATACTCTTAAGAAGATAACTGCCACCCCTGCATCATGGACATCAATTTATCTATAATATGTGTGTTTAGAAATACATTAGAATGCTTATCAGCAGTCTGGTCACCCATAGCACAGGCTTTACCTAGTTTCAGATAAGACGACCGTTTGTGAGATGTGTGAGGATATTTTTTTTATTATACTTTACATGGAGATTATATTTATTGACGTCATGCAGAATATCATGAATAACTTTGTATTTCATAATCCTTAAGCAATTTAGTGAGTCACTGTGAATACAGTATTACTGAAAGTACAAGTTTGCACTGTTATTACTGCTAGCGTTTTACTAAACGATGTACTTTTTTCTGTACGTAGACGATCGTTACGGCAGTGGCGACCGCATTTAGCGTTGTGCTTGACCTGCACTGAAGCCTTTACCAATTGCACGCTGTCGATAGAGTTGATGTAAAATAAACTTACATTATGCCCCCTGATCTCTACTCTTCCTTTCACTTACAAATCCACCAACGATTTTTAAATTTTCAAGCATGGGTCACATTATTTACAGTCATTTTGTTGTAGAGTTTCAACAAAGAGCAGACTTCAAGGGTCCCTAATTGTGGTCACAGTATGCTTCTTGGTCACCACTGCCATGGTACAAGTGAACACGGACGATTGGCAGAACGGGTTTTTCATTCTAACTATTGTGTCTGTGGTTATTATGACTGGTAAGTATTTTTTTAATATATCAGTGGACTGTAACTGAAAAATATATGGTTTCATTTTTTATAATTACAATAGAAAGATTTAGCAAAATATAAGTTTTAAACAAGCATCACTGACATTGTGCCTTCATTATATTAGAGGAGAGGTGGTAGACTCAAAATTGATTCATAAATAACAGAGTTGTTAGGTATGAAAACATAGACAAAGAGTCAATTGATTGAGAACCTACTTTTTTTAAGAAGATAATAAGTTAATAGTATTAATGTCAATTGACGTGTAGAACAATAGTTTTCTATTATAGTGAACTAATCATTCCGTCCACATCCATTTCATTGTTTTACATTGCTATCAATTTTAAACAAGCAAACTACGATTATAACAACCATTATAAATAATATACTTTTATTCTTTATAATATAAAGCAGTCTTATATATCTGAAGGGGAGGAACACATGAAAAACGGCAACACACTTATGTTGCTCAAGTTGCAAGTATCCGTGGACTATGGTGGTCACATTTTTTTTAATTTTCAAAGACAACTCCCGCACTATAATTAACGAATTAACTCGTGTGACACGGGGGACTTAATATACACATATGAAATGGACACAAAGCACACTCAAACTCAGAACAACAATTTGTAGATCACGACGTGACGACCGCTTAAACCACTACACCAGCTGTGCAGTCGAAATTTAAAAAAAAAATAGTTTCAAGAACGATTCGTGCGTAGCTAAATTGGTGATTTAGTCAATTTATGTTATGAGTGATAATTTTTACTTATTATTAAAAATTGACCCGTGCAACCATGTCTACTTTTCTCATAGGTAATAATCATCATCAATCATCATAAGCAGCCTTTAACAGTCCATTGCTGGAGATCGGCCTGTCTTTAGAAAGGAAGTTCTGGCCTACTATACCACGTTGGCCAGACGGGTTAGAATAGGGTTTGTATCAAGTGGAGGCGGAAGTGCTCGCCGAAGTTTATCGGCGAACGGCTGACTTCCGGGCGGGATGTGGCATATGGCCCCCACCCGAAGAGATACACGAGTGGCGTGAGGCCACTCGTCGAGCCACGATGGCTCGTTGGTTGTCTCGGCTGGAGGCTCCACGTGCTCGCTTTGCCGCCGTGGAGGCTCTCCAGCCGATCATCGCCGAGTGGGCAGGGCGACAGCACAAAACCTTTTCCTTCCGACCGACGCAGATTCTTTCCGAGTACGGTTGTATCGGGAAGTATCTGCACTCGTTCGCCAGAAGGAATTGAGTCCCGCCTGTCACTACTGCGACTGCAGTGAGGACTCATCTCAGTACACGCTAGCGGTTTGTTCCGCCTGGGCGGCGCAGCGTGGGGTCCTCACTGCAGTTATTAGAGGAGATCTCTTGCTACCGGCCATTAGTCGCTACATGGTCGGTAGCGATAGTTGTTACTTCTGCGAAGACGTAATTTCGCGGAAGGAGGCGGTGGAGAAGGCCCGGGAGGACAGCCTCCACTCAGACCCAATTCGCCGCCGGCGAACCGGGCGGTGGAGGCGCGCGTATTTGCATCTCATGCCGCCTTGAGTGTGGCCGCGGGTTGACGGGACGTCGCCTCAATGGAGAGTTTATCCGCAGATGGTGCCCGCCTTAGCGGGCAGGCGCTAGGAGGGATCTGGATGTTGTAATAACAGCTGTTCCCGGATCCCTCCTATGTCAGGCGCAGAGTGGCACACCGTGTGGTTTTAGTCGGTCCGATTCCGACACATCACCTCGCCGTAAACCCCGGTGGGGTGACGGCACGAGGGGGTTTCCACACGTTAAAAAAAAAAAGGTTTGTTTCAAGTTTTCCTTCCCTTTGTGGTGATGTTCCCTAAATAGTTTGTTCCTTTGGTCGCCTCCTACGACACCCACGGAATGAATAGGGGTGGTGGCACTACGTATTCTTAATCCATCACCACACGGACGGTAACAAATTAACAAATTTTATAATAATAGTAGGCATAACCTTCCTCAATAAATAACTTATTCAACAAACAAAAAAATTCGAAATTAGTTCTGCCGTTAACACGTGATATCGTGACCAAGATAAATAAGCTTATAATAACATTAAATTTAATATTAAGCTTAGATGTCGCTCTTGATAGCAGACTCTTGATAATTATAATTTGTCCTGTCATTAAGTATCACTGTGAACGAACTTCTCTATAGTTTTTTTTTTATTTAAATATTTAATCTGTACCAATGTTATAAAGATTTCGGTTGTTTGTTTTCGGTCAAATAGGACCGTTTTAGTGTAGGGTAGGTCTTTTATCGAGGAAGGCAATATTGTTATATTGCCTTCCTCGATAAAAAACCATCACGCTATGCGCCAATGAAAATGTTGTAAAAATGGAGAAAATATGTTTTGAGAGACGCAGACGTACTTGAGCGAGGATAAAATATTCTAATTTTTCTCCTTTTATAGACTTTACATTACTTATCTTTTATTTCTTAAAGTTTATATATGTACTTGTGAATCATAATACTTACTAATTTACCTTTTTACTAATGCTATCATGGCTGTGCAAAGTGCACGTATCTATACCTTATTAGAGAACATGATTATTTACTATTACGTGTGTTACTAATTGCACGCTCGATTGTTAAGTCGATATTTTTAATAGATGTCGAAAGGTTTAGGTAGATATGAAATGCTAACGTATGAACTCACTTACTGGGCCTTGTCAAGTATTCACGAGGAGTTTCGATATGAATTTAACGGTTATAAAATAAATTAGAAATTTAAAAAAAAAAAGTTTATTTATTTATCAATCGTTTAGTTATAAGGTATTTAATAATATTTTTCATGTTGAGTGGAAGTCACCATAGATTATAAATGTATTAGGACTTACGAGTATAACTTAGGCCGTGATCCGAATCACGGTCACAGCGCTCATAGCGTACCAACGTACGGTCCGATTCGTGCTTTTCACGCTCACCGTTAGAGTGGTGGATGCTATGACGTCACATGTGACTTCACTACTTAGTGCTTACAGTACTAACGTTATTTTGCGCCATTTATTTGAATTGACTTTCCTTGATTGCAGAAAATGCTTGAAATACAAGCATTTTACCATCTTCATCGGCTAAACCACATACTCCACTCACGTTTATGTCAAAAAATGCTCTGTTAGGTTATGTTCAACTTTTTGAATTCGTAAGCACACTCACAAGTGGTCCGAATTATTAATACTGCTAACAGATGGCGCGTTCACTAAATCGGACCACATGTTAGCAGTTTAAACGTCGTAAGTGCTGTGAGCACAATTCGGACCTTAGCCTTAGTGAGCATTTGTTTTTTCGATTTACCCTTTAGTTGACATACGTCAACTGGCATGACATGACTTGATTAAAAAACAACGTTTTATTAAATTGCAATGAGTTTAAATTTAAAGCAAATATCTGCTCTTGACAGTTATTTCTTTAATAGCATGTTTATCAAAACACTATTTTGCAATTAACCACAAATTTTTTTTTTTGATTCTATGTACACTTACTCGATTGACGTAGTAATTTTGCTGCTAGATCTCGTACTAAATAGAGGCTATTAATTCATTTTTACTTAACTTTCGTTTATAATAATTTTAGGAAGATAATTTAAATGTACACTTAAAAATAAAATGAAAACGTCTGTATTATCCATGAAAAAGTTTGACCAACTTCGCCGAATTTTCAGAGCATGTTTTAGGCTAGTAGTACACTAATACAAAAAAGCTAATTATATCATAAATTCTCTTTACCAGCCGAGGTTCGAGTATATTTCTCGTCTATTTTTATTTTCCGAAGAACCCTAATTATTTTCCTATTAAAGAAAAATTTAAATATCTCCTTATAAAATTATTATCTCGGGTTAAAAGTCAAGTAGAGACCTCTCCAATTGTTCAGAGCTTTTGTGGTTTTCCATTGCTAATGTGCCTACCGAGGTTTTACTTAGACGTAAAAATGCAACTCACGTCTTCACCTGCAGTGATAAACTGAAACAAAAGTTCAATTCTTCGCCCATATCTTCATAGGCTTTTGTTTTAAATTACTAACGTGGGGAACGAGGTTCGTTCATAACTTTTATCGTAAACATTTCTGACTTAGACGTAACACTACTTAAGTTAACCGGACCTGATGAGACAGTAACTCCCAATGTTAAATCGAAACTATTTCTATGAACTGTATACCTAAGACCCTCGCTTACAATATATGTTTGTTTATATAAACCTATTGCATCTGTTAGAACCAGGACAAAAGTTCAAATATCAAACAGATGTGCATTTGACCTGCGCTCCATCACTGATAAAGTCACTCGATAGCTTATTATCGTAGTTAATGAAGTACATTTACTTAAATCGTTTGGTACACAAAATATATCAAATCAATTAAGTCTTAGAATAAATTTAGTCGAGATAAGACATGACATTCCTTTCAGTGAACCGTCTACACGAGTACCTTTTTTTTTAATAATAATTTAACTAGCTGGTGACTGCTTTTTAAATATGTTTATAACAAAGTCCTAGAAAATTACACTTTTTTGGAATGTGTTTACTAGTTTTTTTTTTTATTCTGGGCCCACCAAAGTAATTATTTGCCTGATAGAAAGCATGAATAGAGTCCAAGAATGGTGGTCGCCATGCTCATTGCAAATGCAGACAACTCGGTATGGCGACCCACACTATGGAATTATATTTGTGAAGTTTTGTTCTCCATACGCTTTTATATGAGGAAGTCGATTTTATCAAAACTTGGGTTCTACGTAATTCGGTTTATGAAGGATAAAATTGTTTGTTTATGATATGGTGCTATAAAAAGCCAAAGAAGAATCTACAAATGGTGCACCTCGATTTGGCAACCTAACATTGTTGTACCTTGTTATTATGTATTTGTTTAGTCTTTATGTAAAAATGTACTTAGGCAGACATGGTAGATGCACAGATATTACAAATGTAATTATTGTCTTACGGCAGGCTTGGAGGGGATAGGGATTTCGCTGCGGGACCGAACTGAAAAAAATGTGATAGTAAAACCGTAAGAAAAAATCCGTGGAAAAAGTGCGTGGAATAAATCTGTGGAAAAAAGTGCGTGGAATAAAACCGTTAAATGAGACG
The DNA here is from genome assembly GCA_949316085.1 of Hypercompe scribonia. Taxonomy (NCBI): domain Eukaryota; kingdom Metazoa; phylum Arthropoda; class Insecta; order Lepidoptera; family Erebidae; genus Hypercompe; species Hypercompe scribonia. The sequence continues at coordinate 20,574,159 of OX438974.1, forward strand.
TGCGCAGGCGCGAAAGCGCGTCATGTGTGCTACGTTTCATACTATCTATCACGCACTTAACATTCGTACTATTTCTACCTATTTCTAACACATGACAATGCACATTAGACAAAACAGTAACATGTAAATTGTTTTCAAAAGTCTCATATTTCTAAATCTGGAATGCGATCTCTTATTTTTATTATTTTTTTCTATTTTTCTATTTCTATGTAATTTTTAATTAATAATAATGTTGACAAAAAAAATAAAGATACATATTTTTTTGTTATTTCAGTTGAAATTTGAATTACGATGTTTTTTTTATTTTAAGGAATTTATTATTTTATTATTTTAAGGAATTTATTATTTTATTTTCTAAAATACTGAATTTCCTAAATACTTTCTTGTACTTAAATAAAAACTAATCAGCAAAATTTAAGAGAAAAATCAAGAAAACCTACATAAAATTGAGCACGATTTTTTTTGCAAATTGTGTCGATTCCACATTATGCGAAGGAACTTCGTTCCTACCTGGTGTCCCACGACACCATTCATTTTACTTTTTTTTATATAAATATCAAGATCCTGCCAAAGTGACCCTACTCTGCCTGATGGAAAGTAGAAATAGAATCCAAGAGTTATGGTCACCATACTCATTGCAAATGCAAACAATGCAGTATGGTGACCAACACTATGGCAGCCTAGTGAGATACTTTTCCACGCTCCACTTGGGGACGTAAAGGCATGACAGTCATCGTGGCAGTGTAAGACTCACACGGTTACCACGATAAATGTCATCCCTGCATCAATGGGCCTCCGGTCTCGCACTCACGAACGAAACACAACAGCACAGATGCTGTCGCTTTAGGTTGATCTTCTGTGAGGGGGTAGTACTGCTCCGGTCGAGCCGACCCGTTCGTGCTGAAATCAGCGTGGCTCTACTACCTACAAAATATAGTTAAGTTCAAATATATAGTCGCCATAGTTAGAAACAATTTGCCTGAGTCATTTTCTAGAATCGTGCCATCGTGTACCCATACAATTTTATGACCGCCTTAGTAGTTAAAATAAGATAAAAATGTGTGGTTTTGCCCACTTTTTATACGTAATATTAAGTATTTAATAACAGGTTACTATTGCACTGAAATCTCTACAACGTTTATACTTTTTTATTTTTTAATCTTTATTGATTACATATACAGCGTGACTGGTGAGATACCTTCAATACTTATGGAGAGTACTCGGTACTCGATTCTCGTTAACTTGATATAAAAAAAATAGGTGCTTATTTTTTATCGAAATGTCTCTAAAAAATAAGTGAAATTTGGATATTATACTCCCTAAGCTCGCCGCACTGTTTACGTTGATCTAGTCACGAGCGGCGCGGCGGCACTCACCCCCGCCCTCCATCCCGCTACATAGGCAACAGCTGTACAGTGTAGGTACCTATGTATTCTGTGTTGATAGACACGTGCGGCCGTGCGGTGTCCAAGTATTCCGCAGTTAAATACTGGGCTCTCGGTGTACTGTGTACGAAGTTTACTAAGAAGTTATTTAATATTTCGTTTTTATGTTATTTTATTTCATGATATATGTTCGCATACTATCACGTCCTCAAATATTGAAGGTATCTCACCAGTCAGTCTGTATAATGTAGAGGCTTTTAAGCAAACATGACTATGCGAGCCTCATTATATCCCACAATAACCAACCACATCATACAGGAAATTTCTAAAATTATGTTTACATAATAGCATAATACATATAACAATAACAGCAAAGATTCAAACGTTTATACTTACGAAACGTATAAAATAGTTTATGTTTTATAGTGCATCGATCGCACTCCAAAATGGTGCGCTAACAACAACAATCTAATGTATCTATAAAAACATAAATGAGTTATTTAAATCGATAAATCGAGATTCATGACAAAATATGCGTTTATATGTTGCAATATTATCAATCTATCATGTTACAAAATATCAACGAGTACAAAATGTTATTTTTATACCAATCAATGGCAAATTCGTGGCGGGTAAACGGCATCGCTGAAATCACTGAACGGCAATACATTAATTATGGATATCAGTAAATCTAAAGGTATAAAATTCTTCCGAAATGGCTTGACAATTTTGTGTGAAATTTATGATTTTATGTATATATTCGGCCGGTCTGGGAATAGGTCGTAAACTATTTTTACGACCCCTAAATTAAAAGGGAGGCCCACTCCAAACAAAAAATTATGGTTGTTATCTATTGAAAATATGTAAATATTTGCTAAAATAATTTATATGGCGAAATAACATTTGACGGTTCAGCTAATAATGAATCATCTCGTCTTTCAGGTATTTTTTTTAACGTCGTTCATGTAACTTACATGGGAAGGCATTTTCTTTGACCTTCATGTTTTTTCTTAATATAATCTAATAAAAAAGATATCATTGAGATGATAAACAAATATCAATAAAGTAAGATTTATCTTAGATTTACCTTACATAGGAGAGACTTACGTCCAGCAGTGGACTGTTAAAATCTGTTGGTGAAAATAAGATAATCAATTTTAACATTTAATCTTCAACTTAACATTAGAAACGATAACATTTATTTTCCTTATATGTATTCGATCTTTATTCCTTCATTTTCTACCATAAAAGTAGATTTTTTTCTTCTAATTCCTAAGGAAACTATCTTGGTTACAACTGATTCGGTTTTAAAAAGAATAATTGACATCAATAACCCAACGTATCGTTAGAGCCAATGGGGTTTAAGTCAAATGTGTCAGGCTTTTGTCAGTGTTTTCTGTGAGACCATTGTATCATTTATCACTCACACACACATATGTTCCTCAGCATGACGCTCTCACGGCAAAAATATCAGTATCTAAACATAACATATTTTTTTATAACAAATATTCAGTTAAATTGATAGTGACCATTTCTAATGAACGCTTTTGTTACAGCTGCCAGCGCGGTGTTCATGGGAGGCCTTATGGGTATAGCCGGTCGATTCTCAGACGAATACATGGGTGCTGTTATAAGCGGCCAATCGCTAGGCGGTATCATAGCAGCCATAGCCCAAATTATATCACTTGCGTTCAAAATATCGCCTTTACATAGCGCCTTGATATATTTCATCATGGCTGACATTCTGGTCATCACCTCAATGGTCTCTTACGCTTTCTTGTATAAGATTGACTTCTTTACTTACCATATTTTAAGGGGAGGTGGGGGTATAGCCGCTAACAGACATAGGGCTGTTTCGTTGACTGCTATTATTAAGAAAGTGTGGGTATATGCTTGTACTTCGTTCGCTGTGTATGCGATAACTATGGCTGTGTATCCGGCGGTAACAGTACTTGTGGAATCGCATCCGACTACTGCAGGGACGGATTGGAATAGTAAGTATATTTTCCATTATGTCCACGGCTTTAGGTACTTATTTCCACGAAGTTTTTCTACATAACAAACAGGCAATATTTTTATAATAGATGTACCTTGTGTCGTTCTCTTTACTCTTTTAGCAACGTTTTTGGGAAATTTCATCTGAAATGGTCAATTCGTAAAAAGTAATTTATACATATAATAAAATTGTAAGAGGTCCGATGTCTATGCGTTCAAGATATTCAAGGACAACTGATGAAAGGGTTCTTAAAGTAACAAAACTTAAAACATTCGTTTATAAAATATTTGATTGTTTGTCTGTGTGTTTGTGCGTGTTAATCTCAGAAGTGGCTTCACCGATTTCGATGCGGTTTTCTCTTATATATTGTGGTAAACTTTACTTGCCATTTGACGTTTGTTTCATTTCAATCGTTTGAAAAATAAAAAAGTTATATCAGTTTAAAGGATCAACGCGGTAACCGACACGTATGTGGCGAGTCTCAGACAAAAGTAAACAAATAAACTTAAAATTCACTTGATATTGTTATTATATCCATAAAAAAGACTTAGCTTATTATTCTTTTTTTCATGTAAAGTAAAATATATATACTTAAAAATACATACAGTGGAACATAGGACCTCTTTTTTTGAAGTCTGTTAAAACGGACCTCATATCTCAGAAACTACAGGTCGAATTTGAAAAACACCTCGCTGTGATCTTAAAGAGCGGACAGCTTTAAATCGCTTGAAAAAGCATAGTAATGGCTTTTTAAATTATAATTGTGGATTTAATGTAATCTGATCCGCAACTGTCGTGTATCGGTGTAGGTATCTGCGAATGTGTTAGTTAGAATATGTTAGTGTTAGCTATCGTTGTATAGTTTAAAATGCATGTAAAATTTACATCTAGTAGATGTACGTCTGAAATAATTTTGAGATATGTACAATATATGTATGTATGTAAGTGAGATTTTACATTAATGTTGTGATAAAAAAGGCATATGAGTGACGGAACGGAACGGAACGTTGGACGTAGGCCTCTCCTTAGAAAGAAGGTTTTGGCCTACTGTACCACGTTGGCCAGATAGGTTGTTGGAGGTTTTCCTTCTTTTTGCTTGTCTTGCAAAGTCCGTTCTCTTGAGTTCTTACGACACTCACGGGATGAATCATGATGATGACTCTCCGTATTCTAGATCCGTCACCACACGGACATTAGACACTAATAATCTAATGTAACTAGATTCTTGTACATACTGAATAACATTTGCAGATATATTCTTCGTGCCAGTGGTAAACTATTTAATATTCAACTGTGGAGATTATGCGGGACGATTAGTGGCCGGCTTCGTATTACGAGTGAGTAATTGCATACACTTACATTTTACTCTTGAGGACAAAAAAGCAAAAAAAATAGACGCACTCAAAGCTGAAATCTGTATTTTGTAATTTTAAACTGAGTGTAATATTTTTTCTACCTTTATTTACGAAGGTAAGTTACAATTATGACTATGTAGTGATACATAGAATTACCGGGGGTCCACCCCCCGGTAATTCGACAAACGTTTTGCAGGGCAGTGTCGGACTATCGAATTTGTCGGATTATAGAGTACTGCCTAAGATCCCCTATAGACCGGATTTTTTTTACAAAAGAGTACCTCGTAATCCGACAAATTACAGACGAATGATAAAATTCTATATGTTGTCTTCTGGGCTTGTGACGACATTACTAGGTATACGTAATGCACAATGAATAAACGCTAAGCTGCACCGCTATCACACGTAGTCAAATTCAAACTAAGCAATCGGAATTGAAACAATACCTACGCGTCGAGCACAAGTTGTAACCTGTTCAATCATGCACGATCTACATTAGCGAAAATTGTTTGATTGATGTTGGATTACGAGGGGGTCCGGTTTAGACAGGGGCCGGATTACTGAGGGTCCACTGTATATATAAATGACTAACAAGAGTTCGAACTTTAAAAAAAATATTACAATCAGTTCGAAAATACAATTTTAAGTTTAAAAATAAAAGTTTAATAATTTTTTGAATAATATTTAATCATTTTAATTTTAATTTAATTATATTTTCTTTTTGACAATGATTTATTTAATATAATTTGTTATAAGCTTTCAATTACATTGGGAATTCATACTATTAAAATATTGTAAATTCATTGTTAAATTAAAGGACTAACAAGAATTCAAATATTAATTACCATTAATCTGATTTTCACATTTCCTACTCCGAGCAACAATTCTATTAATTTTATAAATAAGAAAGTTTGTGAGTATGGTTGTTTGTTACTCTTTCACAAAAAAACTAAGGGACGAATTTGGATGAAACTTTACAGTAATATAGGCGGATATATCGGAATAACATATAGGCTACAATTTGTAATGATTTTGTGTAATTTTGGTCGTAATATAACGATACATGCCAATTAAGTCGGAAAAAAATCTGGCCTCTGAGAGTTATCTTGACGTACGCTGCCTAAACCATTGAAGTTACACAAAGGTGATGTACCGTAAGATTGTTTGTATGTTAAAAAATATATATTTATTTAAAATGATCTGTTACGAAACTTAATGTGTCATACGAAATTCCACGCGAGCGAAGCCGCGGACTATTGCTAGTATTAATATATGTATATGATTTCGTAAATACAGTGCAAAATATAAAATATATATAGCTATACTAATAGCTACAGAAAGACCATAAAAATAATTTTCCCTTCAAAATGGAGAATTAGAATTACCTTACAAACTCCTACACATTGAGACTGTCAACCTATTAATAAAACAAGAATGTTATAGTAATCGCTTAAAAATCAGAATTAATATTTAATTGACTGAGCGGTCATCTCGCCGCTTCCCACCAGTGTTGTGGGTTCGATCTCAACATAGTACATCACTTTCTGTGAAGATTTATTGTTGAGTCCGAGTGTTTATGTGTTCATTTTTTTTTATTTACAACCTACCAAAGTGCCTCTATTCTGCCTGATGGAAAGCATGAATAGATTCCAAGAGCGGTGGTCACCATACTCGCTGCGAATGACGACAGTGCAGTATGGCGACCCACGCTATGGCAGCCTAATGAGATACTTTTTCACGCCCCGCTTAAAGGACCCGGAATCATTTCATGTGTTTATAAAGTCCCCCACGACACAGGATATATTCCTGGTACAGAGAGTTGTCTTAAAAAAAAAGTATTATGAAATACATTACTTATATTAATCCATAATTAAATATTATTTCCGCAGCCAAAAAACCAGTGGATAATATTAGGAGCCAGCGTCGTCCGTGTGATATTCGTCCCAATGCTGATGCTATGTAACGCTCAGCCTCGCCAACACCTCCCGGTGGTGTTCCTCTGGGACTGGGAGTATATCATCATCATGATAGTGTTCGCATTCACCAACGGATACCTCACCAACATTGTCATGACCAACTCAACCAAGTGAGTATCCTATGTTATGTACACTAATAAATATTTCGGACATTTAGCTCAACGCCAAGCATAAATTATGCTATGGTAACTAGATTGACCGATCCACTTTTTTTTTATAAACACATACATATTATAAGTAGAAAACACCCAAACGCCGAAATAAATATTTGCAGATCGTACAAACATTTGGTCTCACACGGGAATTGAACCCGAGATCCAAGCACCGCAGTCGCATGTGCTATCGCTACGCCATCGAGGCAGTCAAGAATATTATAAACCTAAAAATTTTGTTTGTTTCAAAGCGAAAATCTCAGACATTAAAGAATTTTTTTAGCTCTTTAATAGACAATTTATGCCTGTATATCAAGGAAATATATAAGTACTACTCTCCTACAGAAGACACCTAAAGCACCACCATCCGTGGTGTCGTGTTTCGTTCGTGAGTGTAAGACCGGAGGCCCATTGATGCATTGATGCATGCCCAATTATCGTGGTAACTGTGTAAGCCTTACCCTGCCAGGATTACTGTCATGCCTTTTACGTCCCCAAGCGGGGTGTGTAAAAGCATCTCACAAGGCCACCATAGTGTGGGTCACCATACTGCATTGTCTGCATTTGCAATGAGTATGGTGACCACAACTCTTGGATTCTATTCATGCTTTCCATCAGGCAGAGTAGAGTCAACTTAGCAGGCTCGTAATATAGAAAAAAAAAGTCGATCGGGGTAGTACTACCCTCTCACAAAAGGCCAACCTAAAGCGACAGCATCCGTACTGTCGTCTTTCGTTAGTGAGTGTTAGACCGTGAGCCCACTGATGCAGGGATGACAGTTAAACTGCCACATGACTTTCATACATTTTACGTCCCCAAGCAAGTCGAGAAAAAGGATCTCAGTAGGCCATCATGGTGTGATTCCTATACTGCATTAATCAGATTGTCTCTTATACAATATGTTAAAAATATAAATGTGTTTGACGACGATATAGGAACCGTGTTCTCCAGAAACGATTTAATGCAAAAGGGGCCAAATTCGTTATATTAATTAAACTTAAAAAGTGCCTATACCAGGTGAAACTGCCAAGTAGTAATTAAAGGGACTTCCCCTTAAAAGATTGTAAAATGTGCGTACTCATTTATGTACATATGTGTACTCATTTCTTATGTAATTATCTAAAATTTTATGATAATAGTTTATTTCACAAATATTATTTGTCTATATTTATTATTTATTCATTATACATACGTAGACTGCACGGTTGGCCTAGTGGTTTAAGCGGTTGCCACACCGCACTCTACTTCGCTGAGTGTTGTGGGTTCAAATCCCACGTGGAACAACACTTTGTGTGATCCACAAATTGTTATTCTGAGTCTGGGTGTTCTTTGTATCCGTTCCTTATATGTTTTTAAAGTCCCCCGCAACACATTCCTAGTCCAGGATTTATTCCTAGTGCGGGTGTAGTCTCTTAAAAAAAAAGAAAAAAAAAGTACTTATCTTGGCATAGCTGAACTTTCTTCGAATTCCAACACACGATACTCTTAAGGCGACCAATCCGTTTAAAACATATGACATAACTAATTTAGGTCAAACTGAACAACAGCTGTGGTCGAAAATCTAATACTGCAACTAGTGTTAAGAAAATAAAATTTACCAGCTTCATTGTTACTTACTAAGACATAAAAAAACTTGAACAGAAAGTTCGCTTTATACATATTTGCCTACTAAACTGTATTAAATACCTAATTTTTATATAGTATATTTAATATTTATATAGTATTTATATAGTAGGCCAAAACCTCCTTGCTAAGGAGAGGCCTATGTCCAACAATGGACTGTAAAAGGCTGTTAGTGATGATCTAATCTTTATTAATGCATTTGTCACTCTTAGGGGTGGATTTTTTTTTATAACTGAAATAGAGAATACTGACAATACTCGCCCAAATTTTAAAAAAAACAAGTGAATTTCAGAGATAACCAACAAAAAAAAATAGAATCTGATTGACAAACTCACTCAAGTCATTTGAAACGAAGTTAGTTTTATTAGTATAGATAATAATAGTATCGATTAAACTTCAATATCGATTGTGAACAACAAATTGTGCGTTAAAAGGTCAAGTGGTAACCTAAACAACATAATTATTTTAGAAACAGTTGAGTTGTGAGTTCGAACATAATCAAACCAAAACAAATTGTTATCTTGGTATTTAACATAGTTTAAACTAAAGAGCTAACTTTGAACACCTGACCTATTTCTTACAATTTTCAACCACTTGAGTCCCAAGAGTAGACTGAACAGGTTTCTTCTGGATAGACGTGTACCACCTTCGTTTTCATCTACACTTTCCATCAGGTGAGATGGAAGACAAACGCCTATTACATTACAAATATAACAAATAAAAAAGTCTGATGAGCTCTTTAGTTGCGAAGAGATGTCACGTTTATCGCAGTCCTTCATCATAGCGTATTCTGACGAACTTTTCAAACTGGCCCTATCTTCTCGCTCTCGCTATACGACAACACGTGCCGACCTTAGAAGTCACCGTTTTGTAGTGATGGATATACTCGTACGCTCTCGAACTAAACGGTTCAGCTCGTTCTTCCTATATCAATCGGTTAAAGCCTGGAGTTCGCTACCAGCACACGTATTTTAGACGAGGCAATAAGGCATTTCACTAGACCACCACAGTGTGGGTCACCATGCTGCATTGTCTCTTTGATTCTACTTATGCTATGCTTGACAGGCGAGTATATGAAGTAAACAGTGCTCCCTCCCTCTCAGTGACTATTTGTAGCATATTCCAAATCTTCTACTGTAGTTTCACGTTTTCTGCTTGAGTATTTTGCATACAGAAAATTGATGAATTCCGTAAAAAACAACTAATTTGGTTCACATTTGTTTTTATAAATACACTACTCAAATATGCACTTGCACTTGAGGATATTAAGTATGTGAAAAATCTAAGAAATTCAGTTGATATTTCGAAGACCTTCCTCTCCTCCTAAGGTTGGGTTACGTTATGTGGACATAAAGCCAATTGTAGACCGGTATTATCTATACTAATATTATAAAGCTGAAGAGTTTGTTTGTTTTGTTTGTTTGAACGCGCTAATCTCGGGAACTACAGGTCGGTTTTGAAAATTTTTTTTGTATTGGATAGCCTATTTATCGAGGAAGGCTATAGGCTATATATCATCACGCTAACATCAATAGGAACGGAGCACCAATGAAGAATGTTTCAAAATCGGGAGACTTTGTTCCTATTGAGGGCTTCCGCTGTTTGCGCTGCGTAAACGGTTAACGTTTCGCATAAATCATGTATGACAGAATTGTTCCCTTGCTCACCTATATAAACGAAGTCGTGGGTTAAAGTAAGCGTCAGCCCAAAGTAATTATTCCACGCGGACGAAGTTGCGGGCGGAAGCTTGTATAACATATATTCCTCTACAATTTTCGTTTGATTTCAAGCCAACCATTTTGCTTTTAGTTGTGTGCAACAGCACCCCAAAAAAACCAACTACTTTTACTTTAAAACATGTACTAAACAAACAATTAGTAATACGATGACGTAATAATAATACTTCTGTGTTTACAATTATAGCGATACATAGTTTCACATTTTATATTTTAGAAATTGAAATTTTGATACGGATTTAAGACAATTTACTCTATTAATAGACAACAAATATGTCAAGATATTTTTTTACTCTTTTCCAGACTCATCGAGCTCCACGAGTGTGAGACCGCCTCCTCTATCATCATCACATTGCTCAGCGTGGGAGTTGTCACCGGCGCGGCTGTTGGCATGCTACTCGTGCGTTTACTGTAAATCTTAGACCACAACTGACTGGGTACGTGACACTCCATCATCTGGGAATTCTTATTAGCCGTGGACACTTAACTAAAATACTCCGGGGACTTACTAGCGTATTATTATATTTATCTATGACAAAATTGTAATGTCGATGTCTCTACATTAAAGATATTGAAGAAAAACTTATAAAAGGGATTCTTATTAACACAACAGAATTCAAAACAGCAGTTTTTTTAGAATTTTTGTCTGTATGTTTGTGCGCGCTATTCTCAGAAATGCTTAATCGATTTATATGTAGCCTTCTCTCATGAATTATCATAAATTTCACTGAACATTTAATGTTTATTCTATTTCAATCGGTTAATAAATAAGAAAATAATATCAGTTTAAAAAACCACCGCGACAACCGACATATATATATATACGTGGGTAGAACCCCCGGCAAAACTAATCTATAATAAGTAATTAGACATTTTTGTCATATATATTATGGAAATCAAATAGAGCTCGCCAAGACACACAGCATTTTATGTCCGTGGAACTTCCCCGTTTAAGTGTGTAGGTATGCTTATTATTATATGATTTCGTCTCATGCTTTGCTATGGAAGAAAGTAAATTTATTGGAGTTTACTCCTTAAGAATCGGTTTTTTGATATAAGGCGTCCGGTATGATAAAATGTGAGGAGTAAAATCTACTGAACGAATGACCTCCTTACGTTTTTGGTACGGCTGCACTGGTTTTGGTGCGGCTGCACTGGTTGTGAGTGTATTAAGACGTGTATAGAGTATGCTGCAAAGCGACTATATCTATATGTTATTTTTATTAACTTGTTAATTTACTCTTTCATAGGGTATCGATCTTTTTTCAGTTAATTTCAGTTAAATAAGCTTTTTTGCGTCTGTTTTGACAATCCTACTTAAGGAGTAAACTCCAGTCGTGCGTCGGAGCTGACACACACAATTTTTTATATTTCTAACTCTTTAGTTTTATCCTCCCGACGTGAAAAAATATCAGTAAAATATTTATTTGTAGAAATAAATATCGTTTATCTTCCTCCGATTAAATCCGTTGCGGCATTCTAATCAATTTAATTTTTCTTGGGTCTATCGTAGTCACGTAACTCTGTGTACTCGTGGGGACTTACAATAGTCGGTGTGTGGGAGGGTCTAATCCCGTAATACGTACTTAGAAATAAAATTCAGTATCACGATCTCAATAGTGTTGACAATTTTTGTTAGTGTATAAAATAAATTTTAAAAGATGGATGTTCAGGTGTTATGAAAGGTTAGGTTTAGAAAGTTATGTTCAACTTTCAATAAACCTCTTTAAGTCTACTGCCTACTGCATTTTCACATTTTAGTACAAATTTTCTGTTTTAACTTATACAGAACCCCTTTTGGGTTCGATATTCAACCTTTATGTTACATAATTAACACAAAAACAGGTACACTATTACCAAAGCAATATATTTTTTGAGTTGTTTGCCATATGTGTGGCAAGGAATAAGTGAGACACGAGTTGTTGTTTTAGTCTGTCTATTTGTAGTTGTGCTAATGCTTATATACTAATATGGTACGTGATAATGTGAAAGTATGCAGCTTCCTTAATACGTGGGTTTATGTGCGCTGTTGTACATTTTTCTTTGTGTTGTAATGTAGAAGCCGCTACAAGTTGCATACACCCATTAAATATATTTTTTGAGTTACATACGCACATTAAATATATTTTTTGAGTTGCATACGCACATTCAATATATTTTTTGAGTTGCATACGCACATAAATTTTTTTTTTTACACAATTTGAGTTCTACGTCGAATAATATTTTTATATTCGCCATTAATCTTGCCAAGTAAATAATATTATAGATGGATCGTTCATAACATAATATTCTTTTTGGAAATAAAATTGAAAGAAAGATAAAATATTTCCATGTAGTAAATAATGTGTCCTAGGGCATGTTACATTAATTTTTAATGTATAAGATATATATTCTGACATATTGTTCAAAATTGTCTGTTCGCGTTTGGTGTGGTTCAGTCAAATTTTAGAACTATATCCGTAATCGTCATATCCATGATTAATACAGAAATAGTGGATTTCGTGTATGTATACATGTATACATTTGCAGACATGTTGATTACAAACGTTTACATAAGACATACATCGCCATTTGGCGACGGTTTCAAAGTACAGAGTGTCACCAGCTGTATTTTGCCCATAGGTGTTGTAAGAGGCGACTAAAGGAACAAAACATGGAAGACAGCATCACTGAAAGAGAAGGAAAACTTGAATCAAATCCTACCCACTCGTCTGGCAGCGTGGTGTAGTAGGCCAAAAGCTCCTTTGTAAGAAGACGCCTATGTTCAGTAGTGGACTGCTAATGGCTGTTGATGATGATGATGACATAATTTGAGATCAATAATATCTGTATGAGCTTCAATATGTCAGGCACATCCCACTTTACCCTTAGGTAGAAACTACATATCTAATAACATACATACATACATACATATATATATATATAACTGTATAACTATTGTATAATTATTATTAACGTGATTGCTTAGCACTTAAAAAATATGTTGATGACTAAATGAAAGGCACATTTTTTGTCTCAAAAACAAACATTTGCTAATATTGCTCTGAATTGGTTTATTTTGGTTTTCAAAAATACTTCGTAAGATCATTTAGTAACGCTCCGAAAATGACATCGGTGTATAATATTAATTGATCTCAAAACAACTCAATTGGGTAGATGACTGTATCGTAAATAAATACCAATGTCCACTTCATTAAAACTAATATCACGAAACAACATAGCTTTTTATTATTATTACGAATTTCAGTCAAATATACAGTGAAATATATTGTTCAATTGTGTAGTCTAAAACAGTGACGTCACAATTTGATATTTAGTACATTTTTCATACAAAATTGTCATTTTGACAGATGAAAAAAAGTAACTAATTTGACTAAGGTGTCATCTAACCTATTCTATTTATACTTATAAATGTTGTCAAGTATCGAAAGGTTCAAAGTATCAACAATTGTTTTGAAAATAAATACTTTTAAAGTAAAAACTTATAAATATACTTATAATTTTATAATAATGATTATTCTTGCTATGTTTTCTTTTTGTTAAGTCAGCAATTTCTAAATGATTTTTTAATTACATTTAACGGAGCTCAATTTTTTATTTTATCTTAAGAACAAGTGACGTTTTTTAATTCGTGTAAATAATAACTTATAATGCAGTACAAACAACTCGTTAATTACATTCCATTTATTATAATAATGTATTTTGTTATCTGTTTTAAACGCAGCTTCAAGGAGTGTGGCTCTTTGTGTTGTCAGTAAGATTTTGCGTCTATTTAGTATTTATATTGAACAGGTATATATAAGTAAATTCATTATATTCACATTACTTTAAGGATAATAATTTGTTGCTATGTAGTCAATCGGCATTCGTCACTGAGAATGACTAAATTTGACGGTTTTTTTTTTCACTTATTTGGTACTATATTACATAGTATTTATTGCGTTGGCAACATCGTATTCATACTTTTTAATAGTAATTTATAATTATTGTCTCTATTAGAAGCATATTGTCGTTTAAAGAAGTTAATTTCACATTCGCAACAATGAATACCAATTCGACGATGTATTATCCGTGTAGCGATGACTAAACTGCAAGCAACGGACTATACAATGACATAATTATTTTCGTAATTTAAAGGCGATAGATACGACGCCATAGTTTCCTGGTTCCAAGTGGTAATTCAATTGTACTTGCTTTATAATGACTTTACTATGAATTTAGTGAGATTTGGCTATTTATGAAGTAAAAAAAAATCGCAATAATATAGTTCACACAGCGATCCATGTCCACAATATCAGATCGATAGACACATATATTTTTTTTTTTTAAATAGGGAGTAATTTAAAATAGCGAGGTCCGTTGATTAGTTCTTTATAATATGGAAAGTACGCACTCAAATGAATGAAAACTAATGGGTACAGGTTTTTTTCTGCCTGTGTTGTACTGTCATCTGTCAGTCGGTGACCAGTGTTGCCAACTATAGAAAGGTTAAAGAAACTTGATTCTCTTTGGATTGAATTCACTAAACAATTGCGAAGCGCTTCTCATTTCATTTTCATACATATTCTTAGATTTTACTGAGAAATCACAATCGATTACTAAGAATATGGACACGTTGTAATAAATCAATTTTTATTACATATTTCATTTCAAAATGCCTCGCGTCGTAGAAAGAAACATGGTATTATAATTAGTGATTTCGTTACAGTAAATTTTTATTTAATATTTATTTCAATTAGCTGCTGCTGGGTTCAAAATTACCCTTCTTTATATGGGTATCAAAATTTATGAAAAATACATATGCACACCGCTCTATCGCGCCGAGTGTTGTGGTTTCAAACCCCACATGGAACAACACTGTGTGTGCCACAAATTGTTGTTCTTAGTCTGGGTGTTCTTTGTGTCCGTTTCTTGTATCTTTGTAAAGTCCCCTGCGACACAGGATTAATTCCTAGTGCGGGCGTTTTCTTTTTTAAAAGAGAATGGTTTACATAAAACGAGTTATATTATGTACTAGAGGCAATACCAAAATCTGACATTTCGAAAGGTATATAACTCATCGTAAAACCATTTTCATTTAGTAAGCCTGCCTTTAAAGCATCGATGTATGCTTACGTAGTTCACCCGCACATTAGTAAGAATTCGCTCGTTTTGTAAATATAAAAATATATATATGAATATTTATGCCTATATTAGGCGTTATAAAACCTATAGCTACGATTTATGCGTTATGTGTTAGAGTTAAATAATTTAAATGTCTGTTACAAAGTATATAGATCAAAGTACATAAAACACAATGTATGCACTTAGTATTAGTTATTTAGTTTAGTTTATTTAAGTATGTGTTATGAATTTCTCATTACTTGGTGTTGAATGAAATCTCTAACTTCACAAACTAAGCTAAGCATAAATATTAAAGGAACAAAAAATCCAAAAATGTTTTCTTGTGAGTAGTGTATATTATTTGTGATTTGTGACTCCTTGTAGAAAAACAAACAAAGGAAGTAGTTTGGAGTTTCACAATAGAGGTGCAACAACAAATACCTATGTATGGTGTGATTCTGTGATGGCAGGGAAATGTCTGTGATTGTCTTTTTAAGTTTTTTGCGGGTAGATGCAAGGTTTTATGATATACTACATTATGTAGGTCGTTTTTTCTATTTTTTATTCATTTGACAATAAAGTTCTAGAATTTTACAACCTCTAACTTCTTTTTCAAGGTCATTTTTTTATTCATTTTATTATTTTGATGATGATTTAGTATTTGAATAATATAATAGCGAATATATTGTTCTGTTACTCGTACCCTTTTTAACGTTAACAGTGTTCTGAAATACTTTATTATAAAATAATAATTCCGAGTTCTATTACAGGTGTTAAAAATACGTGTAACAAATTTTCTTATCTCTTCAAACTTTAGATATCTATGTTACAGGGAATATCATAAAAATTAGATGTATAACATTATAATACCAAACATATTAATATTTATAAGTAATGTTTGTATTAGACGGCATGTAAGCCCGATATTGTAAAGCGCCTTTTTTGACAAACCACTATAATTGGTATTGCCAGAGCTGAAAAGAAGTATTATCAAACAAATCTTAATGTTTAAATTTATAAATAGTGGTCTATGTAAATCAGCTTTATTAATCATGTGTATTGCTGGCTTTAACGCACAGACATAGTGGTAGTATGTGGTGCCTATTCATTTTTTTTACTTTTTTTTACTCCGGTCTTTGGTCACAGACTCGCCGACGAAAGACGACAGCATAGATGCTGTCGCTTTAAGTTGGTCTTCTGTGAGAGTAGTACTGCCCCAGTCGAGCCAGCCGATTTAGCTGATAACATCGTGGCTCTGCTACCTATAAAATTGTTCTGTATGCTGACATAACTTAATGTAATAACTTGACTGGAATAAGTATAGAAACACCTCTCAAATAACTTCGCAGTTTAAGAACAAAATTAAGGATAATTACTTGGAAGATTTAAATCAAGCTTCAAATTTGCTACAAACAGCTTGCATCTTTAAAGTTTAAAGTATTTTGATTTTAGTTTAAACTTTAAACTAAAATCAAAATACTAGAATAAATTTTAAACAGGTAAATTGAAGTTGTGACGTTATTTGAGTGGAGGTGTCTATGGTTTTGATTCATCGAAATGAGGTTACTATTGTAATAAATTAGTAAATTGTAACATAGACAAACAGTTGACAATTTTGAAGTCGTACCCATTTATTAGTTTAATTAATGCATAATTTCGTGTATTGTGACATAATACTTAAATGACATAAAAGTTATTTTTTTTAAACTTTTAGTTACAATCTAAAGGTTGATATAATAGTATTAGTTGCCAGTATAGATGAGTTATGCGTAATAATTATAAGCAATAATGATTTACTTTTTAATGCGACAATGGACATGAAGGCAACGGAATTATAAGTGGCCATTGGGTAGGATCTACACTTTCTATATAAACAATCATGAGTTACTGAAAGTTTCATTAGATAACCCTAAAGTGACGTTCTTTTTTTAAATTAAATTAAAAAAAAATGCTTTAGATGTCTGCTCAAGAATATGACTTTATTCTTATATTAGAAATATGCGAATTCTTTTTTCGAAAATCTTACTGTTTATTATATAATTGTTATTAAAAAAGGTATAAAAGTGTTGCCCATAACCTGTAGTGTGCCTGTCCAGTGTTGGTGTTACCTATGCACTATTAATGTAATACGTACTCGATTAGACAATTTATAAACATGTGATAAAGTGTTGACGGATGAATGAATTTAAATAAATTATTTATGTGGATTCTATTGTTTTATTTATTGGTATGGTTATATAGACTACTTACAGGTGGTCCGACCCCTTTTTTTCTGTGTAGAAATCCCCCCGGATAACACCTACTGGTGGTTATGTCGGACTCAAACCGAACAAAAACTGCACACCGTCCTGTACCAGTAGCCGGGGAACCAGGTGTACCCTAGAAAGGAAATACCTGGAAGGTGGTCGGACCCCTTTTTTTCTGTGCAGAAATCTCCCCGGATACCACCTACTGGTAATTATGTCGGACTCAAACCGAACAAAAACTGCACACTGTCCTGTACTAGTAGCCGGGCAACCAGGTGTACCCTAGAAAGGAAATACCTAGAAGGTGGTCGGACCCCTTTTAATCCCCCCGGATACCACCTACTGGTGGTTATATCGGACTCAAACCGACCAAAAACTGCACGCCGTCGTGGGTACCAGTAGCCGGGGAACCAGGTGTACCCTAGAAGGGAAATCCCTGGAAGGTGGTCGGACCCCTAGTGATAATGTTCGAGTTGAGTAAGATGATGATCACTTTAAATATTAATTTAATATTCGATGTGATTATTCCATTTCACGTGGTAACTTTTAATAGATACAACATTTGTTTGAATTGCTTAAGGTGCCGACCAGCGTTCGATGACCGTGGTTACAGCAGTTTCACATATTAATTTAAATCTTATGAAATTTGCAAGTAATTTACATAAGATCGATACAAAATTGTTAAGTAAATTATAATAAAAACAAATACGAGATTTTGTGATCGACTATCGACATTTTGCCAAGTATTTAACCAATTCTTATGAGTGTTATTAAAAAGAAACCTACATCATATATTTATTAGTTGGTATATTTCGTCCGTCGTGCTATATACCCGTGTGGTGACTGCTAAGAATACGGAGTATAAACAATAGAGAAAAAGGCGTTTTATGTTTAAAGAACAACTTAGAATTAAATCAAGCTTCAAACCAATTAAACGTTTGCGTTTTTAAACCAGGATCCTGAAGAAACTGGCATAAATTTTAAAGGGGTAGATTGGAGTTGTGTGGTGTCGTAAGAGGCGACTAAGGGAACAAATTATGCAGGACAACATCACTGCCAAGAGAAGGAAAACTTGAAACAACCCATTTGACCAGCGTTGTATAGTCTCTTTTTTTTCTAAGGCGAAGTCTTTATCTGGCAGTGGACTGTTAAAGACTTGATAATGGTTGGAGATGAAATAATGTAGCAATGTGAGTCAGACATAACTAGAATTTTCATTAATCTGTGCATCTTGGGTCTTCAGGAGCAGTTTGAACCCACAACCTAAAACTGTTGGCGAAGTCAATTCTATAATGATTTCTTGTGATATTAATTACACCATAAGTTTTAAAACTTAACAGGTAGTAGAGTCACGCTGACTTCAGTATGAACGGGCCAGCTAGACCGGGGCAATACTACCCTTCCACAGAAGATCAACCTAAAGTGACAGCATTCCTGCTGACATCTTTCGTTGGTGAGTGCGAGACCGGAGGCCCATTGTTGCAGGGGTGACAGGTAAGTGTGCAATACAATGCTACGATAACTGTCATGCCTTTTACCTCCCCAGGTGAGGCGTAAAAAAGCATCTTAATAGGCCGCCATAGTGTGGGTCACCATACTGCATTGTCAGGATTCGCACTGAGTATGGTGACCACAACTTTTGGATTCTATTCATGCTTTCTATTAGGCAGAGTAGTCACTTTGGCAGTCTCTTAAAATATAAAAAAATAAAAATAACTTCGAAAAGGTCACGTTCAATAATTTCTTTTCTGTTAACTTCTTAAATAATAGTTAATGAAATATAAATAAGGTTTAATAAATAAAACAACCAAAGATCAGTCAGTCCGTTTAATAAATTATGTCATGTAAAAATCAATCACAATTTCAGACAAATCTAAATGAGAATGATTGTATTATAATCTACCATTACTCTATACAAAGCGATTACTCATTTCCTCTGTATAAGGTAATATCCAGGCACCATTTTGATATATTTATCATAAAAAGTTTTTTAATAAGTATCCAATATAAATACCAGTGGAGACGTGGTCACAGCCTTGAAAAATATTTATCTCGATGAAGGTGATTTAATAATATTTATTTTGAAATAGTGATTTAAAAGTTATAAGACAAAATACCTTAATTTTATTATAATACAAACTCATGTATTAATTTTCTGTCTCATCTCAATACACAAAGTGTATTAGTCTCAATCATCTCAATACTTTGTAGTGGGACTACAAACTCTTATAATTAATAATGTTTCGTCACTTGCTCAAAAGATTTGTATGTAAGTAGCGTTTATAACTTGCAAAGTAAATTACAGACCACCTTTGCTTCACTAATATGTTAAAATAAAAATGAGACATCCACACAAATATAAGTTAAGATAAAGTAGATTTTCTTGAATGTTAGAAGGAAGAAAATAAATGCCTAACATTTCTTTTTGTTTAAAAAAAGACAACGCCCGCGCTGTGAATAAATCCTGGGCCGCAGGAAACTTTACAAACATTCAAGAAACGGCCACGAACACCCAGACTCGAAATAATTTGTGGATCACATAAAGTGTTGTCCTATGTAGGGTTTGAACCTACAACACTTAGCGCAGTAGACAGTGGCGTGGCGACCGCTTAAACCACTAGCCCAAACGTGCATTGATATGGTTACAATAAAATATTGTTAGTTATCGAACAACTGTGTTTTAAGGTGTGTGTTGATCATTCACGTAAGTAGTCAATTTAATGTGTTACATAGATTTATAAACAGTGAAATAAGACGAGCAACTGTAGAAGTCATCTGCTGTTGGAATGCCATAATAACATTACAATTAATAATTAAATTCATATTGGATATTTATTAAAATCAATCTTAGACAACAATATGAGCAACACGTCTCCAAAAATGAATGACTATAATGAGCCACACTCTGACCCTCGATGGGTCTTATAATTAACGATCGGTTCCTATAACCTAGCTAAATATAACAACACAAGGTAACTTTTTCTTGACACACTTAAGAATGGAGCACGGGAACCGACCTTACAGGATTGTGCAAATCATACATGAAATCGTGAATACACGCATACAATTACTTAATAAAGTAAATATCAACATAAAAACGTATGCGTTATTTAGACCAAAATATACATATAAAACACCTACATCACATGTTGGGGAACATTTTTTGTTAGAATATTTGTTAAAAATTTGCCAATAGAGCTATTCTGACTCATAAAGAGACTAGAACACAGCTCAACTTAATAAATAAACAGAAAGATCTCTAAACTCATTGTTAATATTTCTTAGTTAATTTCTGTTCTAAGTTGTTGTGGGTGAATTTTGCAAAATTTGGTATATGTGATATGTACAATTCAATAACTAAAAATACACTAAACGTTGGTATCGTTGTAACTCAAAACGTTTTCAAGTCTCAATGGACTAAAAATATCTTTAAGTTTCAACGGACTAAAAATGAGTTTCAATCACTCGAAACTCAAAACGTTATTGAGTCCCCATAGACTCAAAATATTTTTTAGAACTTTTGGTGCCATATTTCTTTTAACACGTATTTCTTTTAAATATTTATTAGATTCAAGCTTTTCTCAACATTACGTTGCCGTTTCTGCAATAATTGAACTAAGCCGACACGACACTCGACCTAGCACAAGGGTAATATTTCCCTCAAGAATTATATTATTTAACAATGGTTTTCTCACATACAAAGCACAATTTAATGATTTAAAAATGCAATGTTTTGTGTCGAACTGACTAGTTTAGTGAAAGTTGCATTTATTTAATATCTATTTAAAATAGCGTTACGAAATACAGTTTTAGCTTCAGTTAGCAGTTAGGGCAAAACAACCATCTCTTAATGGGTATTTGTTTACAGAGAATAATTAATAATAACTATAAAAATTGTAGTACTAATATATAAAATCGAGTAAAATTAATTATTTTGTTTTTTTAGCGTTTCAACACTAAACAATGTTTTTAAGAACTTATATTAAAAAGACCATATATATACGTAGGTATACGTCCAGCTGCTATTAGATTGCCAGCCTATCATGTCCGCTGTAGGCATTCTAAAAAGCAGTATTTGCATGTATGTATTTAAAAATATATATAATAACATTTACAGAACTATTCTAAAGATAATCTTGCATAAAAGCTGTCGGTTCGTTTTAAAAGGGTTCATTAGGGTTGCTACAGTTAAAAATTATATACATGTGTATATAAAGCCTCACGAGTCTATAGTCGTAGTCTATGATGTGTAACATTTGACAGCCAAACTCCAGCTCTGCGCGTGCGCATTAGCCAAGCTGTCTGAGAAAATTTGCTTTTCTTTCTTTGCCACTTACCGTCAAACGATCTATCTATTATTTTGCCCTTATACTGTAAATATTTAAACAAATAAGTATTTTATAGGCTAAAAATTACAATGAACCCTCTTAAAAAAATTAAATTTACATTTACAAATCCAATGTCAATTTTTAGTTAAAAATATGTCTACAACTGTCTATATTGAGTTTGCACAACCCTGTACCATAGTAACTTAACTAAATGGTTCAGTGGTTAGGTGGCGGGGAGTCATCTGTTCTTCTGTGTCACTACTTCAGCTCCCTGGCGAACAAATCTGAACATACCGTTCGATATTGCGACTACAGGTGAGAATAAACGAAGTGGATAATCGCTGTAAACATACAAATACATACAATGAAATTATATTATTTTTATATTTGTTTAAATTTACAAAGACAACTGGAGGAACAGTTAATGTTATGGTTAGCCGGAAAAAACAACCATTGGCAAAAATTCACAGAAGAGCAAGTTAAAGCGACAGCATCTGTGCTGTCGTGTTTTGTTGGTGAGTGCGAGGCCGAAGGCTTAAGCGAGGCGTGAAAAAGCATCTAACTAGGCCGTCATTGTCAGCATTCGCAATGAGTATGGTGGCCTCAACTCTCTCTTATTCATGGTTTCCATCAGGCAGAGCAGTCACTTTGGAAGTCCGAACATTTCAAAACGTTCAATAATTTACATGCATTGGAGTGTGTGAGTGTTTCAAAATGAATAGTTAATAACGACTAATTACTATTTTTAATAACGTCTAAACATTGAGCGTAACTCTTAGATGGCCTAAATACAATAAAAGTGATAACAACCAAAACGGATCTTTGAACCGAAAGTTAAAAAAGTCGCAAGTATTTTGTACAATCAAATTATCAAAAGTGTTTAAATCGAAACTGAAAAAGGAAACAAATACAAAAATACGCAGTTCCTTACCTTCCGATGACGGGAGAAGCTTCGTTCCCACTCAATATGAACACAGGGAAGAATATAGAAAACACGCAACCACTGCAACAGATATTATTAAAAGATTAAATAAGAATGCATCCGTGTCGTAACGCCTTAAGAATACGAAGCGTCACAACGCCTATTCGATATGTGGGTGTCATACGAGTGAGTCGACTAAGTGAGTAAACTGCGCAGAACAGTGTAAAGAAAAGGAAAACTTGAAAAAACCAAACACCAATCCGTCTGGTCAGCGTGGTACGTCCTTTCTATGGAGATACCTATGCCCTATGTGATGGAATAAGGATTCTTCAAAATTATCTATCTAATATATAAAATTCTCGTGTCACAGTTTTCGTTGCCATACTCCTCCGAAACGGCTTGACCGATTTTGATGAAATTTTTTGTGCTTATCCGGTATCTATGAGAATCGGCCAACATCTATTTTTCATCCCCCTAAATGTTAGGGGTAGTACAACCCTAATTTTATTTTTTATTTTTAGACAAAATTTTTAATTTCTATTTTTTTATGATACAACATACAAAAATACATACAATCCTCAATTTTCACCCTTCTACGATCAACCCTTATTTTTTAGTAGCCATTTTAGTAAAAATGGCAAAACAACGTTAGCCGGGTCAGCTAGTATTTAATAAAAATGTCAAGTTAATTGGTGTACGCTTCAAAAATTAAAATAATGCTGCCCCAATTAAATTCAAATTTTGACACGGTAATCGCTTCAAATATTGCTTTTATAATCTGTTTTTCGCGTTTTGTTTCTTCATTTCTCATCAATGCAACTGTTGCAACTTCTACATATAGCACAAAACAAAAAACACTACAGTGCCATCTACCGAAAATACATCGAACTATGGAATAATGCACTACGGAGCACTTACTAATCCTGTATCGCGATATAAACGTTCTCGCCGCGATGAGCATGCACACAACACAACCTTGCCTAGTCGGAGCATCCTCCCTTTGTGTTGGAGGAGCATGATACTCGTTCCCTCACACAACTACAATGTGTCACATTGAAGCTTGGCAGGTACTTTTAGAATTATTATAAGTGATGAAAATTCTTACAGAGATTTTTTTTAAATATAGTCCACGGAAGCTAATCAATCATATTTTAAATATGTGACATTTACACGTAGAAGGCGTGCAAAAAAGCTTAACCTTTCAAACAAAATCTATTAAAAAGTACATAAAACTATGTGAAGCCAGTATATATTTTGATCTGTCATAGTAGAAAAAATCCATACAATGATAGTTCTAATTATACTGGTCAATAAAACAAAAACAAGATATCCAATATAGAAACTTGTCTGCCAGGCAATTCCTAGTAGTTGACTATAAGGCATCGTTATAAGTTTCTTAACCAGGCGTCATATATGAAATATTACAAAGATAGACGCTCACTTGTATTACATTTTTATACAATACTAGCTTTTGCCCGTGGCTCCGCCCACTTGTACGCTGATTATCACGGCAAATAGTAACATATGCATTATTCTGATGTATAAGCAATATAATTGTAAAGTTTCATCCAAAACCGTACAGTAGTTTTTGTGTGAAAGAGTAACAAACATCTCTACATCCTTAAAAGTTTTTGCATTTAGAATTCATACATATATAAAATTAAAAAAGTTTATTGGCAAAGAGAGATCAATCAGAAATCGTGTGTTTTTTTACAAAGTCTAATGACAAAGATTTTGTACCGTATGTAATCGGGTGAATAAACCTCATAGCGTCATCTGTTGAAATTTATAAAATTTGGAGTGATTCAAATACGCATCATAATGGATCTTCCCATGGGAATAAGATGTTTCACCGCTGTAAAAACTAGCCTATATCACTCTCCAGCCTCCTAACTGTCTCCAGATACAAATTTCATATAATAAAATCGCTCCGTTGCGACGTGAAAGAAAGACAAACAAACAAATATCACACTTTCGTATTTATGATATTAGTAAGGACAAAGGTTAAAGGCTGTGCTTAAACCACTACGTATAATATGTTAAATGTTTTACACGTACTTAATATATACTCTCCGTGTGGTGACGGATTAAGAATACAGAGCGTCACCACCCCTGGTGTCGTAAGAGGCGACTAAGGGAACAAAATATGCAAGACAACATCATTGCAAAGAGAAGGAAAATTTGAAACAAACTCTATACCAACCCGTCTGGCCAGTGTGGTATGGTAAGCCAAAACTTCCTTTCTAAGGAAAAATCTATGTCCAGCAGTGGACTGTTTAAGGCTGTTAATGAATGTATAAAATTTACCATTATTTTATAGTGATACTAAATACTTATTTATATTATTAGTTACAAAACAAATGTTAATTCTTTGATTAACATAACCTATTGTTCTTTGCGTACCATGGTACAATTCTGCCTAGTTTTGATTCAGACGGCCGCATGTGTGGTGTGTAGAATTATAATTATTCTGTATTTGTGTATAAGTACATACTGATAACATCCACATGATATATATCATCTTAACTGCCATAATACACGATAAGACGCGAACAAAGACCATTATTAACAAAGTATTACAATAATATCAGTGACGTTTTATCACGAATTAATACGACACAATTAGAAGTTAGTTGAATACGTACTTTATAATTCAAGGGAATTTAGTCCATTAGTACTTTTGTGCCATCAGCTGTGTCGCTTACTATGGGGACTTACAAACACTTATGAAACGGACTTTAGGTACGTCGGGTGTACAAATAAGAAATATACTTTGTAGATGAACCACGGTGTAATGTTATTATTATTTGTTTAATCACAGGTACACAAAAAGTCTCAGTGGAAGTCGCCACACGGACAAACGCCCAGACTCAGAACAACAATTTTCGGTTCAAACAAAATATTGTCATGTGGGATTTGAATCCACCACACTCGGCGCAGTAGAATTCGGTGAGGTGACTGCTTCAATAATTAGGTTATCCGTATAATCCGTTTGCCAAAAGTGAGCATAAAGAGTTCACGACTGTTTACAAAGTACACTAGCTCTATCATTATCTATGCTTCAGCGTGGCACATTAGGTTTAGACTGATGAGAAATAACGAACAAAGTGGACACAAAAAATAAATAAAAACATACTGGAATAGATTTGTATATCGTGAAATATTTGAGCTAAATCGAAGCAGAAATTTTCGAGTTTTGGAACCTACACAAACCAAATTAACATTTTCAAGTATAGAATTTTTTAGATATTTTTTTTTATTTCTCGTTTAATTATTATTTAATTAATGTAGAATAGGCTACATGACACCTTAGTCAAATTAGTTACTTTTTATCATCTGTCAAAACGACAATTTTGTATGAAAAATGTACTAAATACCTAATTGTGACGTCACTGTTTTAGACTACTCAATTGAACAACATATTTCACTGTATATTTGATGAAATTCGTAATAATAATAAAAAGCTATGTTAATTTTATTTGCCGAGTGTTTCACGATATTAGTTTTAATGAAGTGGACATTGGTATTTATTTAAGATACAGTTCATTTATCCAATTGTTTTTTATTATATACCTCAGCGGGGGTTGGGTTAGAAATAGTTCTTTCGCACAGTATTAATAATTTACTTTAACACAAATTTTATTTGAAACATCTGCGTAAATAATATTTAGCTTCAACTTGTTATTGAGCGTAGGTAAAACTAACACCTTGAAATATGGTGAGTCATTGTTACATGCATTATTCGTATCAAGTATAACGTTTAATGGAATACCACTTAACAGTTAAAAAGATACCTTAACATAAAAGCGTAAAGCATCTATTCCTTTAAAATTTTCGAATATTAATTTTACATTTCCGAAATTCAAAACTAAATCAAAAAATAATACTTTAAAAAAACACGCTTTTATTGCTAATTAAAAGTGTGGGCTGCTCGATATTTTAAATATTACAATCATTCTATTGGCAACTATCTAGGAGAGGATAGTTATGAATCGCAGTAAAATGGACCCTATGCTTTTTATTCTGAATTTAATTATTCTGTTAATAACTTAAATTTTATTATAATTTTATTTTGAGGCGGTTCACTATGATTGATTGTTCGATCTTCTACTACTGTAATATTAGACTCTTTGTCATTAAAGATTATTTTCTAGTTTTTAGTTCGATTAGCAATAAAAGCGTGTTTTTTTAGTTTTTTTAAACTATTATTTATTTTTAAACAGTAAAAAAGTCACATGACTTTCACAGAGTCTTTTTCCAAACTAATTTGAGGTCGGCTTTGAGTCCACTACGATATGGTTGAACTATTTTTTACAACAAGCTTCATTACAAGAGTATTGTCATGGGATGAGGATTTTGAGGAGGACATTGAGGATGTATATGCTATTAACTGACATAAAATTATACAAAGTCTTTACCTACCAAATCGACTTTTTTTATGAAACAATTTAAAAATATATGTTTTTTTTATGTATTTTCATTTTTGCAAGAGTGGTACAAGTGTACCCTCTACCACCCCTCCGACGTCCACGGTTATTGTTTTTTAAATACGACGGATTTATAATATAGTGTTACCGCCCCCTATTCATCCTGTGTGTGTCGTAAGAGGCGACTAAGGGAGCAACTTATGCAAGAAAACACCTCTGCAAAAAGAAAAACAAGTTGAACTAACCCTAAACCAACACGTCTGGCCAGCGTAGGCCAAAACCTCCTTTCGAAGATGAGGCTTATGTCTAGCAGTGGCCTGTATATGACGTGTGATGTGATTCTACATGAGATGCATACAAATAGCAACATTCACCACAGATCAATAAAGCTCAATTTTGATTGAAAATCAATACAACAATATAAAATCAACTATCCCTCAAGTCTAACTCATTATATCTTAAAAACTTTAATATAATTAGACGATTCAAATCTTACCTTATAATGTAAGACTGTGGTATCTGCGTTAGCACGGCCAGGGGCAGCCCAAAGCCAAGGAAATAAGGCCAGTTGGTCTCGATGAATGTAAGCCTCTTGTGAAGTTCCCACCCCATGTTGAACCATTTATACTCGAATGAGTAGAGCGAGTATAGCAGACACATGTGAACGAGGCACAGTAGTTCTCCTATATATGTTATCGGTAGCATACTGACTAACATACTCTGCAAGAAACAGTAGAGATCCATTATGAGTACTTATTTTAGGACACTTGAATATCAATTAAAATTGGACATTTGACACACAACGCCATCCAGTTTCAAACTAAGCAGAGCTTGTAACTAGACTGACCGATAGAAAACTTATATACTTTTTTTTTTATAAATACATACATGTTACACATAGAGAATACCCAAACTCCTAAACAAATATTTGCAGATCATACAATTGGTCCGGCCCGGGATTCGAACTCGAGACCTCAAGCACAGCAGTCGCATTCACTACCGCTGCGCCACCGAGGCAGTTAAAGTAAAAAAAATTGGACATTTGATACACAACGCCATCTAGTTTCAAACTAAGCAGAGCTTGTAACTAGACTGACCGATAGAAAAGTTATATACTTTTTTTTATAAACACATACATGTTATACATAGTGAACCAACCTCCGAAACAAATATTTGCAGATCATATAATTGGTTCGAGCCGAGAATCGAATCGCACAGCAGTCGCATTCACCATCGCTGTACCACCGAGGTAGTTACTTTATACTAATTATATTTAAAAATAATAATTATAATAATATACTAATTAATTAAATCTATTTTATTATCAGATAATGTGCTATCATTGCATCGTTGGTCTAACAGTTATCGTCAATGACTATCGATCAAGGATCATAACAGGATCTGGAAGTCGGGGTCTTAACCCGTGTGCCTCCGAGAATATGTAAAGCCGTCAGTCCTCCGCCTAATCTCTCTCGGGTCGTTTCGGATAGCCGTCCCATCAGATTCTGAGAGTGAGGGAACAGAGAGTGCACCGGTTCCCTTAACACTGGCCACTGTGGCCCAAATTGGCTTAGAGTTAATTTTATGCTACTATAAAGTAGCTCAAAATTTTATTCAGACAGCATTTAGCAGTATTAATTCAAGGCCTACCAAGTCACCAATTAGTGTGGACCTTTCTAAATTTATAATTTAATAAAAACATATCTAATGGCTTGAAAATATAATAATGAATGTTACCTGTACTAAAAATAAGGCTTGCACCAGCAAACTGAAGAGTGAATCAGCGATTATTTTGCTAACACTCGACATGAACTGCGGCCGTCCACGTCTGTGACGGTACGCAGAGTCTGCTATGTCCTAATAAAATAACATCACAATTTGTTGTTAGACGAAGGTACAGCTTTATAAAATATTTATGATCATTTAAAGACTGACAAAGCATGACTTTCTCGATTGATAATATTTGGTAACTATACATAATTGTTTGTTCACACTTCAGGTGAAATTAGATGTCATGATATAACCTATATTTTACAAGCATAAATCATAGGCACAGTTAGCAGGGTGTTAGGAATGTATATTTTGTTAACCTGGTAACCTGCCTGTTACATGCCATGTCCCCCAGTTTTACTGCAGAAAAATACTTGAGGTCACATAACATCTTATCATAAAAGAAAATGCACTGATTTCTTGCTATTCATGTCAGTATTAGTTATCAGAAATTCGAGTTATGCAAAAGTATGTACAAAAATTCGAGACACAAAAATAATAGAAAACACTCACTTGAAACCACAAACTGTTGACTAGTTTACTCAACAAAAACAATGGAAGCACCCATATCATTCTAAATGTCATGGACAGGAACGGTTGCATCCACGCCCATACATTGTGTGCCACACCGGGATTATGTCCAAATATCACGGTGACTAAGTACTTAACCGCGGGTAGCAGCGCATACTCAAATACTAATATGCTAAGCAAAAATATAAAGCCATTAAGGATGCATGATTGCAGCACCCTTGTAAGTACTTTTGATTCCCTGTAACAAATGTATTAATGAAACATTTGTAAAACGCTGAAAAAAATAACTGAAGTAAAATTTACATCACATCAGTAGCCACACAGGCCAGACGGGCTTGTGTCAAATTTTCCTTCTCTTAACAGTACTGTTTTATGGCATAGTTTGCTTTCTTAGTCGGCGTTTATTATGCCTACAGGCCAAACGGGGGTGGTGGCACTCCACATTCCCATCCCTCATCACATGGAAGTAGATTTAAGATAGTTATAAATTCATTTTGCTTGTAATTTAATGAGACCATGTCCAGCAGTGGACGTATTTTAGTTGAGATGATGATGATGACATGATTTAACAATATAATAAATAAGATTATTCATAAAATTATTTTATCAACTCTAGGAGTAAAAAATAACCCATTTTGAAGGTGGCTAAAGTTAAACTTTGTGACCTAATGTTTCTCACACATTCAAATTGTTTCTATTCAATATGTATTGGTAGGTTTGGCATATATTTGTCTTTGAATTTTGTAAATAATTCTCAGACTGCCTATGATCAGGACAATAGGAGCTCCTTGGAGCAAAACTTTATTCAGCAGTGCACAGCAATAGGATGATTGATTGAAATGGTTCTTGTTTCATAGTATTTATACAGCCTATTATGCAATAACTAAAATAGATGTAAAACTTTAGGCAGCAGTAAAGGCATGAAACAGTTGTAGTTGTGGGTACAAATCCTGTCTGGTGCACAAACTTTACTTTTTTTAACTATTTACTAATCAACCATTTTGCTATGTGATTAAATCCTTTTGGGAGATTGTAAGGTGTTGCGGTGGGGATTAGTTTGGCTTAATAAAAAATAAAAGAATATTTCCCAGCAACATTTCAACATGCAAAATGAAAGGTTTTTTTATTGGTAAAGCCTGTCAAAGTGACTACTCTGCCTCAGGTAAAGCACGAATGAAATCTAAGAGTTATGGTCACCATGTTCAATGTGAATGCAGAGAATGCAGTATGGTAATAATTATTTGTCTAAATTATATCCTGAATCTCAGTATACATATAATGAGTGTAGTATATATATATGTTAACTGCAATTTGT
This sequence comes from Hypercompe scribonia, assembly GCA_949316085.1. Lineage (NCBI taxonomy): Eukaryota > Metazoa > Arthropoda > Insecta > Lepidoptera > Erebidae > Hypercompe > Hypercompe scribonia. The sequence goes on from OX438974.1 coordinate 20,605,024, forward strand.
GTAATGCGATATTCTATACAATACCATATTTAAAATGTCTAAATAACATTTGAAGTATTATTTATTTTATACTTTGCCTATGTATTCTATACAATACCCAATGCACAGCCGATAATTTACAATCAAAGGGTCAAAAACATCCACTCAAACTCATCTAATCCAAATGATTCAACAACAACAGAGGAGGCAAACATTTACTGTTCTTATAAAACCCATACGATTTTGAATGAGGTTGATTTTGAGCAAACAGCACAAGTTTAATTTGCTCATCATTTTATAGGTAAGTAGGTTATTGTATAGCATTGATTAATATGGACCAAAATCTAATTATTTTACACATTGCTGATGGACCAGTAGGTACTCTATACAATCCCTAGGAATTGTATTAAAAATTTTAGTAAAGTATGTAATGGACAATAATATTCATATTTCATGCAATGCCCGGGTGCACCAGGTATTGTATACATTGCCTGCATGCACCAGATATTGTATATATTGCCTTGGTATTACATAAAATGCTTGCATTATATATATGTTACTAACATTTATATAATAGGAACACTTTTTTGTTGTTTCTATACACATGTTCAAAAGTTCAATGTCTCCTCTGAAAGTTCTCTTAGCAGTATTACACAACTAGTTACGATTTTTTTCTGCATTAAGTTTAAATTCTCATTAAAAATAATAAATATCATACTTTATGCAAAAATATCTATAAAAAGTTTTTTAGTTTTTATGGAATAATCATGGCGTTGCCGCCTTTTTATACACCCCCGCATCCACAGCGCCATGGGATAGGAGGGGATGTTTTTCTAAAATGGTGGTTTACATGTGGCTTTTAATTCATCCCTATTCATGTTTATGTAATTATGTAACAAGTAACATAGATACAGCAGCCAATATTTATACAACACGTGTTAATTACGAATACAAGGAAATTATAATCAACTTACTGTTTCACTTTTTGTTGTTTTTGTTTATTTTTCGCATTGTCAAACTCTGATTGCGGTGAGCGACTCAGCGCCCGCTCATTGATCTCTTTATCTAAATATAAAAGTACAGTTATACCTCGCAAACTGTCTACAAAACCTTTGATAAGCGAGACTGAAAAATTCTGAAACAATAAAAAAAATAATGAACAAAGAAAACTTTAGAACAATAGGAAATATACTAACACAACAATTGCTTACTCTAACGCTCTCCATTATAGCAGTCTTATAGTTTTTTCAAAGTTTCATTATTACAATATTCTATTCAATTATCTATTCACATTATTTTAATCAATTTTGTTTGACGCAAATTTACGTAAAAATATGATGACAAATGACAATTGACACTGAATGTTTACAACGTGGTAGATAACTAATATGAAACGACAAGAACTGATTTATGATTTCTACCACTTTTCAAGTGTTGTCGGGTTCTTTTGGTATAATTTTGCTACTAAACGGACACAAAATAATTTTTAACTTTGTATTAACTAAATAATTTGGAGAATCTGTAAATATAGATTTGGTGATTTTGATTTTACGAGCGTCTAGACTTTGGACTTCATAATAAAAACGCATTGTAAATTATAACTCTGGTTATAAATATGTGTAAAATAAATTTAGTAAAAAAATCATCACGAACTTACTAAAAATTAAAAAATAAATTAGTTAGTCTTAGGTACCAGTCACCACATCACAACACTCTCTTGATCAATTTATGGCATTGGTCAAACAAAGCAAAATTATCATTGGGTGCATGTAGCATAATTTGTGGATACAATAACTTGAAAGTAAAAAAAAACTTCATTAAAAACAAACTTTTGTTTAAATGAGCCAAAAAGGATAAAATTAACTTAGATTGAAAACTTAAACTATCCTCTTATAAAGTTATAACACAATTTGTATGATATAAAGCTTGTCACGAGATTTATCTGTTGTGATAAGCAAAGAAATTAAATTACTTAGATCTGATTAATATTAACATCTAAAATTTTCAAACTATATAAGTACGGGTACGGGTTCAAACTATGTAAGTTATTTGTTATAAGGTTATTTGTATATGTTACAGAAAGTTTTCAAGAAAAACTTTATTTTGTTCTTTTTAGCGTGTCTTCTTAGTTTTCATGAGACAGTTTTCTCATTCTGTTCCTCATGGAATTGACATTTATACCAAATTTGATGGGGTTGAATATGCATATTATCTAGGACTAAAGTTTTTGTTGAGATAAATTAAAGACCCCAAACTCGACGCAGCTACGTCGTTTTATTACTAAGGTCTTATGAGTACCTTCCAACTTCATCAACAAACCCGGGTTACCATTTAAGATTAAAGTACTCATTAAGAAATCAAACGAGCACAAAATTGATGGGATTGCATCGTTTTAATACGGGCTTCCTAAGGTGATCATCATTTTCATTATCAGACCCATCAGATACTATTTAGAGACAAAGTACCCCTCAAGATGAATAAAATATAATGTTGTAGAGTACTTGTATAGTGGCTTGATAGATTTTTTTTTGGTTAACTAATGTCCTATATTGATGAGAAGAGTGGTGTGATGGCTGGTACCTAAGATGTTTTAATACATTAACTACATCATTACTACTTATCCTTATTTAATAATAAAACCGTTTAAAACAAAATATTTTTTTATAAAATTTATTTTCAAATTGTTAATTTTGTTACCAAATTTAACATAGCGTATAGTATTCTATTATTTAAGTACTTTTATTTGACGCCCATATTCAAAGGGTTGTGAAATAAATATACAAGGCGCCATTTTTTAGCGGCCGCCATCTTAAATTCACAATGATATCGAATGTAATAAATTGTATTATCATTAGAACTAAAAGTGAGTACCAAATATCAAATCAATCTGTTAATAGAAAGGGGGTCAAATCACAATTACTAGATTTGACCTAACAAATAAATGAACAGAATAAACTAAATAAAACCGTTTACTGAAACAGTTGTGAAACTTTTTTAATTTGAAATGAAAATAAATCATGACCACCATTATATGGAACAATTCTTGTTTGTCAGTTATGCAAAGAATTACATTAGTTTTATTGTAAATATGCGCAAAATCAAAATTTATTTTTCTTTTCTTTGCTTAAGAACTTATTTTAATTCGGTTTATTTTTTCAAGCAATGTGTATCTTTAACGTTAAGGTACCAATATTATTTACTTTATCTTTAAAGTTTATGTCTTTACTGAAAAGAAATTAATAAGAGAAGTAAAGTAAAGATGCAAAATAAGAGAAGATTAAAAAAATCAACAAACCCTGACACTATCTTAATTTCAAACAACAAAATAACAAAACTGTCCAAAAAACAGTCCCCAGTCCCCATTGGCCCTATTGTTCACGGCTACAGTAGCAATCTAGAATGACAGAAAGTGTGAAGGGTTCCCGGGTACGATAAGGCTGCTACAAACGGCGATTGGACCTGGCAGCTTCCAACATGTACATACAACGGACCGAGGAGAAAATACTTGAACTGGAGAAATAATTGATCAGATTAAGTTAGGTAATTTTGGGATTACATTCCAATCTGGGCACTTGATCTATTTCCGGGAGGGCAATCATCTGTCCCAAGATCATGTCGGGTTCTTAGTCCACAGGTTTCTCGTAAACAACGTGGTCAAAATCGACAGTGTGTCGTCGAGGGATGCATATCGAATATTCAGAGTAACTAAGAAGATCACGCTGAAGGTCATGCAAGTATACACTCCGACCCTGATGATGTGGTGGAAACTATGTATGAGGATATTAGTAGAGCCATGAACATATCTACAATTTACTACAATATTTTATGATAGACTTCAACGTAAAGTTGGGTAAACCAAAATTGAAGAAGTTGGTCAACGGAAACACCGGGACCAATTATTGGTCAGTTTCATAGACAAGGAGGAACTTTATATGATGAACTACTTTTTCCAACAGACGGAGTTCAGGAAGTGGATCTCCAATGGCATAACTAAAACTGAGTTACTTTATTATGTCACTCCAGTGAAAATAGGAGACCATACGTCTGAAGGTTTTTACATATAGCAAGAACCAGTGGCGGACAGGCTGAGAAGGGTGGAGCCTAGGGCAACGAATTTTAAGTAACGGTAAATTAAGAGTAATGTTTTATTTGACCTTATGAAATATAAAATAAAAAAATTCTTTGGCTTGACAATATAACAAAAATAACAGTGTTTTAGTATGTATAAACTCTTTCAACTCCCTCTCAACAAAATTTCTTAAATTGGACAATAGTTGAACACGCATGAAAGCATGTGACGGCTAAATCCGAGATGAGGGAATGCCCTAGTGAAAGTTACGCAAAGCTGTTGAATGAGGGCAGTACCAAACCACTTGTTGTGGAGAGGTGATGATGGCGATGATGATGACCTCAATTTTAAACTGGATATTTATTTACAAAAAAAGTAAAAATTTATTTATTATAGTTGTCTAGTACACATAATATAAGCTTAGTTAAGTTTGGGACTAGATTATGTTGTGTGTAAACAAAAATACCACCTACTTTGGTACAAGAGACAAAAAAACCGGTGTTTTTATTAATCTAGCTGTCATAATACTCCCTGCGGTGTGTGTCAGATGTCCTAAATATCAAAAGCCAAGCTAAGATTTATACAGTGCAGATATTATGGTGTGCATATGTTTGTAGGCCAGGCAAAGCACAACACTTACTAGTTGTCGAATTTCTGTTAATCTTACAAAGTGAAGTTTTGTGATAAATTGGTATCCCTTACCAGTTCATCTACCTGTTAGTGACAGCTGTCACTGTCATTCAGTCGAGTACTTAATATTTCACAGCTGTTAGATGACTTAAATCAAAACATACTTTATCTCTTTTATTCGCGTGTATTGCTTATCCTTCTATGTCGTTCTAAGCTTATGTTTGGAGAAAGTATCCTAGTTTAACAACTGTAGTTAGTATAGTGGAGTGAAGTACTGCCTCGCAATATATGTAGTAGAGTATTCATTGACAACTACATTGTTTTGACTAGTGTCTTACATTTGTATATCTATTTACTATCAATTTCTCGTTGTGATTAAGGCATATGAGTTGTGCAAGATGGACAACGTATATATTCTCAACAATTTAGGGTAAGTTGTGTTGTGAAATATTTGTCCAAGTCTGAAGTATTTTTTTGCAACGTATCATGGCTCTTAAGTAGATATTTTGAATGGCCTATTGAGCATATTCAAGGCATTCAATACTGCTACCTTAACATTTTATGAAATAAATATTTTTTCTCTTGTTATGCTGTATTTGTATGTTAGGTAATGACCTATACTTTTAAGAGAAAGTTAAAAAAAATGTACTTAATGTCTATGTTTGTGGTGAAATGATGTAGAAAGCTCTATCTTTGTTGAAAAAATCAAACTTCATAATATGATAATTTGTTTAAAATGTAAAAAGAAGCAATATTGTTGATTGATAGTCTGTATGTATCTTTTTATAGTACACATGAGGCATTGAACTCACTGGTGTGTAGGCAGTTCACTGTTTATAAGATTACAAATAATGTCTGCGAAATACTATGAAATAGAAAGATAACCCGGTAGCAGTTGTATTTTAAAATACTTGTTGACAGACACTCAATATACATATGTTATTGTGTTGCCACAAAATATAGATTATAAAAAAATGAGTGGAAAGAGGTTATAGTAAACAAAATAAAACTTATAAGAGGGATTGGAAACATAGATATAGTGATGACCTTTGGGGGTATTTATTTAAAAACATAATTCTCATGTTTATATTTAACCCATTTGTGACTATTGAGTTGAAGTATCTGTAGTAGGTGATACTTATTGTTTTTTACCTTTTAACTTATGAAATAAAAATTTATGCATTGCCTTTTGCTGCTTTAAAATACAACATTACATAATATATTTAAATACTTGTCTGCCTAGTAACCTTAATGTATTGAAGAGGGATGCATGTATTTTTTATTTTTTTTAACATTTATACTAATCATTACATTACCAGAATTAAATATAACACATCTGAAATACAAACTGTTAAGCTAATAAATATATATTAAAATTGTAATAATTTTCGGGAGATTTAAACACAGCCATCACGGCATGCTTATTCTGTGACTCTCAGTCAGTCATGAAGTGTTTGATTTACAAAGTTCACAAAAATTAAGTGATTGAATGGAAATATTTATTATTAATATCATAAGGTATATTTCTTTATGCCTAAAGGTGTATAGTATAAATAATAAGTAGTATAAGGCAATAAGAAGATACAGTGTATTATGTTTGAGAATTTGAATTAGCCATAGATTTAGTGATAAAAATAATAAAGTATCTTGTATATATTGTTATTTACACATACTTGGTTTGTTTAGAAACTTTGATGAAAACAACCTAGTTTATAAAAAATTCGTTAGAGTATTCCCATTATATAGGTATTTATCCATCTGCACATTACCTAGGGACGAAACAATTAATTTATTAGAAAATAAATAATCACCAGAAACTATAGAAATCAATTTGTTGCGAGCATACGTCGTTCGTATATTGACGTCTTGTTTTGTCCCACCAATAGCAGTGTGTTTTCGAAATATGAGAGGGAATTTTAAAAAAGTCACTTTTTGATGATTATATTTTGCTATAAAAATTGATTCAATTATATCGAGATAAATAAAAGATAAATCTCTATTATCATAATATTGCCTCTTTTAAAAACTACCAAATCCCCTTACCCTGATGATATGTGATGACCTGGTGATGACTGAAAGGGTGGCTCAATACACTTGTAGCTCTCGAGTTGTAGCAGCTCAAGTCCGCAGATATTGGTAGGCCGTTGCCTACCGTAATACCGTTGGTACTAGTTTACTGTCCTATGATTTGCCTATCTATACCATAATAATGTAAATTTAAAATATCCGTTATTGACATGAAATTGATGATAAAACCTTGTATACTTTAGTTAAAGATTGCAAGGCAATTTTTTTTATGAGTACCCCAGGTACAGCAAAAAAATAATTCTGTCTATCTACTTATAGTCCGTGTGGTGACGGATTAAGAATACATAGTGTTACCACCCCTACTCATCCCGTGGGTGTCGTAAAAGGCGACTAAGGGAACCAAATATGCAAGACAACATCATTACAAAGAGAAGGAAAAACCTCCTTGCTAAAGAGAGGCCTATGTCCAGCAGTGGACTGTAAAAGGCTGTTGATGATATCTACTTATAGAACTCCATTTCATGGTTTCGCCTTTAAATCTCATCAAATTTATTTTAGTTTTAAAGTTTCCCTTTGACAATTAAATTTTCATTTTATCTCTTAATTTATTTCCTAGTAGTCTTTATAATTTAAGAATTCAGGAATCCTTTATTGATTGGACACTTTAATCTTGTTACAAAGTGTTGTGTTTGTGGGTTACAATTACACACATTAACAACACACGGGCCTAACACAAAGTCTTTATAATATGGAGTTAGACAACAATTTAATTACTTGTCACCAGATGTAACAGTACAAACAATACTAGTTTGACAAAATGTCGATGAATTCAGTTTCTGTGTTCTTATTTTTCTTCAGCCTTTTTCAGGTGTACCTTTGTACATAGACCTCTTTCAAAAACTTCTAAGTCCTCAGTCTGCAGTCTAGATCATCTGCTCATTACCTGCTCTTTCCAAGATATCATCACCTACAACGTTTTGGTGAGTTGATTTAGTGTTGGACCATGGTCTCTGTTGTAGAACCATTTTTGGTCCATCAATCTTTGGGCACTCTGGCGATATAGACAGTCCAAGTACACATCTGCAGTGCGGGGATTTCTAGAACAATCCTTACGCAGGCCCTTTACCTAATGCACTCATTTTGTTTTCGGTCGCACAATGTGTCCCAGCATAGCTTTTTCATTAGCCCTTAGTGCGACTTTATTTTTCGGCTTTTCGCTCCGTGAGAGACATGATCTCGGCCCGACATAGCATAATGTATTCCTCAAATACAGTCCCATTTCATTGGCAGTTTTCCACGCAATTGTTACCGAAAGTTGAATAAACTTTGGAAATAAGGATTTCCAAGTGGAAATTCTTATTTCCAAGTGCGCAGTTTGCTTAGGGATTCTAAGTGTTACTTTGTGGCAAAGGTAGACGTAGTTGTTAAAGCTTCCTCTACGCTACTCGCGAAGTTCCTTGGCGAAGTACTCTAGAAAGTCGCCTCGAGTAGTTGACGAAGTAAGCCGAAGTGCCTCTCTACACTATTATATTCGTCTAACATCATCCAACTTCGCGAATAGTGTAAAGGTGGCGTAATCATTTTGTCAGCAGTTTGTTGATTCGGGTATATTGGTAATGTTCTTTATCTTGGAGAAAGTCATTTTCAAATTCACTTTTCCTCGATGATTTCTAGTATATCGGAAACATTATCTGAAAGTAGAACTAGATCATCAGCTAATCTTAATTTAGTAAGCCTTTCTTCCTCTACATTTAAGCATTTATCATCCCAATTATAGTTTTTAAAGTTGTTCGTAAGGAGGTTTTGGAGATATTATATCACCTTGTCCAACTACAGTTATTTGTAGTCTGTTGAAAAACAAGTACGATATAATTTTTTTATTAACCTTTTATCTTGTACGTAGTTAAAAGCAATTACATTTCAACTACATGTAAACTTGCATTGCCCTTCGCGGCCGCTAATTACTCACGGATGTCAAAAACTACTTATTTGGTTTACAAGTAGCAACGGAAGGAAATAAAAATATCTCCATTGTCAGTATTATATACAATAATGACCCAGAGACTTGTTATTAAAGAAACCTTGGCTATTAAGAGCAACTGACAACATGTAAGCAGCTCTTGCCTTGTGATCATGCATCTTAAAATGATTTTAAAATAGTTGGTTTAATAAATACCATGTAAGTTACAGTTGTCATTATGATGTACAAGCATTCAGAGCCAAAGTTCAAAACTGGTATAGCTAATCAGACAACGTCACAACGACCGTCCCTCCCTTTGCGGAACTGCCTCAGTCGACCAAGATCCAGCGGACAGTGCGCGCGCGGCTATTGCGCGAATCGCGCGTATTATCAATTTGTATTTTTACTCCTTTGTGACGTAGGAATGATCAACTAAGTTTTTAGTTAACAAAATTCATTGTGTTATATTCAACATGGCTGTGGACAAAGAATCGTGTCTTGCGGGATCTGTCGACAATAAATCTATTATCTCCGACAGGAAAGGGAGTTTAAAAGTGACCATCACGCCGACACAACACAAGACCCTAACACACTTGCCGAAGAGACCACCAGTAGACTTGGCGTTCACTGATCTGACGTACAAAGTACAGGAGGGAAGAAAAAGCAGTAAGTTTTTTCCTTTTTTTCCTTTCAAATAAAGAACTTCTTTTGTTTTCAAAAGTCAAATCTTATTCTGAACAAAGTATTACATTATACTTAGTCTGGCCATAAATACTGTTACACTTAATTATAAAAAAATATTACATTTGAATTTCGAATCTGTCATTTTTATACGATTGTTCATTGTGTTTTCTCATTTTGGCGCCAATACATTGTAAAATATTTTGCGATATTAAAATGGTGTGGGGTGATAAAGAGAACCGAATCGCTGTGATAGCATTACACAAAGTAGGTATGGAGCCAAATGCAATTTTTAAAACTCTCCATACACTTGGTATTAGTAAAATGTTTGTGTACCGGGCTATTAATAGGTACAATGAGACCTCCTCTGTTTGTGACAGAAAAAGATCTGGCCGTCCACGTAGTGTTCGTACGAAAAAGGTGGTCAAAGCAGTAAGGGAAAGAATTCGAAGAAATCCTGTCCGAAAGCAAAAGATTTTATCTCGGGAAATGAAGATAGCACCTAGAACCATGTCGCGTATTTTAAAAGATGACTTAGGACTTGCAGCCTATAAGAGACGCACTGGCCATTTCTTAACTGATAATTTAAAGAAGAATAGGGTGGTAAAATCGAAACAACTACTGAAGCGGTACGCAAAGGGAGGTCACAGAAAAATTTTGTTTACGGATGAGAAAATTTTTACAATTGAGCAACATTTTAACAAACAAAATGACCGTATTTATGCTCAAAGCTCTAAGGAAGCTTCCCAATTAGTCGACAGAGTGCAACGTGGACATTATCCGACTTCAGTGATGGTTTGGTGGGGTGTTAGCTATGAAGGAGTGACTGAGCCATATTTTTGTGAAAAAGGTATCAAAACATCGGCACAAGTGTATCAAGATACCATTCTTGAGAAGGTAGTTAAGCCCCTTAACATCACCATGTTCAATAACCAAGTATGGTCCTTCCAGCAAGACTCGGCGCCGGGTCATAAAGCTCGGTCCACGCAGTCTTGGTTGGAATCGAACGTTTCGGACTTCATCAGAGCTGAAGACTGGCCGTCGTCTAGTCCCGATCTTAATCCGCTGGATTATGATTTGTGGTCAGTTTTAGAGAGTACAGCTTGCTCTAAACGCCATGATAATTTGGAGTCCCTAAAACAATCTATACGATTGGCAGTGAAGAATTTTCCCATGGAAAGAGTGCGTGCTTCTATTGATAACTGGCCTCATCGTTTAAAGGACTGTATTGCAGCCAATGGAGACCACTTCGAATAAGCTTTTTATATTTTTAATTGTTTTATATTTATGTATTAAACTGACACACTGTAAAAGTAATAAATGTTATTTGCAGTTAACAATTTTCTTTTTTCTTTATTACAATATTTATGGCAAGACTAGGTATACATCAATATCACCCATTTTCTTAAGCAAAGTAGATAATAATCTATTTAACGATGTCTTGGTCATTATGTGTTTGTTAATGAGTTCTTATATCTACGACCTTAATGATATATGTGTTTCTTAAACGATTGTGTATTTTAGTTGACATTAATTAAACTTATTTTCGTCTTCATTTCAATAATGTCAACTTAACTATGACAGTATATACATACGGTTTTTGTTGTGACTTTTTGCGGCTGGATAATATTAAAAACTAAAAGTAATTAAAATACTTATTATAAAAAGTTTAATGACATACTAAAATGATTAATTTATTAAAAATTAACAGAAATGAACGTACCTAGTCCACTTTATCATTTAGAAATACGTCTATATTTATTTTCGTTTTTTTTGTACTTTTAAAACTTTAATAACTTGTCTAAGACACATTATACCAAGATAGTTAACTTGTTTTGTTTAACAGTCAAACTATTGGATATTATATTCATTTTTATCGATTCATTTTGTTATTAAATGCACATTAATGTCACTGCTATCAAAATTCTACGAGCAATTAGTTTGAATTATCGAGAAACGTTTGCCGCTCTTATTTCAATTGTCATTTTTTCCCTCGTAAAGTTTACCATAAGGAAAAAAAAAATGGCTTGCGCTACCTCTGGCGACTATGGTAACTGTCAGACGTCTTACAGGGTCTACGTTTTATCATAACGCGATTTTCTTGTTGTTACCAACTAAGAAGATTTTTCTATGTGGAATTGAAGGTTTTTATGTTCTGGCTCATTATACTGCTTCCACTTACAATTACATTTGAACACGGTATTTACATTTATCCACAAACGTCCAAAAAAATTACAGTCTGCATCAATGCCAGAAATTGTCGACATCATATTACATTTAAACGTCCTTAAAAAATTATCTGTATGCCTAGAGATAATAGGATAACAAAGAACCATATCGAAACGAGATTTATTTTATTTTTATTTTATGAAGCACTTAGTATACAATAATCTTTTAAATTTAATCTTGGAAACAATTTTTCGCGTAGCAACGTCTTCAAAATTCTCAAACTAAGTTACACCACTGCTAAAAAGGTTGCCGTGTCAGTGTTAGGTTTCATAAATAAACCTAACACTCACAAATCTAATGTTTGTCCGAAATCAACATACGTTAGTTTATTTTTTTTTTACATTACATGTGTTTGTAAACCGTGTACTTGACATCTTTTGTTAGAAATTCGTTTGGTTCTTATTACTATTATGAGTTGTTTAATGTGTGTCTAATTGGAATTTAAACTTAATTGTTACCGTCGTTTTTTTAAAAAAAAGAAAAAATAGTGGTTTTCTCTTCTATAGATTATACTCCTCAGACTTCACACTTAATTGTAAGGATACTTACTTCCTTTTAAAATTCTTGTGTTAAAGAAAACCCAAGACTTAAGGATAGGAAGATATCTTTTAAGAGTTTTATTGTCCGCGTCTTTTAATTTAAAAGGAAAAAAATATATTCACGTTGAAGATTGCAATTTCAACAAACTGATGTTAAGATTTTTCCTTGTATACATATATATATATATATACATATATATATATATACACTCTTTTATCTCTGATTTCTATTTATCTCTGAAAGCGTAGAAATATAGCTTATTGCTCTTAGCACTCTTCACGTAATCTAAGATTCTAACCAACAAACGAGAGGATCACCTCACCTAGTCGGACATCTAAAGATTCTTAACAAGTTTCTCAAAATAAAGCTTTCGTATTGGACTCTACAGCCATGCTAATTAGCCATAGAAACGTTTAAAGATATGAAAAACTGAAAAGGCCTATTTACGATTAAAATCCCCTTGCGTTACAGGGGCAAACCTATCGTCGTGAACATAGGGATCTCCATTATACTATACCTTAGGATAATGGGTCCTCAACAGGTTCAGAATAGAACATGGAACTTAGATTGGTATTGATTTGACTTGGCCAATATGTAAAAAACAAAGACAGACGAATTTTTCACCAGCAAAAATATAAGAACAAAATCATGAAACAAAAATGCATGCAAAATCTAACATCGCTTTGATTACCAGAAATTGTCGCTGTACTCATTTTTGAGAGAAGTGAAAGTCGAGAGTTTAAAGGTCTTGCTGAGGAAATTCGTGAGATGTATTTTATCTTAGTAATATTATAAAAACTAAAGTTTGTATAGATAGATGGACGCTTGTTATTCTTTCACGCAAAAACAGATATGAATGAAATTTAACACGACGATAAAGTATAGTTTACAGTAGCATATTTTTGCTCCCGACAACACGTAGTGTTTTCGTAGAATGAGCAAGATACAACAACAACCGCAAGTAACACTATTACTGATCATACATATGTCTAAAACTAATAGTTTCTTGAAAGCAGATGCACAGTTCGTTCAAGACTGTTATTCCTACGTACAAGTAGGCATACACGAACCAATTTACCTCTTCCGTTATAGTTGGTAACGAGTAGTAATTGTGCACCGACTCTCTTTTATTTCATCACTAGACGTTTTTAAAGGTTTTACTCGTGGTTATGGTCACTACTCTCTAGGGGTCATGTCTGTTTCAGAATTTATCCTTATTATATATATATATATATATATATATATATATATATATATATATATATATATATATATATATATTATATTATATAGCCTTCAGCAACCTACTGTTGGCCTCTCCTTAGGAATTAGGTTTAAGGTATAGGGGCAAACGAGTAGGCTAATCGACTTATAGCATCTCAACTCTTCCTCTCCCTCAGTATTAGTGGTGGCGGTAGATTGAGGCCTTTGGTAACCTAATTCATTCGATGAAAAGTAATGAAAGAATTGCTCGGTACCGATTTTCTGTGAGGTTTTAATATTCTTCTGGGCATTGTGACGACTTCCGCAGGCAGCGTAACAAATCATACTACAGCACCATCTACCGAAGACACACCGAACTACGGAGTACCTGCCAATCCTGTATCGTGATATAGAGTATCTCGCTTATATTAGCATATTTATATATACACAACTTCCCAACATCGCCCATCGGGCCGTGGCCCGCCAGGCATGATCACCTCGCCTCATCATAGGATCCTCCCTTTGTTTTGGAGCAACATGACATCCGATCCTCCACATGGTATGTTGATATAGAACCATTACAGGAAGGGTTTGCCCATAAACATAAAAACAAACTCTTCAATTTTATTATATTAGTGTAGATGTTGATGTCCTATCTGCTTGTCACGTACGTTAATTATCACAATTGCTGCTTTTCATTACAAAATCTATTGCCCTGAAGAGGTTTCGTTTCCTTTATTATTTTGTAATAAGTGTTTATTAATGACTATTACAAAATTCTTCGTTGCAATTGCCATGATTAATAAGTTTATAACCTAATTATAGTTTCATTAAACATCCTGTCCGAATCAAATATTAGACATCCGAAAGAAAGAAATACTTACAAATTCCTGCTTTGTTTGTGTATTTACTTGATCTGTTTTTATGATGTATCGATTGAGTTTTTTAAATATGATGTTATGACATCATCATACCAACATCTTTTAATAACCCACTGCTAGACAGAGCCGTCTTCTTAGAAAGGCGGTTTTGGCTTAAGATACAACTTTGGCCATACGGTGACATAAGGTTTATATCAAATTTTCCTTGTCTATGCAGTGATGTTTTCCTGCATAGTTTCCTTTCTTAATCACCTCTTACGGCATCCATGAGATGGTGGTGATTCTTCATATTCTTATCCATCAGCTCATCAAAATCAGTTTCGACGGTTTCGACGATGTTTTACTGGTATTATTATTTAATAAATATTTTCCTTATTTAACACGGTAAACAGTGTTAGTGTCGACGTCGTAAGCGATCCGTATGCGAATTTTCATTCACATCGTTGACTTATTTACATGAAAGGATACCGACCCTAACGTTCATAAATCAATCAACTACTCATAAACGTACCCGTTTATAACGTAAGTAAGATAGATAGCTAAAACACGTTGCGTTTTTGTTTTCCTTTTCAAGTTTTACGACTTCAAAGACACACTTTTTACCGGACTTTCATTATCCCCCTCTCCAGAGTTGAAAGTGTTGGGGTATTTAAGTCTCTGGTAACTCACTTCTGCTTATTGCGATTTTATATAATGTTATGGTATCTCTAACGAAGCAATAGATGTACACGTAAAATCACACTTGTTTCCCCGGAGGGGTAGCCAAAGGTATATTAAACCCCCAGTGTCGCTAGTGTTTTGGCCCCCCGTAACTGTTTGGTGATGTTTTGTTGGCTAGAGCATCTGCCATCGATCGGTAGGTGGACCACTTGCAGGATACTCAGGGCCTCAGGTCACTGAGGCCCTGAGTATCCTACGAAGTACTAATAATGTGACTCTGTATATCCGTTTTTACATTGTTTTATAAGCAGGATCTAGATTGTACGGATTCATTTAAAAGCATCATTCTGTCACACATTTTTAGTATTGAAGGGGCGTATGTGATATGATTTTGATTAATACCTTAATCTTTGCGATAAGAACAGGTATTTGTTATCGCTGTAGTCAAGGTATCAATTGGATAATGTATGTATGGTTGCCAGTGAGCCACAATTTCTGGTGTAGGTAATTTAAATATCAAAGTGTGAAATTAGTACATGTAAACTTTAAGAAAACACACTTTTCATAGAACTTAATATCGAACATATCCAAATGTAAAAGCAGTTCTGATAGGATATTGGCTTCTGATGATATATACCGCAAAGGATGTCTTAAAGATTTTAAAAAACATTGTTACAATATCTTTGCATACCCATACAATACCAAAACATTTTTTTATTGATATAAAGTAATCCGATTCCAACTACATCTGTTCAGTCGTGTTAATGTTGTTGGTGGTACGGAGGTGTTTCCCAAATCGTGCCGTAGCAATCAGTGATGTTTTATCAGATTTTCCAATGATAGTGATGACTTAGATGTAGTATAGTTCTTGGATTCTATTCATGCTTTCCATCAGGCAGAATAGAGTCACTTTGGTAGGTTAAATATAGAAAAAAAAAATCAAAAAGGTAATTAGTGTGGATAACCGCCACATACATGTATATCGCTATGCTACCTGCACAGGCTAACGACCGTATATTTTGTTGCGGTCAGCTTTTTACGTCGAATGTGACGATCTCACAATTTAGTTCACCTTGGCAATATCGAAACTCTTTAAAAAATATCATTGTAGCTTGTGGATCAAGTATATTGTTTTTCAATTTCTTCTATCATCTATCAAACAATATACGTGATCTGTACATTTTGGTCCTTTGGAAATTCGAAGGACCAGAAATATGTAAAATCCAAGGATTTTTAGATGTTGTTATGTGAACACGGATTCATTTCTCTCGACTGTCATACTCCATTACGATATAACATCATAGAGGAAATACCAAAAACGTGATGCTACAATTATTTTGTAGGCAATTGGTGTCGCTATTCTTTGTGTTTAGTCAACATGTGTTATTTGTGTTCAAAACACGTGCCACACTGGCAGATACAAGTACATTATATATGCTGCTGCGTGCTAATAATTCAAAGGGAAGCCATGTTAGTCATACTGTTGACAAATTTTTATAATTTTTTTTTGTATGTAGCGTTTTATATTATCTATTTCTTATCGCTATGTTATCGAGGTAGTTCAGAGAATTTGAGTTTCGTAAATTAACTCTTTAAAAAATTAATTCTTTAAATAGTAAAGCGATACTGTATTTATCTTAAAATAAAACTTTTTAATCTTATACATAGGTAGCAATAATACTGAGGACGTAAAAAGCGTAAGCGTAAGTAACCTCGCCTGTCCGGAGATTTTTTTATTTTGACGGAACGCAACGCCCGCTCTTCCGTAGATTAAATTATTTTTTAAAAATCTGGCTTTAGTAAATATGTATATGTGCTAAAAGAACATACACCTATATTATTTAATATGTATTATCTTTTAAAACTATTTTTTTTTAGGTTATAAGTTTAGTTAAATAATTGTTCCTTGATAAAATGTATTTCAACCTATAATTATACCTCTGTTCGCCTGGCAGAAGGTAACAACGCATTAATCCTAATATCCCAATATGCTTTACATAAAAACTAAAGTACCCGCCGACTTCGCTTACGTACTTTTTTCTTGATATAAAGTAGGAAAACTCCAACTAGATCTGTTTAGTCATGTTATTGTTGGTGGTGTGGAGATGTTTTCCAAATCGTGTCTTAGCAATCAGTCCTGGATTGATTACTTTTTTTTTTTAATATTAAGAGCTTGCCAAAGTGACTCTACTCTGCCTGATTGAAAGCATGAATAGAATCCAAGAGTTGTGGCCATCATACTTATTGGGAATGCAGACAATGCAGTATCGTGACCCATACTATGGCAGCCTAGTAAGATGCTTTTTCACACCTCGCTTGGGGACTTAAAAGGCATGACAATCAGCGTGGCATTTTATTGCTCACACACTTACCACGACAACTGTTACCCCTGCATCAAGGGCCATCCGGTTTCGCACTTAGCAACGAAACAAGACGGCATGGATGCTGTGGCTATAGGTTGATCTTCTGTGGAAGCTTGGTCGAGCTGGTCAGTTTGTGCTGAAATCAACTTGGCTCTACTACCTTACGAACTTATCGTTCTGTACACTTGAAATAATGATTTTCCACATTCTAATGTATCAATCGATTAATGTTCATAAATACTTTAATCATTATCAATCGCTATCAACAGCATTGAAAGATCAAGGCTCGTTATTGCCGTATAATGAGTAAAACCCTCCAAGGTTTTAATGTTGCTTTATACTCGTATTGTTTGTGAAAATATGTACTTCGTACTGCTATTAGTTTTCTAGTTATCAACATTGGGCGGTGTTTATGAACAACTAAGTACTCGAGGCATAAGCATACAGCTTTTTCTGACTTGGTTTCCTAATAATGAGTTGATTTTTTCGTGTTTACCCTTATATTTAGGTAGTCTATGTAGTTTTCTTTCTCGTCGCCTCAAAAAGGTATGTCTGCTATCTGTAAAAGTTTCTTCAGGGATTTGAGATCTGTTGTTCGTGTAATGTACTTTTTTTAAACGATTAAACAATTAATTTAAATTTATTACATAAAGCCTGTCTTTGTAACTTTAATGTCTATTGTTAAATTTATGATATTTAAACTGTCAGCAGTTTATTTTCAGAATATTTAAATGTTTTTGGCCATGAATTACCATTGTGGCGACTTCCACATACAGCACAAACAAAAAATATATACTAGAGCGCCATCTGGCGAAGACGCATTGAACTACGGAGTAACTAGTAATCCCGAACCGCGATATAGAAATTCTTGCAGCAATTAGCGTATAGACGACATCCTAACATTTACTGTTGGGCCGCGCCAACATTAATCGGAGAGACATTCCACCTGTTCCCTCCACATCATAATTAAGTTGAAGGTGATTGAGCCAAAAGTACAAAACCAAAAAATGCCAACTTGATATTGGTAATGAAACAGGAAGAATAGCATATGTGGAAAGAGCATTTACAGATTGCTCCAAGGTGAACTAGTAACAATATAGGGACAGTGAAATTGTCCTCAACTTATTTTAAATACCTTAATTGTACTTTAAGATGTTTTCCTGAACGGGTCCGATCTTGAACTGTGGTTATACGAGGAAGACAATTATAATAATTAATTACGGCGAAAGTGGTTTTCCGCTTTTGATAAAGGTCTTTGTCGGTTAATATAACACTTTAAAGTTTTGTGGTATTGATTATAATGTTTTCTAATAACTATATAATTGTAAAAATATAAAAGTATATTAAATAAATGGCTGCGAGACATGGACGCTGACCTAAAGAGACGCAGACAGGCTGGTAGCATTTGAAATGTGGTCCTAGAGGCGAATGATGAACATCAGTTGCATTGAGAAAAGAATCAATGAGGAAGTTCTATTGATGATAAACGAAGAGATGCAGTTGTTGAGTGCTATTGAAGACAGAAAAGACAAAATGGTTGGCCACTTGTTAAGACACGACAACTTCAAAATAATACTGGAAGGAAAAATAGAAGGCAAGAGAAAACGAGGACGGTCTAGATTAACATACATATAGCAACTGAAGGAGAAAGTGGGAGTTGTGGCCTATCAGGAGGTTAAACAGATCGCAGAGGACAGAAAGGATAAAGGTGTAAAAAGAGAGAATAAATAAAGAAATATAAAACACAATGCTATGTAGACTTAAGTTAAGCATATATTTATGCACATTTATTTTTTGTGCGTCATTTTTCCTTTTTTTTAATCTGTTGTATTAATTTCATGAAAAAGGGTGGGGTTGGGTAGCAGGAAATTGGGTTACGGCGCGCTAATTAATTTATCCGTGATTGGTACTTCACATGTAAGTATGTTACATATCAAAAAATTAGCTTAAGGCTCTCTCGTTTTTCTTTTTTTGCAAATACATACATATATATTAAAGAAAAATTTCTAACAAATTTAAATGGACACGCTAATATTTATACTAGCGGTACCAGAATTATTTTCAGAGGGGCGCATCTACATCCGAACGTAGTATTTACCCATATAAAATATAGAATCATACTGAGCCTTTAGCAATGAAAACGACCTTTTTTCACTAAAAATGTTGAAAATATTTTTATTAAAAAAAAATACATATTTTTCTATGTATTTTTTTCACCAAAGGGGTTGCAAGTGCATCCTCTTGCACTCCCTCCTGGCGTCTTTCCGGGTATTGATACCATGTCTTTTCACATTGTTATTAGCATTCTACTCGTAGTTCAAACTGACTTAGTATTTTACTGACGTAGTATTTTTTCGCATTGTTGACAATAGGGTATTTGACATAGTTATCAAATAAATAAATTTTCAATTGAATATTATAGAATTAAAGGTCCGAATTAAGAATATTTGACTTAAATTACGAATAAAAATTATTTAATATTTTATTTTCCTAAATAAAAATAAGAATTTTTCAATCTGTACATCATTGAAACGAAACGTCTCAACGACCAATCAGAGCCCGTGACGTCACGATGTAATAAGCAAAATGTATTGTCATTCAGACAGTTATACGACGACGAGATTTGCGTGTTTATTTTCAGGTTTCATTATTATTTTATTTGATTATTTCGTGTCGCAAGTGCAGTTAGCCTAAGAAAATATGGATCTTGGTTTCTCAAAAGCTGATAGTGCGAATTTGCCAAAAATTGATTCTTTTATGATTACAAATTTCTTCGCATCAAATCCGGACTTCTGTTCTGCAGAATTTAGGAACGTGAAAACTTCACTGTAAGTAGAAAAACTATCCCTATCCGATAATTTATTGAATTCGTAAAAAAATTACAGTTTGATTTATGTACTTAGCCTTATTTTTTGCTTTATTATTATTAACTTAAGTATGTGACAGGTACATGTTGTTTGGATTGTATAGGCTATAAACAAAATATTATAATCTAAGTTATTATGAGTCTAACACAAATTAGGTACCGTTCTTATGAACAGTTTAAGCTTAAGAGATTTTGAGATTACGGCACGTGGATAAACAATTTAGGAGTTTTAATACTTGTGTTTCGACACAAAGGAACGGCACATATTCTATAAGACTTAGAATTCATTTTTACATAAATCTTGAACAAAGAAGGTAACGAAATAATAAAATAAATAATATAAATATTTATAACCAAATAACCAATACCTATCTACGCGTAGCCCTATCGTATTGTTTTATTTGTTTTTTACATCGTGACGTCACGCCTCTGAGTTATCACGTGACTTAGCGTTTTAGCGGGAAATACGAAATGTATTTGTTAAAACTGCCATTTGGTTATTAAAATGGCTCAAAATTTAAGAAAAACAGTCGTCAAGCGTTTCTTTTAGTGACTTAGAACATTTTGGAGTAGTTTACGAAAATTTGTCAAACACCCTATTACTAGGGTCAATTTCAAACGTATTTATATATTTGCCAGTAATAGGTATTAATTCTAGTAGAAATTAATACCTTCGTAATCAATGCATATTATTAATTTAATTAGAAATAATTAAGGAAAATATCTGTGCTGATCATATTAGTTCCGGCTTCAAGATGACCTCCGACGCTTCTTGCAAGAGATTATAATTTATGTTATTTATTTTGTAATGGAATTTTTTTACTCGCATTTCCTGTTTATTCTTTCATTTTTTTTTTTTTATTATTATTTTATTATACTAACATTTTTTTCTTTTTTTATCTATGCAAATGTTTGTAAATAATCATTTGAATATATAATTACTGTTATACAGGAAATAAAAAAGCTATCCATTGGTTTATTTGTAAAAAAATATCGACTCTTTTTTTCCGTTGACGGGTACTTGAAGAATTTATCAATCTTCGAAGGTCTTCATCGGAGCCAAATATATTAAGTATGTGTGTACTTTGTACCTCTGCTTACCCTCAAGGAATACACGGTATACAATATCGAATAGTAAAAACAATTGTTGTTACTTACGCAAAAATTACGTAGATTTTTATTCTAATATATTATATTTAAAAAATATGTTATACTAACTTTTGGTCGCGGCTTCACTCGTTGTGGAATTCTGCCACATTAAGTTTCGTAACAGATCATTTGAAATATATATATATATATATATATATATATATATATATATATTTCAATAACAAGTATCCTACGCTACTTCAAGAACATGTGTAAAAAAATTCAGGATCATCGGTTGAGTAGCTTTCGCGTGAAACCGTAACAAACAAACTTACATTCGCGTTTATCATATTATATTATTAGTAAAGATAAAAAAACAGTAAAAATTCTATCCACCCTTAAAATTACGCGTTTAGATATCCTTATAAGATCAGTATTCTCCTAAAAGTCAGATATACAAGATACACACACACACACACACACACAGAATCTAATTTGAAGTCCGTTTAAAAATATTTTCCACTCTACAATGATCAGTAAATATATGTATAAGATTTTTAACAGCTGTGAGTATGTATATGTAGATACGTTATCTACTTGACATATTTTGAATTGACCTCGTTCAACGATGACCAGTTTATATAGTAAATACGTAGCCGTTTCATTTAAGGTAAAGCAGTTCCGAATATTAAATAGTGGTACTCTATATTAAGACCTTGCCAAAGTGACTCTACTCTGCCTGATAGAAAGCATGAATAGAATCCAAGAGATGTGGTCACCATACTTATTGCAAATGCTGACAACGCATTATGGTGACCCACACTATGGCCGCCTTGTGAGATGATTTTTCACACTCCGCTTGGAGACGTAAAAGGCATGACAGTCATGTGACAGTGTAAGGCTTACACAGTTACCACGATAACTGTCACGCCTGCATCAATGGGCCTCCGGTCTCACACTCACCAATGAAACACGACAACACGGATGCTGGCGCTTTAGGTTGGTCTTCTGTGGGAGGGTAGCACTGCCCCGGTGGAGCCGACCCGCTCGTGCTGAAATCAGCGTGGCTCTATTACCTAGGTACTCTCTTAAATCAGTCGCGTAACCCAATGTAGTCACGCCAGCGTAGCTATAGATAAATAACGTCAACCATAGTCACACCAGTGTGCCAATTTGGTGTGACCACGAATCGGTTGTTACAGTCTACTGACATAATAGACTTCTTGCATCCAATCTATCGAAGCTCTGTTCTATTTATGATTTTCGTATCGTGTTAGCAGTGGCCATACGGGTAACTTCATGGTTAGTGCCTGTTGACGCTACAAATCAAGAGTCACAATTGTACTGTTACTCTTTGAGCCCGCCCAAAATAAGATGAAGACGGATTTGGTTTCCAGTAATCACTTGGTTAATACTGGGTGCCCAGTTATCAATTCTGTCGAGTGCTTTATGCTGAAGTGTGAAAGTGACTGGTTGAACTTCGTAGTGTAACGGAGTGGAACGAGAAATTCGTAACTCATCGCCACATAATTATTAATTAAAGTTTACAACTCGAAGGCAGTAAATATCCAAGTGATTATCGCAGAAAGAATTAATTAACCTTTACCTTCTATTAAATGGTATGCAATAATGCTAAGTACGCCTCTAACTATTGTGCCTTTTCAGGTATGATGTTAATTGGTACTTCTGTAGTAAATACTCTGTGATTGGGTACACGATGACTAAGCTGGCGTTATCAATGTAACGCTCGCAGAATAAAAATTTGACGTCGCGTGATTATTGTCGAGTTCGAATGGTGTCCGAACCGAAATGTGAAAAATTCTTTTAGAGATGACCATTAATGGAATGAAGTGGACAATAGCAAAGGTTTTATATGGAAATTTCAGTTTTTTTTTAATATATATATAGTCACAAATGAAAAAGTTTGTTACTTTAACTGCCTCAGTGGTTCAGTGGTAGCATATGCGCTGCTGTGCTTGAGGTCTCGGGTTCGATTCGAAGTTTGGATCTTTTCTGTATATAATATGTATGTATTTACAAAACAAAGTATATAAATGTTCTATCAGTTAGTCTAGTTATCATAGCACAAGCTCTGCTTAGATTGAAACTAGATGACGTTGTGTGTCAAATGTTCGAAATATTTATTTATTTATATAACTAAACACTGTTTATAATAATTCTTTATTTCATAGTTCTCGTTGTGGATGCCATTATTTCGTTTGACCACCAGACTATGTCTGTAACGGTTGTAGCTAAATAAAACAGTATACAGCATAACTGTACAAGTCTTGATCATAAAAACTTCTGCGAAGATAACATCATACTGTTAATTTCAGTTACGTAAAACGTGTCTTGTCCTATTTTTCTTTCCCTAATTTTTACCTTTTTGGGTAGAATGTTTCCTAGAAATTTTAATAGGACCTACAAATATATTTAATAATTTCTTTATTGAACCAAAGGATGCATACACTTTAAGTGCAAACCCTGATTCCCAAACTAGCGTGAACTGTATGTTGGGAATCAGTTCCTTCCCAAAAAACAATGATACAATAATCCTTTACAATTAGCAAATGTATCATTCATACACAGAAGTGTTGAAACATATTTACATAATAAATTTTGTTAATTGTGTGTATGGGTGTGTGTATATGTGAGTGTGTGAGTGTGTGTGCGTGCGTGCGTCCATGCGTGTGTGTATATATCCCGTATTTCAAATGAAAAAATCTAAATCAATGCTTAAATTGCAGTGATCTTCAAAAACAAAAAAAAAACATCCGAATTGAAAACCTCCTCCAAAATAGTAGAAACGGGAACAGCTTTCGTAAATCCAAAGGTATAAATCTTCAGTGTATTCTTCACATAAATCAAAATCGAAATTAGGCAAAGGAATATTAAGAAAGTAATTGATAGAAAATAAAAAAATGCTCTTACAGAGACACGATCGGCTCTTAATATTATATATAGAAATGTTCTAATGTTACTCTAATAGATTTTGTATTAGTAGGTATATGCAGTGAACTTTGTCCTAGGATGATTAGGACCAGTTTCACTAGTTCTAAAAGGTAAAAAAAGGTAAAGAAAAAGAAAAAGATAAAGCTTCAGATAGCTATCTGACGTGTAACATTATTTAACAGATTAAATTTCCTTTTTTTTTAATTTAAGAGCATGCCAAAGTGACTACTCCACCTGATGAAAAGTATGAATAGAATCCAAAAGTTGTGATCACCATACTCATTGCGAATGCTGACAATGTAGTATGGTGACCCACACTATGGCGGCCTATTAAGATGCTTTTTTACGCCTCACTTGGGGACGTAATAGGCATGGCAGTCATCGTAGCATTGTATTGCACACATCTACCACAACTGTCACCCCTGCTTCAATGGTGTATATATGGTGCTCTGACATAGTTGTCAGTATCCGAAACTTGTGAAACTCAAATCTGTAGTTATCTGGCTGATAAGTATAATATAAGTTTAATATACAGGGTGTGGCGTAAATAGTGGTCCACCGTTCAGGGTTAGGTACATCAGGTAGGTACCTACACCATACCAAAATTTTAAACCGGTCCGCCGACTGGTTACAGAAAAAAAAATATTTTTAATTTTTTTTAAGAAATTCCCATTTTCATTACGAATTTGACCACAGTTTCAACAAAAAACATTATTTTTGATTTTCTATTCGTGTTTATTCAAGTTGAATGTATTAGCTATCATAAAAAAATAAAGATTTGTATTGAAATTGTAGCCTTTACGAGAAAAAGTGATTTCTTCTCAATTCTTAACCTAAATTTTATCGCATCACTCAAATTCAGGAGCGTTTTTTGAAAAAAAAATGTACTACACTTCGTAATGAAAATGGGAATTTCTTAAAAAAAATTAAAAATATTTTTTTTTCTGTAACCAGTCGGCGGACCGGTTTAAAATTTTGGTATGGTGTAGGTACCTACCTGATGTACCTAACCCTGAACGGTGGACCACTATTTACGCCACACCCTGTATATATACTATCAGGGGTTATTATCAGTAAGTGGTGAAACAGACGCATAATCTACTGCGTAAGGTACATAATGAAATGTGTCGAGTGAATTTGACAATCTATTATCATATTTTATATGTAATGTATGTTTTATGCAATATAATTCTCTGTCTGTCAGGTAAAAGGACATTACTTTCATTTGTCTTTTGTATAACCTTATTGTAAGTGGTATTATCCAAGTTTTGAAGAATCAGAACCTTGCAGACAGTGAAACTACAGATCTACAGAACGACGTCATTTAGCAATTTTTCGTTACTGATCATCATTTGAGAAAGGTTACCGGAGACCCAATTACCCAAAATCTGTAAGGGGTTTAAGCGAAGGGGGTTTCTCTCAAAAGATCGAAGTTGTGCTTCGGAGACACACCGATAAAACTCAAGGAACACTATTTCTGAAGTTACAAGTGTCAATGGGCAGCGATAGTATCTTTTCTTTAGGTGATTCATGTGCTCGTTTCCGGTCGTAAAAAAAGGCCAATTGTTGCTCTTTATAGGTCAAGTTACGTTGGACATATGTGGTCGAAGTTCGACTTCCTCATATAAGAGCAGTAATTACGGAGTTCAAGGGTGAATTAAGAAGTCATTATTTTGTTTATTTAGTTACTTGTGACTATAAAAATAACATAATAAGTTAACATTAAAAATTTTACCTTATACCAAAATATTATTTATGAGTTGGTTATTTATTTTTCATGGATGCTCGGCTTCTATTGATTGAAGCGCGATGTTGTATAGTCACTCTCGATAAATTTTTCATCACGAGCCAGTAGTTTCTGAGGTAAGCGCGTTTAAACAAACAAACTTCTCAGCTTTATAATATTAGTGTAAACATAATGTTAAGTGTCCGATTGTTATACTATGGCTTTGGTTATTTACTGTTGGCAAGAGATAATATGACATTCATGGGAACCACATTGTCATACATTTAATGACAAATGAAACTGTGTTTTTTACACAATTTAATTATTCAATGTATATTGAATATATATTGAAGAATTTTAATCAGCCGTCCCTTTGACTCTTAATTTTCCATCCTCAGGGGATAAATAATGTCTTGAAATTAAAAATATCTTAAAGATATCAATTTTTTGATTTATAATTCTTCTGTTCTTTTTAAGAGTGATATTTATTCTTCAAATCTGTAATTGTCAAAATCGGTTTCAAATACTGGGATCCAACAAAAATATATATAAATAACGGAGTCCTTTTTTCCTTTTTTTTTTGTTGCCTAGGCGGAAAATCTTTTCGGATCTCCACCACCACAACGGCCAACCTCTGGCACCCTACTCTGGGGAAGACCCGGACCCGAAATATCGCAGTCCAAAGTTAAGAGACAAACAAAATACACCCTGATTGAAAACCTTCACATTTTTCTGGTCGGTTAAGAAGGTTGTTCGTATGGTGACGGATTAAGAATACATAGTGTTACCACCCCTATTCATCCCGTGGGTGTCGTAAAAGGCGACTAAGGGAACAAAGTATACAAGACAACATCATTACAAAGAGAAGGAAAACTTGGAACAAACCCTATTCCAACCCGTCTGGCCAGTGTGGTATAGTAGACCAAAACCTCTTTGCTAAGGAGAGGCTTATGTCCAGCAGTGGATTGTTAAAGTCTGTTGATGATGGTTAAAAAGCGTTTGTTCTGAAGTATAATTAAATAGTAATAATGGGTTTTTCTTCTAGACTTTAATGATTATCCTCTTGCAAAGATGTAAAATGTCGTAAGATGTGACTTAGCGAATTGATTTTAAATAGATTTATATTTTATGTAAAACAGTAATATACCTAACCGGCAAGAAATCAATTAATTGTCATATACTATTTTTTTTATTATTACTTATTAGGTTTTGTATTATTAATTTTATATTCTACTGACAATTTACCTGTGTTATGAATAATTGGAATGTACCTAAATCAAATAAATTATAAGATTCTTAAATCTGGCAATTTTTTACCTTCAAAGGTCGAGATTCAATGTCGACGTTTGATCATCTTTTACAACAAAATATTTCTTTTTCTCGTCTTACAGCTGCTGCTGTTGCTGCATTACGCTATTGATATTTTACGTGCACCCTTTTTCGTTTCATCTCGTCTTGAAGTCACAACGTCGTATACGGATGAGTTGCAAGCCACTCACGTAGACTACATTCAATAACAGGGCATTAAACTAAACCTATAAAAGAATACAATACAATTTTGTTTACTTTTCTTTTGTTTAAAAAAGATAACGCTCGCATTAGGATAAATTCTGTGTCGCGGGGGATTTTACAAACACAAAGAGCACCCAGTCTCGGAATAACAATGTGTGGATAACACAAAGCGCAGTTGTGAGCGGCGTCAGCGGCGTGGCGACCGCTTAAACCACTGGGCCAACCGTGCAGTCCATAAATTACTATTTTAAAAAAAATGTGTGCGTGTACTAGCGTACACTCGTAAGAAGTGAAACTTCTTTATGACGTTATTTTTCAAAAAAATAATTTAAACCCGTCCGAAGTCGATGCAATCGCCACCTGGATTTCAAAAATGTAACTACTCAAAACGGACCGCAAAATACATTGGAGACATTTACCAATCCCTACTCCGCTGGAGAAAGTCCCGAATCACGCGTGGTATGTTGTATAAGAAATGTGGTATAAGAAAAAGATGGCGCGTAACGAAAAAATGTGACGCGCAACGAAAAAATGTTACACTCAATTTTTTTCCAACCTCGATAAAGAAGTTTCACTTCAAAAAATAGTAGATGTATTAAGTTTTTCACGGCGTTACTGAATTTAATTCTTCGTGCTTAAAAATAAATCCACTACTTGCATGTAAATCAAAAAGAAAATGCTATCGTAAAGGCTCGACCGTGGTTTCACGTATTGGTTATAAATCCGACGAGTATCGCGAGTCCCAGACTGACGTCAGTCGTCAGGCACTTGTTTTTATTGTAATTGAAATGAAATAATGAAATTGAAATACAGTAATTGGAAAATAGACAACGCCGTTTTCAGTACTTAAAATGAAAGTGCTCTCGTTTCATTGTCAGTGTGGTTCCGGATTAAGAGTACAGAGCGGTGGACCCCTATTCGTCCTATAGGTGTTTGAAGAGTTGACTAAGACAGCAATCTACACAGGAGAACAGCTACACCAACTGTACTAGCCAGCATGCTATCTGGGTGGCAAAAACCTCTAATGGCCAATGTCCAGTAGTTGACTAGTAAAGTCTGTTGATAATCATGATATACCATTTCTATTTCTGTACCGTACATAATGTAAGAAAATGTTCACATTGAAAACATAGGCCGTGGTCCGAATCATGCTCACAGCACTTACGACGCTTAAACTGCTAACGTGTGGTCCGATTTAGTGAGCGCACCAACGTCTGTTAGCAATATTAATAATTCGGACCACTTGTGAGTGTGCTTATGAATTCAAAAAGTTGAACATAATCTAACAGAGCATTTTTTGACATAAACATGAGTGGAGTATGTGGTGTAACCGATGAAGATGGTAAAATGCTTGTATATCAAGCATTTTCCGCAATCATAGATCCATAGATTCAAATAAATGTCGCAAAATAACGTCAATGCTCACGATGCTAACGATCCGAACCGTCAGTACTGTGAGCACTAGATAGTGACGTCACATGTGACGTCATAGCATCCACAACGCTAACGGTGAGCGTGAAAAGCACGAATTGGACCGCACGTTGGCACGCTATGAGCGTGATTCGGACCACGGCCATAGCTTTAAAGCGTAAGAAGCGCTAGCGCTGCAGCGAGTAAATCGATTTTTTATCTCTTTCGCCGTGTCATTATTGACACTGTAACCCTTCACTCAGAGGTTCTTTGTCTCTACTTAATATTATAGATAATATTAGTAAACTTAATGTATAATATAAAGAGAAAATGTTTGTTTCTTTATTATGGATGAACTCTAAATGAACTTAACCTATTGTCAAACTTCTTTTGCATATGGAAAGGCGCGTTATCAATGAGTCGTTTCGTTCGGTCAACGTTCTTTGAAAGTAACTAGAAATAGTAATCGATTAATCGCAAAAGTAGCCGTTGATGCTAATTTTAAATAATAAAATTTATATAAGGCTATATGCTAACGCATCGTTACTTGGTTTCTATTGTAGTCGAATCGAAACGTAAAAAAATTACCAATAAGAGCACATCGAGTTTGAACACTCGTGCGTGTATTTAGCGCATTGCGATAGTTTCTTATTAACACCCGTGTATACGGAAATCACTACAGTAATCGAAGGAATGCCTGAACTTTACCTTTTTTAAGTGCTTATCATGTGATACATCGATTGGTAATCAGGAAATTGAGTGGCCTAATATCGCTCTCTTAAAGTAGATGATCCAACTTAGCAAAGCTTCATTGCGACAAATTTTGGTCCATACCATCCATTTATCCACCCATAAATTTTGATCTTAATTACGTATTCTAATGATGACATCTATTCGTGTAATGTATGTGTAGAATTATTGTAAAAAAATAAATAATAGTTTAAAAAAACTAAAAAACACGCTTTTATTACTAATCGAACTAAAAACTAGAAAATAATCTTTAATGACAAAAAGTCCAATATTACAGTAGTAGAAGATCGAACAATCAATCATGGTGAATCGCCTCAAAATAAAATTATAATAAAATTTAAGTTATTAACAGAATAATTCAATTTAGAGTAAAAATCGTGGGGTTGGGTAAAAATATTACAATAATTCTATTGGCAACTATCTATGAATCGCAGTAAAATGCACTCCACACTTTTTACTCTGAATTGAATTATTCTGTTACTAACTCATAAATGTATTATCAAATTATCGCATTGTCATCGGTCCTTGAGACGTGTCCAAAGTTTCAAGTTGATCAGATTTTTAGAAACCGGTGAAAATTAAGCTCAAAGATTCCGTTACATACATAGATACAACCCAAGCTAATAAAAGCGTGTTAATATTGAGAAAGGTTTCCTCGTTCTACAAGATACCAATCATCTGAGTTATCCATCTCATATAAAAAGCAACCTAATTGCAGTGACGTTCGTCTAAGCCCAGAGGTTAAATCATATTTTTGTTGTTTAAATATGCACCCATTTTCTTTAGTAGACGTTCGTGAATTTTGAACGTAACAAAATGACCTTCTGTAGGCCTAACTTGTACAACAAAATTACTTAATTTGTGCAATAATTTGGGATTTGAAGGTTATATAAAATATATTTTGTTACATCTGTTACCTTGTTGTGTGATGATATTTAAACCAGTCATGATATTCACTATAGTGGGTCGCGGACATCCTTTTTTTTATGAAAAAATAGGCAAACGAGTAGACGATCACCTGATGGAAAGTGACCACCGTCGCTCGCGGACACCAGCAACTCACGAGTCAAAAACGCGTTGCGTTGTTTTCTTCTAGGATGACTAGACACTTCTTACTTACTGTTCGTAATATTTATTATTAAACATCTGTTCTACTTTCTCCACTTTCTGAGGTAGATCACATATAAGAGTTACATTTGTGTAGGAAAGTAAGGTAACAATACTGCCAAGTCAAAGCATTTAATTTTTGTTGATGCTCAAAAGGGGTCGGTATATGTTTGTACTTAGACATGACGTCACGCTTGACTATTATCAAATCTTACTTTCACTGTTCTTTAGACTTAGACGATTATGTTACCCGTCAAAGTTAAACTGAACGACAATGTCATAGTTTTATTTATAATGTCCGAGTTAATTTATTTATTAACTGAACTGTTCCTTGTGGGGTAACCATCCTCCTCACAAGATGCTCTGAAAACTCATATTAGCAGTAAGGATTCGACAAAAACGTAGAACAACGAGAAATGAGATTGTTTTTAAAAATAATTTTTCTTTTGTAGATGTGAAGACAATCCTTAAGTCGGTGTCAGGCCGACTGCGATCCGGCGAGCTGACAGCTATTATGGGTCCGTCCGGCGCTGGCAAATCTACTCTTTTGAACATTCTTACTGGTTACAGGTAGCTATTTTAACCTCTTTTTCCAAATATTAACATGTAGATAACCTTTTTTGTGTTTTATGCACTTGTATATAAGTTATTTATGTGCCAATTATCATGAGCCGTCTAATAAATTGCCTGCTCTAACAACATGAAGTAGTATCCATTTGCTAATGGTGATGTCGTATATTGCAATGAAAGTGTTGCAGACTATGATAATTGTCATACTCAAACAATTGTCAGTGATAAGGTGATTTTTCCAAACTGTGTAATAATCAGAACTGAATATTTAAACATCATGTTTGGAACCAGGTACTACTTAGGTAACTGAATGGAAATGACTGCACGGTTGGTCTAGTGGTTTAAGCGCTCACGCTCCATGGCCGGTAGCGACAATTGTTTTACCGCGGTCGCAACCTTCTGCAAAGACTTAATTTCGCGGAAGGAGGCGGCGGAGAAGGCCCGGGAGGACTATATCCACTCGGACCCAATTCGCCGCCGGCGAGCCGGGCGGCGGAGGCGCGCATACCAGCGCCTCATGCCGCCTTGAGTGTGGCCGCGGTTGGACGGGACGGGTTTTCCCCTCCATCCGCTATAGTGGCCAGCCGCGAGGAGGCGACGTCCGCGTGTGCCGTACGTCGCCTAAATGGAGAGGTTATCCGTAGAAGGTGCCCGCGGCAGCGGGCAGGCGCTAGGAGGGATCTGGATGACGTAATAGCAGCTGTTCCCGGATCCCTCCTATGTCAGGCGCAGAGTGGCAGACCGTGTGGTTTTAGTCGGTCCGATTCCGACACACCACCCCGCCGTAAACCCCGGTGGGGTGACGGCTCGAGGGGGTTTCCACACGATAAAAAAGAAAAAAAGAAAAGTGTGTTAAGCGCTCGCTACTGCGTTGTGTGTTGTGGGTTCAAACTCCACATGCGATAACACTTTGTGTTGATCCACAAATTGTTGTTCTGAGTCTGGGTGTTCTTTGTACCCGTTTCTTCTTTCTCTCTTTGTATCGTTATAAATAAATTCGTTATAAAATGAAGTCCATATCTAAAGTACGGATCCCAAGATGGGGTCAGGGTATTAACTACATCGACAGTATTATCATTAGCTCCAATGTAATCGCAACGACATATAGGTCAAGTATATTTTCATCTCAAGGTATAAAGCGTAGACATGTTACTGCATATTTGCAGATATATTGGATCTAATTATCTTTTATCGCACGTGAATCTCGGATCAGATCGGATCATTATGAACGGATTATAAAAGACAAGATGCGGAACACTAGTCAAATGTAAATTATATTTCTTTTTAATTGCCAATGGAATTATTCCGATAATCATTTGGATATTTCGTAGTAGCATGTCTCAATAGAAATCAATATTAGATAATACTCTCATCATAGTTTAATTATCTTTTAATTAACTGGTAGTGAATGCGACTGCTGTGCTTGAGGTCTCGGGTTCGATTCCCGGGTCAGACTAAATGTTTGTATGATCTGCAATATTTGTTTCGAAGTTTTGGTGTTTTCTATGTATAATATGTATGTATTTACAAAAAGTATACAAGTATTCTACCAGTTGTCATAGCACAAGCTCTGCTTAGTTTGAAACTAGATGACGTTGTGTGTTAAATGTCGGCAATATTTATTTATTTATTATATAGTAAAATGTAAAAACCCTTAGTCCATTATTGCGTAAGATTTACTTACCTCCTACAAGTGACTTCTACCGTACTCACGATCATATCTAGAATAATCGTATGGAAAACGATCAAGTACTCTGTTGCCTCTTGAATCTCCCTCAGAATCAGGAAAGTGCCGGGCCCTGAGGAAACTTCACTCACGGTAAGGTGAAAATTAAACAAATACTGATTAAAACCGATTTTCTGTGGTGGTCGGGTGAGCCGGCTTATTTGTACCGAGCATAGCTTGACCTATGAGACATAAACGTTAGAATTTTATATATTGTTTTATATGTTGGTTTTATGTTATCATTAAGCATATTAAACTTTGTTTGTCATATTAGTACTGATTTGACTTGATGTCCTATGCCCCCTAGATATGGCATAAGGTTTTTATGTTATTAGTACTCGAATGAAATGCACCACACCTCCTCACGTATTTACTCTGTTGCGTGTCTCGCAAATTCTTTATTTTGTACGCAATAAAACCTAGGTACATTGGTTTCTATCAATTGAAATGAAGTTAACCTAATGGTAGATTTCTTTTACACGATTTCATGTCTCACGTATATCTTTCATGGATATTTGAGAGAGAGTGAGAAAAAAGACGCCTAGTCCTCTAACCGACTCGTTTTTAGAGAGCAACTCGGCAAAATTGAGCAAAATATGATTTGACGACAGCAAAATTCAACTCTTGACGACAGTAAACGCTTATACTGTCTAAGTACCTCGTCATTGTAACATCCAAGGTAGTACAAAGTGCAAGGTAAAGGAAGTCACACCGGTTTTTAAATCCTTAGAATTTTTAAACGAACTTAGACATTATTAAACCGTGAGTTTAGTTAAAATATCTAACTCTTCCGAAAATTTAAAAGAGCTGTATCATGTGTGTGGCTCTGGCAGATGAGACAAAACTTTGTGTGGTTCACAAATTGTTTTATTAGGTCTTGATGTTTTCTTTTTTTTCATATTAAGAGCCTACTAAAGTAATAATAATAATATAATAATAGCGGTCTATAAGGATGCTTTTTCACGCCTCACTTGGGGACGTAAAAGGCATGGCAGTCATCGTAGCATTGTATTGCACACATCTACCACGACAACTGTCACCCCTGCTTCGATGGTCTTCTGTGGAAGGGTAGTACTGCCCCGGTCGAGCCGACCTACTCGTGCTGAAATCAGGATTAACTGATTTCAGGTTGTTCTTTGCGTCTGTTTCATGTGTGTGTGTACGGTCCTCGATGACACAGTATATATTCCTAGCGCAAGCATTGTATTTAAAAACAGGAATTTCAGATATGCAACACACAATATACTGTATTGCTAAGTGGAATTTCTTCCAACAACCTTAGGAAGAGTTACAATGTTTATGAGTATTTTCAACTAACCTTTTGGTGTTCTATTTAACATCTTATACAGACGGTAGAGCTGGTAGGTAAAATTGTCCTCATGTTTACTTTAAAATTTTCAAATAGAAGTGTCATCATATAGCAGAGAGACTCGCAACAGTTGTTATGCAAGCTCCAATGAACTGGGTCGAGCTATGATTTATGCGTAAGGTACATAACATCTGTATAAGCCTTATATCGATGTTTGCGTTTCAAATCAAATAATGTTGGCAATCTTTGGGATAGTTGGTAGGATGCGATCCCATTGTTTGATCACAATTATTATATTGACTTAAGTTACTGATCCTGTTCTAACACATTTCACACACTTCCGTCTGATCCCAAACTAGCCAAAGTGTTACGATAACCAGACCGCTGATAAATATGCTTATATATTTCTAAATACATACATATTGTAGGTAAACTACACCCAGACGCAGAACAAATGATGGTGTTCGTCACACAAAGTTTTGTCCTGGGTGAGAATCGAACGCACGATCTCCTGCTTGGCAGTCAGGATCACAAACCTCATACACTTTTTTAAGATAATTTACTAATGTCAATAGGAGAGGCATATTTTGGCATATTTTCACGACCGGATCGATACTACGTACTCTCAGACAACTTCAGTTACGCAATATTTTCGTTGCTTTTCACCGAGTAAGTGACGTAAACGTATCTAAACCACACTTCATAATTATTGGAGGCATCTAAAGGTTGTCAACACGCTTGTGTGTGACACTTGAGTTGTGTTCGAGCTTGTGCAGGTGTCAATGGTCGGTGGTGGTCACTTACCGTGAAGTGACCTGTCTTCTCGTGTGCCCTCTATTCCGTTACAAAAGGCTTATATAAGTATTTAAAAAATATGTAAATTCGTCTTTGTTAGTCCTCAAACAAGCAAATGAGCATCAAACTAGTTTTGTAAACAAAAAACTGGCTAATGTGATTAACCCGATGCCCTCAGGGCTTTATACTTTATATTTCATATATAATATTCATCGATCAATATATCACCTTGTTACAAGGTAAAGTAAGGTAAGGTATACATAAGTTGATTATCGTGATGAAAATGAAATATAGTACTCGCTGCTAATGTAACTTTACACTGGTAAAAGAATTTTTAAAATCGATTTAGTAGTTTAGGCGTAAAAGCGTAACAAATAAACATACACTATTTATATTAAGAAGGTCCGAAATGTTGATGTTTTAAATGTAATATTATAATTGATGTAAAAACGAAAATATTAAATAAATGTCTTAAAAGTTTTCTGACTGTTAGAAGACTGTGAAGTAATGAAACTGGCATAAACTAACCATTCAAATTATCTTATTATACATATTTAATATAATCTATTCATAAATACACAATTTAAAGAAAAATATTTTATTTAAATGACTCATTTATTTATAATAAATAAGTTTTGTTTACACCTAAATGTTAATATTTTCGCGGTTTTTTGTATTTAGCAGCTAACATTATAAACCTGAAAATGACCTTAAATTGTTTAAGCGAATGCAACGGCAATCAAGCAATAAGATGAACCCGTGTACAAAATTAATTTGCCCTCATAATCAACACTAAAATAATATCCTCACCTTGCTTTATTTAAGAGTCATTTTGCAATGGCAAAACCATGCTTCGTGCGGTATGACAACGTAGAGTCACAGAAAACTGACCAGCAAACTCCTCGCACATTGTAATTCTTTGGGGAGGGATCTCACGAACTCTAGCTGTGGAGTCAGGCCACTACTAAGCCAACAGTCAATAAATGTTTGCACGACGATAATGCGTATGAGAAACAAAAGTGCATTGTTCTTTTGTTAATCAGATAGAAGCGGCACTTGACTCTTGTAAAAGTTGGCAACGTAGCTTTGCTTCTTATGATTCACTTAGCTCGTCCGTGTGGTGATGGATTAAGAGTACAAGGTGTCTTCACTCTTATTCATCCAGTAGGTGTCATAAAAGCCGACTAAGTGAGCAAACTTCGCATGACAACAACACTGTACTAATTCGGCTAGCGTGATATAGTAAGCCAAACCTCATTGAAGGAGAGATCTATGTCTACCAATAGACTACTAAAGACTTGATGGTTCGTTTACGGACCTTTACCTTAACATTATAAACGTATTTAATCAGAAAATTCGTAAAATATAATTTATAAAACATTTTCTTCATTGCAACCGGACTTGGTTAACAACGACATCGTAAAGTGGGTCGAGTGTCCGATCATTCGCATCGCCATTTACACAGTTGCGTTTTACGCTGTACCAGAAAGAGACAAGTGTACCTTGCCTATGTCTATCTCTGTCATTTGTCTGCTAATTATACAAAGAATACCGAAAGAACGCTAACTAGTAAGCGATTGTGTGAGTTGCTAAGCAATTAATTAAAAGGGAAAATAGGTGCGTGTAGGTAACAAGCAAAAGGTAACGAACAGTTATGTAGTTGTTTCATATCTGTGTCACAATACAGCTACACTTATAAGATAGTACAGCTATGCCAATTTCAGCACGAACGGGCTGGTCCGACTAGGGCAGTACTACCCTCTCGCAGAGGACCAACCTAAAGCGACAGTGCTGTCGTCTCGTGTTAGTGATTGCGTGACTGGAGGACCATTATATCTCAACATTTATAACATATAAAAACTTGGTTTGTGTAAGCTACTAAAACGCAAAAAGTTCTGAATTAATCGACATGATATACAAACCACCTCAAAGGTTTTTGTATCATTTTTTTGCGTTAATTTTATTTCTTATTTTTAATTAATGCAACTATAAGTGCCGCTAGTATTTTATTAAAATAAATACTTATTATCAGTAGCCTTTTACAGTCTACTGCTGGACATAGGCCTCTCCTTAGCAATGAAAATAAAAACAAAATAAATAAATAAATAAAAAAAAGTAAATAAAAAGATATTTACTTATTTAAAACGCTTTGTATTAATTTGCAATTTGATTACATAAAGAATGATCTCAACGCTAATCACCCTTCTCTGATAAAAGGAGTAAGAATACCTGCTATCTACACAAAGATTTACTACCAGTCTAGCGAAATATTGCCGTGCATTCCATCAAGATCGGTTTAGCCGTTCTGACGTAATGAAGGCACAAAAACGTAAAAAAAACATTTATAATATTAATGATATTATAATTCACAATATGTCAAAATTTACACGTACATTACACACATCAGCTGAATTAATGAATGCTACACTTTTCATTGCTGCAAATGTCTACAACGTTTAAAAAATCAATGTAGTAAAAATTCAATGGATACCCAAAAATATTTGTTACCTAATTATTGTAATTGGTCATGGTCAACCAAGAGATATATACATTTTAATTTAAGGTCAACAACTGGTATAAAAACAATTTACAAATGACGTATAAAAACGAATTTAAAACCAGTTTATGCGAAATTTATGCGAAATATAACGTTGGTAAATAGTTTTAAAGTGAGTATTAAGAAAAATACACAGTCAAAACCTGAACTCGTGTTTCCCTCCTACTATGTACATAACTCAGACATTTAATACTGCTAGTACCACAAATTTATGAATATCAGGATAAATTATTTCTACATTTTATTTTACTGTCTAATTATTCTGTGAACAAAGGTACACTCACTACTTTTTTTTTAAAAATCTGTCAAAGTGACACTCTGCCTGGCCGAAAGCATGAATAGAATCCAAGAGCGTTGGTCGCCATACTCACTGCGACTGCAGGCAATGCAGTATGGTGACTATAACGGTTTAGTGAGATGTTTTTCACGTTCCATTTAAAGGAGCCGGGATCGTAGTGGTAGGGAAACACGTGCGCTGGTAGTAAGTGGTACATTTGACTGATTTGCACATGAAGGAAGTGTCGAACCGCTTAGTTCGGGACTACCATTATGAAACGGTGACTTGCAGCATGTATTGTCCTGTTGAGGCAGAGTAGTTTTGATAATACCAATATTTATTGAACTCGATTTCAATACTAGAGAAGAAAATAGCAAAGAAAAATACTAGAGAAGACACCACACCTGGTAGTAAATGAGGAATACTCATTTGGGTTTACCTTAGTAATGATAACACTTGATGATGTTCACACTTGCAAGTAGTGGTTGGCGCACATAAAACGAAGCTATGACATGTCAATTTTGAATGTGCGAAGAAATGTAGAAATTTGGGAAGCTTATGTAGCTCGGGCAGAATAAATTTCAGCGTATTTCTGAACTGAAGAATAAGGAAATATCGTCTGTAACTATTTCGGAGACATATAGACCTCAAGTATCTAATACTTTTAAACGAGTAATTCTTTTATATATATATATACGAGTATAATCTGAATCTCGGAAACGGCTCCAACAATTATCATGAAATTTAATATACCGGGGGTTTCAGGGGCGATAAATCGATCTAGCTAGGTTTCATTTTTAAAAAACTTTGTTTTATTCTTGTTTATTCCCAAACACGATTTACCAAAAAATATACCAACCGAAGCTTGGTTTCCAGGTACTAAGTTTTAAAACTAAAAGCATGTACTTAGAGGTATACGAGCAATAAGCTTCTGGAATTTTCTTTTGTAAGCCATCCAATAACTTACTATGTATTTTTGGGGGTTGATAGTAGAAATCTTTTTAACCTTAGAACTAAAATTCTTATGTTAGAAAAAAAACCATACCACTAAAATATATCTGATGGGATGCAAAACTGCTAGTTTTCAAACTTTCAGCAATTCATTTGTAGAATCCAGGTACCTAAAAAGAAGTTTAGGAATACATTTGCTCGAAAGATTTTCAATTTGTCTTTGTTCTTGATTTCCTCAATTACAAGTTATTGGCACTTTGCCATCGGTATTTATTAGATTCTATATTTAATTATCTATTGGTGAATTATTTGCTTACAAGAGAAAATAAAAATTGACAAAACTAACATCGACAAACTTGTCAAACCTGGACAGAGGAAAATTTGTTTAACATAGTAATCAGTTATGACATTTTTTTGAGTGGTGTATTTTTGGTTTATGACTAATCATGAAATATATAAAGCTACCAAAGATGACTTTTATCAGGCATGTAGATTATCAGTAGATTTTAGTTTAGATATCACCTTAGTCACTCTTGACATTACCAGCTGTCTGCCATTGAGGAAAAGATGCAAATTTAACTAAATCAAGACAGCATAGATAAAACGAGTTAGCTTTTAAAATTATATCTATAAATTATTAAATATCAGAAGCTTAATAACTAAACACCATAAATTTTGTTTTTTTAAAGACATTTGAGATTAGAGTTATATGGTTTGATTACAATGTGAATTATGCTAGATTTGAAACTCTTGCAAAACTATCGAAAATAGATCTAATTACTTTGTCGAAACTTTTTACATGGTCAGATCACCATCTCACCGGGGTTCACAGTTAAGTGGCATTTTTACGGTATAGAAGGCGGGTCTTTTATTTTATTTTTATTTACTTTATTAAAAAGACAACGCCCGCATTAGCGACAAATCACACAAAGAACACCCAAACTAAAAAAAACAATTTGCGGATCGCACAAATTATTTTCACGCTTGGGGTCGGTGCAGTAGAGAGCGGCGTGGCAGGCCAACCGTGCAGTCGAATAGTAAGTGGTTAACCACTCATAGTCATCCACAATTCAAGAGTCACAAGTACACACAAACCTTTTTAGTTTTTCTTCTCAGAACTAGGGGGAGGAGGAGGATTTGGACTACGGTAACCTTACTTATTCAGTAAGGAAAAGGCGCCGTAAAAAGGAACGAAAAGCCTACTTAAATACACCGGTTTTCTATAATGTAGTTTCCGCTCGAACCTGGCCCTTACGTGGCGAAGTATGGTTCTCCTAATATTAGTATATCAGAGTCGAAGCGACTAAAACTGCGGGGTGTTACGTCACCTGGATATCGTAATAACAGCTGTTCCCGGATCCCTCCTATGTCAGGCGCAGAATGGCACACCGTGTGGTTTTAGTCGGTCCAATTCCGACACACCACCTCGCCGTAAACCCCGGTGGGGTGACGGCCCGAGGGGGTTTCCACACGTTAAGGTTACAAGGGGTTAACTTACTCTGGGAAGCAAGTCCGTTAGACATATTTAGAGTTTAATTTACCTATTTTCCTAGATAGTTCTGACATAATTTTAGTATAGTATTACGTTATTATTAAAAATATAAATTATACACCATTAAGCCAATTAGAAACGCTATGTTGAGTGCTAAATTAAATGAGTAATTACACGTAATAGATACTTCAATTATAATATCTAGGATTATATTACAATGCAAGTATAGGTAGACAAATGATGTGTTTAATTTCATTTCTAAGAAAATTAGGACAGTTTTGTGTGGTGAAGAATCAAGAATACGGAGTGTAATTACCCCTATTTATTCCATGTAACAAAAAAATCACTGCAAAAAGAAAGAAAACTTGTCACAAACGCATATAACCAGAGTAGTATAGTAGTCCAAACGTTTCTAACGAGAGGTCTATGTCTAACAATAGATTATTCAAGATTGACTTGAAGTTTGTTAACTGAAAATTGGGATTTGATATTTGAATAAATTATGCAGTCTATAAGCCATCTCTAATTTATTCATCATCCAGTTTACAGTCCAGTCTTTACAGTCCACTGCTGGACATAGGACTCTTCTTACCAAGGAGGTTTTGGCCTGCTCTACCACGCTAGCCAGACGGGTTAGAATAGTGTTTGTTTCAAGTTTTCCTTCTCTAATTTATTGAATAAAGTTAATTAAGTATTTTATTGACATTTAATGGTCTCAATCTGAACACTTTTGTAAATACATGTCAAATACTCCGTTAATTATAACAGCATAATTATAATAAATTGCAATATTCAATGTTAAATTGAATTAAAAATATTTCTTATTTACTTTTTATTGGTGACCTTGACATGCTAATGTTATCTAATAGTATTGTCTTTATACAAACGGTCGAAACGCGAATCATACCGCGAGTTCAGTATACCCAAGGTATTCAATCGTGAATGCATCGCAGTGAGAAATGAACGGTGTGAGTTTTCTAAGCAGTGAGCGTGCGTTTGTCAATAGTTGACTGAAATATCGAGTACTTACTCAACATTGTCCGTGTGGTGATGGATTAAGAATACAGTGTTACCACCCCTATTCATCTCATGGGTGTCGTAAAAGACGACTAAGGGAACAAAGTATACAAGACAATATCAATACAAAGAGAAGGAAAACTTGAAACATACCCTATGGCCTATTCTAACCTGTCTGGCCAGCGTGGTATAGTAGGCCAAAACCTCCTTGCTAAGGAGAGAGGCCTATGTCCAGCAGTGGATTGTAAAAGGCTGTTGATGATACTGAACATGACAAAAAGCAATTATAGACTTGTTGTGATGTTTTTAGTAGTTTGAATTCTATAATGACGAATTTTTAGCTTTCTCAGTCGAGATGCTAACATTTTTGAGTATCAAATTTATAAAGGTGTTCATAGTCATAATTATTTACATATGTACTAGAATATAGGTATACAAAGTATTATACCATAACCCATTTTGCATTCTACCAGATTAATTGCAAACTTAATTTAAAACTAAGAAAGTAAAAGTGACGTCCTTATCGCTCGGAGGCCATGTTTTACAGGCAACCGTGGGATTTAAAATATATTGTAGTGCCTAGTTTATTAAAGCGCTCATAAGAAAAGGAAATTATAGTATATTAAAATTATAGAAAGTAATAGTAACACAGTATGAATAATTAAATAAATATAAACAAATAAATAAGTAAAATTAATAGATATTCCATACATACCCAATGGCAATACCTTGTCCTAACAGAATACAGCAAAGTTAACTGCGGAATAATCAATATTACCTTTGAAATTTGATTAATTTTGTTTTGTTCATATTATGTATTTTTTTAATTATTTAAATTGAGCCAATGTATTATATTATTAAATGTTTCGGTTATTTCATTCACATCACTACTTTTACACTGAAATATGAATTACAAGAAATACAAGTATATGTATATATATACAAGTATATGAATTACAAGAGTTGCATCACCAGCAAACAAGACAACTTTATGGCTCATAATGTTTAAGAAGTCATTGAATTATATTAGAAATAAAAATAGTCCCAGAACACTGCCCTGCGGCACCCCAAATTTCTTTTACGGAGAATCACTTTTGTAGACACTTTTTCTTTTTGGATTTTTGATATGTGTACACACTTTATGTTTGTGTTCATTGTTTTATATTTGTGTGTTATATTTTTATTAACTCTACTAGTCGAGTAAACATAATATGTATTATTATTGAATACTGTCTACGTCATTTACAATGAATTTTATTTTATGAAATTAAAAAAAAATATAATTACAAAACTACTAAGAAATTCAAGTAGTAGATTAAATTAAAATACTGTAGGCGAGCTGCCTTACCGCGTGTTTAGGTACCGCGCGGCTGTAGGTAATTATTTCAAGAATAGGCACAATATTACATGATAATATTACCGTAGCCTTGACTGCATTAAGTAATTATTTTTTATTTGTTTTTTTTTTAACAATAGTGCCTAGCAGGTTTTAATGAAATAAATAATTGTTGATTTAATCAGACAATGGGTGCCTATTTAATTACACGTAAGTATAAACGCGTAAACGTTGAAAAGGTTACGAGTTAGAGTGTCAACCGAAGCTGTACTGCACTGCGTTTCATCTGTACCCAGTGTACCCACTCATAGTCTTTTATTGTGGGGCAATTCGGCTGACGACATCAAAGCATTTAAAGTATAGAAAAATGTGTGAGAACAATTTGTTTATTTTGTCATTAAATTAACTCAACAATTAATCAATTATTATTTGGACAATTTGAACTCTCAACATGTATTTGATGATCTATATATCGCATCAAGTGCATTGGAATGGAACGACTGAGGGTCCCGGGTCTATATGTCTTAATACAAATATTTGTGTCTATTTAAATTAGACTGGGTGTATCTATGTCTACTTTGTGTCTAACAGAAAGTCTCATAACAGACTGTACTCTAGAAACCATAGCAAGTCTATACAGCATTGTGTACTATGCCATTACCCTGTGTTTTGTTTTTACCAAAATATCTCCTCTAGACTACTCGCGAAGTTGAAGGATGTTAGACGAATACACAATAGTGTAGTGAGGCACTTTGGCTTACCTCGTCAAACTACCTCGCCTCGACCGACTTTCTAGAGTACTTCGCCGAGGAACTTCGTCAAACTTCGCGAATAGTGTAGAGGAGCCAAAACTACCCAATGAGTAAAATTATAAGAGACTATATAACCGACATAATTATCATACACAGTCATAATAATCATAACAGTTTTACAATACGTTCGTTCGTTATCATCCGGGCAACTTTGCGACACCTAAGGCCGGATACAATGCTCGACCGATAGTCTATCGGTTGAGCGTGTGCGCATACGTGCCGTCAGTCGACCGATGCGCTCTGGAAACTGAACACGTTCTGCATCGATCAGTGGACTGACCGGATGTACTAGTCGGTCGGTGGAGCACTGTAACCGGTCAAAGAGATCGATTTTAAAAGACAGACGTAGCGTATGAAAATCACCAATATTTTTACAATTTTTTGAGAGGAACAATTCCGTCATACACACAGATATTTTTTACAACATTATTCATCAATACTTCGCTTCTATTGGTCGTAGTATCGCCTTCCTTGATAAATGGACTATATAATATTAAAATAATTTTTGATTTCTAGTGATTAGTTCTTGAGAGTACCATGCTCAAACAAACAAACTTACTTTACACTTAAATTAATACCACAGGGTCTAGTTTGATAGTGAGGATCTCTCTATCTAGACCTTAGCACCACCTCTATTCGTCCTATGGATGTCTTGAAAGAATGAAACAACTGACAATGACAAACAATGACTTTAAACAAACTATATCAACCCGTCTGACCAGCTCGGTCTAATAGACCAAAACTTCCTTTCGAAGTCGGTTGTTATGTCCAGCAGTGGAAGATTAAGAGCTGTTGATGTGATTGGTATAGATCTATGATGTCCAAATCTAAATGTTTTTTTCTTTTCAGAACGTCAGGAATGGAAGGTAGCATCACGGTGAACGGCATGGAACGCAATCTGTCCAGCTTCCGCAAATTATCCTGTTACATAATGCAGGACAACCAGTTGCATGGTAATCTGTCTGTCGAAGAGGCCATGTCGGTAGCCACAGCGTTGAAGCTTCCGAGTGCTACCACCACTGCCGCTAAGGAAGAAGTGGTATGGAAACTTTTTTTTTCTCGAATTTGCCATCTCGGAGTGAACTCACAGACCATCGATGCTAAGTAATTCTTTCATTACTTCTCGGTGAGTGAGGGAAGTCCCCGGATTCCATGT
Source organism: Hypercompe scribonia (assembly GCA_949316085.1). Classification (NCBI taxonomy): domain Eukaryota; kingdom Metazoa; phylum Arthropoda; class Insecta; order Lepidoptera; family Erebidae; genus Hypercompe; species Hypercompe scribonia. The sequence goes on from OX438974.1 coordinate 20,649,657, forward strand.
CTAAAAATGTTAGACAGTCGCTATAAAATATCAGTGATCTACAAGTTAAAATATAACTTTTCGCAGCAAAAGAATTGCAAATTACAAAGCTGTAATATGTCATATCTTTGATTAGATTAAGATCTTACAACTAACATAAATTATAAATAATGTACGTTAAGAGATAGCTACCATAAATTCATTTTTTTTTTTTATTACAACAACACGATTTATGAATTTGTGTTGTAATACGTAGTCTTTTTAACGTTGCTAAAATAATTGACCGAAGAGTCTTGAAAGATAATTATAATTACAGTTTTACGCATATTAAAACAAATTTGCAGTAAAGACATGAAAAACAAAATCTATTCATACCAACTCAGAAACCTTCGTGGGCTCATTCACAACAACTTTGCTAAAGATAATCACATGATCCGGTGCATAGTTTACGATTCTATAAAGGACAAATAGACAGACAGACAGACAGACAGACAAACATTCATTTTTATATATATGGATAGATAATTATTGGTTTTCCCATACAGAATTAATTTATGAAATATATTAACATTACGATTCACCATTTTAATTATTATTTTATTATTTTTGTTGTGTGACATCTTTCCTGTTTTGAGCGACCAGGGACATAAAAGATGATGATGTATACAATAAGAAATCGACAAAAACGTGCGCTTTTTCATTGAGCCAGTGAGCGCGCCAATGATACACATAATATGAGACCACTGTTTTCCTTCCTTTTTATTTTTTTTTTAATTTTAAAGAGCCCACCAAAGTGACTCTACTCTGTCAGATGAAAAGCATGAATAGAATCCTAGAGTTGTAGTCACCATACTCATTATGGTGCCCCATACTACGGCGGCCTAGTAAAATGCTTTCTCACTTCGAAGGCTTAAGGGCATGACAGTCATCGTGGCATTATATTGCACATACTTACCACGACAACTGTCACCCCTGCATTAATGGGCCTCCGGTCTCGCACTCACCAACGAAACACGACAACATGTATGCTGTCGCTTTAGGTTGATCTTCTGTGGGAGGGTAGTACTCGCCCGGTGGAACTGACCCGTTCGTGCTGAAATCGGCGTGGCTCTACTACCTATACTTATTACTTTTATTACGTTTTATTTAAAGTATAAATTTGTTTCAGATTCAAGAGATCCTTGAAACTCTTGGCCTATCAGAGCACCATAAAACCATGACATCAAACCTCTCTGGAGGTCAGAAGAAACGTCTGTCTATCGCTTTGGAGCTGGTAAACAATCCTCCCATCATGTTCTTCGACGAGCCCACATCAGGGCTGGACAGTTCTTCTTGTTTCCAATGTATTTCCCTCCTGAAAACCTTGGCAAGAGGAGGCAGGACTATTATATGTACTATCCATCAACCTTCTGCCCGATTGTTTGAAATGTTTGACCATTTGTATACCCTGGCTGATGGACAGTGTGTCTATCAGGGAAGCACAGGCAGACTAGGTGAGATTATTTTGTAAATCTACTTATAATCCATTTATATAAATGCTATTGATTATCCGTGTGGTGTCGGATTAAGAATACATATTGTTACCACCCCTACTCATCCCTTGGGTGTCGTAAGAGGCGACTAAGGGAACAAACTATTCAGGAACATATCATTGCAAAGAGAAGGATATCTTAAAACAAACCCTATTCCAACCCGACTAGCCAGCGTGGTATAGTAGGCCAAAAGCTCCTTGCTAAGGAGAGGCCATGTCCAGCAGTGGACTGTAAAAGGCTGTAATGAACTAATTATAGCAATATGGTATTTTTCTCTGTGAATGCAATGATAAAAAGTAATTTAAGTAAAATAGTGTAGGCAAAACTGAACGGTGGCCTAGTTATTTAAGCGGTTGCCACACCACTCTCTACTGCGCTGAGTGTTGTGGGTTCAAACCCCGCATGGGATAACACTTTGTGTGATCGACAAATTGTTGTTCTGAGTCTGGGTGTTCTTTGTGTCCGTTTCTTGTACGTTTGTAAAGTCCTCCACGGCACAATTTATTCCTATTGCGGGCGTTGTCTTTTTGTATAATAAAGAAAAAAAATTGATATTGGGAATATGTCACGTAGCAGTTTATAGATTTTCATTATAATATTAACTAATACAATAAATACAATTGTGAGTTATTTGTTTGTTACACTTTCACGTAACTTACGCTTGTATGTCGGTTATCACGCTCGCATACAGGCCGGGCCGCGAACGCGTCGGCAGAAGCTAGTTTTAATATTGAGTGATTGTGAACTTAAATTCTTTATATATATTAATGTAAATAATTTTCTTTGACTAGTTGAATGGCTCGGCAGCGAAGGCCTACAGTGTCCCGCGTACCACAACCCGGCTTCCTTTATCATTGAGGTGTCATGTGGAGAGTATGGAGACAATACTGGCAAGTTGGTCCGCGCCATCAACAATGGCAAGAATGATATCAGGTATGTTAAAGTTACAACGTGTTGTTTAATTGTAAATATTAATATAGTTAGACAAAATTAACAATGTTAATATTTAGTAGAATAAATTGTTTCTATTGTTTTATCGCGGTACCATTTTACAAAAGCAATTTGGTCAAAAAGGCTTTCTTTTTCAACTTCACAAAAGATGCTTCGGTAATCGGACGCTTCACTCATGGTTTAGTGTAAGTGTGTTTCACTTCTGCTCCTTCGTCACGGTGGCCGCGTTCTGCGTTGCGATTGGCCAATACTATAATCTTGACCAATCATAGCGCCGAACGCGATTTCCATAGCGATCGAATAGAAGTCCTTAGTACTGCGTATATGGGTGAATAATGCGTTGTTAAATCAATATTTTGTTGTATGCTACTCGGATTTAACATGTCTTGTCTAGTTAGGAAATTGTTAAAATCTATACATATAAAAAGAATTGGAGTGTCTGTTTGTAATATTGAAATAACCGCTTTATGCTACATGCATATGAATATACATACGATACATACACCAAAATAACATTTTTTACCATTTTTGTCAGTCTGTTTGTTCCTGCTAATCTCTGAAACAGCTGGATCGATTTCGACGAGACTTTCGCTGACAGATAGCTGATGTTATACGGAAAAACTTAGGCTACTTACATTTTAGAATTTTGGAATTATTAAAAAAAATTCGCGGGTGCAGTTAGTACTGAATAATTTTCATATTAACATTTATTCATTTAATTATTTTTCCAACTTTTCGAAAGCCGAACTTTTATAATTACCAATATCGTGATTGTTTTTTTTACGCCTTTTCAGTTCTCTTATTCAGCCAGTATAGCTATAAGTTGTCTTCATGTATTTCGATAAATATTTGAAAACATTGTTTTAGGAACGGAGTGCCATTCCCAGAAGTAACTATCCCCCCATACAACAACAAAGAGGCTATGGAAGAGTCTCTCAAAAAGCAATGGAATAAAAATGATCTTGCCCAAGTTCAGGAGAAATTCAAAGACTCCTCGAACGGAACTAATGGGAATGGAAACCTTCAGAATGGACTCTTGCAGTATGCTGCAAGTGAGATCGCTAAAGGTAAGTACAGCATTGTCAATAGCATAGTCCACTGCTGGACATCGGCCTCTATATCACGCTGTCCAGATGGGTTAAAATAAGGTTTGTTTCAAGTTTTTCTTCTCTTTGCTTCGTGATGTTTGCGTAGTTTGTTCCCTTGTGGGCTCTTACGACACCTATGCGATGATTGAGACTTCGTATACTTAATCCGTCACCACACGGGTAATCTATGACTGTGATGAGAATAGAAAGTAAGAAAGGAAGGAAAACATATACACCTATAATTTATAGTTAGCCAAAATGTATAATAAAATAAAATGTAAACAAAAATATATAAATAATTAAGCCTGCCGTCCACTTGAAGTGAAAATAGTGGAAGACAGACCTAATTATTGATTTGATTTATTATTAACAATTACAAGCTAATCCACTGCCAGCAAAAGAAAAAAAAATGGGGTGTATTTGTAGTGAATGTGTATGCGAGGCAAACTCCGAAACTCCAGCGCTCCTAGCTTAGACTGGTCTGACTTAATGACTTCGTCAAAACTCAAATAAATTACATTTTTCGGCCTTTGACTTAGGAACTTTCGTCAGACCTAAGAGAGACAAATTTGGTTAATTTGATTAAAAATACTCTAGTCAAAGGCCAAACTTGAAATTTGTTTCGGGGATCGCCTTAAGGCTTTGGTTAAACCTAGGATAAACCAGTCCTTCGGCGAAGAGACTGTGTTTTGAATATAAGAAATGCATATTTCTTTAGCACGTATATAGTTTCAGGGGCTTGATAGATTTTGGTTTGATAAAAAATAATAATAATAATAATTTGTTGGTTTGTACAATAATTAGTTTAGTAACTGCCTCGGTGGCGCAGCGGTAGTGAATGTGACTGCTGCGCTCGAGGTCTCGGGTTTAATTCCCGGACCAAATGTTTGTATGATTTGTAAGTATTTGTTTCGAAGTTTGGGTGTTTTGTATGAATGGTATGTATGTATTAGTCAGTCTAGTTATCATAGCACAAGCTCTGCTTAGTTTGAAACTAGATGACGTTGTGTGTCAAATGTCCGAAATATTTATTTATTTCAGTTTGTACAGTTTAGTTATTTCTATTTTACTTAATCTGAACCAATTTTTGTGAGCAATTTTATTCTCGTTAGTTGTGACTTTTCGTCTGTTTAACTTGGTAACGTTTGAACGTTCGTGCGGCCTTCTCAATAACTCGTTTCGAATGTCGCAACATTTGAAGTTTCCGATTAAATTATCATATTATGTGATTAAATAAATATTATTTAACACCATGGACATATCTCAATGAATGTATCGTTTACGTAAGAACTTTATATAAAGCTGTGTGTTAGATAATGGATGCGAGAGTTAAAATTGAGCACGGTCAGAAATAACGTACTTTTGCACTGTGACCTTATTAAATATTTGTCATTTGAATGCCGTTGTGTTTCTAGCTGACAAATCATATCTATTCTTACAGTAATCTGTTTGCATAGCTGTATAATACAAATTTGGTAGTAAGTCTATCTGTTACGCTGTCACGGCTAAACCACTGCTCTGATTCTAATGAGGAGAGAAGAGATATTGTGATTTTTGGGGAAGGACAGTGGGGTCGTGTTTCAGATATTATTTCAAAATATAAGAAAATACAAAAAAAAACGAGGAAATATTTAAATCAACACTCATAAATGAGTTTACTACTATATTTGTTATTTCATTGGTGGATCAAGAAAATTGTAAACGAATGATTTTGATTTAAAAAATATGGTACTACACCATCTTGTTGACAACAATAACAACTCGCTTGTGATAGACAGCTGTCATGGCTGTCAAATTAAGTAGCTTAAGTATTACATTGTAAACTATAAACTGAAATAACTTTGTAACGTTCTAAAAATCGGAGAATTTAAAATGTCGACGACATTACCAGCCAAATAACTAGACAAGGTGGTACAAAATACCATAGATTCCTGTCACTGTCACTGTCCTATCTATCTAATATATAAAATTCTCGTGTCACAGTTTTCGTTGCCATACTCCTCCGAAACGGCTTGACCGATTTTGATGAAATTTTTTGTGCTTATCCGGTATCTATGAGAATCGGCCAACATCTATTTTTCATCCCCCTAAATGTTAGGGGTAGTACAACCCTAATTTTTTATTTTTATTTTTTAGACAAAATTTTTAATTTCTATTTTTTTATGATACAACATACAAAAATATATACAATCCTCAATTTTCACCCTTCTACGTTCAACCCTTATTTTTTAATAGCCATTTTAGTAAAAATGGCAAAACAACGTTTGCCGGGTCAGCTAGTAGACATATAAAGGAAAGTCATAGTAAGAAATGTTCCCTTTGAATATTGTGATATAAAGTGATATAGTTAATACACGTATCTGCTAATAAAAGTATAGTACTTGCGCAAGAGATAGCAAAGATCAAGGGTAGCATAGCATCCTGTTCGTGCTTTATGTGCACTCTAATAATGTCATAATGAGTCTCTGTGAATGTAAACACTGATTGTTATGAAACGCGAGAATGCGTGTAACCTATAAATCACTTCGTTTTTAAACAATATGTCTACTTATATTATCGTGGTTTCTTTTTAAATTTCTGTTCTTGGCCTACCAAAGTGACTCTACTCTGCCTGATGGAAAGTATAGACAGAATCCAAGGGTGGTCGCCATACTCATTGCGAATGCAGGCAATTCAGTATGGTGACCCACACTATGGCGGTCTAGTGAGATGCATTTTCACGCTTAAAGGATCCGGGGTCATAGTGGGAGGGAAACACGTGTGCTGTTAGTGAGTGCCAGCTTCAACTGATTTACACAAAGGACATAAGAACTGAACCGTTTAAAACAAATTAAAGCAAACATCTAGGGCCTAGATGTTTTAGAAGCGAGGCGAGAGTATGGCGCTGCAGCAAAGGCGGTGAGCCTTGCAATCGCAGAAGCTAAGGCTCGGTCCTGGAAGGAGCTCATAGAGGGACTGGACAGAGACCCATGGGGGCGCCCTTACAAACATGTGCTGGGCAAGCTCAGACCGTGGGTCCCACCATTGACGCAGACCTTGGAAACCGTGTTTGTAGCAAGAGTGGTAGATACCCTCTTTCCCAGGGACCAGGGTAGTCCCTCACGCCCTCCGCTGCCGTTACCGTCGGAACCAGCCACAGTTTCCGATGACTTCAACGTGACGGAGGAGGAGCTGGACCGAGCCGTGAAGCGACTCGCCGCCCGCAACACCGCTCCGGGCCCTGATGGGATCCCGGGCCGAGCATGGGTGTATGCTTTGGAGATCTTAGGGGATAGGCTGAGGTGGCTGTTTACCAGCTGCCTCTGTAATAGCGTATTCCCCTCCAGCTGGAAGGAAGCCAGGCTGGTACTCATCCAGAAACCTGGCAGGGCTGCAGATTCTCCCTCGGCGTTCCGTCTAATATGTCTGCTGGACGAGGTGGCGAAACTATTCGAAAGAGTTATCGCCGCCCGTATCAACCAGCACCTATCGCTGGTGGGCCCCGACTTATCAGACAGCCAATTTGGTTTCCGGCAAGGACGCTCAACACTGGATGCTATCGAACGCGTCTGCTCCTTGTCGGATGAGGCTGTCTGTCGGGGGGGAGTGGCGCTAGCTGTTAGCATTGACATAGTCAATGCCTTTAACTCCCTCCCGTGGCGGGTGATAAGAGAGGCACTAGTGTATCACCAGTTGCCTCTCTACCTGCGGAACATCATCGGGGCTTATCTTTGTGATAGGTCCATAATTTATAAGAGCCGAAACGGCGAGGAATGCCGAAGGGAAGTCACATGCGGGGTTCCCCAGGGATCAGTCCTAGGACCCCTTCTGTGGAACCTCGCATATGATGCGGTCCTGAGGACCAGTCTTCCCTCTGGAGTGAGTGTCGTCTGCTACGCGGACGACACTCTAGTGCTGACTAGGGGGTATGGCTTCAAAGAAGTCCTGGAGCTCGCCGAGCAGGGGGTGGCTTGTGTTGTCCAACAAATCGAAGGACTAGGTCTAAGGGTTGCACCTCATAAGACGGAGGCACTGTGGTTCCACAGGAAACGCAGAGGTGCCGTTCCCCCCAGCTCATTAATCAGAGTTGGGGGAACGGAGGTCGAGGTTGGCCGGCACATTAAGTACCTTGGCCTCACCCTGGACAGTCGCTGGAGCTTCAAGGAGCATTTCGAGCGGATGATCCCCCGAGTTAGGGGGATAGCGGGCTCCTTACAGAGGCTATTGCCCAACTTAGGGGGTCCGCGGGAGGAAGTTCGCCGCCTCTACAGTGCGGTGATACGATCCATGGCCCTCTACGGGGCGCCGATATGGGCCAAACGCCTATCGGCCTCCTCCCGCTGCCGAGCTAAGCTCAACCAAGTGCAGCGGATAGCGGCCATTCGGATCGTACGAGGATACCGCACCATCTCGTCGGAGGCGGCGACAGTCCTGGCACGTTTCCCGCCTTTGGACATCCTAGCGGATATGGACGCGAGGGTTTATGACCAGACTCGCGCCATCCGTCGGGGTGAGAGCAGGGAAGACCAGGACGAGCTCGAAATGCGGCGGAACGCTCACCGACAGGCACTGGCACAGTGGCGCGTGCGGCTTGAACAGCCGCGAAACTCGCGTCAACGCGCTGTCGGTGCCGTTCTGCCTAACCTTGAAGCTTGGGTAGGTAAGAAGGGAGGTCACGTCACCTACCACCTGACCGCAGATACTCACCGGGCATGGTTGCTTCGGTGAGTATCTGAATAAGATCGGTCGCGAGGAGACAGCACAATGCTACCACTGCGTGGCCGACCGGGACTCCGCCCAGCATACGCTGGAGGACTGCCCCGCGTGGGCGTCTGAACGCGGAGTCCTGGTCGATCAAATCGGACGTGACCTGTCCCCGCCGGCAATCATTGCTGCCATGCTGGCGGGTGAGGAGGGCTGGGGCGCAGTGGTCTCTTTTTGCGAAGCTGTCATGCTCCAAAAAGAGACCGCTGAACGGGATCGGGAGAGGGCCGATCCCGAAAGAAGAAGAAGACGACGGCGTCATGATCCGTCGATGTGATCGCGAGCCACCAGAGAGTGGGGGTCTCTGGGGGCAGAATAGTTGCTGCGATAGGGGATAGGATGGCGGCCTGAACGGTAGTACCCTACAGTCGGGCCGCCACGTCAGAACTGTGGGGGAGAAATATTTTCCCCCGGGATAGGGTCTAACAGGGCATGGTGTCAATTTGGGGGGGGGACCTGAAATCATATGGTCCGGGTCCCCTCCAGAGTAGGGTGCCAGAGGCCGGCTGTCGGGGCGGTTTTTAGTGGGCACACCACATACTCCTGTCTCCTGCACCCTAAGGAACAGGAGATCCGAAGGGGTTTTCCGCCTCGTCAACAAAAAAAAAAAAAAAAAAAAAGGGCCTAGATGTTTGTTTTAATTTGTTTGTTATAAATGATGTTTGCTTATAACAAAAAATAGTCTAGAATCTAGGCTATTTTTTCTAGCCTAGAATCTAGGCTATTTTTTGTTTATAGGAGAGTCACAAATCGACTACCAATAACGGGGCAGTGGTAGCGTATGCGATTGCTGTACATGAAGTTTTGTTTGTATGTTCTGCAAGTATTTATTTCGGAGTTTGGATATTTTTAATAAAAAAAGTATATAAGTATTCCGTCAGCCAATCCAGCTGCCATAGTACTGCTTAGTTTGAAGTTAAGATGCGTTGTGTATCAGATGTCTAAAATATTTATTATTAAATAGGCCAGTTTCTTAGAAAATCACTGTTAGGCACTTTTCTCCTAGTCTGTACGGTAACCAGAGGTCTTCCCCCATGGTTTTAGGATAGCACGGAAAAGGCGTTAATGAACTTATTTCTTTTGAGTTGTATATACCCATGGACGGCGTTAGTCACCATTAAATGCCAAATTTGAGCAGTAGACCAAAATCTCTTTTCTAAACAGAGCCCAGTGTCCAGTTGTGGACTAAGAGAGGCTTTTCATGGTGATGACCCCTGTGTTCAATTGCCCCTCTATACAAACATTAAAGTGACATATAACCTCAAAATATGACTTCAGAAATTGACATATCAAAGTTACAATGCTACTTCGAAATATTATGTGTCAAGAGCTTGTCAGTTGGTGTCGGCAACTTGTTTGAAACAAATTAAATATAAAAATAAATATCAAATTATAATTGGAGGTTAACAACGTAGTTGTCAGTAAAGGAGTTCTTCATTCTTTATCTTGACAGCTTACTTTGTTAAAATTAACAACTGTAACGTTTCATTCGTAGGATTTTATTTATTTTAATAACTTTTTTGACTGCACGGCTGTGGTTTAAGTAGTTAGTTCGCCTCTGCGTTGAGTGTTGTGAACTCACCCTCTTAGGAAACAACACTATGTGATACAAACAAGTGTTGTCCAGATCCTGGGTGTTTTTTATGTCCGTTTTACGAGTATATATGTTTGTAAATTTTCCATGATAGGATATAGATATTCCTAGTGCATGGGTTGTCTCTTAAAAAAGACAAGAAACAGACTCCGTTTGAAACGTGAAAAATAATTTCCGAGTCGTTTTTTGATTAATTCCGGACTAAAAACAAATAATTCTGGACTCTAATGATGACATAACGCTATTGTTCTACAAATAAAGTTATCACAATAATTTTAATGTACATTTTTGAACCTTTTCCACATTTACAAGTAGTTAATATCAAATACAAACAATAGTTTGAACTTTGTACATTGTCTATAATATTATAATTGTTCTAACATTGTGGTTTGATAAATACATCGTATTTTATTGGGTTCTGGCGCAGTTGTTTGCCATACCTAGAAACCGCGTGATTCATCAAAATATATCAACAGATCCAGTTAACGTTATCGTAATTATTAACTAAAACAACTCAGACCTTTTTCGAGTTTAGTGGCAGTTACTATTTGTGTAGATCACTATAAAGGCGTGGATCACATATAAGTACATGTTTATCGATTTTATTTAAAACTTCAAATCGTATTTGAAATTATAACCATACTTTTTAGATATAAGTATGTAAAAATTATAGATATTGGTCATCTATCTATCTATATACATAATAAAATTGAACCACTGTTGGTTAATGTTTCATTTTGGTCTTAAAATATTTCCTGAGGATCCAGGGCAAGTTTAAGCAGTGTGGCAATAAAAAAAAATAATATCAAGAATACTAAAAACTAAAATTCACACTCAAGATATAGCAGGCACGGCTAGTTATAAATAGTTAATTTGAAACGCACCGTACACTTAAACTCTTCTTTTTTTAAAGTCAGAAATAAAAGATGTCGCTTAGCTCTTGTATGTTACCATTCATTTATAAATTAAATTCAACCTATGCAAATCGAGTTTAAAGTTTTAATTACCTTAAAATCTCTTAATAAATTGCTTAAGTCATTCTTGTCTCAAAATAACAACAGTCGGTAAATTGCCATTTGATAACCAGTTTCTTTACATTACATACAAAGTTAGTGCTGTGTTTTTTGCTTATTACACACCTGAACTTTGTTACTCCTACATATTATATGTAGCTAGCGTAAAATATCGCATTAAATCTGTATAATGTTAAAATTATAATATATACATACGTCCCTGCATAGTGCCTTGACATTCGAACTGACTTATCATCATTTTATCGTTATTAAACGATGATGTAAATAAATTAACAGCGTGCAGTAAAAACAGTTGATAAATTATATTAATTAGTACTAATATTTGTATTAACCGAGACTGCAGCCGAGACGAGGCGATATGGAAGAGCAATTTCTCCGTCGTCAGATGGAGGATACACTCTCAACTTCTGTCTAGTACGCATGTGCCCGACGTATGTGTAACTCTAGTAGCTAAACCCTAGATCGATTTAACTCTGCAAGAACAGCACCAAACACGATCAACGTAACGATTAAGTAAATGTGAAATAAACTCACACTAGGCACCCTGGTCATTCTAAAATTGACACGAGTTAGGTTGTGAGCGAGGGCGAGAGGGTTTTTATAAGACAAGTGTTCGGCTTGAAGAGCGGATTGAGACTAACTTTATTTATGAAACCATTTCTTAAAGTTAAAACAGTATTCTTATTGATATGTGTTGAAGACAAAGAGCTATTTGTTCTAATGTTTAGTCTGCGGCTTATCATCTAAATGCTGGTTCATGACGGATGCCAAGATTAACTTTATTTTATAAATAAAGTTATTCTTATTATGCGTTGGAGACAAGGAGCTAGTTGTTCTATTGTTTCCAGGGCGTCTGTGGCTTATCAGCTAAGTGGTCGTTCATGACTGATGCTATTGTAGGGCATCACGTCTATGACGACATAACTCCTCCCTCCTTACGACGGAGGCGGCACGAAGGCTGCGAAGGCTGAAGTTCAACGGCTTCCGGTTGTACAGCCGAGATTTTCGCCGATCTAGTTTTCCACCAGAATTTATAGACTGCAATTCCTATTCCTGTTGTTGTTATTATGAAGTAAAGTGCAATTGATGACCAGCTGGGGGTGCTTGAAATAATGGTTAAGTTTTCGCTTGTATTCTTTAATTCTTCTGTTTGTTGCAGCGCACTTTTCAGGTTATCTAGTTCTATGTTTTCTAGTTTTGTCTTTGATTTGTTGTATAATATTGTTGTTGTAGTTTGCAGTGGCGTAGGTGCAGTTAGGCGGATCTTCGTGTTGTATTAGTTGAGCTATGCAGTCCGTAGAGTGCAGTAAGGGTTGCCATTCTAAGTGTTTGCCGATGACGTTGTCTCCGGTGAGGTATGTGCATGGCTCGTGAGGGTAGGCAAACTCATTATTTCCCAAGATTAGGATGGGGTTGCTAGGTATAAGTATTGTGTTGTTATTATTAGGGATAGAATACAGGTGTAATAGGTTGTAAGATTGTTCAGTAACAATTGGTATGTCCAGTATGAAGTTAAGGGTTTGATTAGTGTTATAAGCTTTAACAGTGATTGCTTTTTCCCATAGATGAACACTATCCATGTTAGGATTAAAGGCTAGGTATATATCTATTTTCTTTTGAATTATGTTAAGTTCTTCGATTAAATATGAAGGGTCTATTATACTAGGGTGCATCTTTTTGAGGTGAGCAAATGTTAACGCGTTTCCTAGGGTTTCTATTCTATCATACAGTTGTTGAAGCGCGTCCTCGATATTATTAAAAATGTTCGTTGTTATAAATCTAGTTACAAACTTGTTACTTTGTGTTGAATAACGATCAATGGCTCTGTAAATTTCTTCTTGGTTATGTTTAATGTTTTTGAGGCTTTTTTCAAATCGTTTTATGAAGTCGTGTATAATGTTAATTGTTTTCTTTTGATTTGATCTGTTGTCGTTTATTGTTATATACTCTACTGAGGTATTTACTTTTAACTTAATTGTATAATAATTGCTACATATGTCTAGGTATATCTCTCTTATTTTCGTAGTGTTATATATTACGGCTAAATGGTATGTATCTGATTGATATTGTGTTTTGGCTTCTGTTAGTATTAGTATTTCGTTGTGATTATCTATTGACTGTATTATTACAGCTGTTGCGGCGAGCCAGAACACTACGATAAGGGCGATGGCGTTCCTGAAACATTTTCAGGTCGCCTTAGTAAACGGAAGTGAACTCTTATAGTTTTTGCGTTTACCTGTTTTCCGACAATTTCCGCAATCTGCTCCGGGTGTATACGTATTATAGTGTATGGACCTAAGTATTTGGGTTCTAATTTATTGTTTCGCGCTGTTTTGGCAACTTGTTTGTAGGCAATATCGCCTACTTTGAATTGAGGTTTTTCAGTATTTCTGTTAGCTTTTTCGATTATTGTTTGTTTTTCGTTTAAAATTTTGTTATTAATTAATTTGTGTGTATTTTCCATAATTTGTTTGTGTTTTAATACATATTCTTGATAAAATTCTTTGGGGCAATGGAGTTCCAATGGGTTTCTGGTGTCTGTGTGTCCGTCTAATAGTTCGAAAGGTGTGAATCCGGTTGCTGAGTGTATAGTGTTGTTATATGCTATGATTGCGTATTTCATGAGGTTTGAGGGTTCATCTTTGTCAGTTATTCTTTGGATTCTAATCATTTCTGCCAGGGTTGAGTGAAGTCTTTCGATTGGTGAGTTGGAGTTAGGGTTATAGGGTGTGGTGAAATGGATGTTTATGTTATGCAATGCACATATTTCCGTTATTACTTCGTTATCGAATTTTGAATCGGAGTCTGTTGTGATTTTCTTAGGTGCTCCTATGACTGAAAATATTGATAGCAATGCTTCAGCTATGTGTATGCTAGTTGAAGCAGTAAGCGGTATTGCTTGGGCATACTTAGTGAAGTTATCTATGAGTGTTAGGAAGGTTGTACCTCCGCTGCTATATAAATCCATGAACATGTGTTCCATTGGTTTGTGTGGTGTGTTTGTTAGAGAAAGGGGTAGTTTTAACGGATTACGTTCGTATTTGCTCTTTAAACATGCATCGCATTTATTGGAACGAAGTTCCTTACGGCAGGCTTGGAGGGGATAGGGATTTTGCTGCGGGACCGAACTGAAAAAAATGTGATAGTAAAACCGTAAGTGGAAAAAGTGCGTGGAATAAATCTGTGGAAAAAAGTGCGTGGAATAAATCTGTGGAAAAAAGTGCGTGGAATAAAACCGTTAAATGAGACGTGCGCAGGCGCGAAAGCGCGTCATGTGTGCTATTTTATTATTTTAAGGAATTTATTATTTTATTTCCTAAAATACTGAATTTCCTAAATACTTTCTTGTACTTAAATAAAAACTAATCAGCAAAATTTAAGAGAAAAATCAAGAAAACCTACATAAAATTGAGCACGATTTTTTTTGCAAATTGTGTCGATTCCACATTATCCGAAGGAACTTCGTTCCTACCTGGTGTCCCACGACACCATTCATTTTTTATTTATAAATTCCTGTATTGATGGGAGCATGTTGGCCCAGTGATAGTTTCTGTGAATGTGTTTATATGTCTCCTGAATACCTCTGTGAATGGTTTTTCCTTCATGGTATTTTCTTATCAGATCTATTTGTTCAGGAATGTTTTCTATTAGTGTAACTCTATTCAAGCATCTTATTAGTTTGGGTCCCCGGTTGTTGAATGTTGTTTTGTAAATTTCGCAAAACAACAGGTAAAACTCCTCATGATGGAAATAGCAATGAAAAATTCTATCTGGTACAGTGTATTCTTTTAAAAATTGTGTAATTTGCTGTTTAGTGTCGTTAATAGGTATCCATACATCTTTAATTACATATTTTCCTTTTGTCCTATCGTCTACCTTGTATACGTTTCCGGGTGTTTTTCTGATGTGAAATTGTTTTAATTGTCTGTCGATCGCGTCGTCTATTTCCGGTATTTTATGTGTTTGTGTCTCTTGTATAGTTGTTGATTTATTAGGCTGTGTTGGGTGATTTCGTTCGCATGTGTTAGGTGTCTTTGGTAAGTGTAATAGGTCTGGGTCTAATAATGGGGTGTGGACTAATCGATCTGTATTTTGTGTTCTAGTTTGTTGGTTGGTGATTGACGTGCTGGGTGGTTGGTCTGTGTTTGTTTTTAATTTATTGTGATGAATGCTTTGTATTCTAGACAGTGCATCAGCATTAGTGTTAGATTTGCCTTTTTTGTATTGTACGTCAAAATTGTATTCGGCCAACCATAGACGCCAGCGTGTGAGTTTTGAATTTGGGTCTTTTATTGACATTATCCAGGTAAGTGGGCGATGATCTGTGTAAATTGTGAATCTTTTGCCGTATAAGTAGGGTCTGTAATATTTTATGGCCCACACAATGCTTAATAATTCTTTTTCGATTGTTGAGTATCTTTGTTCTGTATCGGATAGTGTACGTGACGCATATGCTACTGGTCTGTCTGTGCCTATTTGTCCTTGAGATAGTACTGCGCCAATTGCTACATCTGAGGCGTCTGTGGTTAGAACAAACGGTTTCTCGAAATCTGGATATTGTAGAATAGGTGCGTTAATTAATACTTCCTTACACTTTTCAAACGAGTACCTACAAGACTCGGGGGTTAAATTTATTTTAAATATCACCCTTACATGCCTTTTTTCAAACATTTTGTTAGGGGTTTGGTTAATTTTGCGAAATCCTGAATGAATTTTCTGTAGTAGCCTACTAATCCTAGGAACGACTTTATTTCCTTCTGTGATTTTGGGACCGGAATTTTTTTTACGGCTTTTATTTTGTCTTCGTTTGGCTGAAGGGCTTTATCTGTTAATGTGTGGCCTAAGAACTTGACTTGTTTCTGTAAGAATTCTGATTTATTTAGTTGAATTTTTAAGTTGTGAATTCGGAATCTCTCAAATACCTGTTTGCATTAATTCTTGAACCAGTTGTATCTCGGTGCGGAATTCCCCAAATTTTCTTTGTAGGGCTTCCTTAATATCCTCCCAAGTTTTGGAGCCTGGGCTTTGATACATCGCTTCCGCAGCTTTACCGGTTAGTTTGTTTCTGATTAAACATATGATAGAGGGGTCGTCCCTATTGTGAATTAAGTTAAGTGCAATTTCTACACCTTCAATATAAAAAGATAAGGCCCTTCTGTTCCCATCATAACTGGGTAACAGTTTGGAAAACGTGGAGAAATCGGTGGTTACCGATTTTTCGTCTATGAAAGATTTTTCAGTTAGTACCTTCTTTTCACTTGTCATTTTTAACTAGAGTGATTTGGATGGTAACAACGTAAGAAAATTCTTTAATAAGTACGCGTATTGCATTAAAAAATATAATGCTATAGCGGTTTTTTACGATACTGGATACACCAAATGTTATGGGGATGTCCAGGCAATCGTTTAAGGAGTCTCGGGAGTAGTAGAGTCTATACTTACCCCACGAGCATTGCCGATTTGTAGGCTGAGTCTTCGTTTCTTCAGCTGGTCAGCTCGTCTGCATCTGCTTTGCACTACGCTCACTGTAGATTCTTTTATTCACGAACGCGGACGCTTAGCAAAGGTATTCTCTGCAGCAGGAACCGACAGTATCGCGACGTACCGACTGCGTCAGTTAGGTTGTGACCGAGGGCGAGAGGGTTTTTAATAAGACAAGTGTTCGGCTTGAAGAGCGGATAGAGACTAACTTTATTTATGAAACCATTTCTTAAAGTTAAAACAGTATTCTTATTGATATGTGTTGAAGACAAAGAGCTATTTGTTCTAATGTTTAGTCTGCGGCTTATCATCTAAGTGCTGGTTCATGACGGATGCCAAGATTAACTTTATTTTATAAATAAAGTTATTCTTATTATGCGTTGGAGACAAGGAGCTAGTTGTTCTATTGTTTCCAGGGCGTCTGTGGCTTATCAGCTAAGTGGTCGTTCATGACTGCTGCTATTGTAGGACGTCACGTCTATGACGACATAACTCACGGAGGCAATACATGTATTTATTTTTCTAATCATATTTCTTTTCTTCCAGGTGAACCATTAGTGGTCCAAATGGACACAGAAAAGCAGGATAACGTAGAAATGGCCCTGCTAGGCGGCGATGGTTCTCCTAAGAGATACGCAACATCAGAACTCACACAGTTCTGGGTCGTATTGAAGAGGACATTACTGTTCAGTAGACGAGATTGGGTAGGTATTTCTTAATTGAAGCTATATTGGCATTGACTATAAATATAAAAACGATAGATTTAGAGAATATGAGAATATATTTCTTTGTTAATAGAAAGTCTTTTGCAGAAAAATTGCAGGAAAATTAAATGGCGAACACAATGTCTGTGACTAGTTTTGTGAAGGAAGGGTTTTGTGAAATTGTATACAGACCTAATAAACCTTTTAAGCATGAATTCTATTTGTTTATTAACTTCTCGGCAAAGGGGTTAAACTCCTAGCGGTGCGGGAAGAAACTTCCCCGGGAACCTCGGCTAAAATACAGATAAAACATTTTTGAGACCTAATACAAAGCTCTTTTGAAAATATATAAAAATGAATGATATGAAGGTTTAAAGATGAAAATGCTATAATACGACCTCATAAGCTAATGTCTAATAGTTTTAATTGTTTGGTTAAACATAAATTTGTTGAGAGTAAGATCCAGATCCATTGAAATGAAACTTCTGGTTTAAAAAAAAAGAAATTGTGACAAACGAATCCTCATTATCATTTAATAATCCACTGGATATGGAAATCTCCTTAGAAAGGAGGTTTTGGTTTATTATTGGAAAAATATTACGTGTTTTTATTTGTATATTTTGTTCACAGACTTTGATGTACCTCCGATTATTCGCTCACATTCTTGTCGGGTTCCTGATCGGCGCTCTGTACTACAACATCGGCAACGACGGCTCCAAAGTACTCTCCAACCTCGGCTTCCTTTTCTTCAACATGCTGTTCCTCATGTACACTTCCATGACCATCACTATACTTAGTTGTGAGTACAGATTTATTTTACTTTAGCCTAAGTGTAAGAGAACTGCGCTCGAGTACATATGTGCAGCATGACCAATGTGATACCTCTTGTTTTTGGTACTAATGTTTATACAATGGGAGTTCACCTTAGATTGGTCAAGGAAATAAAATAAAAAACGGCGGCCATATGAACCAGGCTCGACTGGTGTGATACCACGACCTTATACAACCATCAGGACCATCACCCCCTTAGTCAGATGGCAGTTGACCAGTCTGGACGTTTGCCTCTCGGCTAGACTCGAGTGGCCTTTATGCAATTGGTATTAAAGTCTATTTTTGCAATGAAAGTTGAAGTTATGCTGGTAATCTAATGTAAGTATTTATAATTTCCAGTTCCACTTGAGATGCCCGTTTTGGTGAAAGAACATTTCAACCGCTGGTACTCCTTACGGTCATACTACATGGCGATCACTGTCTCCGATATACCTTTCCAGGTAATAATAATTAAATAAAGTGATGAATTACCAGACATTGTAGAATGTGGCTACTCATATGTATTCGTAGGTCTCATATATCACAATAATTGCATTATCATTTCTTAGTAAGTGTTAATATATCATGAGTATCATATTACTCTATCGGAAACAACACATTCGAGAAACGACAAAGTAGACGAGTGCTTACTTTGTAAACATACTTTTTGTTTTTATATCTTTTTTTTTATTATCGTCAGCATTTAAAAAGAAAAATAGATAATAACATAATCAATTTTGCAACTGTTGATTACTTTTATCTTTTAATGTGGCATTTTATTATCTTTTGTCTAGATTTTAATTAAAAATGCCAATGAAAATAGTAAATTATTATATTCTTTGAATTCATACATAGCTACTTAACTGACAAGTTGAGTGGTCTCTACTAGACCATTCAACTTGTTCAACTTAAGGATTCTCACTGCTAAACTAGGGTTCGTAGATTCGATTCCCACTCAGAACAAATAAGTATATGATAAGATGAGATGTAACGATCTTCAATCGTGCGTCAGTGAAGAAATATAAATGTATGTTTATCAGTAGCCTCCAACGGGATATTAATGTCAGTTGTTTAATTTCCAGGCCATATTCTGCGTGATCTACGTCGTGATAGTGTACCTGCTGACGTCACAGCCTGCGGAGTGGTTCCGGTTCGCGATGTTCCTGACGTCTTGTCTTCTCATCTCCTTCGTAGCGCAGAGCGTTGGGCTGGTCGTCGGAGCTGCCATGAACGTACAGGTTGGTATATACTCCTTAACGATCCTCATTACGAATCAGAATGACTAGGAAGATCTACTTCCTGGTCGGTATAATAACTAAAATTTTCCCTTAAATTTGTTGTCAATAGGCTAGATGACACCTTAGTCAAATTAGTTACTTTTTATCATCTGTCAAAACGACAATTTTGTGTGAAAAATGTACTAAATACCAAATTATGACGTCACTGTTTTAGACTAATCAATTGAACATATATTTCACGGTATATTTGATTGAAATTCGTACTAATAATAAAAAGCTATGTTAATTGTATTTCCCGAGATGTTTCGCGATATTAGTTTTAATGAAGTGGACATTGAAATTTATTTACGATGCAGTCATCTACCCATTCGCGTTAAGGTAATAGGGACGCATGGATCAAGCCACACTTTGAGAAGAAATTATCGTTTCTCACCAAAGCTTGGCATCGGTCATTAGGGCGAGGCTTACGTCACTGTTCTCTTAACATGAATGGATTCTATTAATCATTGAGATTAATGTATACAGGGATATAAAAAGATATATTTCTTGTATGCAACTGGGTCTACATTTTAGTATTGAGTATGACAGACAGCATAGACTGCTTCTACGTCTATTGTACTACATATCTACAAAGACCACGACTATATAGAGTTTTCTGTCCCACAGAACGGCGTGTTCCTGGCGCCGGTGATGTCGGTCCCCTTCCTGCTGTTCAGCGGGTTCTTCGTATCTTTCAATGCCATTCCGATATATCTGCGCTGGATCACATATCTCTCCTACATTCGCTACGGGTTCGAGGGTACAGCGCTCGCCACTTACTCCTTCAATAGGCAAAAGTTGGAGTGTCATCAGGTCAGATATATTTTAAACACGGTTTTGTTAGTGTCCATGTCGTTACGGCTTAAAAAACAGTGTAACAACAACAACAACAACAACAACAGTGTGGCAACATTGCAAAGAGAAGGAAGACTTGAAAGTAACCCTATACCAACATTTTTGGCCAGCGTGGTTTAGTGAAACTAAACGTACTTTCTAAGGAGAGGCTTATGTCCAACAGTGGACAATGAAAGGTTGTTGATGGGTTATGCTTTCGTTAGTTTCACTTATAACTATTGAACTGTTAACTGCCTCGGTGGCGCAGCGGCAGCCAATGCGACTGCTATGCTTGAGGTCTCGGGTTCGATTCCCGGGTTGGACCAAATTTGTATGACATGCAAATATTTGTTTCGGAGTTTTGGGGTTTTCTATCTATAATATTATATCAGTCAGTTTACTTGTCATAGTACAAGCTACACTTAATTTGAAACTAGATGGCGTTGTGTGTAAATGTGCGAAATATTTAAAAAAATACTGTATCGGCTGACTTATTGGTTTGATAGTTAATGACCCTGGCTGTTAGCCGGAAGTCACGGGTTCAGTTCCCACCCAAAATAGATAATTGTGGATAACTCATCAATTGCGATCATTTGCTCTGTCTTGGTCTAATTTATCTATATAGAAATGTATATATGTTAGTATGTTTGGCAGCACGCAGGTGTATATTAATAATGAATTTATTTGACTTCTTCGGTGGCACACTGGTAGCATATGTAACTGTTGTATTTGAGGTATCGGGTTTGATTACCGGGTCGAACCAAATGTTTGTAGGATCTCCAAATATTTGTTTACGGAATTTAGATGTTTTCTATCTTTAATATTTGTATTATAAATACATTGTAAAAAAGCATTCTATCCGTCAATCTGTCATAGTACAAGGTTTGCTTAGTATGAAGCTAGATGGCGTTGATGTCAGATGTCTGAAGTTATTGATTATTTTCTCAGACTTACTGCCACTTCAAGAATCCTGTAACAACCCTGGAGGAGCTCGACATGGACAACGCGGACATCACGCTGGACATCGCAGCGCTGTGTCTCATATTCCTTGTGCTACGTATATCCGCCTTCCTCTTCCTGCGTTGGAAGCTTAAGTCCACCAGATAAGCGATAGTGCACTTTATGACGCAAGCGTTAGGCAGAAAACCAAACGACAAGTAGTTTTAAGATAGGGTTGTCGCTTTGTTGAACCGAAGACTTTTGGAAAATACCAAAGTAATTACTTACTTAAGGTTTTTGTACGGTGAATGACTTGTTAAAAATTAATGAATTTTTATGACTTAGTTCGACAAAGCAGCAATAGTTTAAGTTAGTAATTTTTATACGCAGTTATTGTGATAAATGAGATGTTATTATTTCGAATATATCATGGAAAATGTAACGTTACCTTGCAGTGGTGTTGACTTATTATATGCGGAAACAAATAACATAATTTCACAGAACTGTACCGTGGCTGCGTCCATTTTAATGAATTTTTTTAAAAATATATAAAATAAATAAAACTACAAAATGTGATAGCTGTATATGTGATAATTATATCAGAGTATCTATAAAAAAAAAAACAAAATATTTGTATGGAAATATTATTTTAATTTCTTTTAATTTTTTTTACATGCAATTTGTCAATTGTTCACCCACTAGACAGGTTTTTTACAGTTTAAATATTTTCTTTTAACAAGATCTGATAACATCTGGGTGATGAGAGTTAACTTAATTATGGTTTAAAAAAAATTTGCTCTTAAATTATTATCTTGCCTCCAGGGCTTGCCCTTAACCTTAATTTGAAAGATAACTAATACAAAGCCTTCGGTATTGTTGAAGTTTACTTTAACAGAATTATTTTCTTGAAATTTGCGGAATAAGCTTCAAAATCGATGGACGGTGGTAATCACCTTCCTTCAGGTTGGTTCCCACATTTTTGCTCACAAAATTGATTACCAAGTCGAACTTGAAAGTTTTGGGGAATTATTTGAAAGATGTTTACTACTTTATAGTTATATATTAGTCTTTGGAACATGGATGGAGTCAAACGAATTCCAGTTGTAATATTATTTGCGATCATTATCATCCTTTTATAAAAGAAAACGATCCTAAGATAATCCACCATTTTATCTGTATTAATATCTACTCAAAACTGAAGTTCTGAAATAGTGTTGAAAAAATATGACAATCGTGTCTTCAGTTATTTTTTGAACGGTGAGCGCGTTCGGTGTTGCGATTGGCCCTCGCTAAACTCTTCACCAATCACAGCACCGAACGCGATTACCCTGATGGATATGAGATAAACTCACACTAGGTCCTCAGTTTAAGTAAATGATACAATACCATTGGTTTGTTAGATTTATGTATTCAGGGATCATGGTAAATATTATTTGTACTTAGATATGTAAAGTAGATATTGTGGTCCAATATTATTGATACGGTTAGGCATACAGGTTATAGATGTAATAATATGATGTTTTGTACCGACAAATATTTTTAAATAAATGGTTTATGAAATATCATACTTCTGTTATTTTTCTATTTGAAAATTAAAACATGTCATGTATCATGCTTACATCTTCACAGGGTAAGGTGTATTAAACGCCTATATTTAACCAACTATGATTTTTTTTTCTATCTTAAGAGCCTGCCAAAGTGACTCTACTCTGCCTGATGGAAAGCATAAATAGAATCCAAGAGTTAAGGTCACCATGCTCATTGCAAATGCTGACAACACAGTATGGTGACCCACACTATGGCGGCCTTGTGTGATGTTTTTTCACATCCCTCTTGGGAACGTAAAAGGCATGACAGTCATTGTGATAGTGTAAGGCTTACACAGTTACCACAGTAACTGTCACCCCTGCATCAATGGGCCTCCGGTCTCACACTCACCAACGAAACACGACAACACGGATGCTGGCGCTTTAGGTTGGTCTTCTGTGGCAGGGTAGTACTGCCCCGGTCGAGCCGGCCCGCTCGTGCTGAAATCAGCGTGGCTCTACTACCTAGAGAATGATTTTTGTATCGTAGTTATTATAAACGACGGGAATGCCAAAATGTAACTATATTGAGAGCATACTCTCCTATAAGTAAATCAATTAACTTACTACAGTCTACTAGTGGACATAGACCTTTCCTTTTTATATAATCAGATATCACCCACTAGTGGTTATGTCCCAATTTTCTCTGGACCAATAATCGGGGAACCAGATGTACGCTAGAAAGGAAATCCCTCGAATTCCCGATGTACTTCGGGCCATCTACAGCTCGGGCCCTCCTGTGTGGAAATCCCGGTGTTCCCTTTTTGTCCCAGAAAGCGTGTCGCGCCCCCAGCCCGGTCTGCGTTTAGTTTAAAATTTTTTGTTGCGGTCTCCTTCAAGATTTTAGTATATTGACACACATATTTAATTGAACAAAGCCTAGGTAACTGTGATGGTTTTCATTTTTAATTCCTTTTATATACTTCTATCGGGATATGACCAGAAGAGGGCTCAACGCTTTAAGGCTTTGTAGCTCATAAATGGATACCTAAATGAGAATATTTCATTTACAAATCCGTGTTATTTTTAAAAAATCTATTCAATAACAACCTCACAAAGAGTTTGATATATTTAAAAATAATACCCCACTTTTTATGTACCAGAGGTACTTAAAAATTGTATTTAAAAATTTTCCTACATCGGCACACACACTATATATAAACTATGTCGGCGTAATTAGTTAATATGTTCATAATACAGGTTTGTGTAGCTAACATTTTATGAGACATAACGAATCTGTTAGGGTTCCGTTTTTGCGATCCAACATCACAACAAACATCCATACAAACTGGGCTTTTATTAGTAAGATTCTATCCATTGACCGTGGCAGTGATTGACCTTCACGTGAGGAGCGACCGCAGTCATATCACGGTGTCATAAGAACCCAACCAAGCAATTCTTTCGTAGCTTTTATCCTGTCAGTTTGTTTATTAGAACCATAAACCCACTCCCTCGTTCTTTCTCCCTCTTAATTCTAGCGGGGACTCGAAGAACGACAACGCAATTGTGATGGTCAGTTGCAGGTGTGCATGGCCAATAGTTACTTTCCATCAGGTTAATCGAATGCTAGTTTGCCACCTACACCGTAAAAATAATTAAACTGTTTATTTTTCATTTAACATCGTTTATATAATAAAAAATACTTTACGTCCGAAATCATTAAATACATATTTAATACAAGCAGTACAAAATAATTCGCGTTTTAAAAGTCATTAAAATAATTGCTCACTATGATATGATTGCAAACGTGAAAAAATCTTAAGACGTAAAATTGTATCTTTGACGTCCGGTTTTGATTATTTAATGTAAGGTTATTCAATACCTAAGATCTCAACCATAATTCAATTCAATTATAATTCAAATAAACTAAGTGTAATAAGAGGGTGGGCCAAGAATTCGTTAACATTTGAATCTAACATCCCACGCAAACATGTTACGGGAGTTCTTAGGACCGATGCTACTAGAATTTGCTGGCTACAATCGTAACAAATGGTTTCAACAAGATGGAGCCACTTGTCACACATCCACTGAGTCCCTGCTGGTAGTCAAAGGTATGTTTGAGGAAAAGCTGATTTCCAGACAGGGCGACATTCTCTCTTTGGTTCTTGAGAGACTCTTGGGTTCTATTCATGCTTTTCATCACGCAGAGTACAGTCACTTTGGCAGGCTCTTTATTAAAAAAAAACAATTTTCATAATATAAATAGTTTTTTATATGATTTTTTGAAACGTTTACTAATTCGTGGCTCTCGCTATATAATAATTATATAAATGCAAGTGGGTCACATTGAAGTGCCAAGCATCATTAAGGCATCCACCGTTAATTTTATTTTTATCAATAGTATACATTAAGCATTTAAAAATCTCGAACGGTATCCTCCTATCGCTACTACTTGAGACCTTTTGGCTAGGTAAGATTGAACCCGCCTCCGCCCGCCGAATAATTTTAAGCAAGATGACGTGGTCTACCCTGTCATGTATACCTTATCAAAATCCGTATATATTACGTTAATCTGTCCCTCATTATCCAGATTCTAAAAAAACACAATTAGAAAACCCGGTTAAGTTTATAACTTTAACAAATTATGTATAACAATTGAACCGATAGGCGGGGAAGTCTCTGTGGCTTCCTCAGGACAGGGCCTGACTAGATGCGGTGTTGATCCTGAAGGTGACCTGAAATAATATGGTTTGTGTCCTTTTTAGAGTAGGACGCCTGGTACTGGCCTCCGGCTATGGAAACATCACATAATCCTGGCTCTAGCGTCTTCCACCAATTTTCCGCAAAAAAAGATAACAAATATGTCTGGAAAGATTTTTGTTTCCAATGAATGAATAATTGAAATAAGAGGCGTTAAGAATCTAGCACTGTTTTGCCAGAATATAGGGGGATGCCTTGCATCCAGGCCCGTTGTCATTATTTAAAGTATCAAAAACCTTTTCCACAGTACCGGATTACACTTAATTTACAAACGATATTTGGACAGATGTCACCAGTGTTAGACCAGGTCTCACAATTATCTTGAGATGGTTGACCACCGACTGTTACCTTTATAGTTGAGTTGACCAGCGAGTTGGACCTATACAGAACCCTGTTTTTTAATTATAAGAGTATTGTGTTGTCACTCGACGTAAGGTATGTTAAAATCAATTTGTGTTGCAAGCATGTAATTGCAGTTTTTACTTATGGCAGTAATTATGTTTGTCACGCATTTAAGCATACAATGTCTGTTAAAACACTAAATTAGTGATTTGTACTATTTATTATTACGTGCATCAATTACATGTACAATTATCAATAGTGCAGTATTTAAGACAGCTTAAGATTAATTTTGTGTTTCGTTACAATTTCCACAACAAGAGCGATTGTAGCGATCGTGCATCCAAACAGGTAAAGATACCACGGGAGAGCGAAACGGGGCTTATATGGATGTGCGTGAAAATGGTGTTTAATGTTCTTCAAGTAAATCATATCAGACATAGCTTTGTCTACCAAGCCCATTTCTCTCAGCCGTATTGAGTTCACCCTAATGTCATGAATAAAAGGAAATCCTTTGTAAAAATACATGCAGTATATAACCTTAGAATACGCCTCCTTGAATGGATAAATATGGTCGTGTCCATAAATATCAAAAAAATCCTGTTTATTGTATTGGTACAATCCGTATAGAAATATTGTATAATACTTTTGATCATTCAGAACCTTATTAATACTATCATATGCACTTTCGCAGCCAGGAATTGTTGTATAGGCATGTTTTGATTCCCTAGATTCCATTTCATACTTTTGCATTATTTCACTGAAACAAGGCTTCAATTTCTGCTGCAAGATATCCGATTCTGTTGCAATTTGTTTCTGCCTCGGAGGATTTGTGGCCAGGCTGTATAGACTAGACTGATAAAAGGCATTAACTAGGTAAGCAAACCAAACCCATAAAATAAAGACGATCTTTACCGTCGAGTGGCAATTAATTGTACAACCATGAAGCGTTAAAGTATCTAAGAGTTTGAAGAAAATGAGGCTTTTGTCTTCCACGTGGAGTAGAAATATCATTATCATCGAATAAACAAGCAAAGAAAGTATTATGAGCAGCCATACCGTTCCGTCAAATTCTAAATAAAATGTTTTCCAGGACGGCATCAACTTTGCGGTTCTCACTAAAAAACGTATTTCATCTACGTAAGGAAACAGATCAAATACATAACTGAAGTTCGCTGCATGTGAGGGGACTAGTAGTTGACCACCTAAAACGACATCAGCTCTGGAATCTTGTAGCATTCGAATTGTTCTATCAGCTTCCACTGTACTAAACGATTCCATGTCATCATTATCTAAAGTAATATTCAAAGAAAATCCAAGTTTTTTACCGATCAACCGTAATAGATACGGTTCTATTCCATATAAAAGCGAATGTGACATATCAGAAGAGTTTTCAGGATGAACAGTATATGGTGGTAGATGTGGTATCGCCAAGTTGAAAGTACAGTTACTTAATTCAGTGACATATTTGTAAGGAAATAGGTTTTGTGTATAAGCCCGTGAACACTTCTCGTGACTGATGATATTTTCGTAATTTTTACCGCAACCATAGTTCTCAAATGGGTTGTAGGAATATAATTGTGCTTCATCAGTAGCATTGATTATAACTACGTTCGTAACATGTAATTCCAGGAAATAATTAAAGTAATACTTGAGCTCAGAGTGTTCTAGAGATGCACATACGATTAGGAATCGTGCTTCTGGATTCCAAGTAGAATAGTTATGTAGTTTTGCAATGCGTTCTTTAAAGTTTATTAAACTCGCTGTAGAAATCAAGTATCCTTTATGGGGTTTAATTATTTTGCCAAAAGAAATCTTGGGCATCACTGTCACGACATTTAAAGCATGGATTGCTTTAAGCAGTTCACGATTCTCTTGATAATTTCCATCATACGTGAGCACTTTTTGTTGAGCGAAATATTTTGTCACCAATTCCTCTACGCAGGTTATTAACTTGTCACTATATTTTGGCATTTCTATTGATATTTCAAGACCACTTATTGGGGTGTATAAGAGATATATTAGAATAAGTAGTGTCATTTTCGAACAGTTTTTGACTGGAGATTTTGAACGTGAACAACTTTATACCAACAGTTTATCTTATATCTTGACAAGAGTGTGACGTTGATTGGGCATACACTGATATTATTTCTATTAAGACATAATAATATTTATGTTAGGTGACATAATTATTTTGTCCAATAAAGGTTCGGTGATGAACAAGTGACATTTATGTTATGACTGTATGTACTTTTATCTTTTAACGAACTATGATAACGAAACATAATTATATGACACAAAATGTCATGACTGAATGGAGAATATCAAGATATGGACAATAAATTACAATTACAATGTAAAATAACTAATAAAAAAACTGATTCGTTTTTTAATATCTAGAAAGTGTTGCAATTAGCTAAATTACATTCGAATATGGCTGTTGATTTAAACTTTTTAGTCCACTTTCGTCCACTGTACGCTATAGAAGCACCAATGGAAGAGAAATTTTTTAAACAATAAGTTTCATTGATCCGTGATTAAGAAAAATAAATACAAACATAGTGTATGTGTAGGACATAAAGAAAATTACATAAGTATAAACTGGGTTTATAGTACAACTTAGTATTATATATACGTTAACTATTAAGTTAGAGTTAGTTTTAGTAACATTTTGTAAATAAAAAAAAATTTTTTTTTGTTATTTATTGGAATAATTTGTCAAATACTAAAAATATACAATCTTTTCTACATAACATTTAAGGTGAAAAGATCAAATTGTAATGTACATGGACAGTCATAAGAGAGAGAGATAGAGAGATATATTTTGCTGCTATGTTCCAAAAAACAAAAAGAAACGTTCTACCTTTGTCTGAAACAGGGCCAAGTTTTAATGAATGGCCCCAAGTAAAAGCTAAGCTACATAAGAAAAAGGAAATAATACACTTAAACGATATATTTACACTATGGAAATAATAATGATTCCTTAAGAATTGCCCAAGACCGGGATGGTTGGTGCTCCTTGAAAAAGACCTTCGTTCAGCAGTGGACGGCGATAGATTGATTTGATTTGATTTGATGAAGTGAATCACAAATAAAATGACGGTCCCATAAAGTCAGGTTATTAAGAAAATCATGGCTTCCATTGAACCGATATGTAGTCAAACAATTTGGTACGTTTGATTAACAGTTCTAATATGAAAGCAAAAGTTGCAATAATTGTTCCCGGAACATAGACGTGCCATGGAATGAAAAATTGGGCTTGAAACGTTTTCTTCTGGAATTTTTGTTGTAACCTTCGAATGTAATAGTGGTGCTGTAAGTTTTTATCGATTATTCCATTTTCTCTCAACCGCAAAGCATTCAGCTGGAGACTTCGAGTAATTGGAAAGCCGTTGTAAAAGAAAAAGCCAAATAGAAGTTTCATGTAAGGCTTTTCAAAATAGTAAATGAGAGGTCGCCCCCACTTGTCACTATATTTTGCTTCATTGTATAAATAAAAATAATTTGGAATAAGCGTATATACATCGAAGTTGGAACTGACCGTATCCATAGTCTCACTTAGAGTTTGGCATCCTTCATTCATAAAAAAATCATCATCATATGTATCTGTTTCACTGATTATAAACTTCCTTAATCCAAGACTTATACACGGTACTAAGTCATAGTCAGATATATCGTCTTCGCCATCTACCTGAAAATCCAAGCTAGGATGTGTAGTAAAGCTAAACAGATTGGTTTGGTAAAAGGTGTTGATCAAATACGCGAACAACACCCACATGATCAGAACACACTTTACAGACTGACGAGTGCGAATATGACGTCCGTGCAACAGCAGGTTGTCCAAGAGTATCAACATAATTTCTCCTCTTTCTCTTGTGCGTAACAGCAAAAAAACGATAGTCGAATACACTAGGAAAGTCAATATTAACAAACCCCAGACGTCTAGTTCAAATTCTAAGTAAACATACTCCGAAAGAGGAACAAAGGATGAACTTTTAACTGCAAACCGTAATTCGTCACTGTAATCGTGGTACCCACACATGTAAGTGAAAGCTTCAGCTCGTGATGTTCCTACAATGATTGCGCCAAATATAACATCATATTCATTACTTTGTAACATTTTCATAGGATTAGGAGGTGTCATGTTTAGTGCCACCGTGGTAAACATTCCACCATTGTAGTTGTAATTAAAACTTACAGTGAAGTCTTCTAATTCACCAAGCAATGTTATTATGTATTCTTCTGTTCCTAAAAACTTTTTATTTTTCGTTCTGGATGGATCTATAGTAAAAGGGGGCTGATGTGCTAATGATGCTGTAAAATTGCATTTCCTAAGTCCAGTGACTAGTTTTTCAGGATATAAGTTATTTGTTGTTAGTAAGCATTGTCCGTAACTAGTGATATTGTCATAGTACTTGCCACAAGCGAAGTTTTCAAAAGGATTATAAGTGTAGAGGTGTGCATCTTCAGTGCCGTTCACTAATAGGACATTGTTGACATGGCGTCTTAACAGCTCATCAAATATAATTTCTAAGTCGGCATCATTAAGTATTGCAATGATTATCAAGAATCTTGCGTATGGATTCCATGCTGGCTCGCTTACAAGATATTTCATGTTTTCTATGAAATCGTTGACATCAGCAGCGGATATCAAATATCCTAAAATAGGTATGGTCATTCTTTGAGCTGGAAGTCTGGTTACCAGCGCAAAGTTTGCAGTTGTATGAATCGTTTTCAGAAGAGTATTTTCCTTTCCATCGTGGATACCAATATAGGTGAGTTCGTTTTCTTTAGAGAAGTATTTTTCAAGTACACCAATTACACACTGAATTAATTTTTGGTCCTCCTGATATTGCGGGCCCAATAAAGCACATTGTGCATTTATATAAAGTAGGGACGTTAGTAAACATGCGACTAACATTCTGCTTAGTAAAATGTTCATGATAGCTGTATGCTAAACGCTTATAAATGGTATATGCGATCTATTATGGTTGATATTAATGGTTACTACTTTGTTACAGAGAGTAAGAACTGTGTTTAGGTAGTTGATTAATAAGTTTATTGATAAAGCAGGTGTTGTAAATGACTACTGATATTTTCTATCAGGCTTCATTAGCTTCACTTGTATGTATGTTTGTTTGTTTGTTTGTAACTTTTGTGAGAGCATGTCTTTTAGTTTTTTCAAACTATATTTAATTTGTAATTACTTTGGTTTAAGATGTGTTGTATTGTTTCTCTGCTCAGAAAATGTAATGTTACCGTTTTAATATTTACTATCTTCAATAGCTTTCAATACTATGAATCTTCCGACCAGGCGTGGCAATGATTGTACTGCTTCCAATTACTTTAGGATTACTAAGTTGAAGAAATAGTTGTCATCTCCCCCCAAGATTATAGGGACAACCTTCGATTAAGTCAGGTTAGGTGTTAAATCCACGTGTTATTAGACTAAACATAATTATAAACCAAATAAAACAACAACTTTAATTGTGCGATGCAGGAACATTGGTTTCTATATTTATTTATGTGTTGACGAATGTAATGAAATAAAAGTGCTTCTAATACAATAGATAGGTGAAATTTTTTTTTTGCTTAATTTGCCAATGATTGAGTTACTTTAAATACTTCTTAATTTACATTCGACAAGAGAGTTAATTTTGAATATACAATTATAATTTCTATGAAAAAACATGATGTTGCTAAGACGCATCCAGAGAAATAGACGATCCAAGGTGAAACAAAACGATATACAAATGGTTTCGAAGAGAATTGATACTTTAAACTTCGCATGTAGTATTGATCCCGTAGATTCTTCTGTGCCAAGCCGCTTTCTCTCATGCGCAACATGTTTAATTGGAATCTTGATGAAATTGGAAACCCCTTGTAAAATTGAAAACCACACAGCAACTTCAAGAATGGACGGTCAATGTAGTAAATTAACAGATCTCCATATTTGTCGTTAAAAGTATCTTTATTATATAAATAAAAATAAGATATGAATATTGTAAACATATCCTTATTTTTGCTGACGAGATCCAATGCTCCGACCATATTTTCACATTGCTCATTCCTCACTTTCCTTTTCTCATATTGTTCTTTATTACTTGGGTCTGTATATATATTCTTTGCTAAAATCTCTGACAAACATGGCCTGAGATTATATTTAGCTATATCTTCCTCATTTGAAATTTGATACTCTTTGCTAGGGTTCGTAGTAAGACTAACCAAACTAGACTGATAAAAGATGTTAACAATATAAGCACACCACACCCATATTATGACGACACACTTAATGGTCATAGGACCAGAAATACTCTGGCCTTGCAAAAGCAAGTTACCTACTAACGCTAATGGCACCCTTCCCTTATCTGTCGGTTGCAGAAGAAAGATAACAGTAACAGAATATATAATAATACATACCAATAACAGCAACCAAACAAATACATTAAATTCTAAATAAAAATATTTCCAACTTGGTACATAAGATGCCTTCCTTACAGCAAACGTGAACTCATCAACGTAGTCATTGTAACCACTGATCGATGTAAAAGCTTCTGCAAACGTTTGCCTATGCATAATTGAGCCGAACATAACATCTGTTTTATTTGCCTGCAACATTGCAATAGGTCCAGTAGCTGTCATGTTAGGAGCAACTCTTGAGTAATTCGAGCTGTTATAATGTAAGTGGAAATCTATATTGAATTCATCAGATTCACTTACAGTTTTAAGAACGTATTGTTCTAATCCAAGTAACCCATTTGGGTATTTATTTAAAAATGGTTTAATACTGTACGGAGGGATATGTGCATAAGCTGCCCTAAAAGTGCAATTTTTCAAGCCATTGACTAATTTATTAGGATACAAATTATGTGTGGTTTCTTCACATAGTCCATAGCTCATCACTGTATCATAATATCTTCCACACGCGTAGTTGCTAAACGGGTTATAAGTGTAGAGGTGTCCTTCTTCAGTGCCATTCACTAAGAGAGCATCGTTTACATGTTGTCGTAGCAGTTCATCAAAAACTTGCCTTAGTTCTGTTTCAAGCAGTAATTCAATGACGATCAAAAATCTTGCATATGGGTTCCATGATGGTTCTCTTATGAGCTCCTGGAAGAAACTGGAAAACGTATCTACGTCAGGCGAATACACAACATATCCAAGATTAGGGATTAACATTGGTTGAGTTGCTTCTCTAGTTATTAGAGAGAATTGCGACATTAAATGAATCTCTTTTAACAATTCATTTGCGTCGGTGTTCATATGCACAAAAGTCAATTCTTTATTGTGCGCGAAATATTTATCAAGTACGCCAGTCACACATCGGATTAGTTTATAAGAATTGTGTTGAGAAAATGATTCAAGTACAGATTCCTGTTGCTCTGTGATATAAAACATGGATATTAGCAAGCAAGCGATCAACATGTTGAGTGCCGAAAAACGGGGCACTCGATCTGAAACGCAAATGATTGTGACTACTAGGATACTGCAGCGATGGTACATATATATTCCATTATCATTTGGCTGGTAATTATAAGTTTTCTTCATATATAATGTACTTAGGGTTCATTCTATTTACCTACGTTCTATAATGGACTTTAAATTAGAAGGTAACAGTAGGAATCTCTCTTCTGATGTGTTAATTTTATTTGTTAGGAGTTACCTTTATTATTTTGGCATTATGCTCAATTAGAGTTATACCTTTCACCCGTAAGTAAGCAAGTTGATGAACTATTTACAAATATGAAGTGTAATCCCTCTCACAAAATATGGTAATCAATCCTTAGTAAATATAGAGATTAGTACTTCATGTTGTCTACGATCCAAAGCAATACAACGTCGTAATAATAAATAAAATGTACTGGTTATATTCGAATGTAATTTAACAGTTATTTTAGAGACCTGTCCGTTTCATTTTCATAACCACGAACGAGAAGGGATGATTA
Organism: Hypercompe scribonia; assembly: GCA_949316085.1. Taxonomy (NCBI): domain Eukaryota; kingdom Metazoa; phylum Arthropoda; class Insecta; order Lepidoptera; family Erebidae; genus Hypercompe; species Hypercompe scribonia. Next base: position 20,683,194 of record OX438974.1, read on the forward strand.
CATAGTTTCCTGGGCCTTAGGTGTGAATTCAACATCAGTTTTATTTATAATAGTATGCAAAACCAAGGTTTCACTGAATATTTAGTGATATTTGGCTATCCGAGAATGAAGTTATGTTAACTTTTTTAGTAAAAGTAAGGTTACATTATAAAATTGTAATTTTTTTGCAAAAAAAGAACCTTCAAATATGACGTTTGTCACTCCTTGGATCATATTTGTATCTGTAGGGGCAGTGATATTCTTGCGGTCAGTAAAGAAACCATGAGATTTCCACACAGGAGGGGGCCACTTGCAGCTGTAAGTGGCCCGAGGTATGTCGGGGTTCCAGGGATTTCCTTACTAGGGCGCACCTGGTCTCCTGGCTATTGATACCTGAGACGGCGTGCGGTTTTTGGTCGGTTCGAGTTCTACATAACCACCCTTAAGTGGTATCCGTGGGGATTGCCGCACAGGACATAAAAAAAGAAGGGGCAGTGACAATCCTCTACTATAGTTTTCGTAAATGATAACCATTATTTGAAATGATCATTTACTAATTAAAAACTCAACTATAAATAGATAGATGTTGTGTACAAAGGTCATAAATATACATTTTCTCTTCAAATTACCGCTTAACCACACGAGATTGCGCGTGCCTGCGCGATGTTATGCTCAAGGACGCTAGCCTATGTGCTGATAGATCACCTCACATCCAATATCTGTCACATAGAAGGAGTAGCAAGTCTTTTTTAAGAACAGAAAGAAGAAAGTAAAATAAAACTTCAATATATGTCTAAAATATTGTTTATTCATCTTCAATAATTTAAATTAAACCAGTCAAATGACAGATTATATAGATTACTCGTCGAACTAAGCAGTTAGTTAGCTGTTAAAAAAGTATTCTTTTAACATACAAGCTTGCCAACAAAAATGAATATCATACACATGACGTTGGAGATTTTAACAGTACGTATATAAGTCTGGTTTGCTTGCTTACTAGGCTAAATACCCAGATGGAAACATGATACTATATTATATGATTTCGTTTAGAACAATAAAATGATTTTTAATACACACTTACATTCAACAACTGCTGTGCCGAAAATCGTTTATCCCCTTTCCTTTAGGTATGGCATTTTTATCTCGAAGCCAAAATGGCTACTTCAACTAATTAATGCAATTTTTATGAACATGTGGCGATTCCACATTATAGCACAAGCGAAAATATATAACAGCCCAACATCAACCGTTGGGCCGTGGCCCGCCAGGCATGATCACCTCGCCTGTACGGAGGATCCTCCCTTGTGTCGGAGGGATATGACACACGTACCCTCCACAAGCACTTTGGCAGTTTGTTGTTGTGAATTTATTATACCCTTATTAGGAAGTTAAATAAGTTTGTGCCATGAAAAAGTTTGGATAGCACAAGATAAATAAAGAATTATACTAGTTCTAGCCATTTTAACAGGTAAAGTTTGTAAAATTATCATTAGAAACGTTAAAAATCGAAGAAACTTATGGAGTTACTCAATAATTAAGTTTTCAGCAAAACTTACGAGCAGTAAAATATGGTTGATAATAGGGTTGAAAACGTGAAAATATGCTCGAAAATATATCGAAGATTTTGAAAGTTAGGTGATTCAATATCAAGGAAGTATTTTTCGAACAAATGGAAAATTGTTTTTTTCTGTAATTGAAACTTCAAAGAAGACCGAACCATTTGTAATGTATTCCTACTAACTGATAAGTAACAGTTAACAAATTGTAACCTGAAGAAAATAATAAAAAAACTAACAACTCAATCAAATCATTGGTTTTTATTAACGCTCACATATTTATCTTGTCTTTGGTATGCTTTCTATAGATTTAGGTTCATGTGATAACTACTTGATTTGTTTTCTAAAATACCCATTTTCTTGAATTTGATGGTTTTTGATTGATTTCTTCGATTTCACGCATTTCATATACACACATTGAGATTTACAGCACTTTCTATTCCAACCGATCTTTCCTACCCAATGCTTACTGCCAACTTTCGCTAGTCTGAAATATCAGAGATGCGTTTGAAAAAGAAGATATACATAGGTTATAAGACATTGTTATATATTATTATTAGAGCAAAATAAGTTATTTAAATCCAAATATCACACATGGAAACAATTTTAAATGTTTTATCAATAACTCTATCATAAAAATGAATGTAGATATTACGAATCCCGTTATCAAAAGATACCATGGAATCACAAAATTAGCCATGGCTGGTTTTTCCGTGTATCGTTTCTTATTTTTCAGACGTTGCTGGTGAAAATGGTCATTAGATATCTTATCTGGTAGTCCAATTTCCCTTAATCTTAACGCATTTACTTTTAAACTTTGGGTAATTGGAAAGCCCTTTTGGAAAAAATATCCGTACAGGTACTTTATAAAGGGTTTCTCAAAACGATAAACCACGGGTTCCCCCCACTTATTTAAGTAGTCTGCTTCATTGAATAAATAAGAAGTGCTAGGAACAAGCGAAAAGTAGTTATCAGTTGAGGTGACGATTGTGCGCAAAGATTCTGTTGCATTCTGACATCCTTCTACTCGTGAGTAAACTTCTTCTCTATGTGGATCTATTTCATCGGCAATGTAATCACGAATTATTGTGGCAATGCAGGGTTTAACATTATATTTGACTAAATCTTCTTCATTTGATATCTGGTACTCAGAACCTGGTCTAATAGTTAAACTGAAGAGACTAGATTGGTAAAACGTATTGATTAAGTACGAAGAAAGTGTCCATGTTATTAAGAGACACTTCACTGATACTGCTGAACGCGTTGCGCGACGCTCGCGTCCTTGCAAAATTAAATTCTCCAAAAGTCTCAAAATTACCTTAGTCTTATCTTTTGAGTTAAGCAGAATTATTAGAAATATTGAGTATATTATCAGAGCTATCAGTAGCAGGGCCCAAGCCACTGGTGGAAGTTCTAGGTAAATGTATTTCCAACTGGGCACTAAAGCTGCTTTTTCTACGATGTATAATAACTCATTAACGTAATCGTAGTAACCGTAGAGATAAGAGAATCCATCCCCTCGGGATGTTGCTATCTGTAGTCCTCCAAACATAATATCGACTCCTTTATTTTGTAACAATGCCATGGGACCAAACGCTGTCATATTAGGTGCTACCATAGAATACAAGTCACCGTTGTAGCTATAGTTGAAAGTAACTGTGAAGTGTTCTAGTTCACTCAGTAAAGTTATAATATATTCTTCGATGCCCAATAAAGTTTTATTGTAATTTATCTTCGTGGGATCAATACTATTGGGTGGTCGATGTGTAAGAGATGCACTGAAACTACAGTTTCTGAGTCCAGTGACTAGTTTATTCGGATATAAATTATTAGTAGCCTGTGAGCATAGACCATAGTGTGTAACGCTGTTGTAGTAAAAGCCACAAGCGTAACTATCGTATGGATTATAAGTATAGAGATGAGCATGTTTGGTACCATTTACTATTATCACATTATAGACACGTTGTTTCAACAGTTCATTGAATATTAATGGTAGTTGGCGATCCTCAAGTGATTTGACGATGATTAAAAATCGTGCATGTGGATTCCATGTTCGTTCCTGCATGAGATATCGAAAGTAATCCAAAAAAGCAGCCGTATTCCCGGAGGATATTAAGTAGCCAATGTTGGGGATTAACATTCTCTGAGTTGGTACTCTGGATGTCACTGTAAAGTTTATTGTCGAATGTATCGCTTTCAAAAGATCATCTTCGTGAGATTGTATATCGAAAACAGTGAGTTTGAAGTGCTCAGAAAAGTACTGGTTCAGAATGTCAATAATACACATCAACAGTTCTTGGCGGTCTTCTTGATTAGGTGGATTTAATAAATCACATTGTGCATTTAATAAAAATAAGGAGCCCAGTAAGCAACCGATCCACATACTGTAATTCTGAAATATTTATGAAGACTGAACATTAATCGGCTACTAATTACAGTACACATTAGTAGATGTTACTTAGGTAATTGTTGTAAATGGACTTAAATAAAGTGTTTACTTAGTGGTCTCAATTTACCCTAACATAACTGCTACCCCAGAGTTTGTACTCTTATGTGTGTTTTTTTTTATATTTCAAGAGCCTGCCAAAGTGACTCTACTCTGCCAGATGGAAAGCATGATTAGAATTCAAGAGTTGCGGTCACCATACTCTTTGCGAATTCAAACAATGCGGTATGGCGACCCATACTACGGTGGCCTTGTACAATGCTTTTTCACGCCTCACTCGGAGGCGTAAAAGACATGAAGTCAGTCAGACAGTCTCCGTGGCATTATATTGCACACATTTACCACGAAAACTGTATCACCCCTGCATCAATAGGCCTCCGGTGTCGCATTCATCAACGAAACATGATAGCGTTTATGCTGTCGCTTTAGGTTGATCTTCTGTGGGAGGGTAGTACTGCCCCGGTCGAGCCGGCCCGTTCGTGCTCAAATCAGCGTGGTTCTACTACCTATGTATTTTGAATTACAAACAATAAAGTGAGAGTTTTGTATAGGGTCGCGAACATACACCCTAGAGATTAAGTACAGAGGTGCACTAGTATTTTCTAGAACGCTTTGGTGATTATTTTTAAAAAAAATAATTTAAATAGTAGTAGATTAAAAAAACTTTTCTGGAGAAAATTAAATAATAGTGTTATTTTATTTGTTATTCTTTTCTTTATGTGGCACTAAAAGTATTATTTATTTTTTTAACTTATAACTAACTCAGATTGTACCTATATGTATATAAGTTCTACTCAAAAATATAGTGTAATAATCATGATCGATAAACTCTAGACGGTTACAATAATATAACTAATATTGAAAAAAATAATAAAAAGAGAACAGAAATAGGGAAGTCATGGAGAATCCCTGCTAGGGCAGGGATTTTGGAGTACTGGATGCAAAGTGACACCGTGTGGTTTTAGTCGGTCCAATTTCGATACACCACCCCGCCGTAAACCCCGGTGGGGTGACGGCCCGAAGGGGTTTCCACAAGTTAAAAAAAAAAAGAAAAAGAGGCATCGGAGCACAAAAGGTGTCCTTTCATTGCGTCTATGTCGACGCAACTAAAAAAAGATTGGCTTTTTTCAGTTTGATTTTTCACTGCTGGATGGGATTGCGGACCTGAGTATTTGATAATAATTTAAACTTGATGATTTAAAATTATCATGAAAGACGGATAGATGGACAATGAAGTGATCCTATTAGGATTCCCCTTTTAGTACAGAGTACGGCACTCTAAAAATTTACATTTTGGTAGAAATTTGGCACTTAGTTCATCATCATCATTTCGTATTTCGCTTTTCTCTGTTTTCTTATAATATGTATGTAAAGGTGAGTATAGTCTATGTTTGTGATATTAGCTCATATTCAGTGTCTTTCTGGTGATTTTGAGCGTTTTTACAGCCTCCAAAATGTTTTGCTGACGATGTGAGAGCTGAGTGTAGAGCGTCAAGTCGTTAATCCTACTAATATTCTAAATGCGAATGTAAGTTTGTTTGTAACGGTTTCATACGAAAACTACTCAACCAATCATCAGGAAATTTTGGACACATTTTCTTGGAGGTATTTGAAGTAACATAAGATTTTGTTTATTAAAAAACTGAAAATAGAATGATCTGTTACGAAACTTAATGTGACAGACCAAATTCTACATGAAAGAAGCTGCGGACAAAAGCTAGTCTAAAATAATACTGCTTGACAGTCTGTATGGACAAGCTGACTCAAACTATGATCCTTCTTTCAAAAGACCAATCCGGACCCTATTATGTATTCGCTTCATTTCACTTAATCAATCTTCATAGACTTAAAACACGAACACCCCTCTGGTTTGGTTTGGCATTTCTTCCTAGAGTAAATCTTAGAAAATACCGGCGCCTTCTACCTGTAAAGTCCGACGTATAAAAATATCTGCAAAGGATTAACTTGAAGAAATTATTTATTCTAAGACATCTTTTTTATAAAAATTCTCAAAAAGGTTTTCAAATCTATCTTAGAACCATTAAAAAGCAGTGCCTAGAAGTTCTTAAACGAACTTACTAACTAACGTAAAAGGTAGTTGCTACAGCGGCACTCTCCTCCTCTTCCACCAACTCGCTTCTTGAGGTGGAGTTCACGAATATCCGTGGACTCCAGGCAAACCTCAGCGCCGTCCATCAGCACTTGGAGACGGTACGGCCGGCCATGCTATTCCTGACGAAGACACAAATACGCCGCCCTGATGACACGGCTTATCGCCACTATCCCGGCTATATACTTGAGGAGTGCTTTCTCGCAAAGGCTGGAGTTTGTCTTTTCGTCAGGGTGGATGTTTGTGACTGCCGTTTGCGCTGCCTTGAGGACCCATCCTTCTCTATCCTCTTATTCCACGTAGATTTCGGATCTACAAGCCGAATCTACGCGTGCTTCTATCGATCCCATTCCAGAGACTCTGAGACAACTAGCATCTTTGACCATCTTAGTCAGGCAGCAGATAAGGCACAGGAGCAGTTTCCGACCGCTGAGCTGGTGTTTCTGGGAGATTTTAACGCCCACCATGAGTTCTGGTTGGGGTCCTCCAGAACTGACCATGCGGGTCGAACCGCCCACGCATTCGCTCTCACGCATGACCTCACCCAATTGGTACTCCAGCCCACCAGGATACCAGACATAACAGGTCAAGCGCCCTCTTTGCTAGACCTACTGCTGACGAGTCACCCAGCGCAGTACCCAGTATCGGTTCTCTCCCCTCTGGGATCCTCCGATCACTGCCTGGTGTCCACCACGGTGCCCCTTGTTGCCCCACCACGACCTGTGGCGGCAAAACGACGGTTATGGCACTACTCGTCAGCAGACTGGGATGGAATGCGAGATTATTTTGCATATATCCCTTGAGCTCAACGCTGTTTCAAAGACAGGGATCTTTCGCAAAGTGCATCTGCCGTTGCTGGTGAGATCACTGTTGCTATGGAATATTATATTCCCTACAATGAGGTCGCTAGCACGAAGGCCCACCCCTGGTTCGTTCGTTACTCACAAGTCAGCGGCCATACCGCGCATGGGCCAGGGTCCGCGCTCAAGACCATCCAGACGTAGATCGCCTAAAAGCAGCGTAGAACAAAGCCACCAGGGAATGCAAGAGGGCTTACATCAGAGCGGATGCCCAGCGCATTGCACGGACTGGCCAAGAACTCATCGCTCACCCTACGGGTAGCGTAACTTCTGGCAATTGGCCAAAGCCGTGCAATCCAATCACTGCCAATCCTCGCTACCACCACTGAACTGTTGTATTGTAGAGGAACGGAGAGGATGGTATCAGTTGCCAGAGTTCGTCAGAACATTGTCCATGATAAAGGCGATAGAGGACTGCCATAGAGGCAACATCTCTTCGCAACTGCAGGGACTCAAGGGATTCAATGACTTTCGGGTTATTGATAATCCGGACTGCTCGCCGCTGTATTCGATGTTTGTTTGCCAGAGCCTCGTCCGTCGATCAGCAGGCGCACCACGTACAGCTGAGGATGACTTGGGGCCCCAAGTTGTTGGTGGGAACCCTATGCATCCCATGAAGAATACAAAGGCGAAAATCTTCCATCAATTTTTATAAAACGTTATTGAAAAAAAAATTACAGCAAGGTGGTGTATACAGAGATCGTCGTTTATCTAAGAACAGTTTATAAATACTGATTTGCTAAATCATTAATTAAAATACTTTTCATAAGTTTTGGGTTTAAAAAGTAATTAAACAATTTTATAACAAAAATATTTTTTTTTATGAGGGATACACATTTTCATCGAAACAAAGTAGTGAGGTAAAAAACTGATGCAAAAATGAAATAAAAATAGTCTGAAGTGAGTTATATTTGTGTCAAATTTGATGCCTAACTGGTCCAACTTAACATTTGCTATACTCGTAACTTATTGTTATTATATAGGGTGAGCCAATTAACTTCAATCATGCTACTGCCTCGTTGGTCTAACGGATAGCGCATGCGGCTATCGATCAAGAGGTCTCGAGTTCAATGTCCGATTTGGGTGAAAAAGTGTTATTAGGTATTTTTTACAAGAAATTCTCAATAACAGAACTAGGCATGGAAATTGGCCGTATTTCACGGTCGTGCCTTGGAGAACAAGATAGGCTGTTGGTTCCAGTTGTCATGAACACCTACAGTAATTGGGAAGTCAGTGCTGTCAGATATACTGACAACTAGTTCAATCTTCGAATTCAGTTCGCCTTCAGGTTCGCGGAGGTCTGATGCCAGTCGCTCCGTAAATAAATATTATTCGACTAAAACCGATTGAACTACATACATTAGTGGTCGACCCCAAATAATCCCGGAACTGGTAACGTCCAGAAAAATGATTTAACTTAATTTATAACGAAATAAATCATGTATTATTACGAATAACGTGAAATATATTTGATGTCTTTTAATAACTATTTAGTTTGTAGGAAAGAGGTGTCGATTGTAATTTCTGGTATTTTTCCACAGAAATGATCCCCAGTCTAGTGGAAAAATATAAGGTAACACTAGTCTCTGAAATGGTTGCCTTGTCAATTTATAACAATTTTTATTCCATTGCCAATGCTATTGGAATAATTTTTGTCTTCGAATATCATGAGCTGGTGTGAAAGAAGCTGTAATATTTTGGTTGAAACATGGCAGAGTGATATTTTCTGCTTGTGCTTCTATAAATAAGAAAGATACAGACAGCAATCTACTCACTTTTGATTAATTCCTGCTTGATACAACTTATTCTACTATTGTCTCTATTGAGACTTGGAGCCGAAAACCTGTTGAACGATTTCAGCATTATTCTAGTAAATCCATGTTACAGAGTATCTTAAAAACGTCGTTTGCAGCTGAAATAAGTTTCTTAAACAAAAAAAAACAAGTTCAGGTTAAGTCTCATTTATTTAGATATTATTTCTACAATAAACACGAAAGAGGAAACTATTACGCCCAAAAAGTATACACTCAAAGGTTTTACAGAAGCTCGTTTAAATTCTTTATAGTGCCGTTTCAGTTTCAGGTTCCTAGCATAATTTAAATTTGATTTGGATTTCTGCACTAAACCCATCTCCCTGATTCGAAGTGCACTACTGCTTATTTCGTTAAGTAATGGAAACCCTTTATTAAAGTACATACAGTAAATAATTTTAGAATAAGGTGGAGTCAGTGAATAAATTTTAGGATTGCCCAATTCATCCAAATAATTTGATCTATTGTATAAGTAAAACTCATAAAGAACAATAGTATAGTAATCACTGTTATCTATCACCTTTTGAATACTGCCAGGGATGGTGTCGCATTCTGGTAGAGTGTAATCAACAGTTAATTGTGACGCTTCCTTATAATATTTTTGTGTTATTACACCAAAACATGGCTTCAGTTTATGGTTAGTAATTTCATCTTCTGTTTTAATTTGGGGTTCTCTCGCAGGGTTGGTGGTAAGACTAACCAGACTGGATGTATAAAATACATTAATTAAATATGCAAACCATACCCATATAATGAAGATAAATTTCGTTATTGACTGACAGTGAAATTTGCAACTGTGAAGCACTAGATTGTTTAGAAGTTTGTACACTACATAAGTTTTGTCCTTGGCGCGAATTAGAAACGTCATTAATATTGTGTAACATATAATACAAATTACGAGAAATATCCATACTATTGAATCAAATACCAGGTAAAGATTTTTCCAGACGGGTACCAACGGTGCTCGTTTAACCACATATCTCAATTCGTCATCATAAGGAAGAAGATCACATACGTATTTAAAAGCGGCAGCTCGAGATGGTACTAATATCAGACCACCTAAAGCAATATCTATTTCGTTATCTTGCAACATTTTCAGATGTCCAATAGCTTCCATGTCTACAGACACCGTAGAAAACGCCTCAAACTTTTCTTCGGCTAGACTGATTTTCACATTGAATCCAAGCCTTTTACCAATTAAGTTTAAAAACAATATTTCAACACCGTAAGAAAGGGGGGACCACGTTTCAGTTTCATTATCAGGAACAATCGTATAGGGTGGCCAATGAGGCACAAATACGTTGAAGGTACAATTTCGAAGACCGGTGCTATATTTATAGGGGTATAGATTTAGCATGTGTGATTCTGCACATTTGCCATAGCTGATAATTTCATCGTATTCTTTACCACATTTGTAGTTAGCAAATGGATTATAAGAATACAAATGTCCATCTGAGGAACCATTTAGTATCACAGCGTTGTGTACATGCTTCTCCAAAAGTTTATTGAACACATGCTTTAAATGGGAATATTGAAGCCATTTCACTACGATTAAAAAACGTACCTCAGGATTCCAAGTCGGTTTCTTTGTTGCAATTGTTATATGTTTAATTAGAAGCGTATAATTCCATTCAGCTATAAAATATCCATCGTGAGGAATGTCAAATTTACGACTGGAATAATTTGATACCATTGCAATGCTGTTCAAAACTTGTACTGTTTTAAGAAATTCGAAATCTTCTATTCTCTTGTTGATGTAATAACTAATTAATTTTTGTCCACCGAAGTATTCTGACATTATATTCGTCACACATTGTACTAATTCTTGACCAGGATTTTGATTTTGTATCGGTATAATGTGACAGCTCCCCGTGTAAAACAACAGTGGAATTATAATAATGAGTAACATTTTTAGTGTCTGATTTGTGTAGTGCAAGTTCAGCTTTATATATATCATGGTTTATCTATATCTTGATGTCTGTTTGACGTTGATTATACTCATTCTTAATATCGCATGTAACATGCGATATACATAGCTGTCAAAGTTTTTGGGTTTCCAGAAATAATGTGCAATGAAAACACGGATCCTTTGGGGACCGTAATAGCCAGTTTTATTTACATTTTAGACAATTCTATATCACATCAATAGCGTTTAATAGTCCACTACTGGACTTAGGCCTCTTCTTGAAAAATAGGTTTTTGCCTACTATACCACCCTGGCCAGACGGGTTGACATGTTTTTTTTTCTAAGTGTTTTTTCTTTTTGCAGTGATGTTGTCCTGTGTAATTTGCTCCCTTAGTTGAACTTACACGAAATTGCAAGGTAGAAGAACCACGTTGGTTTTAGCACGAACAGATCGGCTCGACCGGACCTCCCACACAAGATCAACCTAAAACTACAGCATCCACGCTGTCGTAATTCGTTGGTGAGTGCGAGACCGGTGGTTTATTGATGCAGGGATGACAGTTATCGTGGTAAACGTGGGAGCATTACACTGCCATTCCTTTTATGTCTCCAAGCGGCGTGTGTAGAAGTATCTCACCAGGTCGCTGTAATGTGTGCCACCATACTTTATTTTCTGCATTTATAATGTGTATGGTGACCACAACTCTTGGATTCTATTCATGCTTTCCATCAGGCTGAGTTGAATCTATTTGTGCAGGTTCTTAAAATAGAAGAAAAAACTCCAGCGACACCCTTGGTATGGATAGGGGTGGTGATACTCTGTATCCTTAATTTGACACCACATGGCAAGTATTATATATTACATAATCCTGCAATCCAATACTTTATGTAAGTACCAAAACATTTGGTAAAGTTTTGTTTCTTATACCTTTTGAACTCCCCTTAGGGTAGGTTGAAGTCAACCTAGTTGAGTTCAACCTAGGTAGGTTGAGGTCCTGGACAGCTGATTTTTTTTTACAATGTTACATATCGTAAAAGAGCAGGAAAATAATGAACATACTGATTTACCAGTTATAATATTATAAAAAAACCAGTAGCAACAAAAGATACGTTCGAATGAGTTTTTTGTAGGCTTTTTTTTGACTTTTGATGTAACATAATTATATAAGCTATTGTTATTTTTTTTCTATCGCTAACTGCTATATCTCAAGCTAGAGTTGTTACTGTTAATTTAACTGATTGTATCTATAGAAGATTATTTGTGAACAATGTTTTCTCTTATATTATTTTGAGTGGAGCAGCTAAAATATCGATTAAATACTGATTATTGCCTAAAATCACTGATTTATCATCGCAGAACCCAAGACCCTGGGAGTATATCCCTACTGTAAATTTTGGACCCTGATGCTTTTGACGATTGTAAGACTCTTCTATTAAGACTACTGTTATAATTATGAGATGGTGGGCTCGATAAAATATATTATTCATATACACAAAACACGGACGCTAACAAAGCATGCTACTAAATTAAAAAAGTGATTTACGATAAACGAACGTGGCATTTGCCAAGGCTTAGATTTTTTATTGATGATTTATCGATTTGTTGCAAAACTTGAATTACCGATATATGACGTTTTAATTTTATTTATTTTTATAATTCAATTATTACTTTTTCATTAGTGGGTAGATAGACATAGGCAAATTACAATGTCACACGCATGATGATCACAAAATAATAGATCTTCCGGTCATAGTCACTAATCTATTACGTATTTTATTTACTCTATTGTTTTCAAATTACAGGACGACAGCACTCGTGCAGTCGTCTTTCGTTGGTGAGTGCGAGATCGGAGGCCCAATGATGCAGGGGTGACAGTTGTCGTAGTATGTGTGTGAGTAGTGGAGTGCTCGTGGGGTCACTGTGGGGGTGACGTGGATCGAACCATCGGCCAGGGAGACCCGTAGAAACGGTGGTGCCGCTGTCCGCCCGCGGCAAAGAGAGGGGCCCAACCACGGCTAACCACCCTGGGAGGCTGCCCCGTCAGGTCGCGCATAATCTGCGGAGTGGCTCGTCGTGTCGGTTGGTCACCGGATGGTGGGGCCCGGCGACCACTTCCGGGAGGGTACGGGGGCCCTTCCGTCCGACAGTTCGGTCACCGTCTTGCTTAATCGTAATGTAAAATCATAGTATTCCGAGTCTCAGACTTTACTGCCGCGACGACTGTCAAGCCTTTTTTATGTCCCGTTTCCCCTCCCAACATATAACCATGGCAGCGCAAAAAAAGAGAAATAAAGTTACAACAGCGGCACTCTCCTTCTCTCCCACCAACTCGCTTCCTGAGGTGGAGTTCACGAATATCCGTGGACTCCATGCAAACCTCAGCGCCGTCCACCAGCACCTCGAGATGGTACGGCTGGCCATGCTATTCCTGACGGAGACACAAATACGCCACCCTGATGACACGACTTATCTCCACTATCCCGGCTTCATACTGGAGGAGTGCTTTCTCGCAAAGGCTGGAGTTTGTCTTTTCGTCAGGGCGGATGTTTGTTACCGCCGTCTGCGCCTTGCCTTGAGGACCCATCCTTCTCCATCCTCTGATTCCACGTAGATTTCGGAACTACAAGCCGAATCTACACGTGCGTCTACCGGTCCCATTCCGAAGACTCTGAGACAACTCGCATCTTCGATCATCTCAGTCAGGCAGCAGATAAGGCATAGGAGCAATTTCCGACCGCCGAGCTGGTGTTTCTGGGAGACTTTAACGCCCACCATGAGTCCTGGTTGGGGTCTTCCAAAACTGACCACGCTGGTCGAACTGCCCACGCATTCGCTCTCACGCATGACCTCACCCAGCTAGTACTCCAGCCTACCAAGATACCAGACATAACAGGTCAAGCGCCCTCTTTGCTAAACTTACTGCTGACGAGTCACCCAGCGCAGTACACAGTATCGGTTCTCGCCCCTCTGGGATCCTCCGATCACTGCTTGGTGTCCACCACGGTGCCCTTTGTTGCCCTGCTACAACTTGTGGCGGCGAAACGACGATTATGGCACTACTCGTCAGCAGACTGGGATGGAATGCGAGATTATTTTGCATCCATCCCCTGGGCTCAACGCTGCTTCAAAGACAGGGATCTGTCGCAAAGTGCATCCGCCGTTACTGGCGAGATCACTGTCGCTATGGAATATTATATTCCCTACAGTGAGGTAGCCAGTACGAAGGCCCGCCCCTGGTTCAATCGTGAGTGCGCTCACGCTGTTACTCACAAGCAAGCGGCCTACCGCGCATGGGCCAGGGCCCGCGCTTAAGACCATCCAGACGTAGATCGCCTAAAAGCAGCGTACAACAAAGCTACCAAGGAATGCAAGAGGGCTTACATTAGAGCGGATGCCCAGCGCATTGCACGGACTGGCCAAGAACTCATCGCACACCCTACGGGTAGCCGAAAGTTCTGGCAATTGGCCAAAGCCATGCAATCCAATTACTGCCAATCCTCACTACCACCACTGAAGAATCCCGACAGATCGCTCGCTCATCAGCCGCAAGAGAAAGCGAATCTGCTTGCTGACCTTTTTGCGGCCAACTCCCGAATCGAGGACCGTGGTCTACACCCACCCACCATTCCGACCTGCGACGTTACAATGAGGGATATTCGTATTTGGCAAAGTGACGACCGCGCGGAGCTACGGTCTCTCGACGTCTGGAAAGCCAGTGGACCAGACGGTATTCCGGCGGTGGTTCTTAAGAACTGCGCTCCAGAGTTGTCTCCAGCATTGACGCGCCGATACCGCCTGTCGTATTCCTCCGGGATTGTTCCAGAGCTCTAGAGAGAGGCGAATGTCCAACCCATCCCCAAAAAAGGCGACCGCTCCAACTCGGCCAATTACCGACCTATAGCCATCACTTCCATTATCTGCAAGGTGCTCGAACGTGTCATTAATAAACAAGGTAAAAGCCCGTAATTCATTACCGGCGCACGTGTTTCCCTCCCACTACGATCCCGGGTCCTTTAAGCGGGGCGTGAAAAAGCATGTCATTAGGCCGCCATAGCGTGGGTTGCCATATTACACTGTCGGCATTCGTAGTGAGTATGGCGACCACCACTCTTGGATTCTATTCATGGTTTCCATCAGGCAGAATAGAGTTACTTTGGTAGGTTAAAAATAAAAAAAAAAAACTTGGAGGTTTTTATAGTATAGCAGATGTTGTGTAATAGTAGGCCAAAATCTCCTTGCTATGGAGAGATCTATGTCCAGCAGTGGACTATCAAAGGCTGTTGAATGATGATGGTGATGATTATTTACCTCATCTGTTTACGACGTAGTGCTGGACACATGTACTGTTGCAAAATATTACTGAGCACTGGACAAGCAGTTTAATAACTTGGAGTAAGTTACTTGCAGGTCTTAAAGTTTAATGAAGAATGAATTAATTGGTTTATATTTAAAAAGGATAAAAAAGGAAGGTATTTAGTTTTCCCATATGTCAAAACTGCCTCGGTGACACAGTGGGTTCGATGCCCGGGTCGGACCAAATGTTTGTATGATCTGCAAATATTTGTTTCAAAGTTTGGCTGTTTTCCATGTATAATGTGTAAGTATTTACAAAAAAAAAGTATATATGTATTTATATCAGCTGTTTAGTACCCTTAGTACAAGCTCTGTTTAGTTTGGGACAAGACGGCGTTGTGTCAGATGTCCAAAAAAAATAAGTATAAACTAATTTAAGCTATTTCAAGAGAAAGTGCCTTGCTAAGGTATTTTTGATGTGCAATTTGAGAATTGCGGTACATTTTAAAGGATATCTCGCATCAGAGTCCGTAAGTGGCCAATTCCTGCTTGATCCCACTTATTGTACTATTGTCCCTATTGTTAACCAATTTAAATGACTGTGATGTTCTTTTTTGCCAATAGGAAAAGTTGCGCATAGAATTTGTATTTGTATAAACTTCTTTAGAAACAAGTTCACATTTTTGAATACGGGTTGACGAATCATCTGGTCTTCAAGCTCAATGTGGAACTCTGGGACGAGGTGTAGTGCTCAATTTCTGCAACTACATAAGTACTGCAGTATGGGACATAGCTCATTATACTCTCGAGGGACAGCGAGAGTGGTGATATATAAAATAAAATCTCAAGAAGATGGGGTCTAAAGAAATTAAAAATGTTGGGTGTTCTTGCCCAATAACTTAGATAATTTGCATCCAAAATGTATTATAATTATTTTTAATTCAGCATTAATTTGTTTAGGTGAGCATTTTTTATAAATTATACAGGTTTGCAATTATTGCTTATGTATAAATTTCATTGACAATTTTTAACAGTTAACTGCTAGACATAAGCCATTCTTTTGAAAGAAGGTTTTGGCTTACTAAACCACGTTTGTTGTTATTATGATATATAAACAAAAGGACTGGTTGATTTAAGTAATTAGAATCCCTGCTTTGAGTTACATTGGATGTTAGACTCCATGTAATGGTTCTTTACAAAATGTTATCTTTTTCTTCTTGAAGTTTCTGTAAGTTAAACCTAAAATCTGTGTGCTGTCTGTCATTAAGTTGTTCAGCACAAATTTCTTCTGTAGATTACTTCTCCAATCTTAAAACAGAACTGGAGTGTGAAACGTGAGAGTATGAAATAAATAAATAAATTAATTAATTAATTGTATTTTGGCAAAAGAGCAAGCAAACCACACTAAAATCTACTCTTGTACTTTTTAAAACTGTCCAGTCAGCTGACCCGCATCTTTTGCCACTATAATCATGTCTCCACGAAAGTCAAGAAGTAAACAGCCAACAGTGATCGGTAAAAAATAACGTATGGTATTCTTAAAGAAACGACTTGTATTTGCTGCTCACCAAGGTTCAGTAGTTAGGTCCCTGTATTTATTCTTAAAAATATGCGTATTTGACGCTTAGGCATTCAATGTGCTAAATGTGTTTTTGTTTCACATGTGAT
This sequence comes from Hypercompe scribonia, assembly GCA_949316085.1. Lineage (NCBI taxonomy): Eukaryota > Metazoa > Arthropoda > Insecta > Lepidoptera > Erebidae > Hypercompe > Hypercompe scribonia. The sequence goes on from OX438974.1 coordinate 20,699,824, forward strand.
AATGTGTAAATATATGTACACATAAATTCCTCTTAATAATTAAATTTTGTTTGCTTAATTTCTGCAATTCGATCAGTAGAACCTTGCACGAATGTAAATTATGACAGAAATAGTAGTTACCTATCTGAACATAAAAAAAATGTTGATTATATATTATTAATGTACTTATAAACTTTATGCACCTGTCTTGTAATTAGGTGAACTTCATGACCATATTATCTTCCATAGAGTGCGTGTGGAACTCGTGGAACGTATGTGGGAGAAGTTTAGAACTCGCCAGGCCCGCCAGACCCGGGTAACCGCAGACGACTCAGACGCTGGCGGTCGCTACACGAACGATCTCCGGCGCCTAGGGGTGACAGGTGAGGCCATCTGTCTATCTGAAGCTGGCCGAGGTAGCGGCGTTGAGCGCTACGGGACGCGCGTGTCCTTTTGCGGTCAGAAATGAACATCGAGGTTCCCACATAGAATTATGGTGTACGAGGGACTATCGTACAGAAAGAAAGGTATTATCTTCTTGTCACCCTTTGGGCGGTGTAGAAATGTTATAAGGGTACAGAGGTTACATAGTACATACATAGAAAACATGTACACAAACATACAACACAACACAACACATAATAAGTATAAATACATACATATATTCACTGATGGATTTTTTTTTAAATTTTATATTTAAACACTGTTTATAAAATTTTATTAAATGTTGTATTTTATATTGAGTAATGATAAATATAAATTATTTTTTAGATAGTATCCTCTGCCTGCGACTGGCCCTGGCCTCCAAGGTAAGTATACTCCGCCGACGAGGTCACATAGTTTTAAACTACCAGATAAAATGTACCATTTTTGGACTCTAACATACTTTAAAATGTGTTTGTATTTAAGTATAAGTATATTAACTTTAGAAATCTCACACATGGTAGTCTGACCTCAAAATAGGCGAGGTCTGTAACCAGACCGCTGATAAACATACTTAAGTATTTAAATATACCACATAAAATCGTATTATAAGTAAATTAATTTTATTGACAAACAGTTGCTGTTAAATATTATGCACACATATACACGTTACATTATTAATAATAACTTAACTAAAAACTAGCTTAGACGCACAGCATTTACAGGCGTGACAAAATGGGCCAATAGCAACAGTAGTGAAAATAAAAAAAGTTTTAAAACATTTGCGTAAGCTGATAAGATTCGGTCTCTTTCACTTTTTCTACTTTTTAATTTTACATTTTTTTGCAGTAAAAATGAAAGTCTCAAAAAAAAATAATTAAAAAGGCAACACGTTAGAAAGGACTTTTTTTTATTTTAGCCAGTTATAATTTTTTTTTGTATGAGCGGGCTGCACTGTTACAACTGCAGTGTTATAGAAGGGGGCTGGCAAGCAGGTACTTCGTTTAGTTGTTTGTCGTTTATGCCATCCGACGCACGCGCAGTGCCGCTTACTTAATACGCGAGTTGAAAACGTCGAACGAAAACTATACGTTTAATAACACAGTGTTGGTATTGAGACTCGTATTATGTTACAGTTTTAATTTTTTAAATTGTATTAAACCTCTGTGCTGTCAAGTTATTGCTGTTGCCAGATTTTAAAAAATAAACAGATAAACAGGTATGGTTGAGTAATAAATTTTTGTTTATTTATTTTTATTTTTTTTTCGTAATGTAGACAATCGTGGGAAACTTAGCAGGTTTGTTTGATAATTTTAATGTTAATTGTCACCTTCAGTTTGATTCAAGTTGTATATTACATAAAATAGTCTAGTCATGATATAGTGTTATGTTTAGACTCGTTTCAGTAGTAAGGGGTTTTTAGGACTTAGAACATTTGGTAATAATCATTTATTTTGTTACATTGGTACACCTTCTCAGTAGTTTGAAATATTATAAGTTTTTTTTATTACCAATTTACAAGACTATCGTAATCATTTATCGTTCGTCACTTCTACCGTATCAGAGTCAATTTGATATATCGAAGTAATGGTTTAAGCAGCCGCTCTCTACTGCTTTGAGTGTGTGTTCAAGCCCCACATGGGGCAACACTTTGTATGATCCATAAATTGTTGTTCTAAAACTGGGTGTTTTTTGTGTCTGTTTCTTGTATGTTTGTAAGGTCCAATGCGACACAGGATTTATTACTAGTGCGGGCGTTGTCTTTTTCATAATACAAACAATAATAATAATAAAACAATTATAACAGATAAAACCATACATTACAACCGTCCAGATATAACCGTTCACGATAAAATCAGTAACATTGTTTACATTATAAATATAGCGATCCCGAACACACATAATCTTCAGTCAAGAATTTCAGAAAAACTTTCAAAATACCAAGACCTTGCAGTAGATTTAAAAACACAATGGAAAGCTCATATAGTACATATAGTTCCAATAGTTCTATCATCAACGGGCATAGTACCTAAAACTCTCACTCAAAATCTTGAATTCCTCCTTTCTTAATTTCATCTGCTCCAAAAAGCCACCATACTCAATACCTGCCGAATTACTCGTAAATTTCTAACATCTTCATCTATATCATCTATCTACTCTATCTAACGTATCATGCTTAGTTTAGGCCCACATGACACTAGGATGTCGTAATAACAGCTGTTCCCGGATCCCTTCTCTCTCAGGCGCAGAGTGGCACACCGTGTGGTTTTAGTCGGTCCGATTCCGACACACCGCCCCGCCGTAAACCCCGGTGGGGTGACGGCCCGTGGGGGTTTCGTGGGTTGAAAAAATAAAATAACAATAAGATATATGTGTATATTAAATATAAATTTACACGTACAATTGTATATAATACTGATATTATATACAAGTAGGAAGAGAGTTGCATTTTCTTACAAGGAGTTTGTTTATTTTGTAGTATGTTAAATATAGATTTTACCAATATAGGAAACTTATATTTTACGTCACTCATTGTAAAAGTAGTTTGACAGAATTTATAGGTCTGTTACAATCTTCCTGTTTACTAACTTTAAGAATTTAGTAGAAATGATAAAGACTACTAAGCTAGAGGCTGTGAGAGGTTGTGGGTTCAATTCTTAACCAGGTCAAATATTGTTTAATAAACACTATTACTTGTTTTGTGTTTGAGTGTAATTTTGTTTAGTGAGCCTTTTTAACACTCGTTTACGTTTTTAATTTTGTGTAGAATGTGTTGTCATAGAATATTTTCTTTTTTAGAAACATACGCTACGTCTACTTGTGTATGAGCTGTAGCCCTTATTTTTCAGCATATTACAGTATACAGCAGAATGACAATATACTAACAATTGATATTAGTATACCATTGAACCATCTGTACTGCGGTAAAAGTAATAAAAATTATTCTTGCTGTTCTAAATGAATATATGTATATCGGGTATATTTGTCATGTGATTCAAGTGATAAAGTAACTAAGTATACTATTCGGTATCCGGCCGGAAACCAGATAGTGGTTGGATATCTGTTTTGTCATTAAATAAACGTTACAAAATCAAATTCTCTTTCTATATACAGGGTGGACTAAGAATTCGTTAACATTTGAATATAACATCTCGCACAAACAAATGCTGTGCAGGGTGCGGGGAGGGCTCTGACATCTAGTTCGTTTCTCGGAAATTTTGTCGTAATGGATTGCTTTGCGCTTACTGTGTGAAACAATTTTATTTAAACAATAGTTCACTTATTATTGTGAGAAACTTCTTTCGCGTTGAATATGATTTACACGACTTAAATCAGTATCTGAGTGCACCTAAAGGAAATAAGAAATGGGTGAAGAAGTTCGATGAGATGGGATCTACACTATATGTGAAGCAAACTGCAGACCCACGGATTTCTTGGACTGAAGAGAACGTGCAGCAAGTCACCGCTTCTGTTCGAAGTTATCCAGATTTATTGACGCGCAAACGTTCGACTGAATTATTTATTTATTTATTTACACTTTATGCACTTTGTACATCGGCGGACTTAATGCCCAAGGCCTATTCTTTTCCAGCCAACCTTAGGGTGGTATAGAAATATTTTAAGAGAGGTGCAATTAGAGTAATTGCGCGCAATATTACGCCGTATTTTAAAATTACATCATAAGATCCAGATAGTGTAGGAACTAAAACCTAATGACTTGAATTTCTGCAAGTCATATGCCGAAACAATGTAAGAGCGATTCAGTAGTTTGACAATATTTTATTTTCTGACGAAACGCATTTTCAGCTCAACGGACAAGTAAATAAGCAGAATTGAAGGTATTGGAGCAGTGAAAATCCCAAAGTTAAACACGAGAGCTTCCTTCATTCTCCCAAGGTATGGGCTGCAATTTCAGTAAAAGGAATCCTATTTTTTCGAAGATTCGGCCATTCAGTTACTGTTAATATTTGAAAATGTTACGAGAGTTCTACGGTCTAAAATGTTACGGTCAAAGACATGTTTCCGGAAAAACTGATTTCCAGACGAGGTGACATTCCATGGTCACCCGAAGGCCAAATCTATCCCCAGCAGTCTGCTGCTCTTTTTATTTAGTAATTGGAAGAATCGTGTCTATATCAATAAACTAAATACTAAGACATGTCGGTAATCTCGCGGTTTCTTTGCCGATGAGTATTCGAAAATTTCGGTTTTCACTTAGAAAAGTCGCTGAAAAGTAATTCCTTCTAGGTTACCTTTTGTTGTTTACATTATGTATATAGAGCTAGGGTTCTGTACACTTTGAGAATTCAATAAATGCGCTGAATGGGCTCAAATTTTGACACGATGTACCCACAGTAAGTTGCAAAATATATATTTTTGCAACTGAAATGTGCAACCGCGAAGCGTGGCAGACATAATTACTTTTAAAAAACAATTAATATACGTAATGGACATGTTGAATAACAATTATATGTGCAATGGACTAGTGTGAGTGGAAGTGATTAAATAAGTTTTTGTATTTTTCCATTTTAAGAACCTGCCAAAGTGACTCTACTCTGCCTGATGGAAAGCATGAATAGAATCCAAGAGTTGTTGTCACCATACTCATTGAAAGTGCAGACAATGCAGTATGGTGACAGCCTAGTGAGATGATTTTTGACGCCCCGCTTGGGGACGTGAAAGGCATGACAGTCATTGTGACAGTGTGAGGTTACCACGGTGACTGTCACCCCTGCATCAATGGGCCTCGCGCACTCACCAACGAAACACAACAGCATGGGTGCTGTCGTTTTATGTTGGTTTTCTGTGAGAGGGTAGTATTGCCCCGGTCGAGCCGACCTGTTTGTGCTAAAATCAGCGTGGCTCTACTACCTGAACATACACTACTCACATTTTAAAATTTCTTTAATAGATAATTTAATTTATGGTTATAGTTTAAAATCTTTAGAAGCTCAAATGAGATAACTGCACGGTTGGCTTCGTGGTTTAAGTGGTCGCCACGCTGCTCTCTACTGCGCAGAGTGTTGTGGGTTCAAACCACGCATGGTAAACACTTTGTGTGAATCACAAATTGTTGTTCTGCGTCTGGTTGTTCTTTGTGTTCGTTTCTTGTATGCTTTTAAAGTGCGGATTTTTTCCGAATACGGGCGTTGTCTTTCTATAAAAGAAAAAATAATAAATTAAAAAAAAAAATATAAAATTTGTCAGAATATAAAAATCAAAATAGCAGGCAGATGGTAATTTCATTTTAACACTAAATTTCTTCTGCTATTGTCCTTGCGTTAGTAATTATCATTAATTAGAAAAAGCACGTGGGTAAAGAGTGTGTCAATCACTTAAGAGTGCACCCCTCTTGTTTAGCAGTAACTTGGTAAAACGAAGTAATAAAATTGTTTGCTTGTTCAGTTAGAATGAGATACATTCGCGTGTAGATGAGTCGACTCAAGCCGTAATCTACCACAAGAGGTTGATTTTCGAAAACAACTTTTTCGATTCCTAAAACCTTTTTTTATTTGTAGAACCTGATATTTTCTTTGGAATACTATTTTTCAAAGAAAAAAACATCATTGCATGGCACAAATTGCTCGAAGTTGACAGACTGAATCTTTATATTTATTTTTATAAAATTAAAATTAATATTAAAGTAAATTTTAATGCAATACGAAGGACACTAAGTTAGAAAAAGCGCCCCAAGTTGAATTTTCATAATTAAGATGCCATTTTATAGTAATAATAATAATTCTTTATTTTAACAAAAAGTATATTACAAATTACTGTACAGCCCTGATTCCCAAAGCAACGCTAGCTGTGTGTTGGGAATCAGTTCTTTTTCAAAGACAAGGAGAAAAACAATTCAAGTTATAGTAGTAGACACAATTTATTTAAGTTTGTTTAGTTAGATATGTTTGTGTGTGGTGGGAGTGAATATGTCTGAGAGTGTGTGATTTACTATGTGTTTGAGTGCAAGTCAGGATGTGTGTATGGTGAGAGTAAGGGTGTGAGTGACATTAGGCTTAAGCGTAGGTTTTCTATATCATCAAATCAGCCCCAGTTTAATAAAATGTTTAATTTTAAAGTTAGTAATGTTTTTGACTTTATAAACTAAATTCATCTTGTTACAAAGTCTAGGTGCAAGATTACTATAGTGTTGTTGGCCAAATTTACTTGCTACTCTTTGACCTGGACATTTGTGTATCCTATTGCCCAATGTTGCCTGCAAATATTTTTATATCTGCGCCCTTGATTTGGTGTTCGCATAAATCATTAAGGTAGGCTAAAAAAAACTTTGGACCGAGGATACTGCCCTGCGGAATCCTATACGTCACCGTGTCGTAGTCACTGACTTAATTATCAACTTTAACACAATGCTTTCTTTCCGTTAGGTAGTCTTTAAACCACAGAAGTGCGTTCCATTTGATTCACATGTTCTCCAGACGCGTAATTAATATTTTAGTGCGAGCAATGTCGAACGCCTTCTGTAAGTCCAGGAATACTCCTATGCATTTGTTCTTTTAGTTTGGGTAAGATGTGACTATAGAGGTTAGTTGTAGATCAGCAGTAGAACGATTTCGGCGAAAACTTTTTTTCCTTTTCCATAACTTTAGATATGGTAAGTACTTAAAAGAGAAATTGGTCGATAATTTGTTGGAAGTGACTTATTATCTGTTTTATAAATAGAACACACAACGGCTTGTTTAAATATAGTAGGAAAGATACCTCATTCAAAACTTCAATTAATTTGATCAAATAAGGGCTCTGGAGGACAGCAACAATTTTTTTGTCAAATAAACGCTCTATCGAAGTCGATACTATCGAACTCACCCATACTACCGAAGTCAATGCTAATTTTGTCAACGGTGTGGTTTTCTAGTAGTATAGGTGTGTGATCGGTCAATTCATCAAAATTTAAGTTCGCACTTTAGAGGTAATTCTAATCATAAAATGATTAAGACACGTAGTTTGCCTAGTGAGACAGTGAATTCCCTGACTAATTCCGTGATTGACCGTCAAGTTTAAATATGTTTCAGCGTAAGTTTTTAGATTATTCGGCATAATGTCTAAATTTAAGTCACCGGTCACAACGATAGTTTCTTTTTATTAAATGTATTTAAAATACAATTTCGAAAGTTTAAATAACTAAGTGGGGGGTTTAAAACTGAGTGAATAGGTACAAACAATATATACACTATTCAAAAGACTAATCGCAATACAATTGCCTTTAGTACAGACCGGTTCCGAAGACATTGTTTTGAGAACTTCATGAACGTACACCACAACTCCATCATTCTGGTTTAGAAATATTTTCGATCTAAACATTTTATAATCATTAATAGACGTAGTCCAACATTCTGTCGATATTAAGATATCTATCTTTACGCAAAATTTAGCAAGAAACATGAGGATAATATTAAAGTTAGCACCTCGACTTCGAATGTTTACAGTTAGAATTAGTAAAGAATGATTTTAGGACCAGGCAATCAAATGGAAACAGTCTGAAGGCTCATTGACTCTTCTGTATTAAATAGTTTCATTACCAATTTTATTTACCACTGCAGTAAGTATGTGTTGGTTAAATTTAGTTTATAAATAATTGTGTCACGATTCCGTAGAAATAAGGGAATGGTTTTATTATTCAATACCCGTAATAAATTACTAATATCATAAAGATTGCTAATAAAAATAGTGAGTGATGATAGTAAAAAGGTTAGACCTTCTAGTAAAAAAAGTTTAATGGAAATTGGAAAAGCTATTTTCTACAAAATCAACTTTTATGCTAATGTTCACCTTGAGTCGATTGAACTACACACAAGTTTATCAAAAACACTAGATATTTTTAGGTATTGGCGAGGTTATGTTAGTAAAATTTTATGTTCAATATCGTTTGTTACTTATATAGGCACCTGCCAATTTTGTTGCGACCACTGCTTTACCTTGACCAATTTTGTACCTAAGAATTTCTGTATTTCTATCTGCAATATTTTCTTGTGTCGTCTTTTCTAGACTCCTTTTTTACGTAATCGGATTATTGTTATTTATACATTTCTTTTTAATATAATACTTTTCTGTTTCCTGATCGTTCATGTACACTAGTCGTGCAATATCTACATTGTTTCATTCTAAGAAAGGGTAAGAACCGTGGTCCACGAGTAAGTAGGCGCAAATATTTAGGAATGTTAATTGAAATGACTGGACCGCACCAACTCTACAATCGAAATTTAAACATAAATTTTAACTCAAATAACTTGATATATACACTTATTTGTAATGTGCTTGCTAAAATAGGTGAAGATTACATTTTACTAAAAATTTAATATTAAAAATAGGTGAAGATTACATTTTAGTAAAAATTTTTTCGAGGTTAGATCTGTCTTAATTTCCATCATTTAAAATTTTGATAAAATTTATATAGCTTATATTACCTAGTCCATTATTAAAAATCTATTGCCCCCTCAATTATTATAATCGATTCTGTAGATTAGGTGCTACGGTTGCATATACAAACAGAGACTGTCAAAATCATTACCCTTCCTTTTGGATTCGCCGTAGTCGGGTAAATAAATACATATTTAATAGGTAAAGTTACATACAAACGAAAACATTAAACATCTTTACTCGAGGACATAGTTGGATAGGATGTTTTATTTGTTACGGCAAAAATGAATGAAATGAGTTTCTTTTATATTTGCCGTGAGAGTCTTGCTTCAGTTGGAAAGAGTCGATTCTATCGAAGTGTTACCAGAGTCTCACAATATACCTATAATAAGTAATTCTTTCACTGATTTACACCGAGTGACTGAAGTTACTGGATGCAACACGCCCCCCCATGACATCTGACATGCACACGCAAACGGACACGCGCTCGCACACGCGCACACATAAACACACAAATATACATGCAAGTACGCATGCGCACAATTATAATTCATATCATTTAGAAATAATGTAAACACAGTAAAACGCAGAGTTCACTATACGCACATCTCTGAAATAGAAGGATTTATGGCAATAAATTAAATATCATTGTTACAATCTATTTATAGGTACACAGAGAATGCTGGAATACAGAGCCGTGCTATAACAGGACTATTTTTCCAACATTCGTAATCGACTTAGAGCAAGGTGTCTGAATGAGATAGATGGTATACAATCTCGTATTTTTTGTCTAAGTAGTTTAGGAAGCGTTCTATTATTACAATTTGTGTTTTGATAACAGTAAACGATAGCTTACGGGTCGTAACTATCTAAGTAGGACAGAAACTATTGTGTTGTCTGCGGCTTTCTTTTTACTTTTAGAAAAACAACTGTTTTGACGTTAGGTAAGATATCACGTTGACAAGTTCAGTATATAGGTACGTTATTTATTTAATAGAATTAATTACTTACTTCGCTTCTTGTATTAAAATGCTGGGGTCGAATTGGCTGTATCCGTTGTAAAAAGTTGTTAATTATCTTTTATAATTAGCACACATGAATCAACGTTTAAACAAGACAATTTAAGAATAAGACTGTATTTACTTTAGTGACATATTTTAGTAACTAATTGTTGTTTTTGAAAGAGAAATTAAACATTGTCATATTTAAACACAAACAGACCTCACAGGACATGCTTTCAGTAAGCAATTCTTTCTTTAATTGAAGAAAAAATCTCCCTAATTCGAGAGAGGAGTAACTCAAAGTGACTTTTGAGTTGCAAATGTCTATGGACGACTTGTCAATTGTTCACTGTCTAACTGTACTCGTATTTTATCCCTAATCATTGTCACCATTATCATTAAAAATGTACCTTCGTCGCTATTTACCCAATGGGTGTCGTAAAAGGAGACTGAGGTATTATTGCAAAAAGAAAAGTTTGAAGTAAGCCGTATACAAACATATCTGGTGCGGTACAGTTGGCTAAGACTTCTTTTTAAATAGAGGCCTATGATGTACAGTGCAGTATTAAAGACTGTTCATGACGTAAATCATAATTTAGAAATACATTATATAAGTATGTTTATCAGCATTCTGGTTATCATAGTACAGGATCTGTATAGTTTTGATCAAATGACTCCGTGTGGGATGTGTTGAGTTATTACTTATTAATAATATAATTACGAGTTAGCAATAGGCGAGATGACACCTTAGTCAAATTAATTACTTTTTATCATCTGTCGAAACGACAATTTTGTATGAAATATGTACTAAATATAAAATTGTGACGTCACTGTTTTAGAGTACTCAATTGAATAATATATTTCAGTGTATATTTGATTTAAATTCGTAATAATAATAAAAATCAAGTTTGAAGAATAAGAACTTCTATTATTACAATAAGAAATTTGGCTCAATAAGAAGGCTTATGACTCAGTTCCACATACATGGCTTTTGAAAGTGCTAGAGTTGTACAAAATTGATGCAATTCTGTGCACTTTCTTAAAGTCGTGTATGAGTCAATGGAGAACAACACTTCGCTATCCAGGATGTCGGCAGACTGCGATAAACGACATACTTATAAAGATCGAGCGAGGTATATTTCAAGGTGACAGTCTGAGTCCCTTGTGGTTTTGTCTAGCTTTGAACCCTCTCAGCACTCTGTTAGAGGGTTCAGGGTTAGGCTATCGGTTGCAGAAAGATGATCAAGTTATATCTCACCTTCTGTATATGGATGATTTGAAATTACTGGCCTCCACAAAATTACAATTGACGGCGTTATTAAGGGTCACTGAAAACTTTAGTAATTCTATCAAAATGGAATTTGGTGTAGACAAGTGTGCAGTCATGTATGTAAAGAAGGGCGTGATTGTAGAATCTGAAGGAATAGAACTTTCAAATTCAACAAAACTCAGATCTCTGTCTGCCACCGAAACTTACAAGTATCTAGGTTTTTCACAGTCTTTGGGAATACCAGAACCTGGTGTGAAACAAATGTTACAGGAACGCTTCTTTGGCCGCCTAAAAAAAGTACTTAAAAGTCTTTTATCAGGCGGTAACAAGGTGCGAGCCTGTAACAGTTGGGTCATGCCGGTTCTGATGTATTCCTTTGGTGTACTTTGATGGACTCAGACCGAATTAGATGCCCTTGACAGGAGAATCCGTACATTGCTGACTGCATTCCGCATGCACCACCCACGTTCATCGGTTATGAGATTGTATATTCCGCGAAAGTTTGGAGGTCGTGGTCTATTAAATATCAAGACTCTACACAATCACGAGATATACAATCTCAGAGAATATTTTCTACAGACTAATGTGGGAGTGCATCGCAATGTAGTTGCAGTAGATACTGGTTTTACCCCGCTCGCTCTGGCTAAAGAGAATTGGCGCAAACCTGTAGTACTTAGTACTACTGATCGCAAGGAAGTATGGAAGGGTAAAGAACTTCATGGTCGATTTTATCGGGCCCTACACGGGTCTGATATAGACTTTAAAGCGTCGACGTCTTGGCTACGGTTTGGTGACCTCTTCGGAGAAACTGAAGGTTTTGTTTGTGCAATTATGGACGAAGTTATCATGACGAATAACTACCGGAAATATATCCTGAAAGATAGTACGGCTGACATCTGTCGGGCGTGCCACCGTCCTGGAGAATCTATTAGGCATATTATTTCCGGTTGTTCTCGTCTTGCTAACGGTGAGTATTTGCACAGGCACAACCAAGTAGCCAGGATCGTACACCAACAACTTGCCCTTAAATACCAACTTATCAATTTCGAAGTACCTTACAGGTATGTGCCCGACCCAGTTCTCGAGAACGGTCGTGCTACGTTATATTGGGATCGATCTATTATCACAGATAGGACTATTGTTGCCAATAAGCCTGATATTGTGGTAGTAGATCGATTAGAGCGCCGCGCAATGATTGTCGATATCGCCGTTCCTCATGACGAGAATCTCGTGAAAGTTGAAAAAGAAAAACAATTGAAGTATTTGGATCTGTCTCATGAGATTGCCGACATGTGGAATGTGGATTCGGTGATTATTGTTCCGATAATCATATCTGCTCATGGATTGATAGTGAAGAGCCTCGACCAACACCTTAAGAGGCTCACGTTAGAAGGTTGGATCAAGGGTCTGATGCAGAAGGCAATCCTCCTTGACACGGCCCGTATTGTGAGGAGGTTCCTGTCTTTGAAGCCCTAACCACCGGTGTCTTGGTCCCTGTACCCGATGTCGGTGGTCTACTACTATTTTTTATATTTTTAAATGTGTATTTTTTGTTTTTTATATATATTTAAAAATGTAACAAATATGTGTATATCACGAAATAAAAATCAATGTTACTTGTATTTTTCGAGATGTTTTGTGATATTTGTTGTAATGAAGTTAACGTTGGTATTTATTTACGACGCAGTCATCTATTCCATTATACATAATTTCAGCTTCTGTTTACAAGACAGTCTATGGCACTGGGCTTTTAATTTTTTTTAAATACAAAAACATAGATGACAAAAAATAAATTATAATGTTAAGTATTCAACTGTAGATATCAATTGTCTTTGCAAACATCACATTAAAATCGTTTACCGTATTATTTTGCAAATAAAAACAACAATAACGAAATATCACTGCAAAAAAGGTCATTATTGTGAATATGGTGTGTAATAAACGGACAATTATGTATGCCAAAAAATTGTTAGTGTGTTTTATTTTATTATCCGTGTAATAGGCATCTCAATCACTATCAAGGTCTTCCCTATGAGTAAAGTTTTCAAATATACCAATATTGGAAGCCATGGAACAAGGAGGTCTCCATCTTATCTAAGGCCCGTAAGCCCAGCGCCTTAATGGACCCATCACTCACCACAGAGACACTTCTGTGGTGGCCAAACGTGCCGTGTCGTGTAAGTTGGGCCCCGTGGTTCTGACTAGAGTGGTATCAGCGTAGCAAATTACGCCCATCCCAGGGACACAGCCTCGAATTGCTCAGTCGTAGTCCGTGTTTCACACAGTAGTGGTCCGAGAACAGACCCCTACGGAACACTGCAGAAATACCATTTCGGCCGTCGTACATAACGGTACACTCCTGTAAATAGTCTACAACTAGCCATCTCGGGTACTCTGATAATCCGTGGTAGAGTTCCTTCTTTGATGCAGCTAAATGGCAAACTATCGAGTACGTTGACAATATCCAATCACACCGCTAACAGTACATCGCCACAGCTCACCGCCTCTTCGGTCACGGCCCTCAGGCACAACACGGCAACGACTATCGAACGCCCTGCTCGAAAGCTAAATTGAATGTCCAACAGAATGGAACCCATCTCACTGAGGTGCCGGGCGGTGTGAGCAGAAAGTATCCTCTCAAACAATTTACCCACCTGGCAAAAGGATGGGCCAAACACTTTCTTTTAAAACTCTCCTTAGAGGCTATGGCCTATGTCCAGCAGTGCGATTTTAAAGACTGTGGATGTGATGATTGACTACAGCTTTTATAGGTCCTGAACATTATGTATCACCAAAGTAGTCATTAAGACAAAAAAAAATAACCCAAATTCGATGAGTTCATCTTGTTTAAGAAGTTCCTATGGCAAACTTACGGGTTTATCAACAATTCTATGACACTATATTATTGTCATTGAAGGTACATATGTATGTAGATACATTAAACCAATCGGATATTTGGCAGTGGTACTAGAAATGGTGGTCTTAGAAAATTCGTGCCGAAGATGTAATGCGAGAATTGCAAGTAAAAGATTATAAAAAGCGTTCTTTGCTTACTCAATTTCTACGCTCTGTAGTAATATTTTAATTTTACATTTGAATGAAATCAAACGGAAACTTTAAGAGAACTGAGTACTTCTCTAAAATAAAAAATATTTGTCAAATTACAATCGATTTAAAAATCGTCTTTTTTTAAGGCAGCGAGACGTAATTACAAAGTAACTATTACAGTTAGTTTATTTGAATTATGGTTGAGATCTTAAGTATTAAATTATTTTGCATTAAATAATCAAAACCGGACGTCAAAGATACAATTTTACGTCTTAAAATTTTTTCACGTTTGCAATCATATATATCATAGTGAGCAATTATTTTAATGACTTTTAAAACGCGAATTATTTTATACTGCTTGTATTAAATATGTATTTAATGATTTCGGACGCAAAGTATTTTTTATTACGATGTTAAATGAAAAATAAACAGGTTAATTATTTTTACGGTGTAGGGGGCAAACCAGTATTTGATTAAGCTGACGGAAAGTAACTATTGGCCATGCACACCTGCAACTAACCATCACAATTGCGTTGTCGTCCTTCGAGTCCCCGCCAGAATTAAGAGTGAGGAAGGGCGAAGTAGTGAGTTTATGGTTCTAATAAACAAACTTACAGGATGAAAGTTATGAAAGAATTGCTTGGTTGGGTTCTTATGACACCGTGATATGACTGCGATCGATCCTCTCGCGAAGGTCAATCACTGCCACGGCCAATAGATAGAATCTTACTAATAAAAGCCTAGTTTGTATGGATGTTTGTTGTGATGTTGGATAGCAAAAATGGAACCCTAATAAATTCGTTATGTCTCATAAAATATTAGCTACAGAAACCTGTAATATAAATATATTAACCAATTACGCCGACATAGTTTGTATACAGTGTGTGTGTCGATGTAGAAATATAATTTTTGAGTACCTCTAGTACGTTAAAAGTGGGAGATCATTTTTTACATTCGTCAAACTCTTTGTGAGGTTGTCATTAAATAGATTTTTTAAAAATAACACGGATTTGTAAATGAAATATCTTGATTAAGGTATCCGTTTGCGAGCTATGAAGCCTTAAAGCGTGGAACCCCCTTCTGGTCATATCCCAATAGTAGCATATAAAAGAAATTTAAAATGAAAACTATCACAGCTAAGTAGGCTTTGTTCAACTACATTGTAAATATACATAATTTCAAAATAGGCGTATACGTAGACAGTGCTAAAGAATCATGCTGAAATTAATAAGATGGTGATCACAATCTATCTTTACATTAATATTTTTATTTTAATAAGCATACTAAAAAAAGTATAATTACAAAGATTAGTTATATCTCAACCTTGTTTCCAAAAAAACAATAATTAGACAGATAAAATATAAATATTCTTAAAATCTTTTTATTTTAAACTGGCTATTTTCGACTTAATTGTTTGTGATTATTACTATCAGGCAACACTCGGGTGATGTCAAAATTGGCTGTGGGATATGTTGAGAGAAGAAGTTTTAAGTGTCACAAGCAAAAGTTTTAATCACACACAAAAAAAAGTTATTAAATGCAATGAAATACAGATTATACAAGAAATGGCATAAACAATTGGCTTTCAAATATTAATATATATTCTGTTGAGTTTGTTATCCTAAGTTAAATATTTAGTATCTATTTTGTTTCTAGCTTTTCGCGTTAAAGTAATTTTGCCATGTTTGTGTATTTCTAAAATACTTGATATTTTCATTGTCTAGGTCTACATTTTTCTAAAGATGTGTTTATTTATTTAAGTATAGTGAAGTGTATATGTTAATAAGTGTGTTTAGTGACTTGTGTTTTTTGTAATTTATGGTTCATATGTAATTAAATCCTATACAGAAAAAAGATATGTTCACTCACCTCTCAAAGAACATAGTTGATTTTTTACTACATGTCTGCATAGTTTCTTTTTTTCCTCTTCAATCATAATTCAGTAAAAAACTAAATATGTGCTGAATATTTGCATTTATATCCCCATACCTATTTAAAAAAATAGATCAAACCATTACGTTTATTTAATCTTTAAATGAGTAATTCTTATATATATATTATCTGAATCTCGAAAACGGCTTTAACGATTTTCATGAAATTTAGTATGCTGGGGGTTTCGGTAGCGATAAATCAATTTAGTTAGGTTAATTTTTTAGAAAACGTTGTTTCATCCGTGTTTTCAAATAAAATACGGAGAAAAATTCGGTTTCCACGCTCTAATGATAATGTTAGACATTGACTTTATTAGATATGGACATAGTTAGTCTATATTAGACTAGGTCATCACGTTACATGTTAAAAACCTGATTCTAACACTCAAAGAATGTAACTCCCATCAACTGCCTTGAATAGTTCACCGCCGGACATGGATCTCTCCTTAGGAAGCCATGAAATAACTAAATCTAGTCTCTTTTGAGTCTAGTTAATGTTTAATTTGATTATTGGTACATAAGTAAAGTAATTTAATACTTAAATATTTTTAAAGAATGTAACGCCTCAAGACTGATGTAACAATCAGTGCTAACTTTCAACTTCTATAATTATTTAATCGATAAATTAATATAAGAAAAGAAAAAATGAAAATGGAACATACAATATTCTTTACAAATAGCTACACCGTGTAAAAGTTAAAAGTTTGCAAGTGTAAACGCTGAGACAGTCTCGGTAAGCGCATCTCCGCTCTAGGCGGCAGCTGTCGTCACTTGGTTCACTTCCCTATTAATATCAATGTCAAAGTCAACACATTTGATTTATTAAGGTCACTAAATAATATTTGTGAAGGTGAAAAACGGTATATTAGCTATGTTGTTCAAGTTTATGTAATGTAAAAGGCCTACTAGTTAGCAAATCAAAAAATGATTTAAAGCTGTGTTGGACAAAGGACGAAAAAGACCTCTTTAATATTATTATACCTATTAAGTGATTACGTCAGTAGATATTTTCCTCATGTGTCACCAAATTTATGATATTATAATTCTTACTGTATTCATTAATTCGATCAACAAACAAACTTTACATCTTTATTATACTAAGTAGTATAAATCAGAGAGTATAATATATTTTTTTTAGGTAGTGAGGTACAGAGATCACTAAGCGATCCTCGTCCTCCATAAACGCAGGCCCGGGAGTGGCAGGTGAGGCCATCTGTCACCCTAGCAGAAGTAGGCTGGGGTGGCGACGTCCGCGCTATGGACCGCGATCGCCCTTTTGGAGGCGGCAAAAAAAGGCAACATCGGGGTTCCCACATAGTGGGACTACAGTGTACCATCTACAAGCCGTAGATGGCCCAAGGTACGTTGGGGTTCCAGAGATTTCCTTATTTGGGCGTACCTGGTTCCCCGGCTACTGGTAAAGGAGACGCTGTGCGATTTTTGGTCTGTTGTACCGGTGGGGATTGCCGCTAAAAAAAAATAGGTAGTGAGATAGAAGATTCATGGGTTTTTTTAATGTCTGGACAACAGTCATTTTGTTATATAACCCTTAAGGCTCAAGAGACGTTAGCATTACATACATATACATTGCACGAGCGGGCCGGCTCGACCGGGGCAGTACTACCCTCCCACAGAACACTAAAGTGACAGCATCCGTGCTGTCGTGTTTCGTTGGTGATTGCGAGACCGAGGCCCATTGATGCCGCGATGACAGTTATCGTGATAACTATGTGAAGCTTGCACTGTTACGATGACTGTCATGCCTTTTACGTCTCCAAGCGTGGCGTGAAAAAGCATCTCACTAGGTCACCATAGTTGGGGCACCACACTGCATTGTCTGCATTTGCAATGAGTGTGGTGACCACAACTCTTTGGATTCTATTCATGCTTTCCATCAGGCAGAGTAGAGTCACTTTGGCAGGCTCGACATATACAAAAAAAAAAGCATGACACAAAAGGTTCTAAATAGAATGCTGGCGCACCTACATCTGGCAGCAGCAAGTCTAGAGAAATTACCATCTGTATTGTTTGTTAAGTAAACTTAGGTACTTTTGACTGAGTTATAACCTTGTGTTTTGATTATCTTCGTGCTAGCAATTCTACGTTTAAAGATTATAATACACACTTGTTCTTAAACTTTCACGATTTTATGCATAATTAGGTTTAAATTTAATATAATTAATAAAAAAAATTAATTGAGGTTTTGATCAGATTTCAGTAACTGTGGTGTGATCGTTATGTGACATTTGACTCTACGAGCTGAGTATTTCGAAATAAACACATTATAGAATTAGCTCGAAAAATTTTGTATCAAAGATTTAATAGCGATAATTGTTTAAGTACGTTTAAATTAAGATGATCGACTCTTAATACCTACATGTTAAACACTTAATTAAAATTAGATAAGAATATGATTGCAAAACAAATTTACTTGAATCCTTGATAGTTTTTACAATTATATATCCAAAATAGGAATAAAAGAGTGTCTATTTTTTGTATCTTGTATATCAATCGTAATTATCCTGTAGAATAGTGACATTGATAGATGACCTAGTACACTAAACCTGTAATACGCATGCCAAGCACTAAAACATATATGACCTTACTATTTCTTTTAACGTTTATCACCTGTAATTACACATTATTTAAATAAACAGTCCACAGAATTGGTTGTTGTTGAGAGCGTATGCGCAATCTGGAAGTCGTAATAACAGCTGCTCCCAGATCCCTCCTATACCAGGTACACCGTGTGGTTTTAGTCAGTCCGATTCGGACACCCTGCCGTAAACTCCGGTGGGGTGACGGCTCGAGGGGGTTTCCAAACGTTAAATAAAAAAGAAAAAGACCTATGCGCAATCTGGATGTCGTAATAACAGCTTTTCTTGGATCCTTTTTATCCTAGGCACACCGTGTGGTTTTAGTCAGTCCGATTCGGACACACTACCCCATCGTAAACTCCGGTCGGGTGACAGCTCGAATGAGTTTCCACACGTTAAAACAAAAGGTCTATGTGCAACAGTGGACGTCTTTCGGCTGAGATAACGATAATTATGATGACGTGAAGGTCTTGATTTTATGTTAATATTAAAATTTAATGTCTATTGTCGAATAAATTATATTTATGGAGTGCTAAAATGAAGTTACGATTACGATTATATACGATACGATTTATTAGGTAGAGTTAAATAAAAAAGTGCTATTACAAAGACACGAGAATGCATTTACCAGTGTATTATTAAAGTAAATAACTATTATTACAATTAATAAATAAATATTCGATTGTTGTACCACGTCTCATGTATTCCAGGTTTAACTTCTACTAATCTAAATATTTGTCTTTATAAATATATAAATCTGTGTTGGTATAACTAGATATTTAAGTCTTTCCAGCCATATATGATATGTCTGACATTAGTTACTAGTCGTTACGTTTTGTATTAGCACAGTAAAACTTTTTTACATTTAGATGTGAATTGGATAACTTCAAATTTCACGACTAAAAATGTGTAACCAATATCATTAATTGACTAATTGTGGGTGGAATTTGATATAAATCTTTACAATACCTACCGTAATAAATATTTTATTACTCATTAGAAGAAACATCTTTTAATAAATTAAGGCTGATTTTAGTAATAAATAATATTATCATATTATTACGTGAGGGGACCAAATCAATGGAATCTATGTGCTACCGTAACCTTTATGGAAGCAAAAACTCTTAAAGTTCTACATTAGACCTATGTAAAGAGTCATTTAGAGTATGTATCACAAATATGGAACCCATGCTAATTGGTGTACAACAATCGAATCGAAAATACACAAAAACTTTTTATGAAATATCTTTATTATCATCAAAAAATGCCGTACCATTCTAAGGAGTATCTTCGATTATGTTTCACCTCCTCCCACTTGTAGATCGAATAGCGGATTTTACTTTTCCAATTAAAATCTTTAACCACAGTACTGACTGTTCTGATTTGATAGAGAAAATATGTTTTAATGTGCCATTCAAGGCACTTCGCTCTAACCCCCCTCTTCACATTCTTCAAGCTCAAACAAATTATAGACAGAACAGCTACTTGGTGCGTGCAAGCAGAAATTTTAATGAATTATTTAAACAGTATGACATTGATCCTTTTCGATTAGTGTGTCCTCGGCGAGAAGAGATTTCAAATAGACATAATGTGATGTTGAATCTATACTTATGCAGTCATTGTGAAAATGGGCACTTACATATCGCGTGTTTTTGCTCATATTTTTATTTTTATTGTTTCGTTTTTGATCTACTTGCTTACAATAACTCAAATTAATCTAAAAACTTGAGGGGAAAACTTGTAATTGGTTGTCAGATGACTAATCTGCTCTATTTTTTTCGATATTTCTAGGTGTAAGTTTTCCATATAACTAATAAATAAATAAATATTTACTAGGGCTGTGTGTACTTTGAGACAATTCCATTTCAACTTATAACATAATTGAAAACAATAAAGTTTTGTCTTAATTAATGAGAAATCGTTTCCAGTTTAGTTTTCATAGTAACCCTAAGGAACGGCGAAATGGATAGCATTATTAATTTTTTTAGTTATGAACTGTATTCGTTCAATCAAAACAGTTCAAATTAATGAATTTCTAATATAGTGGGCATTCGTAAATACTGTCTGCAAGAGAAACAGACACTGTCTGTCTATACTGTCTGCAAACAATGTCATTATTCGTCAATTAAAAGCGTTATAGCGTCCGTTTCAATCGATATAATTTGACAAAAGAATCCCTTCTAATATATCTTCCTGACTATTGGCATAGTCAATCAGACTGTAAGTAATTTTCTAGTCTATGAGACTAAATACAATAATTAATTATGTTATTATATCGAGTTGAGTAATAGTTGAGTCTTGTGCACTTCGTCATTTAGAATTTAAAGCACCTAAAGTTACGTTATTTTTCAGGATCATTTAGACTTATTTGAATTTCATCCTATCTATAATTTTTTTGACAGTTTGCAAAGATAAAAAACCTGTCTTCGTTATTTAAATTAGAAGGCTTTCAGATATATATAAGAATGAAAGTCGTTAGCTTTTATTTTCGTTAAATTTATTTTATTTTTTATATACACTTAGATTGCAAGGCTAATTTAATTAATTAAAGAGATTATTACTATATACATATTACATATACACTAGAGATATCTAACTGTGTTTTAAGTTTGATGTATTTTTTGTTTTATTAATAAATTTAATAGTAAGAATTCTGGAGAGAGGCAAATGTTCTACCCATCCCAAAAAAAAGTGAATGCTCCAATATGGCCAATAGCGACCTATAACCGTCACTTCTGTTCTGCGTAAGGAAAAAAAGCCTCCTAAACTCTGCAACTAAGTTACTGTCTTCTTGCACCAATGCCGCATCAGGGTCTTCTTTAATTTTCAGTAGTTTAAAGCTGGTGTATCGGTTCTGTCGCTTATACTGACGTCTACACAACCCACGTGAGGACATCGAGTGTTTTGCTAAAGAGGCCTCGTGGAAGCTGGGTTATCTTTACGAGGTGAGTTTTTCTCACCGAAGCATCTGTGCCTGCTTTGGAAGAACTAGATTTGCTCCTGCGTGGAGTAATGTTCTCATCTTTGTGATGGATTCGTGCACTTGAGGCTCTGGATTAGTTACAGCGGCAAGCAGTCCACATTATCAACAGTCCCAAAGCCACCGAGTCCCTTGAACCTATGCAATTGTGATGAGATGTGGCTTTTATTATGGATTATTTTCGTCTATCGTTTTTATTATGGAGAGTATTCTGACGAGCACTTCCAATTGGTCCTTCTCTCTTTCTCTACACGATAACTTTCAAGGCCAGCACGAGTTGTCCCGTAGAGGTACGTAGAAGATGGGATCAGTTGGAAGAGTTCGTCAAAACACTCTCTATGATAAAGGTGATAGAGGACTGCCATAGAGGCGACATCTCTTCGCAACTGCAGAGACTCAAGGGATTCAGTGACTTTCGGGTTATTGATGATCTGGACTACTCGCCGCTGTAACCGAGCCAAAGTGTCCAGCATATACTGCGCGGATCCATTATAAAAATGAGAACAGTACTCCAAGCAGGAGCGTACCTGCGTCTCATAAAGAAGCCACAAATGCTCAGGCGCAAAGAATCGTCTCACTCTGTTCAGTAAACCCAGCTTCCGCGAGGCCGCTTTAGTAACGCTTTCAATATATTCTCGCGGATTGAGGTCCCGGCCAATATTCATACCCAGGGTATTGAGATTGTCTTGCAGTGGCAGTTGAATGTTCTGGAAAGTGGGAGGGGAAGAAATGGAGACTTTTTGGCAGAGAGTGCATACGCCTGCGTTTTCTAGGCATTGAACTCGACCAGATTCTCATGACCTCATTGAGAAATGCGGTCTAGGACCCGGCGAGCCCAGTGACAAGCTTTTGTCGCTTTTCCTCAACGTCCGTTGATTTGGCTGTAGGGTGACCACAGAATCGTCCATGAACTGTGCTGTCGTCTGCATAGCAATGTATCCAGAAGATATCCAGAAGAAACAGTGTGGGTAGCAGGGCAGAACCTTGAGGTACACCAGCATTAACCTGCTGAAAATTGGAGGTGGCGCCATCACAGAGAACTTTAATGCGGCACTCGTGCAGAAATGCGGCCACCCAGCTGCAGAGTTTGGGAGGCAGGTCGAATGACGGAAGTTTGGAGAGGCGTGAACGGTGCCAGACCCTATTGAACACCTTGGCCATGTCGAAGCTGATAGCCAAGGACTCCCCATGTCTATCTACAGCCTCACCCCAAAGGTGTGTAAAGAACGCTAGAAGATCACCCGTGTATCGCTCCGGTCTGAAGCCGCATTGCTGATCATTTAACAACGAGGGGTTCTCTAGGTGACGAACTAGTTGTTTATTAATGTCACATTCGAGCACCTTGCAGATAATGGAAGTGATGGCTATAGGTCGGTAATTGGCCGGGTTGGAGCAGTCGCCTTTTGGTATTAATAATTCTGTCAAGTAAGCGTTAATTTTGTTGAATAATAAAAACGTGGTCAAAAATAAATACTATTTTTTACTGTAATGAATATGAAACATTAACTAAATCTAGGATTAGAGAGATAATAAACACCCAACATTACTCAAAGATACTCTGTCTAACAAGGCCATGTGTAAAAGTATATGAAAATCATAAATCTTTGTATTTTCATAGTAATTATTTATGTTTTAATCGTATATTTATCGTTAAGGTATATGAAATTAATCATCCTGTCGGCTTTATGCATTATCAAAGGCCTAAAGAGCACCATTAACTACGAAGCCTCATTAATATGCCTGCAACGTGATAACATTTTTTTATCTTTTTTATAACTTATAGTGAACTGTCCACTGCTGGACATAGACCGCTCCTTAGAAAAAAGGTTTTGGCCTTATACTATGCTGGCCAGACGGGTTGGTATAGAGTTTATTTCAAGTTTTCCTTCTTCTTGCAGTGATGCTGTCCTGCGATGTTTGCCCCTTATAAACCTTACGACATCAAGAGGATAAGTAGAGTGGTGACACTCTGTCTTAAGCCATCGGGCGCACGGAAAAGACTGAGTTCTGGAATGGGGAGTGTAATAAAAAAAAGTAATATTTAATGATTACCAAAACAAACGCAGCAAATAAAGAATTTTAAAATTCGATATCAGTAATTCATATATGTACCAACCCGTATGTTGAGCGTGGTATAGTAACCCAAAACCTCATCCTCCTTTTACTGTGGTGAGATATACATCTCTAGACTTTGTTAAAGACAATTGATTATGATCTTTAATAAAAATCTGTCTTTTTTAAAGACTTACTTCCAAGTCTATTTAAAGATTAACACGGGTATATGTTTGTATATCTACATAATAAGGATTAATTCATAAGCTAATCACATTTAGTACATTGTACAAGTGCTATATTGCTCAACGTTGAACAATTCTTCAACTTAGTTTCTAAGTACACACGCACGCATAGCCGGCTAAGCTAATGTAAATACTTATGCTATGTGTGCGCTAAATACCTGTAGATAAACATTGGTAAATTACTTATTCCAAGAGCTCTGAATACATAATAATATAGTATTGTTCAAGAATTGGTAATACACAGTGATCCGTTGTAGCATCTATTACCAGCAATTTCTTTCAAAGCCATCTAGTGAAGTCAAACTGGACTACGTAAGAACTGTTTCTACATCGCACAATGAAAGTTCTCGTGTCGTTCAGCGTAAACTTAACTTACCAACTCCTTATCGAGGCTTCATTAAAGATCAAAAATATAAAGTAAAAAAAATACAATGAAATAATTAATTTGAAACCAAAAGATATGGGTGCACCATTTTTTTTTTGGGGAAAAACTTATATTGTTTGATACAAAAGTGGAAATGTGAAACTCACAAAGTAAATCAACAAAATATGTTAGTCACCATGTTACATTACAAAAATGTACAGATTTATGAAAAATTTCGTATTGTTACTTTGCGAGATTTTCTTTTATATCAACAATGTACTGTTTCATTTCTAAAATAGTATTAATATAGTAAACTTATCTGTCTGGTTAGTTCTTTGACCTCTTTATTGAGTTCCCTGATAACCAATAATAAATAAATAATCAGACATTTGACATACAACGTCATCTTGTTACATACTAGACGGAGCTTGTACTATGACAGCTAGAATACTTGTACACTTTTTCATGGATACATTCATATAAACATAGAAAACATCGAAGCTCCGAAACAAATATTTGCAGATCATGTAAACATTCGATCCGGTGAACCTGAGACCTCATGCACAGCACTCGCATACGCTTCCAAAACACCACTGAGGCAGTCACACTTATATCTGAAACTAAGATATTCTCGTATATGAATAATTAGCTGACTCACGTAACATCGTGTGCGTCTTTCAAAAGGATTTTTTTTAATATTTTACCTGCATATTTCATATTTGCTTACATTTTAAACTTTCCCTGACCCTCTTCAAGTATTTCAGTGCCAAAATTAGCCAAATCAGCCCAGCGATCATCGTAATTTGGCAAGACTAACGACATTTATATGTGTATATATAGGCCACTTCTTATACGCAAATTTTTTTAGCATCTCGCGCTTATTTGAAAGTTCTTAAAAAACTAGACCGATTGGTTTATAGAATCTTTGTTCTCATGAGAACAATTTACGGTTTATTTACATGAGATACCATTTTATCATATATATCACTTATTGTCATCTTGTGACAAAAAAAAACACATACAACATAATAAGATGAACTAATTATAAACAAGACAACAGAAAAAAATAAAAACTTTGTAATACAAACAAACAATATTTAACTGTATTAAGTAGATACAAATTATTCTTTCGTATTGTTAAAATAGTTGAATGTAAAACAATAAAACTGGCCAGCCAATTCATCACAGGACACATTCAATAATATTAATGTCTTCAAGTTGATTTTGTAACGTTGGTATTTAATATATATATGTGTGATTGTTATTATTAGTAAATGTGCAGGTGTTCACGTATTTTGTCCTTCCGTGATTGCACAATACTGACATAGCCAGGAAGACTGGTTGTGTACATTATAAGAATGTGGTATTAATTTGTTATATTGTGTTGACTATAGAGGTCGGCCACTTATTTAAAAATAATATGCTTATTGCTTAAATTATGTATTTATTGTTTGATAAACTAATAACTTCATAAGTAAGATCTAATTCAATAAATATTTTTTAATGTTTCATTCTACTTTAGAGATATTTTTGTGTAAAAAAGAAATAAATATTTTTCGTTCAATTACATATGTACATTTGGACACTTTTATTTTATTTGAAAGTTTGTTGTACAGGTAGACCACGAATTAGTTAACATTTGATCGTATAAAAAACATCCGACAAGTCCGTAGGTCTCCAGTTTGCTTCACATTTAGCGTAGATCCCGTCTCTTCGAACTTCTTCAGCCATTTCTTTATTTCCTTTAGGAGCACTCCGAGACTGATTTAAGTCGTATAAATTGTATTTAATGTGAAATAAGCATCTTACAGTAATACACGAACTGTTGTTTAAATAAAATTATTTCACACAGTAAGCGCGCTGCGGCCCCGTGAAGTGATCCATTGCGACAAAATTGCCGAGAAACGAGCTAGGTGTGAGTGATGAGTGGTCAGGTACCTTCCCGCCCCCTGTTTGCGCGGGCATGTTAGTTTCGAATGTTAAAGAATTCTTGGCCCACCTGTATAACTGAACTCCTTTTTATAAAATGATCTTTTAACCACTATATTTTCTGTTCTAAGGGACCGAAAATAATCTATATATGTTTATTTATTAGATTATATTTGATGCATTTTCTTTGTTAATGTAATATTCGTTTGTATAGTGTTGTCTAATATCTTCATAACTATAATAAAATACTTTATTGATTTTTTTATTTTGCTCACTAACACTTTTCACAAAAGTATAAAATGGCATAGTATTACAATTACTTACAGGTAAGTACCACGTGCGCTGTAAACAACAATTAGTGTATATCTGTGCTAAAAATACAACAAAGATTTTTGTGTAAACATATATGAAGCAAGTAAAGTACTTTTTATTTAATATTTAATATGGTGTTGCGGCATTTGGTAAGCAAGCCAGTGTGTATATCGACCAGGGAGCCGCAACCATTGAACAGTTTGCAAAGGCGTGGAATGGTGGAGTTTGTACTGAACACAAGTATAATAGATGTACAGCTAATGCACATTGAGGCTACGAGTATTTTGCATTGTCGTATAATTCTTTAGTGGGCATTAGGAAGTCAAGCTCATACAATCGTTTTCTAATTTTATTTTGAGTTATTTGTATGTCTTTGAGAAAAGTCTTAAGAACTGATACCCAAATCTCAATCTGATATTCAATATTAGGATTTACTAACAAGGTATAGATGATAGGCTTCACAGTAGGTAATTAACATTTGCAACTTTACGAAGGGCACCAGGGAAAGATATGGCTTTCAAGACAGTTTTTCATCTAACAGTAGATTAAGGTATATTTCGGCATTAGAGTGATCAATAATGTTGTTATTTACTTAAAGAAGTAGCATGACGTGACGAATAATTTATTGATTAGGTGTAAGTCTTTTTTTGCGTCATTAATATACTGTGTATAGATCTAATAAAATAAAATAAACAAATATTTAACATGTTATATGGCATACATTATAAAATAATCCTATTTGATTAATATTCTTAACACGAATAAGAAATATCAAGGGCCCAAGAATGGATCCATGCGGCACTCCACGTGTATTTTTTTGCGGAATACTTTCATAATTGGCAATTGTAACAATTTATCTCCTGTTTACCAGGTATGGCTTAAATAAATTATAAGCTGTTCCAGTAGTACCTAGCTTTTTTAATTTGTGTAGGAGTTTCAATGACTAACAATGTCGAAAGCTTTCTTCAAATCTATATTATAAAGATTGCAAAATACTTTATAGATAACCTTCTTTATTGTAGACACGAATATAAGAAAAATCTTTAATTTAAACTTAGACTGTTACAGCATATTATTTTTATTTTTCACGGCAAACTATATTTAAAGTTATGATGACGTTAGTTATACATACATTTAATTAAATCACTGTAACGTGTTTTGTATAATAAATTTTTAAGGAAATTTCTTTTAGTTTTATTTTGCCAGCGCCGGCGATTGCACCCGTGCGAAGACGGGGTCTTTCTATAGCTGAAATAAATAAGTTGCCTCGTACTGCATTCATCTAAGCAACATTCGTTTAAATCGATTTGAGAACTATTGTTTTTCACCTTCAAATATTAAAATGCAAATAAAAATGAATCTAAAACATCAAAAAAACCTTTGAACGTAGCTATTAATAAATATAAAAACGTTAACAAAATGGCAATGTCAGAGATTTACATAAAATATTTTTAGATTAAACATTTGTGAATATTTTTATCGAAATGATATTAATTTATCTGTTTCTTCATTACATAATAACTCTTCAAATCCGGTTTTTTGTGGCATAAATATTTGGCTGTGTCTTTATTGCTTTAAATTAAGAAACGTCTGTATATGAGCGAAGTCCAGATAAACTGGTCGGGATATATTTATGCAGGCAACTAATTAAAAAATGTGGTAGGATTTATCTGACGTACATTGAGATAGCACTTACGCTATCTGTATCCGCAAAATCACAATGAATGTACAAGTAACTCGAGCTTTTGAAAATCTTAACATTGACTTATAATATTTGTTTAACGCCATTTTGTAACATAAGGAACTAAAACAAAACAACGGATTTGAACTTAATGCTACTTGAACATACCGCAGACTAAGGACATTTTTTAAGAATATGTTCTTAACAATCGACCAAAAATGAAGTACGCAATTCTGGTAGTATCATTAATGTAGTCTGAATACTAACATGAGAATTGGATGCACTATGCACATCTCGTTCGCTTTCATGTACATACGAGTATTATTATATCAAAGAACTCAAAAACTAAACAAAATGTCACATCTTAACTGAACTTGAACTTACATAATATCTTTAGGTAGTACGAACGGCTCGAACAGTACTACTCTCCCAAAGAAGACCAACTTAAAACAACAGTATCCGTGCTGTCGTGTTTCGTTGGCGTGTGCGAGACACGATAGTTCACGTGGTAACTGTGTGAGCCTTACACTGCCACGATAACTGTCATGCTTTTTACGTTCCCAAGCTGGGCGTGAAAAAGCATCTCATTAGGCTGCCATAGTATGGGTCACCATTCCTGAGGGCCGTTACCGAAGAGGCGGTGAGCTGTGGCGGCGTGCTGTTGGCGGTGTCGGTGGACATCGCCAACGCATTCAATAGTCTGCCATTTAGCTGCATCAGGTGCCAGAGTACCTGCGGCAGCGTGTGGCAGACTATCTACAAGATTTGGAAGCGGTAGTGCTCGCCGAAGTTTATCGGCGGACGGCTTTTTTACGGGTGGGTAGTGGCCATACGGTCCCCACCCGAAGGGACACACGAGTGGCACGATGCCGCTCGTCGAGACACAATGGCTCGTTGGTCAGCCCGGTTGGAGGCTCCACGTACTGGCTTTGGGACCGTGGAGGCTCTCCAGCCGGTCATCGCCGAGTAGGCGAGGTGAGAGCGCAGGACCTTTTCCTTCCGACTGACGCAATTCCTTTCCGGGCACAATTCGCTGCCGGCGAACTAGCGCCAGCGCCTCATGCCGCCTTGAGTGTAGCCGCGAGTGGACGGGACGGATTTTCTCCTCCGTCCGCTACAGTGGCCAGCCGCGAGAAGGCGACGTCCACGTGTATTGTACGTCGGCTAAATAGAGAGTTCACACACAGATGGTGGCCGCGGTAGCGGGCAGGCGCTAGGAGGGATCTGGATGTCGTAATAGCAGCTGTTCCCGAATTCCTCCTATCTCAGACGCAGAGTGTGGTTTTGTGTCACCAACCGTCGTAAACCCCGGCGTGGTGATGGCTCGAGGGGGTGTCCACAAGTTAAAAAAAAAAAAAAATAAGGGACGTTCAAAAGTATTCCCCTTAGCCATTAATGTGACTCTGCGGGTTAAATTGTCAGGCCCTGGTTTTTCAGTTTTTGGACCAATTAACCACTGAGCAGGTAGTGAATCTATTTCCTTAAGTAGAACCTGTCACTGATCACTGGTTCAGGATTTTAAAGGGACCGTTTGCACCTATAAACAAAACTGATAAGATATTCTGTAGACGAACGTTGTCACGAGTTCTGCAACATTTTCTGAATTAATTACCAACGCTTAAGACGACTAACATATGACGTTTTATAGTTGAGTTCAAGGATTGTCTCGAAAGGCTCACCTACTAGAAAATGACTCGGTGTCACAAGCGTACACGTGTTACATAGATACCTTCACCATTAATAATCCTCACAATAAGAGTAGCTTCGATCTGTCTAAGCAATGCTCTCATCTTTTCATAAGTCGGACTTGACTTGCCAACAATCTTCATCAGTTAAAATTTAGTGGACTTCAGACCCCATAATGCGCCGAAATTTAGAGCATGAAACGGTAGAAAGTGCCGCACTGTATTTTTAATTGCCAGCAAGTTGTAATATTTTGTGATCCAGCAGTTAGATCTTTTAGTTCTCTAGCAGTTATAATAAAATTTTTGCCGTTGTCGCTCCATATCTGAGCACATTGTTCTAGTCGGTGTATAAAAAGTCAAAAAGCTGCCAGAAAACCTTCAGTACTGAAGACCTCCAAATGCATGGTTCGAGTAGCATACAAACAGACGCATAAATATATTTTCTCTTACAACAAGTTGTATAAAACACTAATATGGTCTCAATGGGAATATGCTGTCGCTGTTTGGAACCTTCTGCACACGAAATATTCATGGAGACTAAAATCTATGTATCTTTCGCTCAGCTTACAATAAATGTACGAAATCAAAACAACCTTAGCTTAGAATCTAGACGTCTGCTTCCCGATGTCATAATGTTGCATGGTCAGATAACAGATTTGGTTACACTGCTCTTAAAATGAAATACGTTACGTATCAACAGCAACTTTGCCACACCATTATATATGTAGGACTAATACTGGTGTTCGCATACCTCTTCCATGTCTTAGAGAAACGTACAATAAATAATTCAGTGATATTGACATATTTGCTTTATCCAAGAACCTATTTAAAGGTCATACCATTAAACCAGTATCCGCTTAGCTAACAAAAAAGATTATTTTTTCATTTTTATTTTATTCTTTTCTAGTTCTATGTTTACACGAGTTTGAATTTAAATGAGTTACGCAACATTGTTTTGACTTATTTCTTCTCATTTTATTTCTGTTAATCCGTGAACAATGGCGTGGTTTACATGTATACTACTTCGAAAATTTGACATTTTTTATTCAAAATTTCGGCACCTAACTGTTTTTCGTTTTGAATAAAAAAAAATTAAATTCTTTATATGAGTTATGATCCATTTTGATCTCTTGTCCGATGTCTTGAAATCATCAGAAGGGTCACCTGGATTAACTGATTTATTTTTTGCCATGTTATTTGTACTATATTTATGTAAAACAGTTTAATACACACATGATCTTTGGAAGTACCACTGACCTAACATATGCTTACCATCTAGAAAATTAAAACAGATTTCATTTTCAAACACAATCTTCTTTGATCTATATCTAACTCTTACAACTTTCACAAAACCACAATTTATGTCTTTCCATACAGTATTCACTACATATTTTTGGAATTAAAATCTGTTTCATTAGTGGCTAACATAACCCTTTGCTTTGACAAATTGGTATCACGTAACAGTCATGGATCCCTCTGATGCTCCATAAACTGCGGTAAAACGAATTTTTATAAACGATTTGAGGTGATTTAAGGTAGAACTCTGACGAATTATTAGTTGCAACTTTCAACTCTCATTGCTTACGAGTTTCCTGATTGAGCTTGAAGGACACAATATGAATAACACTAAAATCAGTAGAGTAGACATTCATTCTATATATTGTAGTAACTTATAAATGTTTGAGAATTACCGATGATTCTAAATTAATGTTACTATTAACTAACTATGTTCATTCTTACACCTGTTTTCTAACTGAACCCAACAACCTTCATAGTTAGATGCAGTAATAGGTATTAGACGTGATAGTTGCTCAGCTACACCCTTAAACATGTCTTCAAATAATGTATATATAGTATGTATTTATTGCATCGGGACCAAGATATGACACTAACGCTATTTTTATCCGCAAAATCACATAAAGTATACAAATAACACAAAAGGTCATTAACCTCTTGTAAATCTTAATATCGACTTATAATATTTGTACAACGCCATCTACCGTAACATAAAATATCGCATTTGAACTTTATGCTACTCGAATAACGTGATTCCTAGGCAGTGCGGCTCTTAAAATAATTACATGCATATTTTTATCTCTTAGTAATTTAGAGGAATAATTATTTATCCTTGATCAAAAATATTCAGTTTTTTTTTCTGTCATAGTTCAAGGTGAACACAATAATTTAATTTATTATGGGTTTATTAACATATACAAACGTTTAATTAAAGGTAAATCATATATCGGTCGGACAGATACCATTATTTCCTTTTTAAATATTTGCGTGTTATTTGTTATCTTTCTGTATGTTATGTTATTACAACGTGATTTTTTTGGAAAGTATCAATCTTAGAGAAAGTACAATACTGTTCGTCACGCATTTAACTCCTGAGTTACGTTTCGTTCTATTCATTAAATATATCATTTCCAGAGAAAACCAATAAAAATACTATTACGTTTTGCATTCACTAAATACTCTTTTGTATCAAAATGTTAGAAAATGACAGTAAATGTCACACGTACGAAAAATTTTACTTCTAATTTCTCTATGGTAGTCTCATTTGATTTCAAATAATAATAAAAAAATAAAAATAAATATCTAATCTATATCATACTGAATATTTATCGAGTACTTCACCAAGGAAATAACGCTGTAGGATGTTATTCTAACGTCAACTTTACTCGTATTACGTCATCACCATCGAAATATCTAAGATTACTATTAAATAACTAGCCTTTACCCGCGACTCTGCCCGCGTGTAGGTCAGTTATCGCAGTAAATAGAGACCTATGCGTCATTCTGATATATAAGCAATATTAATGTAAAGTTTCACCTAAATTTGTACAGCAGTTTTGAAAGTGAAAGAGTAACAAACATCCATACATATACAAGGATAACAAAACATTTAAAAATATCAGTAAAGAGTCTAGGTACCTTATTCAATATATGAGCAATCAGAAATGGTAGGTACTTTTTATAAAGTCTAACAACAAAGATTTTGTACCGTATACAATCTGGTGAAGAAATATAATAGTGCTTTATATGGGATTTATAAAATTTAGCATGATTCAAATACGCATTCTAATGGAACTTCCTATGGGAATGAAATATTTTATCGTGATAAAAAGTAGCCTATAACATTCTTCAGCTTCCTAACTATCCCCAAATACACAGATCATACCACAAAAACGCTCCGTTGCGAGGTGAAAAAAAGACAAATAATCAAACAAACAAACACACTTTCGTCATTATAATTTTAGTAAGGATTATTTTATTTAAAACTGTTGAATAATTTAATTTAAAAGAAAAATATTTTTAAATATACAAAAGTAAATTTGCAAAATAAATTGCATTTTAATGGAAACCTCTTTTTTAAAGTAATAAAAGTTACAAATAATTAACATAAATCATAAACTCTTCGTAATTCTCCTTGAGATTTTTAAAAAATAATTGCATTTATAAATCTCAAACTCATTTTAAATTTACAAAATTTATTCGTTTATTATAATCTTTTTCTTTGAATGGTTTGCAGCTTAATTTTACCACGGCTAAGAAATCCTAATAAAAAAAACAGAGAAGGCGATTATGTTCAACTCGGTCGTATAACTATAACCAACCTTTCCTCACCCCCTTCCCTCCCACTTACCACGATGTAACCAGAAACTCGTCGCTAGCTGAGTTACGTAGATACCTCTAGTGCTTCAAAAACACAATATTTTGCGTTATAATATACTTAACTTATTATTTAGAACGTTAAATGTGAGTACTAAAAAATAACTTCAAGTTAATTAGGTGTAATACAACTTATATTACCTTGTCAAGAACCACTTTTTTTTTTAAAACAATGCCGCTTACATTATCTTTAAAAACATCTAATTGACATTGTAATATTTATCAACGAACTGTGAATAAATACAGGCTGTTTGCAATATCATATTTTTAGTAAAAACAATACGTCTATTAATACCCATGGTCGAAACATTGGCCTTACTTTTTTATTTGAAGGAGGTTTACACTATTTCGCATTTAATGGCAACACACAAATCTATGGCAGACGTACGGTATAGATGTTTGTTGCATTTCCCGCCTTCCAAGCCAATGACACTGCAGAATTGGAACGACGAACTGTGAAGGTTCACGGCTCTTTGTGAATATCGACTCAAAGGTACCTACATTATTGTACTTAGACAAGCGGCATCTAACGTTAACTTTTACTATTTTTATTTAAAAAACTGAACTTATATTCACCAAATAAATCATCTACTCGGTAACAGTTGATATTATTAAGAGAAAAGGGAACTTGTACAATTTTACACACACTAAACACGCAAAAATTATTTTATTTTAACTGACTATTTAACCCAGATATTTTCATAGAAAGATTTATACGTCGTGCCGTTGCAAGGATGAATATGTGTAAATATCAAAGTTTACTGGTACAGTATTTTATTCCATATTGCATTAAATTAGTAATTCGAATTCAAATTCAAATTAAATTTAATTGAGAACGAAAAAGGTTAAATAAATGAATAAAAAGGCGATTTAAATCATTCTTTATTTGAATTTCTTCTTGTTTATGCCTTTTGTCAAATGATGTCGAAATTGTCTTCTGTTATTTACAAACTTTAATTAAAAAAAATTGTTCCCTTCCCGTAGCTGCTAATGAGACGACTAAAAATAGCTAACAGCAAATTACCCCTGATGACGTCCACCGTGCACGTAATTAGAAACGAAACCAATGATTAGATATACACAGCACTGCACGCTGTCGTGATTCTGTAACGCATAAATCGATACTACAGAACCTCTCCCCTAGTCTTCTAGCAAATGTCTGCACACATATATGCAGTTGTTATGCCGCTTGCTTCTAAAGCAGACACGTGATACTGTAGTGAAAGGTACTGCATAAAGTTAGAATCGCGTGTCGTTAAGAGCGGCCATTCAAGCAACCGCGTGGATATACGTATTTACTCGTATTTGTTTGTGCCGGTGCAAGATATTCAATATAGTTTGAGGAAGGTCAGTTAATTGACGTAATATGTGTGCAGATGTTCTTATTCGATTAGTTTCGATTGGATAACTTTGATGTATCGATAACATATGTTATTTTTATCGGTTTCTCTGATATTTATCTGAGTTTTTTTTGGAGACATAAATTATACTACTTATAAAGAATATTTTTTTAGAGTAGAGAACATTTCCGACGCTTTTGGCCGAACTCTATATTGACGTCATAATTTGTTTAGTTGCTGACAGATTTAGACTCATACAAGAAAAAAATGATGTATGTGTTGTGTTGAAAATAGCCATATTTTGATTAAAAGAACCACACAAGCAAGATTTATGATTGCCATAATATAACAATTTGAACAAGTTGATTGCAATAGCCGCAAATTGCTTTTCAAATATTATAATTTGCTAGCACATAATAATTCTAAGAATGTCTATCAGCATGACTTGTAAAATGTTCGTATTATATAAATTTGGCGAGTAATATTACTCAGACAAACTTGACCTGCTTCTATGTCAATGTCGTACCGAAATTTGTTTAGCCATCATGTAGGAATGTTAGCGTTGGAATATATTTGTAAGCTGACAAGATTTTGAGGAACTTCAAGGTTCCTCAGGATAGTGTTTCCAAATACATTTATCTCTACAGTTACAGTTAAAGTATGTGTCGTCTCAAAACTGCTCGAGCGTTTACTCGAGTGTTTTAGCACCGGCTTGAACTTTTTGAAACACAAATTTTTACCGTAGGTTTAAGGATAATTATATCTGCGATCAATACAAAATTCGACCCGAGTTTGGTTGTGAGTGTCTAAATCAGTTTATTAATAACTCCATGTTATTGTATATATTATCTGCGGCCTTGCCTGTGTAGATTTTATTTGTGACGGAAAATTTTATAGGCTCTCGAAGCTATTTCACTTTTCTGGGGTTACGGTTAATATATTTATAATTACTTAGAGCACAGACAGTTACTTAGGAAGTATAGACACTGGAGTTTTATTTTTAAACTGAACTTTACTTAGTGTTATCTTAAAAATATGTGGAGGGAACGGGTATCATGTACAACATGTGTTGTGCCTCCAACACAAAGGTCGGCTCATTCGACCAGGCGAAGTGATCATGCTTGGCGGGCCGCGGTCCAACGGTTGATGTTGGGATGTTGTGTATATAGTAATCGCTGCGAATTTCTATATCGCGATTCAGGATTATTAGTTGCTCTGTAATCGCCACAAATATGTTATTTGTGATTTAATAAAATAAAAAAATGTGTGCGTGTACTAGCGTACACTCGTAAAAAGTGAAACTTCTTTATGACGTTATTTTTCAAAAAAATAATTTAAACCCGTCCGAAGTCGATGCAATCGCCACCTGGATTTCAAAAATGTAACTACTCAAAACGGGCTGCAAAATAAATTGGAGACATTTATCAATCCCTACTCAGCTGGACAAAGTATACTTCGAATCACGCGTGGTAGGGATAAGAAAAAGATGGCGCGTAACGGAGAAATGTGACGCGTAACGAAAAAATGTTACACTAAATTTTTTTCCAACCCCGATAAAGAAGTTTCACTTCAAAAAAGAATCAATCTTTTTGTTGTACTCGTTTCTTTATGGAGTTAACAAATCACATCTTAGTAGGAACTATGAAGGTCTTATATTTTTTTATTAATACTTTTTTTAACCACGAAGAAAGATATACTGGGATAGCAATCTGTGGCATCACTCACTAATGGTTCACCCGTTACGTCAAACTAAGTTTTGCAACTACGAAACCAAAAATATTCAAAACATTTGATCTGATACTATAAGCTGTTTAACGCCTCTATCTTCAAAGCATTTGGATGTCTTATATTTCTGATTTATATTAATTACTATCCCAAAAATATAGAGGAACATTGTGTCGTGAAATAAAAAAACTACAAATTTTGAAGGAACCTCTCGCCATATACTATGCCTATGCTTATGTGTGGCTCAGCTATGGCTAAGGCTATACAATATTCGTACTGTAAAGAGAAAGTACGGATGCACTAACGCTCTTCACAATACAAAATAAACTTATTACAGTCCCAGACAACATCGACGACACTGATAGTTGCAAACGCTACCTCCAAGAACACAAAATACTCACCCTCCCTAGCATCTATACATTGGAATTATGTAAATTTGTTAAAAAACAACATTTCTATACAAAAAAGAAGACACACAACAAAGATACACACTACGTTATAAGCACTGCCTTGGGCTAGCTGGCCCGTTTGCTGGCTACAATCGTAACACATGGTTTCAACAAGCTGAAGCCACTTGTCACACATCCAATGAGTACCTGCCTTTCCAGAAAAACTGACTTCCAGACGAGGTGCCATTCCATGGCCATCTAGAAGTCCAGATCTATCCCCAGCAGACTTCTTTTGATGAAGTTATTAGAAGATTTAAACCAAATACACTACATCAACCACAACTCTCTATGTTTATCAATTACTCCGTCGATTGTGGATCTATTTTAAAAATTCTTTATGTATTCGAAAGAGTGTATTCTCGAGGGGATCCAATTATCACCATATATGGATCTCTTGAAATCCTCCCAAGAAAATCGATGGCAACCCTCAAAATTTATAGGCACGTATAATGTCTTTCAAATAATTTTTAAAGCTATCCCAGTATTTACGTCAGGCAGTCATCATCTCATATGATGATGGAAGATACACTCTTTAACGGTTAGGGGTGAAAAGGCGTAAGAGGTTGGTAATTTAAATATTAGTTGCATAAATAGGCTCTTAGTTGTACTCTTTTAAGTTGGTTAGGGCACCTGATCTCAAGCTCGTAATCTCAAGTTTTTTCTTATCAATTACTTTTTTATATCCATTCTTCCGAAGCTAAACTGTATTTGTTTCTATCACCAGGTTATCAGTACTATCTGAAAATGGCAGCGTAAGTGATGACGTCATCAACTATGGTGGATCTACCGGCCCGGCTGGGTCATGCCCATTTGTCTCATCTGCCACAACGGCCACCCATCAACCTGAACTTTCAAGATTTAACTTACACAGTGCAGAATGGGAAAAGTAAGTATATAGCGACTATATATGTATACCATCATATCATATCTCTGTCCTTCTTTTTTCACTCTTAATCTGATTCAATAAGTAAAATGGCAAATGCCTTCCAACCATGAAAATTTTACAGAAGCTTTTAACGTCTATAATAAAGCTAAAGTTTTGTAACTGGTTTGTTACATATTGTTATTGCTAACCTTTTTTTTTTTCTTGTGCGGAAATCCCCCCGGATACCACCTACTGGTGGTTATATCGGACTCGAACCGACCAAAAACCGCACGCCATCTTAGGTACCAGTAGCCGGGGAATCAGGTGTACCCTAGAAAGGAAATCCCTGAAACCCTGACATACCTCGGGCCATCTAGCTACGGCTTGCAAATGACCCCTTTTCTGCTCCAAAAGAGCGTGTGCTCCGTAGCATTTCCCGCTGCTATTCTGGCCTACTTCTGCTCGGGTGACGGATGGCTTCACCTATCACCCCCAGTCTAGCGCTTATGGAGGACGGAGATCGTTCTGCAATCTCCGGCGCCCGAGCCGTCTGTGATATCGGACACGTTCCTGGGCCTGGCGGACCGCGAGAGTTCTAAACCTCTCCCGGTCCCGCTCCGACATCTCCTTTGCAAGCATAACTTACTCGCAAAAGGAGACGGCGGAGTTCCACGCGCACAATATGCTAACCTGATAAAATTATAGTTAAAAAGGTGTTAACGTTAAATATGCCTCTGGTTACCCCTTCGGAGACAAAGACGGCAGAATAAGTTTTGTGTGTGTAGTAAAATGAAAATAGTCAACGAACAGTAGCAAGTCTGACGAATTTCACAGACCTGCAAAAGTTGTTTATCTATCGATAAAATTTACCATTTCATATAACAAAGTAAATAAAATGAAAAAAAAGGTATTTAGTATAAATTTCTGATAATTATAAGGCAATGATACTAAACAATTTGTGAATGAATACATTTGTAATCACTTCAAACTGCTAAACGTCTAGTACAATTAAAGATGGCCAATGTTTTTTTCAATTCATTAGAATCTAATATGGATTCAACATAAAAAATATAATGTCTTGACGAAAAGCAATAAAACGTTCGCAATACGCTAATTGGTATTTTTTCTGATTTACAATAGATGGCAACTATCTATTAAACATCAATTTATTTAAAAAAATATAAAATCTTTTTTAAATCCGCAAAGGTATTTGAAATTCAATGTTTTTTTAAGGTCTTGCTTAGATTCTCATCATTCAATTTATACTCTCTTGCATACGTATATCAACATCCCAATTTCAGAGATTCGGTATCAGGTTATCATCAGGTATTTTTTAAGTAGTAGAGCCACGCTGATTTCAGAACAAACGGGCCGGTTCGACTGGGGCAGTACTACTCTCCCTAGAACTACCTCGCATTCGTGCTGTCGTTGGTGAGTGTGAGACCGAAGGCCCATTGATGTAGGAGTGACAGTTATCGTGGTAACTGTGTGAGCCTTACTCTGCCACGATGACTATCATGCTTTTTACGTCCCCAAGCGGGGCGTGAAAAAGCATCTCGTTAGGCCGCCATAGTGTAGGTCACCATACTGCATTGTCTGTACTTGCAATGAGTATGGTGACCACAACTCTTGAATTCTATTCATCCTTTCCATCAGACAGAATAGAGTCACTTTGGCAGGTTCCTAATAAAGAAAAAAAATCAATTTATTGATCATTTAATGGTTAAAGTTTCTTGAAGTCTTAATCATTTCAAAATTTTACTTCGACATAGACTTTCAACCATAAGTCGTAGTTTTAACAGTTTCATTTCATACCAGTGACCAGCAACATAAATTCCTATTTTTATTGTTATCCATATCAATTGTAATTAACTACACTTTTTTAAAAATGTTAACCGAAATACCCATTATCTGCCTAAACGATTCAAAAATTGTTAATAGTCTTTCCAATTTAAAAAGTCTTAAACTAAAAATGAAACCGTAAAGATAAATATTTTAGCATTTCACTTATAATTTTCGTGAATTAACTTTTAGAGTTTATTACCATAAACACGATCTGTGGATGAAATCAAACTTTTGCTTAAATTCATAAAAAAATGACATTGTGATGTGAGTGTACTCGTATGTGTGACAGAAGAAAACTAACTCCTAGCTCACGGGAATACCTCGTTTGCGAATTAGGGTTTTGTTTTATTTTTTAACGTGTGGAAACCCCTTCAGGCCGTCACCCCACCGGGGTGTGCGGCGGGGTGGTGTGTCGCAATCAGGCCGACTAAAACCACACGGTGTACCACTCTCCGCCTGAGATAGAAGGGATCCAGGATCAGCTATTATTACGACATCGAGACTCCTCCTAGCGTCTACCCGCGATCGTAGGCTCCATCTGCGGGTAAACTCCTTATTTAGGCTAAGTACGGCATACGCGGACGTCACTTCTTCGCGGCTGGTCACTGTAACGGATGCAGGGGGAAACCCTTCTCGTCCATTCACAGCCACACTCAGGGCGGCATAAGGCGTTGGTACGCGCACCTCCGCCGCCCGGTTCACCGGCTGCGAATTGGGTTCCAGTGAAGATCATCCTCCCGGGACTCTTCTGCCACCTCCTTCGGTGAAATGACGTCTTCACAGAAAGTTTTGACCGTGGTAAAACAACTGTATCGAGAGATCTTCGCCAATAAATGTAGTGAGGAACCTTAAGTTTATTAGAAATTTCTTGAATATTTGAACAAAATTTGATGTTTACAGTGAATAAATTAAAATGCGCACTCAAAGTCACTTATCTCAAAATAGGCTTTGATTCATTTCTACTGTCGAACGGATTCCTGCTCCACAAGCTTACGTCCTTGTGACAGTATTTCATAGAAAATCATTAAAAAAAAGAACCATATTCGTTATATTCATAATGGTGTATTATTACAAACGTAAATACATACATTCCTAGTGATTAATGTCATGTGGTAGTACAGTATCAAATGCCGATGACGTACTTTGTGTCATATCGGATGACTCAGCTGTAGAAATAACCTACAAAACAATAGGGAACTGGAATAATTTTACACACTATCACATTAGCTGATTCATTGAAATTGGAATCATTTATCGTATTTGACATTATATCTGTCATTTGAAACTTTAATACTAGCGTTCAGATTTCAAAGTTCTACGATAATTTGTTAAATTTGTCAGAGCTGAAAACAATCATTAGTTATTCTTCTAAATCCAAAAACCTTTATAAGATTTCTAAAATAAAAGTAGCCTAAGAGTAGTAAGTCTCATTATTATGTAAGTTATCTGCTATTGAAAATCCCTTCAAAATCGATCCAGGAACAAACAAGAACAAATAGAGAAAATAAAAAGATTTGTTGTTATATGTATCGTAAGTATTCATTATGTAGTTAGTAGAACGTTATTTTTTTATATTAAAAATAGACACTTCAATTTTTTTATTTGAATCATCAACAGCCTTTTAAAGTCCACTGCTGGACATAGGCCTCTCCTTAGCAAGGAGGTTTTGACCTACTATATCACGCCAGACGGGTTGGAATAGGGTTTCTTTCAAGTTTTCCTTCTCTTTGTAATGATGTTGTCTTGCATACTTTGTTCCCTTAGTCGCCTTTTACGATACCCACGGGATGAATAGGAGTGGTAACACTATGTATTCTTAATCCGTCACTACCAGGTCAATTTTTTATTTGAATAGATATGTAAAAACAAAATTTTAACCAAAATGAAAGCAAACTAAAAATGCATTATAAAGTAAAATAATGCTTACGTATTCTTGTGTCTACAATTATTGTGATTCTTAAAGTTTGTGTCAGTCAATGTGGATTAAAATTACAATAGGGACAAAATTATCTCGCACACAGTTGCAGCATGGCGGCGCGGACGGTTCGAAGTACGCTGCGGTCGGGAGGGGTGTACAATCGTGTATTTGAGTAATTGATTTCATAATCCAGATATTATCATATTATTATTGCAACATCGTATTGCGCTGGCGGACACCGACTCCAAAAATAACAGGAATTGTAGCCACAAGTGTATGTAATTATTATTAAACTTTTTAGTGCATTTTTTGTTTTAAAATATTTTCTGTTTGAAGTATTTGTGTGAATATGGGTAGAACTACTAAACGCATAGTATATAAGACAGCGTCGTTCAGAGAAAGAAAGAAGAAAAACGAAGAATCGGAGCACCTTTTATCTCAATTTATGTATATAAAAAAGTTTTGTCATTTATGACATATTCTGACGGCCTGTTAGTCTAGTAGATAGTCTAGTGCTAAGTCAAAGGTCGTGGGTTCGATTCCGACCCAGGATAAATCTTTATGTGATGAACACGATCATTTGTTCTGTGTCTGGGTGTAATTTATTTATAATATGTTTGTATTTAGAAATATATAAGTATGTTTATCGGCAGTCTGGTTACCATAGCACAGGTTTTGTCTACCTTGGGATCAAACGGCCGTGTGTGGGATGTGTGAGGCTATTATTATTGTTACAGTAAACGGTTCGGCTCTTTCTTCCTGTGCAAATCAGTTAAAGCCTGGAATTCATTACCAGCGCATGTGTTTCCCTCCCACTACGATCCCGGGTCTTTTAAGCTGGGCGTGAAAAAGCATCTCACTAGCCCGCCATAGCGTGGGTCGCCAAACTGCACTGTCTGCAGTGAGTACGGCGACCACCGCTCTTGGATTCTACTCATGCTTTCCATTAGGCAGAATAGAGTCCTTTTAGTAGGTTTCTATTTAAAAA
Source organism: Hypercompe scribonia (assembly GCA_949316085.1). Taxonomy (NCBI): domain Eukaryota; kingdom Metazoa; phylum Arthropoda; class Insecta; order Lepidoptera; family Erebidae; genus Hypercompe; species Hypercompe scribonia. The sequence goes on from OX438974.1 coordinate 20,742,496, forward strand.
AAAACAGTGTGGACTGCGATATACTGAACACATCTGCGTACTCCTTTAGAGATTGGAGGCGTGATGTCATATTGTGTGATTGTGTGGACAGTTATATCCATATGATTACAGCAACCACGACAGATTTGCTGTCATATTTATTGAAGAGTTTCATTGCATATCGCCGAAAAAGTTCATCAGAATATCTCTAAGATATAAACGGACCATCATATTACGATGTTGTACGGAACCATCGTATACAGTTGTTTTGTTCCTTTTACATCGACAAGTGAAACAATGTTGCTATTGAATACGTATTATTACTGATACTTTAAAAAGTATTCGTCAAATCTCTTTCAAATTAAAAAAAAATGTCGAATAGAGAGCATCCTCCTTTTCAGCAGATTTCAAAAAAGGAATCAGTTCTCAATTCGACTGTATGTTTCTTTTATAGAATTTCTTTCAAAAGTTAAGTTACATAAAACATGGACATAAATACTGGCGGCTACGTTACAAGACAGAATAACCTAAAGTAGTATCACCCTTCGTAAAATAAAACCGAGAATCTTAAGAATTGGGTAGATGACTGTATCGTAAATAAATACCAATGTCCACTTCATTAAAACTAATATCGCGAAACATCTCGGAAAATACTGTTACTTAACATAACTTTTTAATATTATTACGAATTTCAATCAAGTATAATTGACGTCAACGAAAAGAGTGACGTCACAATTTGGTATTAAGTACATTTTCAAACAAAATTGTCATTTTGACAGATGATAAAAGTAACTAATTTGACTAAGGTATCATCTAGCCTATTGGTATGAAACCAAGCAGTGCCTTTTTTTTTGTTGTCGGTGTGGAAACTGTCACTAGCAGTGCCTAGTGACAACTTTGGCTTGTACATTGGACTTTTTCTTTTTCTATTGTTGAATAGCATGAAATTAATAATTAGCCAATTAAGTTACAATGCAAATGTAGCTATTTAAATAAGTATTAATAATTTATTACGTACTCATTACATTGTTTGAGACTCATATAACTTTTAAAGGTGGTCTCACGTCATATACCAGTTCGGTGAACCGGTGGAATAGACATTAAAGAATATTTTAAAAGGTCTTGACCTGTAGCTTTAACGTCTTCTAGTTTTAGCAGATATTTGATCAGACCCTTCACGATGGAGGTTGTTCTTGTTGCATCAAACATGAGCCGAATCCACCGAAGTGATATCATTGCTTCACGAAAAACGGATGTTAAGTTTTTACTATATTGTTTTCCAATGCCCTCTCCACCAATTTTTTTTTTTTTAAAAAGACAGCACTCGCCCTAGGAATAAATCCTGTGTCGCGGGGAACTTTACAAACATACAAAAAACAGACACAAAGAACAAAAGAACACCCAGACTCAAAACAATAATTTATGGATCACACAGTGTTGTCCCATGTGAGGTTTGAACGCACAACACTCAGCGCAGTAAAAAGCGGCGTGGAGACCGCTTAAACCACTAGGCCAACCACACAGTGTTAAAATTCTAGCGAGGGGGAAGACCAAAAAAAGGGGGTAATGCACTTACTAAGATAATGATAAAGATTATCTTGTAATGACGACTACTAAAAGATTTTTGGCAATATTTCTTTATTTATAAATGAATATTAAGTGTATAAAGGCCAATGTCTTTGTTCTCTTTTATTTAATATGCTAGAATATGTTTTCACAATATAAAGTTGAATCGTTCCTGACCTTATGCATACTAATATATCAGTAATTGTTGTTCAAAACATATGGAACTCACTCGAAGGAAATACGATTTGGTCCCAATTGCGATGACGTCAAAACATGTCTCATTATAAATAGTGATTTAAAAAAAATATGCATGCAATTACTGCTATTGTAAATATTGTAAGTACGACGAAATTAAGGCGAGCTATTTCCTGTTATCAAAGAGATATCAGATAGAATAATATTTTATGAAGTAGCAGTTTAAACCAAACAATTACGAGTAGATTTTTTGTCTTTTAAGTTCTGTTCTCACATAGATTCTTCATCCTACAGATTTCTTTTAACGTATAGGTGCGAACGAGTAGACGTGTCACTTGATAGTAAAGACTACGTGGCAACTTCCGCATACAGTACAAACAAAAAAACATACTACAGCGCCATCTAGCGAAGACACATCGAACCACGAAGTAATGAACTATGGAGCAACTTCTAATTCTGAATCACGATATAGAAATTCTTGCGGTGATGACCATACGAATTCAGTTCTTTTATTCAGTTCAGTCGTTCAGTTATATATTTAAAATTTTCAATGGACTGGATTTTGTAGTGGAAACAAGAATATTTTAAAGATAGCATCGATATTAATTACGAAACATTAAATATTAGTTTTCAGAACTGCTTTCTGATGACTTTTATGTTTGTAGGAAAATAGAAATGTAGCGTTAAATTACAGTTACTTTTAACAGAGAAATGAAGATCCAGAAAACACAACTAACAACACAATTAACAATAATAACATTACGTTCTTTTTTAGATTATAATGACAGTCAATATCTGTGTGTGTATATGTATGTGTGTGTGTACGTGTTTGCGCGTGTGTGTTTCCATATGTGTGTGTATGAATGTATGTATGTATGTGCGTGCGTGTATGTGTGTAAATTGTATGGAAGCAAAAGAAAAGTCTAAAAAATAAAAAAATTGAAAAAATCAGAATGAAACATAGCCTAAATATAAATCATAATTATAAATATATATAGAATTATATATATATATATATATATATATATACAGATTACAGTATGAAATATGAACCAGTACAGTAAGAAGACAGAACGTGAACTAATTGTGGTCAGATAACGCTACATTACCATGTTATCAGATCATATAAAGCAAACCACGTATTAGTAACCTACTTAAAAAGTTACAGAGGTTATTTCATTACGCCACAAAATTATTATTTTCTCAAAACAATTTATTCAATTGGAATTTTCTAATAGGTTGTTATTATGTATGCGAAAACAAACTGTCATAAATATTTCTATAAACAACAGAAAATTCTTGATACAAGGTTTCTGTACTAAAAAAGAGGTCTCTGTGGTGAATATATAAACATGACTGCACAGATGATGTAGTGGATTTAACCGTCGCCACGTCACTCTTTACTGCGTTGTGTTGTTAGTTCAGACCCATAATGCTTTGTGTGATCCTTACATTGTTGTTCAGAGTCTGGTTGTTCTTCGTATCTATTACTTGTATATTTGTAAAAGTTCCCCGCAGTACCCCGCATTTGACGCAGGATATATTCCAAATGCAAACATTGTTTTTTTTTAAAAAGATAATAGTTGCTAAATTAAACTTTTTTAAACTATTTGGTGTCGTTATCATTGGACTATTGTTGTTAAGCCATATAGTTGCATTTATTAAAACGAAATATATGAATAAATAATTAGAAGCGTGTACCAGAAGTCATTGAAGAGTTTTTTTATATGTTAGAGGGCCTAGTGTTAGTTTATTTCTCATCAACTCGAACGTCGCGGTGACGGCTTTCAGTGTTGCGATTTGTTCACACAGAAACCTTCACACATCGTAAAATCGCACCATATGCAATTTATTACACATAAGGAACTTTCGGAAAGCAAGTTGATGTGGAATGAACACACATAAAACTTTTTAATTCTTATTTTTTTTTTTCTCCAAAAATCACAACGACGGGTCCTCTCAGAGTAGAGCGCCAGTAGCTGGCCGTCGGGGGTTTTTCACCCTGTCAACAAATAACAGACCCTCCCATTCAAATTGCGAACTTATAACATTGTTATCCAAACTGTAAAAGTATATATAAAATAAATAAAACTTTGCAATGAACTAAGAATCAAGTCAGTTATTGTTTATGGGGCAATATAAGTATATAAGTACCTATCTTATACTTAAATATCTCACGACATGGTGTTTGTGGTCGCGCTCCTCCAAAACGGCTTGACCGATTTCATTGCAGTTTATATGATTGGTAACAAAAATAAGTCACGAAGTATTTTTTACTTTCTGACCTACTGTTTACCATTTCTTTAATCACGATTTAAGTAATTTTGGACGAATAAAGAATGGAAAAATAACTGTTATATCGTAATAAAAAAAGACAAAAAATTTAGATTCCAGTGGGATTACTCACTCGTAACAAACGAAAGAATGGTATCGCTCTGATTTTCTTTGAGGCTATGGTAACGATTAGGTCTAGCTAGGCCCATTAGTACTAAAGGTTGACCTTGTCCAGCTGTCAGTAATGAAATGCCTGCTGGCTGGCTATGATACTTTGTTAGCATGTTTTTTGGAAGATAATACTATAAAATAGCATCTTAAATCCTATACAGTGATAGAGTTGGACAGTTGGAAACTAGAACTCTACAGTGGCTGGTAGCCCCTGGGTTTAAGAATTATGTGAATTTAAATGTCTGGATTTCTGGCGCAACAATTCATCGCAGAGCAACGGCTAACAAAGTATACGTAGAGTTCAATTATGTCTTGTTCACATTTAAAGGGTATGCCAACTTATCATGTGTTTTTTATTTTAGTTTTTTTTTTTTGATCTTTCTGCTTCATGGCAATCTGTTTTTCCAACAATAAGCCACTTCTTTGTTTGATTTCTCAGTTTATGTTTTCCTCAAGAGCCATACTTGTATGAAACTTTTCACACGAGTCGCTTGATGTCAAGTGGTAAATCTTTTATGTAGGCTCGGTACGTCATTTCTATTTAGCCGGGTATGCTGAATGGCGCCTTCTCCTTTTAGAGCGTGTGCCAGTTTGTTTACATGAATGGTCAGTTTCTCCTGGTATTTGAGGCTGTTTAGGGCTATTTCCTGCCGAACTGTTTTATCAGTCCTTTCCTGCAGATCAACGGCTAACAAAGTATGTAAGAGTTCCATTATGTCTTGTTCACATTTAAAGAATTTGCCAACTAATCATGTATTTTTTATTTTAGTAATTATATTTTAATAATAATTTCTGTGTAAATGCATGTAGCATATTACTGTGGAACATGATGAAAAAAATTACGAGTACGTGTTATTATGATAACATCGTATATGTCGTTATCTGGTCACAATTGAGTCACATTATCGTAATACGCGACCATGTTTGATACAAAACAAATATGTTGCAATAGACAGTCAATAGCGATTATTTATTTGAGTTTATATCAATTTATCTTCTGGAGCTTTACTATTTGAACTGTTAGATAGGCATATTTCGGCAATTAGAGTCTTCATATGAAACCGGTGAGGCGCGTCGTTAAGAAATTGTCACCTGTGCCTCTTTAAGTTGCAAGTGTTCATGAGTAATACTACTTTTTTTTTAAAGTTATTGCATAGCTTTTATCGCGGGCTTCGAGCGCGGTGACCGAATCAAGAAATTCCGTAACGAAAATAAACCTAACACCGTTGAAAATCGTCGGCTGAAATCGTTTCAGTTTGGCAGAGTTTGGCACGGTGTTTGCGTGCGTGTGGCTAAATGTATGTGTGTAGATTATACGAAGTTCGCACAGATCGAGTCGAGCTGGTCCGAAATATTATAATTACATAAGTTGATAAAAAATGCTATGCCATAGCTTTACCGCGGCAGCCCCCGAGTGCCACTCCTATATTTTTTTTTTAACGTGTGGAAACACCCTCGGGCCGTCACAACACCGGGGTTTACGGCGGGCTGGTGTGTCGGAATCGGTCCGACTTAAACCACACGGTGTGCCACTCTGCGCCTGACATGTGAGGGATCTGGGAACAGCTGTTATTACGACATCCAGATCCCTCCTAGCGATGAGTAATACTGCGGTAAACGAGTTGATGGGTTATCTTAACATCAGCTAGCCCATCTACTCGTTTGCATGCGTTGTATAATATTATAAAACTTTGGATTTTTTTTGTATCGTGTATTATATGTACAAGCAGACTTTAACGCTGCGTAGTTTGAATATTTTTCTGTATTGGTCACGAAGTAAAGGTAAAAATTTAACGAATATGCGTGCTTAACATCAACTAGAAGAGACACTACATAATTGCGTATAATACTTAATAGATAATCATTGTAAAACTCTCCACAGATCATCGTACAGTAGTTAATTAGCCCTTAAAATTTTACGTCTCTTGAGTTTGTTACGAAATATCACTTTTTGTGGCAATTTCTTTTAGAGACACTCAAATTATTAAATTTGTTTGTTACTTATAAGTAGCGTCTCTTACTACTCGCTCATTTGTTTTTCTATGTTATTTTTTTTTGGCTATGCTAATATATATATGGCTAAAAGGCTAACCACACCAAGGTGACCGATGCATAAAACCTTAAATCCTGGCTGATGGACTTAAGTTGTTTTCACTTGCTGACGAAATTTATACATATATTCACAAGTTGACTATTTTAAGATGAATTAGCATTGTATGTATGTAATTAGCATGTTAATGAAATGCAAAATTAAACGTTTCATAATTGCACGATAATAATATTTGACGATTTATCTACAGCCTATGATAGTCCACAGCTGGGCATGGGCCTCTTCCTAGAAAGGGGGCTGAAGACTTTCTTACTTCTCGAAGCCAAAAATATACTTGAAACAGCAAGACAGTTCCAGATTCACTAAATCCTAGCTTCGTGGTAATTATTAGAGTAATCATACCCAACTTTGCCAATGTGATGTGTAGATTAGCAAGACCTGTATTTCATGAAACCGAGGCGCATTGGTTCCGCAATTCAACAAGGTTAAGCATGCATAGTGATGGCTATTGACGTGGAAGTTAATAACTAGAAGCCATGGTTATATTTACATCGCTTTTTGTGAAATAATTTCCTCTAAAGAGTCAGGAAAAAGAATCTCTTTTGTCTTACAGGAAGTACTGTACTGAGGTACTAACGTTATATGTTTGTATAATATATATCACAAAATAATTTTATATGTAAAAATTACTACATCGTCACATCACACAGCAGCAGCCTTTAATGAGCTGGACATAGGTCTTTCTTTAAATACGAGGTTTTGATTTAGGCTTTCCAGACGTGCACGCTGACCAGATGAGTTGACATAGGGTTAGTGTAAAGTTGCGAGGAGGTGACGTGCGCGTGTGCCGTACGTCGCCTAAATAGAGAATTTAGCCGCAGATGGTGCCCGCGTTAGCGGGCAGGCGCTGGCAGGGATCTGGATGTCGTAATAACAGCTGTTCCCGGATCCCTCCTATGTCAGGCGCAGAGTAACACACCGCGTGGTTTTAGTCGGTCCGATTCCGACACACCACCCCGCCGTAAACGCCGGTGCGGTGACGGCCCGAGGTGGTTTCCACACGATAAAAAAAAAGAGTTTGTGTAAAGTTCTGCTTCTTATTTCAGGGTTGTTGTTCTACGTAGTGTACTCCCTACGTCAGCTCTTGGACAGATAGGGGTGTGACAGTCCATATTAATAATCTGTCACCACACGGACGTAATAGAATCTAATAGTACATAATAGTGTAAGAAGCGATGCACAAGCTTGGTGCAGTTGCAGTATATATGTAATTATAGTTACCCACGAGAATATTGGTCAATCTTGTGAAAGCTGCACGTGATACGTAACTTAGTGAGGAGCGCAGGAGTTGCGCTTTATCGATATTATAATTAGATGTTTGCCTATATTGTTAATAGCAGTTTGCCTAGAGTTGGTATAAATTATGACTATCAATTCTAGTACCTCAATCAATCCTCAATCCTTGTACTTGGTGGCCCATTGGTATTTTGGTTAATGAATCCGACTGCTATGTCACTCATGGATTCAATCTCTACCGAGGACAAATAAAATGAATGTTAGAGTATATGAAAAATATTCACGTCATTTATAATTATAATATAGGTCAGGTTATTACGTAAAAGCAATTTGTTGGTTTTGTTTTAATTAGCTAATTGACCTCACTTATATTTGTCTAGACTGTCAAATAACTTTTAGTAGAATGGACATCGCCATAGATAAGAATTAAAAAAAGAATAAAATAGTCTTAAGTGTTGGATTTTATTAGTAAATTACTTCATACTTTATTAAAATCAATCTTAAAATTAATTTAAAACTGGCTGCACCGTGCCACGCTTTTCTGTAGCATATCGTGACTGCCTTGATAAAAAATGAGAAGCAAAAAAAAGGTGAAAAATAGATATAACGTATCTTTGAAGCGAGTTTTATACGTCAAATTTTATGCTTAATTGGTACATACCTTTTGCAGTTTTTGAAGCATACACACCAATTTATTTTTACTACAAAATGTTGTTATTACTCTAGTGTGTATACTGGCAACACACTTTGTGTTTTCACGGATGTAGGTTGGACCTGCACAGCGCTTGTAAATTTATTTTCTGGTGACTTGCTTAAAAATTATGTTATTATCCAGTTATGAAAAAAGTTATAAGTTTCCATTATGCTTTACAATTTTAGTTAAAATAGTTATGTAACAGACGAATATGTCTGCTTCCTTTTATACTTTGTAAAGATGTGTTTATATCTTTTGACAAAACATTACCCAGACATGATTTCTTGATCGTTACTGAAACCTCAGTTCACCTCAGGAAGCAAAAAGAACAAAAACAGAAGTTACGCAGTCGAAAATGAACTGGAACGAATTAAACATAACACCAAAACGGTTCAGTGGAGCTATTACACTCATCATAGTTTGTATAACGCGTTGGTACATAAAATTGAGATTTAATATTGATATTACCGATCTATATTGTTAAATAAAACCGTAGATTACATTGAAAAAAGAATATCCGTTATAATAATTAATTAACTTTTATTCAGGACGTCATATTTTATTATTATACAGAGGTGTGTATACACAGACAATAAAAATATAGGGACGGAGCGCACACTAGTGATGCGCTGCGATGGATTATGATTATAACTTTAGCCATACATTACAACATATATATCCCTTTGAAATCATTCTTACATCACATATCAACGTGCCTTTCAATAGTCAACTGCTAGACTAGACTACTATATCACACTGGTCAAAAGGGTTTGGTATATTCCTTCTTTAGTTAGCTCTTATGACCTCCAGGAGTAGAATAGAGGTGACACTTTTTATTCTTAAATAGTCACATTGATTACCGTAATTAATTATCGATATTTATACCTCACTAGTCCTTTCAAACGTGACTGTCCTACAGCCTAAATGTACGCCAGCGATATTCTTTAGTGCACGTGTTTCTTGAGTTATGTGATAACTTTAAAACTTTAACCTCACTTATTTCCTTGACAGAACGCGTAGAGGTTGCATCAAAACTGCATGTTTCTTAACAGATGTAGGGCATAATATATGTTTCTTTTAAATACTTACGGCAATAAGTTTTTCTGTGGTTGTATTATTAGTAACAACAAACTATTTGTAATAATAACCACACACGGCCGTCTGATTTCAAACCATTTAGAGCCTATGCTATTTTTTTTTATAAAAAAGACAACACCTACATTAGGAATAAATCCTGTGTCGCGGGGGACTTTACAAACATACAAGAAACGTACACAAAGAACATCCAGACTCAGAACAGCAATTTATGGATCACACAAAGTGTTGTCCCATGTAGGATTTAAGCCCACAACACTGAGTGAAGTGGAGAGCGGCGTGGCGACCGCATAGGCCAATCGTGCAGTCAATTAATATTGTAACCAGACTGTCGATAAAGCTATTTATATATTTCTAAAAATATACATTTCATAGAAAAATAACAACTAGATACAGAACTAATAATTGTATTCATCTCCTAATTATTTTTCATTTATAGGAATCAAACCCACAACCTTTAACTTAGTAGTGAGGATGACTGACCAATAGGTCTATCTATACTATTCCTGTTTTAAACACACTTCTATGTCACTTGCAACTAATTGATTTAAAGTGAAACGAAATCTTTGATCACAATAATTACCGCTCACAAATATAACTTTGCTTGAATATGTTACGGCTAACTTGATTAACGTAGATCGATTGGTAAAATTACTTCGGTCGTTTAAAAAATCAAGACTAGAGCCTGACAGCAGAAATGCTCTCCCATTTCTAACCAACCAATGTGGCAAATTTGGTCTTGTAATATTACAATCGTGACTGCGGTTCATAAGGTTCTAAAAATAAAAAAAATAAAATTCTTGGAAATTCAAATATCACAAAAGGTTTGTAACAAAAATGATTCTTATCTTAATAAAATCATTACATAATTCTAAGATATCAGTTCAATTTCCCATTTAAACAGCTTGGGAAATAATCTGTAGTATTGGTATAGTTTATAACTTATTAGCTAATAGGTCTATAACGAATCTTGTTGTGATAATATAAAATTTTAAACAAAGCCTTCTAAATACAAATATTAAGTTGATTTGATGATGTGGGTGTCGTAAGGTGACTAACAACACAGGACAATAAACATAAAAACTTGAAACAATCTCTATAGCTAACTGCCTGGTTCGTGGTACAGTGGTGCAGCAGACCAAATTTTCCTTTCTAAGGTGAGATCTATATCCAGTAGTGGACTGTTAAAGTCTGTTGAGGAAGATTGATGAATTCATACTTCGTAATAAAATAAAAAAAGAAATTGAATTGACGTTTTGTTTAAATCCTTATTTGATTGATACGTTTGTCTATGTTTTAGATGTTCTATGTTTTATGTTTGTTAGAAGTTCATCCTACAAGGTAATCCATTTTAGTGACTTTAAATATAAATGGGTTGCCAACCTATTTAGTTAAAAACTACAGTAATGTTCCTTTCCAAAGGTAAAATTCTGCAATATGTGCGTGTCACGCCGCGTGGATGCATCTCAGGGAATTGCAAGAGAATAAAGTATTTGTACATCGCATTCTCGCAATACTTCTGTTACAAAATGTACATATTGTTAGTTTGCAATTTTATGTACATCAAGGCACGCCATCTTGTGAATAATAAAATAATTTATATGTTGTACTTGTGATGCTTTCTCACTTTTAAGTACCTAGTTGTGTCGTAAATGAGTCTAATACTACAAACTACATTAATAAAAGTTTTCATTAATACCAGTTGTAAAATCATTGCAATTATTGACGACATGTTAGTGGAGAGAATTTGTCCTAATTAGTAACAAATATTTATATATATATTCATTCAAATAAATAATTAAAATCAGGAGGTATGAAGCACGTTGCGCACGGTAAAATATCATGATGACATGAAAAATTTTGTATTTTAATATTTAGAAGGAGTGTATATTTTATTCAATATTAACTTTAAAGTTAGGACAAATAAAATAACGAATACATGTAAATACAGAGATCTATTAGGTAAAAATGTTCACGAGTAGAAGTTTTTGAAATAACAATATTTCAAAACTTCTACTCGTACGCGGCTAAATAGTCCAAGAGCCCGTGAGTGCCAGACCTTCGTCATTTTATAAAAGCTGAAAGTTCTTCTATGTGTGTCCCTAGTACAGGTAAGAATGATCCCCAAACATGAAGCTGAGGCAGCGGTGGCTTTGGCAGATAACAGGCAACAAAGGTGTGTAAAATTCCATCTCAAATTCGTCATGATATAAAACTTGATTTTTTTATATTTGATTCATAATAATATCAAAACTCGCGTTGCTCATTGCCAACAGTTAGTATGGTTCCAACCCTCTGCCGGACACCCCTTTTTTTTTTTTTTTTAACGTGTGGAAACCCCCTCGGGCCGTCACCCCACCGGGGTTTACGGCGGGGTGGTGTGTCGGAATCGGACCGACTAAAACCACACGGTGTGCCACTCTGCGCCTGACATAGGAGGGATCCGGGAACAGCTGTTATTACGACATCCAGATCCTTCCTAGCGCCTGCCCGCTCATGCGGGCACCATCTGCGGATAAACTCGCCTTTTAGGCGACGTACGGTACACGCGGACGTCGCCTCCTCGCGGCTGGCCACTATAGCGGATGGAGGGGAAAACCTGTCCCGTCCACCCGCGGCCACACTCAAGGCGGCATGAGACGCTGGTACGCGTGCCTCTGCCGCCCGGTTCACCTGCGGCGAATTGGGTCCGAGTGGAGGTCGTCCTCCCGGGCCTTCTCCGCCGCCTCCTTCCGCGAAATTACGTCTTCGCAGAAGGTTGCGACCGCGGTAAAACAAATGTCGCTACCGACCATGGAGCGTATTACGGCCGGTAGCGAGAGATCTCCTCCAATAACTGCAGTGAGGACCCCACGCTGCGCCGCCCAGGCGGAACAAACCGCCAGCGTGTGCTGAGCCGAGTCCTCACTGCAGTCACAGTGGTGACAGGCGGGGCTCAATTCCCTCCTGGCGACCGAGTGCAGATACTTCGCGAAGCAACCGTGCCTGGAAAGAACCTGCGTCAGTCGGAAGGAAAGGGTCCTGTGCTGCCGCCCTGCCCACTCGGCGATGACCGGCTGGAGAGCCTCCACGGCGGCAAAACCAGCACGTGGAGTCTCCAGCCGGGACGACCAACGAGCCATCGTGGCTCGACGAGCGGCCTCTCGCCACTCGCGTATCTCTTCGGGCTGCCGGACACCCCTAAACTATTATAATTTATAATTATACTTACGTTATATTATAAAACCTAAGTTTCATGTTTGGGGCTCATTCTTACCTGTACTAGGGACACACATAGAAGAACTTTCAGCTTTTATAAAATGACGAAGGTCTGGCACTCACGGGCTCTTGCTCTAAAAGTTCTAGTTACAATTGTTAAGAAGGTAAAGTAATTGTAAGTATATGATATGTTTGTTCAACAATGCACTATTTTCGTATTCATTTAGGTACTACGTTTACATACACACACACACACACACATACACACACACACAGTATTATACACATTAACCGACAGTTAGTGACTGTATAGTTGTGTTTGTACCGATTTAACGAAATTCGATTATTTAACCTCGACCTTCATTACTTATACAATTATTTTACATTCTGCATAACATTATGACAGCAAACAAAATTGTTTATCAAAACAATGAGGTACAAAGACCTGAAGCCTATTCTCCTACGTTTGAAAATCAATTTTCTTACTCTTTGTTTTAGTAATGATGATTTTGGAAACCGTTTCAAACCTGAATCATAGATAAGTTTCTATCTACGGACTTAATATTTATACATTAATAATCTATGGCCCTATATCACTAATCACAAATCAAATAAATTATACACCTGTAACCACCATTTTTTTTTAACGTGTGGTAAGCCTCTCGGGCCGTCACCCCACCGGGGTTTACGGCGGGATAGTGTGTCGGCATCGGACCGACTAAAACCACACGGTGTGCCACTGCGCCTAACATGGGAGGGATCCGAGAACAGCTGCTATTACGACATCCAGATCCTTCCTAGCACATCTGTAACCGCCAACCCCAACCTAACTCGTCGTTATATTTTAATAAATTTGTTCGTACCGAAACGTTATTAAGATAATTTAAAAAGATCAATTCTAATCATCATCATCATCACCTCAGCTAAAAGGTGTCTAAAGTTGTACATAGGCCTCCTCTAAGGCTCTCCACAACAACCGGTTCTGTGCTGCCCACGTCCAATGTTCATAAATTCCAAAGAACATGTTAAATTATTCCGTAGTGTTAATATAAGTACTACGTTTCTAACTGTATAAAATGTGCATATGAAGAAGGTATTTCTATAGATATTGAAGAGAAACTGAAACCCAGTAATTCTCATGTTTTTTACCCAGGAATATTTGTGGAGGTTATATACGAGTAATGCTTTGTTTCTTACTAATATTTGAGCAAGAGATGAAGGTTTGCGTAAGCAAGGTTCATTGCAAAGACAAATAGAATACTCAAACAAAACTGAAATCCATTCGGTTACAGTTTAAGAAACAAGTCATAAATTGCTCCTGTTAAAATATATTACATTTAAATATCCACTGAACTCAATTTTGCAACTTATATTACCGTTATTTCCAGTTTCACTTAAATTTCTGGCCGGTGTCGAAATTGAAACCAATATAGATCGAATTTGAGCGTTTATCAAAACACTTTTCTATGTAGGCAGTCAACTTTTGATTAATGATTATACGTAGGTATTAATTTCATTGAATTATTTATTTTGCGCTTCATATGACGTTGACATTTGTCACTTCGTGAACTTTGCAACCTACCTATTCATTGCCAGCATGCTATGTATGATGTCACGTTACAAAATATTACATTTTCAAATTACTTTTTTCTAATAACTCGATTATTTTGTAAGGTTTAAAGATAAAAATCAAATGATTGTTACCGTTTTGTAAATGAAAATGTAAATTTGTTTGTAATACTGAAATGTGCGCTTTAAAGAACCAGCTGTATCCAGCCATAGTTCATCGCGGTACTTTGTGGTTGTAATTATAGAAAAAAAAACAATTAGAAAGCGTTTTGTATACTTTGTCTCTATATGCTACTAGAAATTGAAAATTAAAATTTCATTTACACACAATTATAAACTGTGTACAATGTAAAATCAGGTAATCATTAATATGAATTCATACTCATTTCGTACACATTTCATAAATAAAACATAGAACTAAATAAAATTACCACGACGAGAAAAATTTTAATACAAAATGACATAACTACAGATTGTCATTTTTGTTTTAAATTCTTTCAACAACCGGATATTTCTTTGATCTATTCTAGCATTATATTTATCATTTAAATATACGAAGAATTGCTTAACCTTGGGTCCTATACGTACCCATTACATATTAAGACAATATTTTTAGTATTTTGAAATTTCTTTAAGAATAGTATAAAATTTGCGTCCTAAGTTAATTTCAGACTACTAAATTTAATTGAATAAATAATAGCTTTTGGTAATACTAACTCAGCAGGGGTTGTGGGTTTGGTTCCCACCCAGAACAAGTAATTATTCGATGAGCAGAAACTTCTGCTTTGTGTCCAAGGTAGTTAATCTGTAATATGTATGTTTTTAGAAATATACATTTCAAGAGTGTTAATCAATAGTTTTATTAGACAGGTTTTACCTAATTTAGGATTATAAAACGCAGCGTTGGTAGGCCTCCCACAAGGTGGTCCAACGACCTGGCGAAGGTCACACGAAGCCGCTGGATGCGAGCTGCACGGGTCCGGCTTTTATAAAGAACCTGGAAGGAGGCCTATGTCCAGCAGTGGACGTTTTTTGGCCGAGGTGATGATGATAATGATAATGTTTATCAATTATTTAAGTATACTGTGTAATTGGATAGTCAACAGACAGTTTGAATGACTAGTATGTGACCGTAACCTGTTCGAACTATTTCTTACACTTTCTAACTCTATTCCCACAAACAATACCACCAGAATTTTAGTTTAAGTTTGCTTTAATTTAAACTTTTATGTTATAAATATAAAAAATATGTTATGTGAAGTATTTCTTATTGTTATAACACAAATTAGCCATTGTGTCTTCGCGTCTTCGGTCGTCTTTAATCCGTGTTTTTAACTTTGATGGAACGCGGATAAATAATTTTATTGGGTGCTTAGAATATAAAAATCTACCGAAATTATAAGGTTCAGGCAGTGGTTAAGGGTTTGATCTGGATGTCGTAATAACAGCTGTTCCCGGATCCCTCTTATGTCAGGCGCAGAGTGGCACACCGTGTGGTTTTAGTCGGTCCGATACCGACACAACACCTCACCGTAAACTCCGGTGGGGTGACGGCCCGAGGGGGTTTCCACACGATAAAAAAAAAAAGAAAAAAGCGGTTAAGGGTCTGTTTTAATCAATAAATCAGCCAAGGCAAGTAATATATGAAAAAGAGAAAGATTGCCAACAACGTATCTTAGTTTTTGTAATTTTGATTTTTGATGTTGTTCATCATCAACAGCTTTTAACAGTCCACTGCTGGACATAGGCCTCTCCGTAGCAAGGAGGTTTTGGTCTACTATACCACGCTGGCCAGACAGGTTGGTATAGGATTTTTTTTTAAGTTTTCCTTCACTTTGAAGCTGTTGTTTTGCGTATTTTGTTCCCTTCGTCGCCTCTTACAACACGCAAGGGAAGATTAAGGATGGTGACACTCTATATTATTGATCCGTCACCACACAGGTGTCAATAACGACATTTATTTGAACTTGTTAAACTTTATGGGTAATCAACCTTTAATAATATTTACATATTCATGCTTAACGGACAAAATGTCTAAGATTAATAATAAATTATTTTCCATTGATAAAGTATCTTAAATATTTTTTACCTCTACACATGTACATCCTTATAATTTAAACGTGTCGTATACTTTATTGGGTCATAAATTTTGTAATACCATTGATTGCTTTGATTTCGTCATCGTGTATTTTATGGCATCAGAGGGCAAACAAGCTGACAAGTTACCTGGTGATAGACTACCGCCGGTAGTGGAAACTTCAATCAGGGCCTTACCGCCATTTCAATCTCGCCTTAGAAACATTTAGAATACGAGTTTATGTTTCGATAGCATATAGTCCTTCGAACATAACTTGATCTCTACGACCGATGGCCACGAAACCGATGAAGTGACTTTGAACAATCAAGCGATTTTATTTTGTATCATCTGTATTCTCTTTCCTTGTGTATCAGTTTTATTAAAAGTGAAATAGCAATTATGTACGCACATAAAAAGCGATACTTCCTTGGAGTAGCACGATTAAAATCTCTCTATAAATTTAATTCTTCAGATACCTATGTTTGTTTAGAATAAAAAAAAATAATAAGAAAAAGTATTTAATGCATTGAAAGAAAGCTTTATTATAATGCATTGTCTGGTTAAATAAATCTTATTTAAAATATCATAAAAGAATTATTTGTACATAATTAATAATAAAAAAACTGAAATGTGGACTAACTAATTTCATGCTGTCAGTTTTTGATGATACAAATTTTTACGATGCGCGCGCGCATTCTAAAAATTTACTGTCATCGCTTTTCCCTAATGCGCCAAAACAAGTATAACCTCAAAATCACACCTACCATGTAGGTCGCAATTTCTAAAATAATACTGGTGGTAAGTTACATTTTAAGGACTATACGCATTCAGTGAAATCAATAAAGAAACTGCTTGCCTGGCCCATAACAAGTGCTTCTAACTTAGTTACATAAAAGGGTACATTTAGAACGAAGTAAGGACGTATGTTGAGGAGGAAAATGCAAGAAGTTCAATAAATTAATTTACCAATGATGCGGGCCAGCCTGACGAGCACAGACAATATCGTACTTTGAATGACAGTTCTAGTTATAATGGTATTCAGAACCATAGAACTGATAAAAATATAAAGTGTTTAAAACAGTTGTTGGACCATCTTGGGTATATTTAAATGCAAAATAGGAAATATTATTTATTCAGTACAATATGTGTTATTTTCAAACCAGTTTATTACAGGGGCTATATATCTTATCGTACCGGTCAGTATTCATGACCAGTTTTTTTAACTATAAATGGCTTTATAGTTAAAGTAAGTATGTATTTTAATAGCCTTCACTTGATTACATCATGACGTCATACAGTGTAAACTTATAAAGCTTCACTATGATTTTGTTTATTATTTTCCGTGTATTAAACCCATGGGTGTTGTAAAAGCCGTCTTAGGTAGAAGACTACGCTACAAATAGAGGGAAAACGTGACACAAATCTTTTTTTATCGTTTATAAATTCCTTCGGGCTACTACTACATTGATAATTGCGCCGGGATGGTATATCGGAATCGGACTGACTAAAACCACACGGTGTGAAAACTGTGCTTGAAATAGGAGAAATCCGGGAACTGTTGTTAAAACGTCCGGACCACTCCCGGCGCCAGCCTGCGTTGACCAGGGCACCATCTACGGGTAAACTCTCTATTTAGGCGATGTACGGTACACACGGTTGTCGCCTGCTCGTGGTTGGCCGCTGAAACGGATGTAGGGTAAATGTCCCATGTCCTCAGGTAGATGTCCCATCCACCCGCGGCCACACTCAGGGTGGCTTGAAGTGTGGGCAAGCGTGCTTCCGCCGTCCGGTTCACTGGCGGTGAATTGGGTTTGAGTGGAGGTCGTCCTCCCGGGCTTTCTCCGCCACCTCCATGAAATATATAATGACCAGTGGTGAGACATCTACAATTACTGCAATGAGGGCCCAACGATGCCGTAGTAAAATACCAACCCATTTGGAGAGCATGGTATTATAGACCAAATTCTTCTTTCTACACAGAGGCCTATATCCAGCAGTGGAATATTAAAGGCTGTTGATGATGATAGTAACGTATACATATTTAGTAATTACCGCAATTAGATAATGCTCATACAAATACGTTCGGGCACTTGTCCCTGTTGACATTTTCAATTGTATAGTTTTTTCACTGGCAATTCGGGCACTATCTAAAAAAGTTTTTATAGTTACATAAAAACACGGTAGTTTCGTGCAGCTAAAGGCAAAAAATATATTAAATTGAAAACTACTTTTTCTAAAGTTGAGTTATAAATAAATACTTAGCAACAAAGATTTCTTTTTTCTTTACAAAAAAGTGTACAAGTATTCCATCAGTCAATTAATCTTTTATAGTGCACGCACTGCTTAGTTTAAAACTAGATGACGTTATATGTCAGATGTCCGAAAATATTATTCATTTACTTTATGAACGAAAAGAACAATTGGGTATTTGCATGAAAATGGATTTTCAAATAAAGTTCAGTTAATAAATTCTTTGATACACATAAAATACCTACGTAAGATTAAAATTAAATTTTTACAAATAATTTTTAAATAAATAAATAAATAAAAGTGGTCAAATATGATGTAAAAATCACGTGATGTGATTGGTCTGACGTCATTGTGCATATTATTGGCGCGTCATTTGAATGCATGATAAACGACGAATGATAAATTATTGAAAAAAATTTTAAGTTGGTTTTTATTTAAAGTGAGTTTAATTATATTTTATCATTAAGATTAAAATTTACGTGTTTATAAAAACATTCTGAGTGGATTGGCGCGAACAAATTTAAATGGAATATGCACAATGACGTCACATACGCAAGAGGGAGCTACCTGTACGTTTAAATTTTAACAATTTTTTTATTATTAAATAGTTTAAATGTTTATAAATAAAAAAAAAATTTTTTTTTCAAAAATTTTAGAAAAATTTTAAAAATAATAAGACATAACTATTTAATGGATTGGAAAATCATGCAAATACTCAATTGCTCAATAAATTCTCATATTTTTTTTGCTCAACACTATTTTTTTATATAAAAGATATGATACAAGGAACCGTTTTTTTGGCCATTATTATTTCATCTCTTCGAACAAGTAGAATATACTTAAGTTAATTTTATTGAAGATTGTTTTGTAGAATTTACATTTTGTCAGAATTATTAAAATAATTAAGTAAACGTTTCAAATTTAATTTACATTTTATGTACTTCGCATTAGCATTATAATTCAATAAAACATACACAATGATTTTTACTAGTACGTTCATCAACAATTTTGAAAACGCAGTAACAATTAACATTAATCTTTCAGGTTCCAAGATCATCTTGCGGAATATAAACGGAGACTTCCGCTCGGGTCAGCTAACGGCCATTTTGGGCCCGTCCGGTGCCGGCAAGAGTACCCTGTTGAACATATTAGCTGGATATAGGTACGTTACGCACTATCTAATGTAAACATGATAAATTAGTTTGTATACGCTCTGAACTCAAATTTTTAACTCGATGCAATGGATTTGGGCAACATTTTGATCCATTATTAAAACAATTACAAGGTATTTCAACAAGTTACACCAAGTGTCGACGATCAAGAATATAAATTATATTTTCATCCATCCTGAAGTAAACTGAAAGAAATTACTATTAGTAGCGAGGTCGCTCTTTAGACAGGTATAGGGTGGGCTAAGAATTCGTTAACATTTGAATCTAACATCCCGCGCAAACATGTTACGGAAATTCTTGTGACCGATGCTACTGGAATTTGCTAGCTACAATCTACACACGATTTCAAGAAGATGGAGCCACTCGTCACGTCCCTGCCGGTGGTCAAAGACATGTTTCCGGGAAAGCTGATTTCCAGACGAGACAACATTCCATGATCACCCAGATCTATTCCAAGCAGACTTCTTTTCATGGGTTTATTTGAAGAATCGTGTCTACATCACTGAACCAACTCTGTCAATCTGAAACCTCGCGGCCTCTTTGCAGAAGTGTATTCGAAAATTCCGGGCTCACTTAGAAGAGTGCGAACGTCGAGACGGTAGTCGTTTAGACGATGTAATTTTTAATAAATAAATTTCAACTAATTAGCTTTCTTGTAAATAAGCAAGTTTTATAATTTACCCAATGGTTTTTTTTATACGATTTTTCCAAATGTTAACTAATTCGTGGCCCACTCTATATATGTTATTATTATTATTAGATATTATATGTCTGATATTTTTATGTATGATTGGCCCTGTGGTATTACTCACAGTTTTTGTAGCTTTTGAATCGGATAATGTTGTATTTGATTGGTGTTAATTTTCTTCTAAAATTACAGTAGCTTATGTTATTCCATATGACATCAGTGGTCTGTCAGTGAAAGTCTCGCCAAAATCAATTCAGCTGTTGCAGACAGACAAAATTTTTACCGTACTGTCGTGTTTCGTTAGCGAGTGCGAGACCCGAGGCCAATTGATGCAGGGATGGCAGTTATCATAGTAACCGTGTAAAACTCTCACTGCCATGATGACTGGCCTTTTACGTCTCCAAGCAGCGCATGGAAAAGCATCTCACTAGGCCTCCATAGTCTTGGTGTATAGTGACCATAATTCTTGGATTCTATTCATGCTTTCCATCAGGCAGGATAGAGTCACTTTGGTAGGTTCTTTATATATAAAAAAAAACTATCTATATGAAGGTTACTTCAACTGCTGAGCTGTTCCTCTAAAATAGTTTTAGAAAAAACACATATTTCAACTTTAAAAATACTGTATGTATGTTCTCCTAGCCGATTTCAGCCGCAGCGGCCAATCTCAGCGGACACCAACCAAGTAGGCAGTGAATATTATAGCGCACGAGTGTGTGCGCAAACACAGATGCACTCTCTGTTCCCTCACTCTCACAATCCGACGGCATGACTTTCCGGGGAGAGATTAGGCGCAAGTTCGATGGTTTTTCGTGTTCTCAAAAGCACGGGGGTTAAGAGTCCAGCTGCCGGCTTCCAACTAAACTCCGGGTTGTTGTACACTATTTCTATAATTAGAAAAACTCAATAATACTTTGGTCCACGTTGGTAATCAAACCCGAGACCAATCAATAGATCGACAGTCGCATACGCTAACCGCTAGACCAACGAGGTCGACCAAAATATTACAAATTAGATTTATAAATCACAAAGTCATTATTAGGCCAGCAAGGATTCTGATTTTTTATTATTATAAACGATAGGTTGCCATATACATAATAATTATAGTAAGGCAACATTAATCATGAACGTGCCTATTCTGGGCCGGTTAAGATAAGGTCAAACTAGTTAAAAGTACTTAGATATTTAGTGAATTTTGTATCACACGACCTCGAAATTTTCTATTGAATATTTCCTCAAGTACTCGGTTATTCACAGTAGACTTGCCTCCAACATAATTAAACAAAATCTAAACGTATTAACCACTCCGTCTAATCCTTCGAGAAGATACCCGCGAATGTCTATACGGACGTGTTTATTTTATCTTTGAAATATTAATTATAATATATAACAAGTTTTTGAAATATGAAACAATGTAAATATCAGCTTAATATACTTTAAAAGTAAAAATAAAAACTTCTATGTCCTAACTTGCCCTATGCAAAGGTCAAGTATTTCTGTAGGTAATTACAAAACTGCAGGTAATAAACATAATTATTAATATAAAATGTCAAAAAGGTCACATTATAACCACGAGAATTTAATAACGTAGTTACAATGTAACTACACTTTTAACACGATATCTATTGACTAGGAAAAACACGTATATAGTCCTTTAACAGTTGCTACTCGACATAGACCTCTTCGTTAAGAATTTTTGACCTATAACACGCTGGCTAGATGGGTTGGTATAGGGTTTTTTTATATACAGTGATGTTGCCTTGCATATCGTGTTTCTTCGTCGCCTTTCACAACACGCACGGTAAGAATAAGCGTGGTGACACTATATTCTTGATTTGGTGACAGATGTTAATAACGACATTTATTTTAACTTGTTAGACTTTATGAGTAATCAACCTTTAATAATATTTATATATTCATGCTTAACGGACAAAATGTCTCATATTAAAAATAAATTATTTTCCTTTGATTGATTCTAGACGTGTAGATATATGGCTTTTTCAAGGTTTCCTTCTCTTTGTAGTGATACTGTCTTGTGTAGTTTACTTCTTTAGTCGCCTCTTACAATACCCGTAGGATGCACAGGGGTGGTGTATTCTGAAGCTTTCACCACGTAAATAATATACATTTAAATAAATAAAATTTGAGTGTTTGTGTCTTCAAATAAGGAGCTTTTCACTAAACACGTATGAAAGTATAACATATAAAGTAGTAGAAAATGTAATACGATATTTATATATACTAGTAGTCGCCTAGTGGTCGAAATTCGACCATAAAACACAATTTACATACATTATATAAATTTGTATAAGAGAGCGATATTTCACGTGGTTTTTTCTATTAAATGCAGCAAATAAAACTTTTCTATTCGACATTTAGTAAGACCACAATAAACATATAAAACAGTAATCTATGTTTATGTCAATACTCCATATCTATAGACAAAATGATAAACAAAAGAAACTATTTGACCACAGAGTATGTATGTGTGTGTCAAATGCATGGTAGCGCGTGTAATGTTTTATTTATTGATTTAATGTAGTTTATAAGCATTATTATTTAAAAATATTAGCGTTCTGCACTTCTCCCACATATAAACAATAAGTGTGCCAAATTTCATACTCTTTTGTCCCCGTAAGTTTCGTAAAAAGGGGTCCAAAGTTTCACGTAATAATATATAGATATTTAATTTTTGTCTGTCTTTTGGTGTGTTGTTTGTTCAGTCTCTCTATTAGAAAAAATTGTGGGAAATGTTTTGTTGTAACTGTTTAGTTAACGAACCTAGGAAATCTGATAATCATTTCCGGCCTACCTCAAACAAACTGAACTGTATTTGTAGTTCTAATATATAATTTTATAAAACGATTCTTCCTTTGTTTGTATACTTGAAGATTTCCTCTACAACTCAAAATTTGATAACTTCTAGCTACAATACTTAAAACCATTTCACTTTTTTCATTCAAAAATATTTTTTTTTCGAATTGCAGTAACGGATGAGCTAATTAAATTATATAACAATTTTAAAATGGTAGAAATTCAGTAATATAATTCTCATAATTTGAGCAAAATATCTTGTTCTGTGCAAATTGATCGTATCACTACCGTTTACGTAATAATAGAAGAATTAACACAAATTGCAATGTAATAACAGAAAAATGGAGGACGAGGACTAAAATTGCTACATTTACAATCCAGCCTACATTTATGTTGTTACGTACATAATAACAACCAATATAATTATAGAGTTTAGCCGTATAAATATTCTTATCCATAAAGTTGTTCTTACTGAATCTAACTTATGTAGTTAGTTACTAACAGTCAGCAGCATCATTGTCGTCAACAGTCTTTAATAGCAGACCTCTGCTTAGAAAACAGGTCTTGGTCAACTACACCACGGTAGCCACATGTGTTTTTATAGGATTTATTTCAAGTTTTCCTTAGCTTTGCACTGCTGTGTTCTCCTATGTAGCTTGCATCCTTAGTGAGCTCTTATAAAACATGCGGAATGAATTGGGGTGGTAGCTATCAATACTCTTAATCCGCTACTAACAAAGCTGTGTACAATTGTAAAAAAAAGTTGATGTATGAGAATTTTGTATGAAATTGCTGTGAATTAATTATTGATCAATATAATATTTAACAGATAAAATACCGTTTCAACCTGTATTGTTTGATTGGTCAGGCAATACAGACCTCTAGAATTGGAGTGTGAAAATTTAAAAGCGAATAGAAAAAAAAAATTGGACTTTTTACACCTCATTTTTTTATGTGATATATATTTACACTATATTTTCACTGAAAAAAGAAACTATGTTTATCTATTACCTTTAAAATATAGTTAGCATCCTTAGACACCCGAAAATTGTGCAAATAATTGCCTGGCTTAAATCAGAACTTATTGGATTATACTCATGTCCGTGTGGTGACGGATTAAGAATACATAGTGTTACCACCCCTATTCATCCCGTGGGTGTCGTAAAAGGCGACTAAGGGAACAAGGTATGCAAGACAACATCATTACAAAGAGAGTAAATTTGAAACAAACCCTATTCCAACTCGTCTGGCCAGCGTGGTATAGTAGGCCAAAACCTCCTTGCTAAGGAGAGGCCCATGTCCAGCAGTGGACTGTAAAAGGCTGTTGATGAACTTTGAGCTAGACAATGATCACAGTAGTTAAAAATTGTCATCCAGTCACTAACGCCCACATCCAGGAGACAGCGACTATTACAGAACTAATGTTCTGTAATAGCTTAATGAGTTGAGTCAAAATTAAAAAGGCAAGATCATGGGCGCCGGAAGGAGGGTGCAAGGAGGAGCACTTATGTCCTCCTGTCAATTGCTTATTTCATAAGAAAACGTCAATTTCATACGTAAAAACCTAGTATAATTGCACTTTTTAAATTAGTTAATAGTATGTGCAGATATAATTGCACCTTGAAAACAATTATGGCGGCATCCATGCTGATTATAATAAAGATATATGTGTATTAGGGTGTCCCTTAAATTTCAAGTTCGATATTTTTTTACGCATACCTTCTTAAAAGTTTCGTAATAACCCTATATTGTCTAGAAAAAAATATTAGTTCGATATATAAACGATAACCCGTGCCGACTTGCTATTTAAACTTGTCGATACAAGTTGCTTAAGTACTGCCCAGTGACCTGTTACGACATGTTTTATTTGCCATTTCGTACGTGATTTTTGAGACTATTAGTGCTTCATTGTTTAGTGCGTAAACATGTCGGTGGAATTACGGAGTGATAAACAAAATATTTTTCTTATCGGATTGACTAGCTACCAAATAAATGGTGCAAAATTACCATCTAATCGACAAGTTCTCTCAGTCCTATTTTACAATATTCGTGAGATTAAATTGACTGTTAGTGAAAGTGCAAATCTTGTGATTAGGGAGTGCATCATATATTGGGAAAAAGCAAGAATTCCAACAAGGGCATTTCCTAACTGCGTGAAGAAACTTATTGATTTATATCATGTTTGGAGAGAGTTGCAAAAAGAGTTGTAAGAAAACTCAGATTACGTTTAAGAGTCGTGAGAACAATTTTATAATTAATCTTGATAATTTGTTTGATATTGCACATGCTGATGCTTTTGAGAGAATGAAAATAGAGGAAGATAAATTATTTTTATTGAAACAGAGAGAGCCAGGTCGACCGGCTGGTGGTGTAGATAAAAAATTGGCGGAAAAAGAAGAAAGATCTAGACAACGACGATTGGAAGAAGAGGAAAGGATTGTAAGACAAAGAGAATCACTAGCTGTTGCATCTACTTCCACCGCAAATAACTTAGACAGTGTAGAAGATTCAGACGAAGAACAGATCTTGAATTCTGAACTTAGCTTGCCGGACGTTCCCTGCCATGAACAAAGTTCAAAAAGAGGTAGAAAGAATCTTATAACACCTAAACTAGTTGCAGCTTTAGATCGATGCCAGTTAAGCATTAGAGATACCGTTTACATTCTTAATGCGGTGGTAGAAGCGCTTGGTCTGAGCAGCGATGATTTCTGTATTAACAAATCCTCGATTCAGCGAATTCGTACTGAAACTAGAAAATCAAGGGCAGAAGCAATAAAATCTAACTTCCAAAACAATGTACCCGACATAGTCACAGTCCATTGGGATGGAAAACTATTACCGGGGTTGGATGTACGGAGTTCAAAAGAAGAACGCTTGCTAGTTATAGCTTCATTTGACGATAGAGAGCAGCTTCTTGCAGTGCCGAAAGCCGAAACTAGAAAGTTCTTCTGGAAAACATAAAGCGAAGGCTGTATCAGCAGCTCTCTTTGACTGGAACCTTTATGATAAAGTGCAAATAATGTGCTGCGACACAACAGCTTCCAATATGGGCCGTTTTAATGGAGCTTGTGCTATTTTGGAGCAAACTTTAGGAAGAGAATTGTTGCTTTTCGCCTGTCGTCATCATGTTTATGAATTGGTTCTAAAAGCTGTCTTTGAAACCAAGATTAAGCAAATTACTAGTAGCCCAGATATTCCGATGTTCAAAAAGTTCCAAGAAAATTGGAAAAACATTGATTGTACTAAAATTGAACCATCTCTTAATTTCGTAAAAGCACGGGTTGCCGAGACAGACATTCAAGCGTTGTTACTATTTTATAAGGCAGAATTAGATAAAGGTTTTGTAAGAGATGATTACCGCGAATTGGTCGAACTGTGCGTAATATTTTTAGGAGGAGACACAGAGGAAAAATTAAAACTAAGGCCCCCCGGAGCTATACATCAGGCACGCTGGATGGCGAGAGCGATCTATTCTTTAAAAATATGTTTACTTCAGTCACAATGCAGAGTAACTGCGAAGGACAAAAAGGCTCTACAAGATGTTTGGTTATTTCTCGTAATATTGTATGTTAAACCTTGGCTCGAATGTACAGTGGCGACCAAAGCACCTAATCAAGATTTGCGCTTCTTGAAGATGTTATAAGAGTATGAAAAAGTTGACGCAACAATTTTTAAAGCTTCTATAAGCAAGTTCAGCCATCACTTGTGGTATTTATGTGAAGAGACAGTCATTCTATCACTATTTGATGATGAAGTTGACAACCAAACTAAGAAGAAGATGATTGCCAACTTCAACAGGGACAAAATCTCGGCTTTTAGCAAACGCTATGACCCGTCGAAGGAAGAACTGACTCAAAAGTTGTTTAGTAAGTTAAATTGACTTTTTGTTGAATTTCAATTTCAATGTCCAATACTTATTTATTTATTTTCAAAATTGTTGTTGATTTTTATTTGTTATTTAAGTTATTTTTCTTTTTTTTTAGACAAAGCACTGGATGATTTCGTATCGGAAAAGAGCAAACAATTTTTATCACGACTGCAGATCGACGACAGTTTTCTAAAGGAAGATGTATCTTCTTGGAATAACAATGCTGCTTTTCTGGAGGCTAAAAGAAGAATAAGTTATTTGAGAGTTGTCAATGATACTGCTGAAAGGGCTGTTAAATTAATGCAAGATTTTAACGGACTTATCACGGCTGAAGAAGAACAAAAACAGTTCTTGCTGCGCTGTGTCCAGGAACATCTAAAATTGTATCCAGACTGTAAAAAAACTACTCTAAAAAGAAGTTACCCTGAATGATTTTTATTTCTTTATGTTTTTAATAAAAGATTAATGTTCATCTAATTTATTATTTAATTTTATTCACTTAATTCATTGCATTTATAGTGAAATTATAGCAGACTGAAATTTTAGGACAAAACACGTTTTTTACTAAACTTTGAAGCTCGGTCGGCATTGGTTGCAATTATGCTAGATTGATAAAATTTTATATTTAAGTATCTTATAGCATTAGTAAAAATTATAGAGGGTATGCATTTCGAAATTCGAAAAAAATTTTTTTTTGTCATATAAGGGACACCCTAACGTGTATAATATATATTATTACATAAAATAATGAATAAGATACATTTAATGATAGCAACCGTGGGATCAACAATAAAATACTAGATTTTCATTTGAATTCTTTTAATTTATGTTGGCATTATCTCAAGGAAAATGTAAATTATAATCGTCAATTCTAATGAATTCTAACGTTGCAAAAGTAAATTATTAGGTATAACATTTTTTGTGTTTTAGCGTATAGGTCATACTCACGATTCATGATATAGGGTGGGCCGAGAATTCGTTAACATTTGAATCTAACATCCCGTGCAAACATGTTACGAGGGTTCTTGGGACCGCTACTGGGATTTGCTGGTTACAATTGTAACACATGGTTTCAACAGGATGGAGTCACTTGTCACACATCCAATGAATCCCTATCGGTGGTCAAAGACATGTTTCTGGAAAAGTTAATTTCCAGACGAGGCGTCATTCCATGGCCACTCAGAAGTCCAGATCTATCCCCAGCTTACTTCTTTTTATGGGGTATTTGAAGAATTATGTCTACGTAAATAAACCACTACGTCAACTAAAAGGAAAAATCAGCGAAGAAATGTCGGCGATCTCGCGGTCTCTTTGCCGACGACTATTCGAAAATTTCGATACTCACTTTAAAGAGTGTAAACGTCGAAACGGTGGTCATTTAGAACAATTTTTAAAAATAAATTCCAACTAATTAGCTTTCTTGTAAATAAACAATTTTTATAATACATCAAATGGTTTTTTTACACGATTGTTTTCAAATGTTAACTCATTTGTGACCCATTCTATATATGCACAGGAAATTTATCACCAAAATTCATATTTGGCAACATCATAAAGTTCATATTTGGTCTTCTCGAATTAAAAACATTTGAGTTACAAATATACGACTCTCATCCACTCGAATTATTGCCTAAATTCCCCTATCTGCTCAAATAAGCAGTATCCCTTTCCTAGTTTCTGACCTTTCAATTTACCCAACAGCTTCCCAAAGTGTGTGTGATTACAAATCGCATCAACCCCGTATGAAACAAAAAATACTTTTTTTTTATTTCAAGAGCCTGTCAAAGTGAAAGTAAAGTGGCTATGCCTGATGAAAGGCATGAATAGAATCGAAGAGAGTGGTCACCATACTGATTGCGAATGCAGGCTATACATTATGGTGACCCACAATATGGTGGCCTAGTGATCTCACTAGCGTCTGCTTTTTCACGGTCTACTTGGGGACGTAACAACAATGTCATAATAACCATCATGGCGGTGCAAGACTCACACTCTTACCTACACTTGTCATGAACATGATAAGGACCACTTGTACTAATTGGTTTTTAATTCGTTTCTATTTAAATCCAGGTTAGCCGGAGCCAGCGGCATTATCTCCACCAATGGCGAGCCTCGAAACCTTAAACAGTTCAGAAAGCTGTCTAGATACATAATGCAAGAAGATTTGTTGCAACCATTCATCACAGCACAAGAAGCTTTGTCTATTGCTGCTGACTTGAAGCTTGGCACAGATCTATCTAAAGTGAAAAGAAATATCATTGTAAGTATTTTGAGACATCGTAACTAATACGCCTAAATCCCTAAACCTATTTTAAAAGTACTTGCACAAATTGGAAGCGACATATCAGCGAGTAGCATAGGAGACTTTTTTACAAAGACGACTAACACACACTAGCGGAGGCTGGCAACAGCTTGTATTTTTCCTATTTTTTATTTAAATATATATTAATATTATAAAGCTGAAGAGTTTGTTTGTTTGGTTTACCACCCCAATCACAGAAACTGCTGGTTCGAATTAAAAAATTCTTCTTGCGTTGGGTTAGCTTACGCGGTCTGCTTAAATAAAATAATATAATTGTGATTTGAAATAAGTTATTCATTGTAGGTAGAAGAAATTGTTCAGCTACTAAGGTTAAATAAGGCACGGAACACAACAACGGAAAGACTGTCAGGCGGCGAAAGGAAACGGCTGTCAATAGCTTTAGAACTTCTTAACAATCCTCCTGTTATTTTCCTAGATGAACCAACAACGTATGTATATCAAGTTTGTACATAATTTTTTGTCTGAAAAACTGCGAATTTACATTTCTGTGTGTAACAATTACAGCTAGTACACCATTCAGAGTCATATTTAGGTAGCTGGGTCGGAAATATAAAACTCTAAATATAGAAATAATGTTTCGGATATCTGACACACAACACCTAGTCTCAAACTAAGTAGAGCTAAATTTGCTTATTTATTTCAGTCATTACACAATCATGTGTCTCAGAACCTTGGGTGAGAATCTTGCCTATGTTATTCTTATTAGCATGTAGTTAGAAGCAAAGAATTAGGATCATCAGCCCCTGAAAAATATTTGCTCTGTCAACATTGTCATCAGTCTCTTAACGTTCAATGCAAAACTTCTTGTTGCTTCTGAGAAATAACCTTAATAATTGTATTTTCTTTTACAGAGGTCTTGACGACGTATCTTCTTCAACTTGTGTATCTCTTCTCAAACGAGTAGCCCGGGGAGGGCGTACGGTCATTTGTTCCCTCCACACTCCCTCCGCGCGTTTGTTTGCCGAGTTCGACCACGTGTATGTGGTGGCGGGAGGACGGTGCGCGTACCAGGGCACCTCAGCTGGCGTGGTGCCGTTCTTGAATGAGTTGTACTTGCCTTGCCCAAAAACTTACAATCCAGCAGATTTTAGTAAGTATTCATAACGGATTATATATGTAAGATGTAGGCTAAAATCTCTTTTCAAAGGAGAGATTTGTCCAGTTGATTAGTAATAACCGTTCGAATATATTTTAAATCATGTTCAAACATTATAGTGACGCACGAAACAAAATATATTTAGCTGTCGCTTTAATCACCCTTGTATTAAAATTACGTATTAGATAAAATAGGGTTCACTATCTTTTTCTTTGATTTTCATTTATTTTCGCCTAAGTTTTTCTTCCCTGATATACTCCTAGTTGCCTAATTTTTTGCTTTTATTATTTTATTATTTTTATTATAGTTTATTTTCTATATTATATATAACCGTGAAAAATCGTGACTACAATTCCTATTTATTTAACAAAACAAAGACACACTGTTATTTGGAATCACACGGCTGTGTATGACATATTTGAGGTTATAAACATTATTATTATTAGCACGCTGAGTTATCGTGCCACGTATCGCAAAAAATAATCATTTTATTGAACTTCCTTAAGTCAACTCATGCATTTGACAGTTTGACGTCCACATAATTAATAATTTATTACATCATTTTATTTGATTTGTAAATTAAATGTCACAGTTTGTGCATATGTTATAAAAATTCGTTTTAATATTATTAATATTTAACCTATCTTACAGTTATAGAAGTCTCAAGCGGCGAGTATGGCTCACATGTAGACCGAATGGTATCAGCAATAGAAAATGGAAAAAATCAAAGATGGAGAACGTATGCTGTGGAGGAGACGACGTTACAAGAGATGGAAATTGAACAGTTAAACTCAGGGGGCTACGAAAAGCTTAACTATAGACATGGATGTTCAACATATCAACAATTCTCAGTATTATTAAAGAGAATGCTGCTTCAAACTTTTAGGAATAAGGTAGAAATCCTTTATCTATATTTGATTTTATATTCAAATTCTATGGGTTTATTATCGTGGGTGAGTCATACTTCGGCACATACGAAGGCTTATCCGGAGTCAAACCACGGTCTCACAGAAATTTTTAAACAATTCTTGCGTTACTTTCCACGCAGTGAGCGACGTTCCCCTCTCCCTGATTCTGGACGATGGAACTAGAAGGACGATCTTTGGAGTTGGAGGTGGCCATAAATAGCAGTAGCAACTCACCATAAGCTGACCTGTCTCCTCGTTTGACTATCTCCCTATCTCCGTATGGTGACGATATAAAAAATGGAGTATCACTGGGTGGTGATACTAGGTGATACCGGGTGATAACAGGGATCTATTCATACCATAAATGTCGTGATAGGCGACTAATAGAGCAAACTATGCAAGACAACATCACTGAAAACTGGAACAATTTGTACAAATCCTATACCAATCCGTCTGATCAGCATAGTATAGTAGGCCAAATCCTCCTTACTAAGGAGAGGTCTACGTCTATCAGTAGACTCTTAAAGGCTGTTGATGATGTCGGTCATATGACGAAAACAATAGTCCAATCCGCCATGATTTAGGTCTACTGAAGTCGAACGCAGATTTTGAAATTAATGAACGTTATTTTATTTTCCAGAACTATTTGCGTTTACGAGTGTGTATGCACTTGTTTATGGGTTTCATGATAGGTGGTGTTTTTAACAGGATGGGTTACGATGCTTCAAAAACTATCTTCAATTTTGGTTTTTGTTACGCTTGTATCATTGTAATGCTTTATATACCAATGATGCCTGTGTTACTTTCATGTAAGTAAATACCAGCATGTTTTACCAATTACGCCTTTGTATACATAGTTATAAGATATTGAAATTACTTTATATTGATTAACCTTTTATTTTATTCTTTTTCTAGACAATATGTTTACTGTAATAAGTTAGTTGAATGTCAAGTTAAATCAATTTTTATATTAAATTTTAAAACGAATGATGTGAGACATTCTTGAATGAAATATTGACAGATCTTTGCTGTCATACTAAGCTATTTTCAAATAATTTACTTTGATATTAGATAGAGAGATAAAGATGAATTCGTATTTTATCTTAAGATGTTCTATTTAATGATTCTGGTGAAAAAAAAATAACATAGAAACCTACTATTAACTTGTTATTAACATACTATTTTGGATTCGACAATAAATTGGCAAATAAAAGTTTTGAAGGCGAAAAGTATGAACAGGATTCAAAAAATGTTGAAACTACCGACACTTTCGACAAATGTTGCCATAAAAATGTTTATAATTTTCAGTTCCTACTGAAGTTCAACTAGTGAAACGCGAATATTTCAACAGATGGTATGGCTTGAAGGCTTATTATGCGGCATTGGTTTGCTCTCGGACACCGTCTACCATATTCTTCAGCTTTATATATTTAATTATTACATATCCCTTGACGTCACAGCCGATGGAATTCAGCAGAATATTAATGTTTAGTACTACCTGTATTTTGATAGCGCTGATATCAGAATCTATGGGGACTGTAATATCATCTATGTTGAGTGTTGTGGTGAGTATTTTTATTTTTCTTCTATATTTATAGATAACTGCAGTCAATAAGTCACCTAAAAGATTGTATTTGAAAGCCTTTAACTTAATAAATTAATTACCTTTATTATTTATTGTAAAGTACATGCTACGAGTAAAGTAACTTGGTTTTATTCGAGAGGTGTGAGTCTAATCTGTAACACAGGTTTTCTTATCATAGATCTGGTGTCTCTTACAAAGGAATGATGTAGTCTTACCAAACTGTTCCTGTATTTCATAAATTGTAACTACCTTTGTGAAAAGAGAAAAATACTATATTACTTTTTGGTTAACCTAAAAGTGGGTAGCATTTGTAAGCTTTTCTTTTTAGGGTTTGTGATCGTTTTGATCAAATTACAGCTCATTTAATAAAGTTTCAAGCGTGCGTGAGCCTTGAATATTTTCGGCTATCTGAGTCACAACGCCATCTAGTTATAAATTAAACAAAACTTGTACTATGAAAGCTAGATTGACTGAAAACATTCTTATATTCTTTTGTTTTTGAAAATACATACATATAGTACAGTACATAGCAAACACTCAAACTCCGAAACAAATATGTACAAATCATACAACAATTTTGTCCAACCCGGTTATGGAACCTGAGATCTCAGCACAGCAGTCATATACGCTGCACTACTGAGGCAGTATGTAATGTTAAAATATGTTTTACATTTCCAGAATTCCGTATTCTTAGGACCATCGCTCTGTGTGCCACTGATGCTTCTGGCAGTATATGGCATTGGTTATGGAGACGATCCAGTACCCTTAATTTGGCGGATAGGGAGATCTTGTTCTTACCTGAGATATGGGATTGAAGGCTTAATTGTTGCAATCTATGGCCCACCTAGGAACGATCTGGTGTGTCCTGATGATGTACAGTATTGTGAATATAAGGATGTTACGTAAGTTTCATTTTTATATGTTATCCGTTACTTTATATTAGATTCTGGTAATTTACACCATTATAATTTATAAAATTTCAATTGTTAGCCGAGTTAAAATAATAATAGTTTATGAATTAATCGATCGAATCGATTATTATCGATTCTACCTCATGTCTTCTTAATGATTTGAAGCAACATGCATGCAAGACGAGACAAATCAACTTAAAAGTAGCGCCTGACAAAATTCTTAGACAGTCATAATGTATTTTGATCGATTGCGCCTAAAAAACTAAATATACAGTTTCGTCAATTTGTTCTGAACTTCCCCACTAAGGTAAAATAATTTCTATTGCACTCTATCGGGGGGAATTCACCCCCTCAAGCTTTAATGAAGTGGTTAAAATTGCAAATAACTTTATGGCATATTAGTTATCCTTAATATAATTTGTTTCAATTTCCAGTTATTTCGTAAAGATGATGGGAATGACTGGAGTATCATTTTGGACAGATTTCGGTATATTGGTGGGAATCCTCGTAGCCATGAACCTAATTGGTTACTACCTACTGCGTCAAAGACTCGCACCTAATTATGCTTTTAGAGCCATTAAAGTTATAGGGAATTTCATGAAAACCAAAATGAGTACAGTTCCAGTATGAAAATAAAAATATAAAAATGTTAAGTAAGTTGGTATCTGTACGTTTCAAAAACTGGACAAAGTTCTTCATTGTTTGAACTCAAATTTTAACACGACAAACAAACTGCTTCAAAGATTTTTATCTGTTAAAATTAGCATTTTTAAACAATACCACCACAATGTATCACGAAGAAGCTTGACAGGAATCATCATCAGTCCACTGCTGGACAAAAGCCTCTCCTTATAAACGAGATTTTGGCCTACTATACCACGCCGGCTAGACGGGTTGGTATTGAGTTTCAAGTTTTCCTTCTCTTTGTAGTGATGTTCTTTCGCATATTTTGTTTCCTTAATCGCCTCTTACGACACCCATGGGCAGAATCCGTCACCACACGGACTTGTGGCACTTGTGGACGTGTGCACGTGGCAGGAATATAACTACTTTATATAAATATATATTCTTCATCTGAAATTGTAATGATTTGCATATTGAGTAAAGGTCTTGGTAAAATGGTTATGACTATGAGCAATGACTATTTGAATATAATCATAGTCAATTAAATCCCAGTGTGATAGATTAATGACAACAAATTTATGATCAAGATATTGTGTATAAAGTAATAATTTAGAAGTAGTCAGTAAATGGGTATGTTTAGTAATAAGGAAGGGAATTATTTTAAGACTGATTGTAAAAGTTCTTTATTTACTAAAAAAACGCAATATATTTGTAAAGTGACTTTTAAGTGTATGTCATAATTGTTTGTGTAGCATCAGTGATTTGTATTTTAAGGTTATCTACATGAAATGAAATAGATAATGTATTTCTAAGTGCCAAATTGGGGGTTGTTTCATATTCGACTATGTTACGTTCGTGATAAAATTTATTTTAAGTTTGTTCCTATAAGAATTTTGTTTCTATTTTTTTCTGTGTATACTATAAGTATAATTTACTTCAATAAATGAAATGGCAGAATATGAGTTGTTTTATTGGATTTTGAAAATTTGAACTGGAATTATTTGACACGTTTTTAATTCAAAATTAATGCAAAATATTGAGAGCAGAATTTTTGCCCAAAATGTAGTCGATAGGCCATCGGTAATCTCATTTATTCGGTAAAAGTACAGGTTAATCAGTTTGCTATAAAGCCTTGGTATTATTCCGTTGAGTTTGTCCATTTGTGGTTCTCCCACGGGAAATATTAATGTTACGTAGTATTCAGATACTCAATCATTAATGGATTAATGTGAAATAAAATCGACGAATACCCGAGTGAGTATTTATATTTATATAGAATATTGTATTAATTTTATATACATGTATATTTATGTATTGTGTATGTATTGTTTATATAAAATGTTTTTTATTTATTAGTAACGTATGTCAACTTCATTATTTTACCTTTGCACCTACCGTATCATGTTTCTACATCACCTCATGGTTGACTGGGAGAGGATGCCCCATGTTAAGTCCGCCTTTGTACAATATGTGCATTAAGTATAAATAAATAAATAAAATAAATCGTGTTCTTCAAATGTATTTTATTTACCAAATGTATCTCTCACTAAAATAAAATCACGCGTATGTTTACAATTGAACAAAATAAATCATCTCAATAAAACCTGACTAGTAAAGTCGATTCGCCTGTTCTGACACAATTGGATTTAAAATTGTTACATTCTACTTATTGTAGTTCTATCTGTATTTGATTCATTTTCATCACATTGTTAATTTTATTATTCTTAATTCAATTGTCAATCACTAGAGAACAATATTTTTCGGATGTAAGGAAAAAATCTAGTTTCGTATTTCTAATACGAATTTAGAAACAGGTGCACTCTTATATGTAGCAATAGTTAGAGTTACTACGTAGGTGTTAAATCCGAAACTAATAGAGCATACTCGATATACCGACTTGAAAATAACGGCATATTTTTAATGAATATTAATACCACTCTTGGGAGTTTTTACTCTAGTAAGTTACAAGTAATTATTCAAATATAAGTACAAGTATACTAGTATTTACTTATTTACATACTTTCAACAATATTAGTAACAATTTGTAATGATTCTTTAAATTCTAAGATTGGGTGCGTAACTGATGTACTTGAATCTAACAAGAACTGTTCATATTTAACAATTATTTATTTTTTTATTGGGTTTACAATTTCATTATTTATCTTTATTTGACAAATTAAGTTTTTGAAAAACATGATCTAAGTGACGCTTATGAGCAAATTTCCATACCACATTAGATTAAATGAATTTGTTAAATTATTAACATATATTTAATTCAAAATTTATTAATATGTGAAAAGTGCTATTAATATTGAATTAGAGTTATATATTTTCATAATTTTACACCCTTTAAGTATATTCGTTACATAAAGAAAATTACAATATCTATGTAGATGATGTTTTGATTGCTACAACAACAAATTAGTGTCTTTTAAAATATTGAGCATACATTTTACAAAAATGTATCAAGACATGACATTTTATGTTATAAATTTTTGATAAATCAATATTTACAAATTAAAAGAAACAAAAAATAATTTACACTATACATCTTGACGCATAAGTAGACTATACACCGATGTTTACCTAAAATATAGAAATAATTAAAGAATACAAAAAAAGTACATATTTACAATAAATTAATACTTTCTCGTGAAACTAAAATAACAACTGTAAATAAAAAAATCTATCTTTAACGAGTATTAAAATAATTACCTATTTTTAAAGATTATTTTGCCAATTTATCTTTGTAGGCCCATTATTTGTTAGAGATTTTCTTAATAGATTAATAATTATTATTAAAACTATATTGAATAAAGTAAAGATCTCGATGCGCAATATAGAAATTGAACAACTTAATATAAAATGTCACAAGAGACTTATAAATTAAAAATTATAATTACTCCTTGTGATTTTTACTTGTACTGTAAGGCGAGATGATACTGTTATAGCCGCGCTATAATAAAGATAAATTTAAAATAGTTTAATAGCGAAGAGAATGAATACTCCACAGATAACTAAGAATCAAGTACTCGAGAATATTTGTATAAGAAATAAGAATATTTATATAACATCGTTACTATTAAGAATGATTCACTTATTAGATATTCTCGTTATAATCTAAATAAGATGAATAAGGAAGAGATTCGGGGAACTGTCAGTAGTACTAGACAAAACTGTATCTTCTGCCATCAATCTCTTTACTTTCTGATACTTTTAACTGATCATCTTAAAAATATATCCGCATTCCACATTCCCGGCACTTATTGTGTATTATCTATAATAGTGGTAACTATTATAACTATGTTATATTAAACTTTTCATTACTTTCTACTTAATCATAAGTCAATATACATGATACATTTGGATTACATAGTTTCAGATCATTAGACAAAAAAAATCAAAAAAAAATCGATTGTCTGTAAAATCGGTTTACTGACGATAGTTGAACGTGACAACGTCATATCACTGCCCTTCATACTTGACGAAAACATGTAAATGTATTATTGTATAGCAGCTGTCAACGCGGACGCATCGCTCACTCAAGTAGGAGAGAGACAGATGTCGAACGCTGCCGAACGCGGAGGCCGCTTGTGCCTCTTTGTCGCTCGTTCCTCGCTCTCGCTTGCACTTCAAGCCTTAAATGGAACGCCTCAGAGCGAGGTAACGCCGTATGAGTTATGTTTTTTGGTGCGTGCAGCCGGCTCCATCGAATTATAATATAAGACGTTGTCACGTCAAAAAATTTAAGCAATTGTTTTGTTTTTCAAAACGAGTGGAATGTTGAAGTAATAAGTCTTAAAATAATATTTACAAATAATTAATTAGTTTGGCAACTTCACTATTATGTGAAGAATATAATGTGCCATAAACACTAAAGGTACTAAAATAATAAGTACCGCAGCCATGTTTTCTTAACGTCATAAAGCAAAATGTGTCAAGTCTTATTAGTGACTACTTCCGTGATAATTTACTATAAAATACATAAGATCCTTTTCAGAGTGTTTTTCTTTCTTATTAAGAGTAAATCAATCTTTACTTTTTAATCCTAGTTCTGAGATATTCGACTCAAAAAACTTATGAATTCTTGTTATATATTTATTAAAGATACACGACTTTACTCATACGTTCATGACTGGGTTGTATTAACCGCATCGAGATCAAGCACCACAACTGCGTCAGTTGTGATTCTTCAAATCTTAAAATGCCAATCCAGAATATTTTTTAGGCATACCTAAACTGAACGAGTGAGTAAAATCAGTTATGTTCAATAAATATATAAAATGATAGTCTATATTCTGCCGTAACTTTTGCGATTGCACTATTATAATTCAATTAATTCTCTTTTATTATTTCTATTTGTCCTCTTAAAGCTGGTTTAAACAGTAAATTGCTGACTTGGATTGTCTTCGTCACACTGATCTATGTAAATGGCGGGTTGGTTGGCATTCAGACATGCGCTGAACTTAGTATGTCTGATTAGGAGTCCTTGTCTTGTCCATAGTTGCGCGTCGTCTGCTGGGTCACACCCTGCCAATATTGCCGTGACGTGGTCTTTGGGAGACAGCGCAACACAGAGACGGTGGTGTTTGATTTGACCATTTTCAAAGCGCCATTCTTGATTACCGCCTGTGTAATGACACGGGTACATGCCTGGAACAGTAATTTAGTCAAATTAATCGTAAATTATAATTTTATTTAATTTAGAAGAAAAATATTCCAATAGTAAGAACAATTTTGCAAAATTCATTTTCTATTTTTTACTATTTTTGGTCTGCTTTTCAATATTTTCTTTTATACTAAACAGTAAGTCCCACGAAGATGACGGTTCTTAATATCATTTTAGTAATCACGTATGTGAACGTACCTATTGTCCCATCAACCAGGTGCCCCATAGTATCCAAACATTTGGCTCCTTGTCTGATGACATGGGACACTTGAGTCACAGTCGGCACTTGCAGTTCAGGGTACACGTGCTCCAGATACCAACGGAACGGCTTGCAGTGAAGCTTATGTCTTAGAGTAACTCGCTCCGATATGCTAAGAAAAACAAAGATTTTGTATTTTTAGATTTACACTGCTAATAAAGAAGGACAGAATGTTTAGGACAACAAAATCACGGTGTTTGAAGTGTTAAGGATTAGTCACGGTTAAGATTATGCAATTTATGTACAAATCACAACACAAAACTTTCTTTGTAGTAAAGTTCTAATAATTCCAAAGAGCACCTTAAAATAAGTTAGAATAGACAATAATAGGTTTATTAACTTAGGCAATATTGACACATTTTATACCTTTTACAAAAATCGTGGTTCATTTTCATCATAGGATGAGCACATGAAGTATACCACCCTGACATTTTCCTGAGCTAGTGCAATTTGAGTCCTATTTTCCATATGAGACTTAAAGCCCTTTACCCTAATGCACTAATCCTACCCGGTTTCCCTTCTTTAATTACTTTGGTATTCAATTTTTTGCAGATTTGTTTCAAAATGACATTTAGAAGGGGGATTATCAACAAGCTAGAAGCGGAATTTAAAAGGAACCAGACACAAACAATTGCTTATTACGCCGACGATAAATAGAATTAAGAGAAGTGCAAGAAGAAAATATCTTAGAGTGTGCAGTTAAAGGGCAACCGATAAATGACAAACGTTATTATTTTGTGGGTTAAATAAAATTAGAAAAATGTAACAAAACGTGAGAAAACTTACTCTCCAAAATCCACTTGCTTAGCTAACGGTTGCGATCTGTAGTAGAGTTCCTTGTAATCATCCATCCATACTTCAGCAGCTCGTCTGGTGTTCCTGGCGAACACAGCTCCGGAACCTCCCGGGAATGTGTAAGGATGACGCTTGCGGAATACATGGCCTACCCTCGAACACGGAACTATTTCGAGGGATCCACCGCATTGCCAGACCCTGGAGTTAACATAGAAGGGAGATTAAAGTAAAATTTTTTTTTTAACATCCGCAATATGATTAAGTTTTAACTGTTTTCAAACATTATTCGTAACGTGGGTCTTATTTAAATCACTACTAATGGTAGACATCGATGACAATTTCTTTTTATGACAAATTGCTTTTTTGCTTGTCCAATCAATATCATTTGAGGATGTGTATCATTTTTTGAATGATCTCTATTTTTATTGTTTTCAAACACATCCTCTGTACTTGGTTATTATGTATGAACTTTTAAAGGTCTTGAAGTGACTCACCTAAAGGAAATTTCTAGATTCTCTCCTCCCCAAACGTCCATCTTCATGTCGTACTTCCCAAGTGTGTTGAAGTACGTTCTGTCCATACTGAACAGTCCGCCAGCGATCATGGGTGTTCTGATCACTTGTGTAGGATCACTCAGGCGCGCACTTCGCTCAGCGTGCGATAAGTATTCCCACTGAAAGGGTCATCATACACATATCTTAGTTACACTGTTATTTATTTATTAGACTTTATGCACTTTGTTCATCGACGGACTTAAAACCCAAAGCATTTTCTGCCAGTCAACCTTAGGATAGTGTAGAAATATTGTAAAGGAGGTGCACAGAGGCTATTATATCACTGAAAATATACGCTACATAAGTAAACTTGTACATACATAAACATATGTACATATATACATTCTTTTTCCTATTTGAAAGAGAAGAGACTTGAAAGAATGTAGCAGAAGACATTACATGTCTAACTATATAATAAACATTTTGGAAACTAAGAATCATAAAGAATTATCCACGTGTAAAATGAGTGTAATGTTTATAATTTAAGTTAATGAAATTATAACAAGAAATTTCTTTTTTTTAATGATTCCAAATAAAATCTTTGTTAAAATTAATTATTGAATTAGCTTTGATTACGTTAATGGATAGTGTTACATTTCGAAATGAAATCTAATATAATACAACACCATTAAAGTAAACGCTTACAGTATGGCTTCTGACTCAAAAGCCTACTCAATTATTGATAAGCTCATTAGTAGCTGGTCCAAAATCACTTCAATAAATATTGTATGACATCAATGGTTGGCCGAAATTGATGGTAGTTTACCTTGAATACTAGGTTCCAATCGAAACCGCCGCGCAAGTCCGCCGACGCGCCGATATACTGGAAGGTGTCCATGCTGATCACGTCAATAACTGGACATACGACTCGAGTTGGGTCCTGAAAACCAAAACAGAAGTTTTGTGTGTGGTGGCAGATTAAGAATATGAAATGTCACGTGTCGTAAGAGACGACTAAGTGCTCAAACTGTGCGGGAAAACATAGAAAAAAAACTTTATACCAAATTGTCTGGGCTGCGCTGTGTATACCAAAACTTTCTTCCTAAGGAGTGATGTGAGATATTGATGGTGATGATTATGATGAGAGACTATTAAAAGCCTTTTTTATTGTTACACTATCACACTGTGACTATAGATCACAACTGTATACATTTTATCAGGGTTAAGTGCATCAAACAATAATGTCAGTTGTCTTTTTCCTTCTTAAGTACAGTTTGGTATATTTTCCAATAAAAGTATTTAAATTCCAATCAATAATTTTAAAAGCCTTCCGAGTAGACGCATAAAGAGGTTCTAAAAATAACATGACCTTGCTTTAGTTCGTCTTGTTTTATTTACAAGAGCACAGAGCCTTGGAGAGCATGTTAAGCTGTCGATCCCGGTTTTTATGAA
Source organism: Hypercompe scribonia (assembly GCA_949316085.1). Taxonomy (NCBI): domain Eukaryota; kingdom Metazoa; phylum Arthropoda; class Insecta; order Lepidoptera; family Erebidae; genus Hypercompe; species Hypercompe scribonia. The sequence continues at coordinate 20,784,568 of OX438974.1, forward strand.
TACCTATGGCAATCGTTACTGGGCAGTCAGTGTCCTCAAATATACTCACAACGAGATCAACTTTCGAATTCAGTTCGCTCTCAGGGTTGTGGAGGTTCGATGCCAGTCGTTCCGTAGAAAAACGGATATTCCAGTAAAACCAGTTGAACTTACCGACCCTAAATAATCTTGTGAATAATAAGGTCTAAGAAGATGATTCAAAAGAGTAAGCGTTCTATTTATTGTCATTTTCTTTGGAACATAAATTATCCAATGTCAATAAATTCAAATTAGATAAATAAAATAAATAAATATATCGGACATTTGACACACAACGTCATTTAATTTCAAACTAAGTAGAGCTTGTGCTATGATAAGTAGACTGACTTTTTTTTGTAAATACATACATATTATACAAAGAAAACACCCAAACTTCGAAACAAATATTTGCAGATTGTACAAATATTTAGCCCGGGAATTGAACCCGAGACCTCTTACACAGCAGTCGCATTCACTACTGTTGAGCCACCGAGGCAGTTTACCGAGTATACCGAGATAGTTACTTTAGGATGCTTTTGTAGGCTTCAGTTGCTAATTACTATGTAAATAAATCTCTGAAGTAAATTTTAACATCTTGTAGTTATATTAGAGCCAAGATTTGCACAGTGAAATTCTTTAATACTAAAACTGCCTCGGCGGCGCAGCTGTAGTGAATGCGAATGCTGTGTTTGAGGTCTCGGGTTGGATTCCGGGGTTGGACCAACTGTTTGTATGATCTACAAATATTTGTTTCGAAGTTTGTACGTTTTTTATTTGTAACATGTATTTACAAAAAAAATATATAAGTATTCTATCAGTCAGTCTAGTTATCATAGCATAGTCTGCGTGGTTTGAAACTACATGACACTTGTGTGTCAAATGTCCGAAATATTTATTTATTTTAAAGTCCTCCCTCTAGTCTGGGTAGAAATACTAACTTTTGACCAATATATTAAACTTGATAACGAAAGTACATTTTATATAAAACCAGAAAGTTTGTGAAAGTTTCATTTTTTTTGTTTTACTAAGCAGTTATTAAATGCGTGTCCTAATAATTGTAAATCGTGACTAAGACGAGGCATGCTCAAATATTGCCATGACCGACATACGTGAGGTTATATACGTATACTTTCAGGGCGCTTAATTGATTTCTGATGTGTTAGAGGTCAGTTTTATTGCGCACTCACTACGGATGCTCGAGGAAATGAAAGGAATTGTTAGAACTGCATTTATAGGTTGTTAGAAGACTTGAATATCTGACAGCTGTTCAAGTCAAAGGTTGCGATCGAGACCTACTTTTGTACTGCTTTTAAAATCTATCCTTATCCTTTGGTATACCTACCTACGTGTTAGGTATATGTTACTATACTTAATAAATTAATATGTTGTATGTAATTACTAATTTACGGGAAAAAATAAACAAGAGTTTAAGTTCAATAATTACTGACAATTCCATAGTTAGTTATTCTGTTACACTTTTACGTCTTAACTTATCCTAAATGACAAACAAAATCCCGCTTACGTAAAAAAAACAAAAGGACGATAGCTAGATTTTTCGTGAAATGTTAATTTTGAAATATCACTTTTGCTAGCAATATTAATCACATGACGTTCGTGATGGTTATCGCAAGTTATAACCTAGAAACGCACGCAATACCAGTAGGATTCCTTCCATGTTGAGACCATTATCGTCACTCGAAAAAAATGCTGAAGGGTGGTACGAAACCTAGTGACTTTATTATGATTTGAATATTTATTCAGACCAAAATCGTATGTTATATGGATCAACTTATAAAGCAAAGCCATCGTCTACTCCAATAAGCTAAACTAGAAAGAATAACCAAAAAAATATAAATTCTTTTATAAATTGTGTGCAACTATGAAGACGACAGCCTTATATTAAGGGATGATATCGTTGTTATATTTCTTTTTAAAGACTGTTACGTAACACATCGGTTCAAAGCCTTTTAACGTCGTAGCTCTCAGAGACGTCTAGTGACAATAGTATTTAAATTTTTCAAGCCGTAGCAACTTTGCTTTCAACTTGAACTCTGCTGCTGCCTTTATTTCAATATTTTAAGTCATCAAATTTTCATTTTTATCAAGCACTTAACGTTATGTGTACTTTCTTCTATGGCCGTTACTCCTCATTAAACTTTATTACGTAATATTAATAAATTGTGATATAATAATTAAAAAATGTACTTTGATTAATCGACTACGACAATAATGCCAGATGTTTCTACTGAAAAGAAACGTCAATTATAATCCTTTAGCATTGATATTCTATCTTAATCTATTGCAAAAGCATGTAAGGCGCAATATGTAATGCTGCGATAGGCGAAAAGCTGTATGTATGTGAGTAATACTTTTGAAAAGGTGTTGTAATAAAAAAAAAATTAAAAGTATGTGCAAGACACTCGTATATTATTTACACTTTATGCAGCTCGTTTCAGAAAGCATTACCAGTTTTACGAGGTACTAATGGAATGAAATATTTTTTTAATTGGGTTATCAAGAAAACTGTCACGCGACCTGAACAATCAAGACTTAAAAACAGAATTAGAGCTTGCAACCTCTCGGCATCGAATATAAAAGGACTGATTAGGAACATTTTATTTTTTACTAATCAAGTTATCAGAAATTGAGTTGTAAGACGCCGAAAATATGGTCAGTTTAAACGTCATCTCCATGTTATTCAGAGAGGCAGCAAACGTTACAATGTTTGTTAAAAGCCACAGATTTATCCGCATTTATAAAAAAAATCTTAAATGTAGTTATCTCCGATGGACATTTCATCTACTTTTAAAACATAGATATCTCGTCGGTGTCTGTTAAAAATTTCTTAAAAATGTTGATCTGTTTACCATCACGGCGCCTGAAGAACAGCACCGCATCAACACACAATGCTTACAGTCGACAATCTATCCGTATAAATAAAATGTCTTTTCTATTTTTTTGCCGGATATCGGCAATAAGCCAATTTACCACTACTACTAGGTAGACATAGTGAAGGTCGCCGTACTGCACTGTCTGCATTCGCCATGAGTATGGCGACCACCACTCTTGGATGCAATTCATGCTTTCCATCAGGCAGAGTAGAATCACTTTGGTCGGGCTTTAAATTATAGTACGTCGTATCAGACGTCTCTGCTTACCTCTTCGAAATATAGACGTAAGTGTATGTATGAAAAACTTCTAGTATGTACCAAAAGTAACAAATTTTCTAACAATGTTTATCTCTTATATACTCGTATATTGTTGTTTAAAGTGCGATCAAGAAAGTATATAAAGAATTTATTCCTTTGGCACATTATAAATCACTCAAAGTGCAATGAGGTTGAAAGGTCATCGAGTTGGCATAACAGAATATTCATTCCTAGTGATAATTTATAAACCATACGTAAATCAATTCCTGTAACACCTTATGAAATAGGTTAAGCTTTAGTTATTGTGGCGATTCCACATTATAGCACAAACGAAAATACATAACAGCGCCATCTAGCGAAGATACATCTAACTACGAAGTATGAACGAAACGTATGAATGTAATGAACTACAATGCAACTACTAATCCTGTATCGCGATATGGGGATTCGCGTGGCAATTAGCATATATACAACATCCTAACATCAACCGTTGGGCCGTGGCCCGCCAGGCATGAGCACCTCGCCTGGTTGGAGGATCCTCCCTTTGTGTCGGAGGGATATGACACACATTCCTCTACAGTTATTTTATAAATAGTCCCCTCGTTAAAGGTAATGCTTATTCTGTATTTATATGAATGCTTACACTTTTCAAACCTCAGAAATTTCTACACCGATTCAGTTTTAATTTGGGGAAGATGTATAATTCGCTTTAAGTTTATTTTTTTATCTTTTTCCACGTCACTTTTGTTCCCTATTCCTCTTTAATGCAACTGGACTACAGTGCCATAATGGCCACAGTAAAGCGTGGCTAGTTTAAGTGGCCAAATAAATATGGCGCACATCATATTTCAAATGTCTAATGTTTATATAGAAAAAAAGTGCATATAGCAAATATAACATCTACATGTAATATCGGCAGTATTATCGATGTAATTTATCGATAATGCTGTAGGTATTGTAGATAAACTTTGCAATGAGTATGGTGACCACAACTCTTGGATTCTATTCATGCTTTCCATTAGGCAGAATAAAGTCACTTTGGCAGGCTCTTAATATAGAAAAAAAAACTACATATATCTAGAAACAGAACGAATTCATTATCGTGCTCAACATATAATTATTTTTATTTTTTTTTATTCTTGGGTGGGAATCGAGTTTAGGAGTTAGAATCGCCAACACTCATCAACAGGCCTCTCAAAATATAAGACTAGAGTCTACCTAAATGTCCTTCGAGGTACTTAATGGAGATAGTGAAGACGTATTACTAACCTTAGCGGAGATGTTGCAAGAAATGCTACAAATCTGATTAGAGTAACTCGTGGCGGTGAACGGGTACAATATTGTAATCGTTTTGTATGTAACATTAGATATTGAAAACTTGCAATATTGATGCGTACTTTTATAAAATGAGGTTATGTGAGTGTGAGTTAGTTAGAGTTATCAATTTGTTGAAGTGATAAGTCGATATAGAAAGTTTTTAAGCGTATTAAGCGTGATGCTCGAATCAACGACAAATAAAATCCTCAGCAAACATCGCAATATCCCTCCACGTGTAGAAATAAAATATAAAATATACAGTATCATAACGTTTCTCAAAACCATTTAAGACTTTTTATATCCTGTAACTTTTTTTGTGGTTCTTAATCTTAGCTTTTTATCTTTATCTACCCTTTATCTACCCTTCTAGAAGCTTACCTTTTTGGAGACCAAGTGTTTGAGTTGGCAACTCACGCCAATATCTAGTTAGGTAGAGGAGTCATCATCATTAACAGCCTTTTACAGTCCACTACTGAACCTAGGCCTCTCCTTAGCAAGGAAGTTTTGGCCTACTATACCACGCTGGCCAGACGGGTTGGAATAGGGTTTGTTTCAAGTTATCCTTCTCTTTGTAATGATGTTGTCTTGCATACTTTGTTCCTTTAGTCGCCTTTTACGACACCCACGGGATGAATAGGGGTGGTAACACTATGTATTCTTAATCCGTCACCACAAGGACCAAGTAGAGGAGTAGAAATGTTTAAAGAGTTTGTGCCAATTGCAGAAGCGGTGGTGAACTCATGTGATTAAATGGTAAACCTATCACCATTCAAGCACTCTTGAAACTGGGAGGTATTTGAGGCAAAGATAGGAAATAGAGACGGCATGAACGTATCAATTGGGGAGTTAGTAAGCTCAAACGAATCTTGACTTCATTGCACACTTACATAGAAATTACACAGACCATAACCATAAAGTAAAATCCCTCTAGCATATCTGAACAGAACAATTTCTACGAAAATTTTGCTAGCGTTCAAGTCTTCGGTATATGGGTAAGTGGTTATTTGTTATTTTTATTTCTTAATTTTTCTTTTTGCATATGACTCCCACCAGAATGCATGGGATTCTTGCCAAGAATTTAGGGCTACAAACCAACCTCACCTGCAAGTGGTGCTGCTTGACAAACTAGGCTTTGGCAAACAAAATATTCCGATGACCAACAATAGACTTACCTCCTATTACGTGGGACCAAAATATTCCCAACCCGTCCGAGGAAACAGGTGTGAGTTTGTTTTCCTTTTCTCCCGTGTAGGGTGATAAATGATCAGGCGGGTAACCTGACTTCACAGTCATACTGAGAGTACCGTTAAGTTCACTCAGTCTGCGAAAAGCAGCGAAAGAATCACCATTTTTCTGTGAAGTCCGTTTGTGTCAATCTCTCTTACAGTACTTTCTGCAGGTTTATCCCGCAGAAATATATTTTACTAGTTTTTTTCCGTGGTTTCGCTCTCGTGAAATTTGGTCTGTCACATTAAGTTTCGTAACAGATCATTTTAAATAAATTTATTTATATATATATATATATATATTTTTCAATAAAAAGTATCCTATGTTACTTCAATTACCTCCAAGAACATGAACATGTATACAAAATTTCATGATGATCGGTTGAGTAGTTTTCGCGTGAATCCGTAACAAACAAACTTACATTCGCATTTATAACATTAGCAGTAGGGATTATTAAAGAGGACATAAAATATGCTTAGTTCAATAACCCAGTAAAAAGAACGATAAATCACACACAAGCGCTTCCTAGTGGTATAATATACCTGTGCGTGTTATGCACCGCTAAATCAAGCAGGAGTGCCAGGGTGAAGGGATACTAGCCGAAGATTACGCGTTGCACAAGAACCACTATCTTCCGTTCACCACGCTTGAGTAACGCTGCCTGTGCAAGGCATAGAATGCAGCGGACTTTATTTAAGGTGTGATTTAAATGATGGGTTTGATCACTGTTGATCGTGTCTATTTCGTAAATTTTATTTTGAAAAACAGTAAACATAATTTCAAATTACGAAAATATTATTACTTACTTCAATATGAAAGGAATAAGATACGTTTATTAGTAATAACACACAGAAAAATATTTTTGAAGTTACACTTCTTTTGGTGTGTTAGGGGAAAGTGATGAGAGTCAAATCAATTTTTACGATGCGCGCGTACACCGTCACGAAAACCCGACACCATGAAATTAGGTAGTCAATACTTAAGTTTTTTTATTATTAATTATTTTATGATACCTAATTTAGTTTTTTAACTGGAGAATACGTTATAATAATCCCAATAATCGACTATGGTGATGTGTGTTATTACGACCTGAATGCAGACCTTCTTAACAAACTAGACCGACTTCTCAATAGCTGCATTCGATACATTTTTAATCTTCGAAAGTATGATCATGTGTCTGCTTTACGTTCCCAATTAAAATGGTTACCTATTCGCCAGCGCCGCAATCTGCGAGCACTAACTGCCCTATTCTCATTTCTCAACTCACCGTCTTCACCTACATATTTGACTCCGTACCTCCGTTATCTATCCTCTAATCACGACAGAAACCTTCGCTCAGAAAATAATCTGCTTCTCTTATGTCCCTCTCACAACTCTGATTTCGTGAACTCTTCGTTCCTTGTTCAGGCAGTACTACTCTGGAATGCGCTCCCGCTCGAAGTCAGGATGTCCACAAACCGTTTTACATTCAAAAAGAATGTACATAATCTCCTACTTAACGAGATTGAAGAATCGTCTTATCGATAGTTGGCTCAGCTTACAGTCAAGTTGTCATAGTGTACGAATATAATCTAAATGTGTGTATGTGTATATTTATGTATATATGTGTATATTTATATGTGTATTTATAACGTATGTATTGTATGTGTTCATGTATGTATGTCAACTTATGTATTATGTATCTTAATTGTCAATGTAACCGCTGTGCACCTCCCTTACAATATTTCTATACCACCTTAAGGTTGACTGGAAGAGAATGCCTTGGGCATTAAGTCCGCCGCTGTACAAAGTGCATAAAGTGTAAATAAATAAATAAATAAATTTCTAAAAACTAAACTTTAAACTTTCTTTCAATGTATTAAATATTTTCCTGTTTATTATTAGTGTCGTTTCCTCTAGCTCTTCTTTCCATTTCGTTCGTTCCATACGAGTCATGAAATAACAGAAGGCAGAAGAGAATGCTTAACCGTAAGTGGACCAACTCGCGGTATTTAACCAACTTGGCCCACGAACCTGGGTCTTCTACATTAACTGTAACGTTACGTGCAGCGTTCACTTTCAACGCTACACGTTTTGCAACCGTTCGCCGTGTTTGTTTTATCTTGTTAGTGGCCAGTTTCTAATAATAGCCTCTTAATTGATCATTAAAAAGCTCTTTTCTTTTTAATTCTCAACTCATTTAAAAGAATTTCTTGGTTATATAATCCTTTTTTGTTTTTAAATGTTACAAGACTTTTTTATGTCAGCTAAGATATTCTGAATTTTTTAATTATGAGAACAGTGTGAAGTTTGAAATGTATATTTCAAATTCAAATATTTTACTATAACAAATCATATTGATCTGGTACTAGTCCATCTTCACAGTTTTGTTGTTATAGTCTTCAGTCAGTCTTTTTTTTTAACGTGTGGCAACGCCCTCGGCCTGTCACCCTACCGGGGTTTTGAGGCGGAATGGTGTATCGGAATCGGACCGACTAAAACCACACCACACAGTGTGCCACTTTAAGCCTAAGATAGGAGGGATCCGGAAACAGCTGCTATTACGATATCTAGACCCCTCCTAGCGTCTGTTTGCTTGCGCGGGCACCAGCTGCAGGTAAACTCTCTATTTAGGCGACGTACGGTACACGCGGACGTCACTGTAGCGGATAGAGGGAAAACCAGTCCCGTCAACCCGCGGTCACATTCAGAGTGGCATGAGGCGCTCAAAACCGCACCTCCGCCGCTCGGTTCGTCGGCGGCGAACTGGGTCCGAGTGGAGATTATCCTTCCGGGCGTTCACTGCCGCCTCCTTTTGCGAAATCAGATCTTCACAGAAGGTTGTGACCGCGGTAAAAGAGCTGTCGCTACCGACCATGGAACGTATGACGGTCAGTAGCGAGAGATCCTCTCCAATAAAGATACCCTCCAATAAACGGTTACTCTTGCTCCAGCCTTGGAGAAAGCGAGATTTGGTTGTTAAGGTACTTTCAGAAACAAAAAAAAACAAAAAATGTATTATTTTTTTACCTTTTTGGTCTAATCATCAGAGTGCAATGAATCCGGGAAACAAAGATGATTTAAAATCCCTGAACTAATAAGGCCACCTTAGAAAAATATAGTGGATCAACAGACAATTACATACTTCCCAATGGAGTGGACCTAATAAATGTGTCAATCAAATCAATCAATCAACAACATTTTATAGTTCACTGGTGGAAATAGGCTTCTTCTTAGGAAGAATTTACTACACCACGCAGGTTTGAATATCTTGTCCCTTAGTCGCCTCTTACGACACCCATGCGATGAAAAGGAGCGGTGACACTCCGTACTCTTAATCCATCACCACACGGGTAAAGTTGTATTTTATTTTTTTTAAAAGACAACTTCTGTACTAAGAATAAATCCTGTGTCGTGGGGGACCTTACAAACAGACACAAAAAACACCAAGACTTAGAACAATAATTTGTGGACCACACAAAGTGTTGTCCCATATGGGGTTTGAAACCACAAAACTCGGCGTAGTAGAGCGCAGCGCACTATTGAAACCACTAGGCAACCGTGCAGTCATCAATCATTCGTGCAGTCATTCTCTTTTCATAATAATGTATATAAAGAAACTAATAACTAATCACAAAATAAAATATTTAAAAATGTAGAAACACAAGAATTTGCATTTCATAACAAAATATAATGTAATAATTCTCATTAAATACACTACGTTCAGTAAGTAATAAACCGCAAGAACGCTTCGTTGGCTATCGGAGCTTCATCGACATCATTTTATCACTGATTAGTGCTCCTATTACGAGAGTATTACAGTGAAGTGAATGTATAATAATAATACAGAATGATTTGCAAAATCGAAAGCATTTCATAAAACAGTTCTCGGTAATACGCATGAAGGCTGTTATACTATACCACAAATAATATTCAGCTGTAATAGTATGCTTCATCGAGTAATAACGGCCTTTTAGGAAAATATTCATGATTATATATGAAATATCATCAAATGTTATCCTAACCTAACTAATCCGTTGCCTTAATGATGCCTAGCGTGCTTATTTACTTTAGTACTTTTGGTAAAAATATACAGTATCACTGGATAGATAAGTATACATCGTCATCCCTTTAGTAATCCACTGCTGGACATAGGCGTTTTGGCCTATTATACCACTCTGGCCAGGTGGATTGTTATAAGGTTTATTACAAGTTTATCTTTCTTATACTGTGCCGCTGTCCTAGCCTAGTGTAATCGCCTATTACGACACAGATGGTGACGTTATGTATTCTTAATCCATCACTAAACGAACATAATTATCAGTCTATTGCTGTATATTTCTGGACATAGGCCTTTCGTAACGATTTTGAGCTTCTCGCATCCAACTTCTGCCAGTCACTCCACCTGGCCTATGGGCGTCCTACACAACGATTGCCGAGACGTGGTCTACTCTCTAGAACTCTTTCATTCAAGTGGTTGTTGGTTCTGTGGTTAATATGGTCAAATCATTGTCACTTCAGCTGGCTAACCCGGTGGGCTATGTCGATGATCTTACTTCTCTGTTGGATCACTTCATTTCAGATGTGATCCCTGAAAGTAACGTCAAGTATAGCCCTTTCTATAAAACGCTGAGCGACTTTGAACTTGTGGAACTTTCGTATCGTAAATGTCCAGATTTCGGCTCTCCATGTAGGACACTTAGGACGCAGTGATTGAGGACTTTCGTCTTTCAAACTGTGGGGCCAAGGACGAGAAGACTTAGCGTAACCCAATATCGTCCAACTCAAGTGAATTCTTCAATTCACCTTTTCCTGCTTCTACCCAACTGCAATGTTCGCCGGTTGTAGACATTTTTTCAGCAATATCGAGAACGGCACGGTACACTATAACCGGAGTCGATGGAGATAGCGGTTCGGCTGAAATCAATACACCTGGCACCACTGCAGGGACTCCAGAATAGAGCAGATCTCGGTGGAGTCTAAAGCTTTCTCATGGTCTGCGAATTCTACACACAGGGGCTGATTATACTCTTCGGTTTTCTTTATAATCTACCAGACAGTGTGCAAGTAATCTATGTTACCATATCTCCTTCGAAACCATTGAGCAATAGACGTTGCTGTCGTCGCCGGTCTGTAGTATTTAACTATACCTATTGGGATGAATATATTGCCATCAGTCGGTCGCCAGAGCTTTGTTCGTCGTTCAGTAGGATATACTGCGTGCAAGAAAAGATGATAATGCCTCCTTAAATCCATTGAAAACTCATTGCATCGACTCCAAATAAATTTACAAATCAAACATAATCTTTTGGAATCACTGACAGGCTCCTTAAATCACTAGACGGATATGAATGCGTGACCCTGGTCTATTTGAGTCTTGCAGCATAAGTCCCATTTTATATTTGAGACTTCAGTTCTTGAAACCATATCCTTGCCCTATACGTTTAATTTCTCATCAATTTATCTTCTGAAACTATTTAATTCTCTTTAAAATATACCTAAGGACCTTCCCTACCTCAAAAAGCAACAGCAAAAAGAGCTTAAAAGATTTGTAATGTTATATATTGCACCGACTTCAAATAGAATTAAGAGAAAAGAAGAGAAATTACAATGACGTATAAAAAACGTAATCTGAAAATATGAATACATCAATTTAACATATTACATGCTATAAAATGAAATCGCTTAATATTCTTGTACGCTTATATCTTTTTCGCTGGTTAGTTATAATAATAATGTGATCTATATTTAGACATTTTTGTGAGAGTAAAATGTTCCAAACAATCATCCCGGCCCTTGAGCATTTACTTCGTTCACTCATTCCAGACAAGTCGTAATGTGATATATTTCTTACTGTACTGCGACCCGCATACAAAATGGCATCACGTTGCCTCGCCAGCCAGCCTTGACATTAGGGTACTTGTTCCATTCTCCGTCTGGAATTTATACTTCACTACTGAGTTGTTTTATTTCCTTCGAATATTTAATAATAACTGAAGTATTTACTTTGTTTGATGTGTTTTAAATTGTTTTATCTCTCTTTTTTACAGTGATGATGTCCTGTGTTTGTTTTCTCAATCCATTTATACTTAGGTAAGACTTGTTTAATAGAGGTACCAAAAAATGTAAAGACTAAAAACTAACGATATATTAATAACAAAGGACAGCAGTAGAATATTAGGCGAATTTATGTTTCTTTCCAACTATGTATTTAATTAAACATTTAGTTTTTTATACGTCAAAAAAAACACAATGTATAATTAATTGGTAGGTAGTAGAGCCACGCTGATTTCAGCACGAGCGGATCGGCTCGACCGGGGCAGTACTACCCTCACACAGAAAACCAACCTAAAGTACCAGCATCCGTGTTGTCGTGTTTCGTTGGTGAGTGTGAGACCGGAGACCCATTGATGCAGGGGTGACAGTTATCATGGTAACTGTGTAAGTCTTATACTGTCATGATGACTGTCATGTCTTTTACGTCCCCAAGCGGGGTGTGTAAAAGCATCTCACAAGGCCGCCATAGTGTGGGTCACCATACTGCATTGTCTGCATTTGCAATGAGTATGGTGACCACAACTCTTGGATGCTATTGATGCTTTCCATCAGGCAGAGTAGAGTCACTTTAGCAGGCTCTATAAGGCGTTACGTTAAAAATTGTTCAGTGAAGTTAGCAACTCATTTGATAAAAAGTCAGCAAGAAAGTCATGAACACAGCGTTCATTAAGAATTCTATTCTCTATTATATTATATTCTATTATACTATTTCTCTATTATAATAAACATCAATGTACACGGACGTGTACATGCATTTTCAAAGGACTATAAGTTTTAATTCTTATGAATAATTCTATTGAATGAATGAAACAAGACGGTGTATAAAGTGCTACTCTATCTTGTTAGGTTATAAAACGTACTTTTGTGGTGTGATCATAGACAACCTTTAATAGTCCACAGCTGGACAAAGACCTCTCTTTAGAAAGCAGGTTTTGGCGTATTATACTAAGCTAGTCAGACGAGTTGGCGTATGGCTTGTATAAAGGGTTCCTGCCTTTTACAGTAGTGTTGTCCTGTGTAGTTTCCTTAGTCGCGTTTTACGACACCCATTGGTTGAGTAAGGATTTTGACGCTGTATTTTTTATCCGTTACCACATGGTGTGATTGAATAAAATGAAATACTAAGAAAGAAAGAAGGGTCGGCTTAACCAAAGTGACAATTGACCACGGCCCAACGGAAAACCGGAACAAGTAGTCCTGTCATTGATTTAGACATAGCGAACGAGGTAAGCGGAAGCTCAACGACCCTCTAATACTGGGGAGGGATCGGGGCGCCAAATGGCGGAAAAGTATTTGTGTCTAGTGATTTGTAAGTGGCATGGGCGGCGGTAGTGATTAAATGCCATGTAGTACAATATATCGACTTTTGCTTTATATGTAGGTATTTATTTCACAATACATCACAACACTGTTGATTTTTGGACCCAATGACAGCATTGGGTCCAATGCTGGTCCATTTTTGGACCTAATGCTGTACGTTATCGGTCGTCGTCAGTTTGATGGCTTATTTAACAACAGATGCTTATTAATTTTCAGATACAGAAATATATTAAGGAACTGCCTTGTTGGTTTAGCGGTTAGCGTATGCGAATGCCGATCAAGAGGTTTGACTTTCGGATCAGATCAACAAATATTATTGAATTTTTCTGGTAATAAAAACACTTAAAAACAGTCCAGCGTTTGGAAGTTGTGTCCTTAACCCCCATGACACGAAGAAGGTGTCGGTACTGCGTGTGATCTCTCCTCAGTCGTGTCTGACAACCGTCTTGTCGGATTGTGAGAGCGAAGGAACAGAGAGTGCACCCGTGTTTATGCATAAACTTGTACACTATATTATTTCCTGCGTCTTCATTGGTTGACCTTCGCTGAGATTGGCTGCCGTTGCCGAAACCGGCCGGAAGAACATCATCCACATATCAAAGAACAATTTGAAAATCTCTCCGTTAAATTAATATGTATAATGTTAATACAATACTATATAATTCACCTTACTTATAATATTATTTAACGTTACAATTCTTTCCCCTAAACAATTAGTTTCTTGTATGCCTTAAAATAAATCTCGTTCACAACGTCTGTGTGGTGATGGATCAAGAATGTGGAGTGTTACCACCCCTATTCCTCCCATGGGTCGTAATAGGTCACTAAAGGAGAAAAACTACGTAAAATAACAACACTACAAAGAGAAAGAAAACTTGAAACCAACCCGTCTGGAAAGCGTGGTATAGTAAGCCAAAACCTGCTTTCCAAGGAGAGATCTATATCTGTGCTGTTGATGATGATGATACCGTGTAAAGTCACCGATTTCTATAGAACTATCCGTCAAATTTTATAATTCCTTGTATCACGTAAAATTCAAGAGAGTTCTGGGTTTTATCACGCCACGAACCTAAGAGCGAAGCAGTGACTATAAAAGCATATGAAATTTCGGAGAACCATTAATACGTGTACTTTACACGTGGGTCGCCTTAAGTAAATGAGTAATGTAATCTACAGGTAGGTCATTACTCTACACAATACCGGGATGTATGTTGCCGACAGTTATCTAAATTACTTGCGGTAATATAATACACCTGTCTTACTCTATAATAGCCGGCATAATTCAACAGGTACTACTATCTAAACAAATAGGTACGGTATATCAGGATTGTCTCTAAGCCATAACATATAACCGAAGAGAAAACATTGTGTGTAGATTGTAATCTTTCGTTAGCTTAGCTTACTATTAGATTCATATATTTACGCTTCAATTCCGTCCCGATTATGTAGTTTAGAAAATGTCATTTTTGACTGCCGATTTTTACAGTGTGTCTTTTAGGTTTTCACTCATAGGGTTCTTATTAACCTTTATTTAGATATTTACTCTTTGTTCGTTCTTTCAACATGTTTAAACCATTTATCTTAATATAATACTTAAAGAGTTTTTGTATTTTAACATCGGAAATAAGAAAGTTACTTAATTTTCAAATTTTAGGTTAACTTAACATGACAAGGGATAGTTTTCGATCAACTAAGTTTAAAAATAACTTTAAAAAGATGACACATAATATCTGTCAATACGATACACCTTCTTCTTCTTCCTCTCAGCCAAAAAACGTCCCCTGCTGGACATAGGCCTTTTTTTTTTTTTTTTTTTTTTTTTTAACTTGTGGAAACCCCCTCGGGCCGTCACCCCACCGGGGTTTACGGCGGGGTGGTGTGTCGGAATCGGACCGACTAAAACCACACGGTGTGCCACTCTGCGCCTGACATAGGAGGGACCGGGAACAGCTGTTATTACGACATCCAGATCCCTCCTGCCTGCCCGCTAATGCAGGCACCATCTATGGGTAAACTCTCTATTTTAGGCGACGTACGGCACACGCGGACGTCGCCTCCTCGCGGCTGGCCATTGTAGCGGATGGAGGGGAAAACCCGTCCCGTCCACCCGCGGCCACACTCAAGGCGGCATGAGGCGCTGGTATGCGCGCCTCCGCCGCCCAGCTCGCCGGCGGCGAGCTGGGTCCGAGTGGATATTGTCCTCCCGGGCCTTCTCCGCCGCCTCCTTCCGCGAAATTACGTCTTCACAGAAGGTTGCGACCGCGGTAAAACAACTGTCGCTACCGACCATAGAGCGTATTACGGCCGGTAGCGAGAGATCTCCTCCAATAACTGCAGTGAGGACCCCACGCTGCGCCGCCCAGGCGGAACAAACTGCCAGCGTGTGCTGAGCCGAGTCCTCACTGCAGTCGCAGTGGTGACAGGCGGGACTCAATTCCCTCCTGGCGACCGAGTGCAGATACTTCCCGAAGCAACCGTGCCCGGAAAGAATCTGCGTCAGTCGGAAGGAAAGGGTCCCGTGCTGCCGCCCTGCCCACTCGGCGATGACCGGCTGGAGAGCCTCCACGGCGGCAAAGCCAGCACGTGGAGCCCCCAGCCGGGACGACCAACGAGCCATCGTGGCTCGACGAGCGGCCTCTCGCCACTCGCGTATCTCTTCGGGCGGGGGCCGAATGCCGCTACCCACCCGAAAGTCTGCCGTTCGCCGATAAACTTCAGCGAGCACCTCCGCCTCCAAATCCCACGGGGGAGTTCCGGCCAACGCGCACGCCGCCTCCGTCGATACGGTGCGGTAAACGCGTATGGCTCTAACCGCCAATATCCTCTGAGGGCGCCAGAGGCGAGCCCTATTCTGGGCGGTCAGAGCCGCCGCCCACACCGGTGCACCATACAGTGCCATTGACCGAACAACCCCCGTGTATAGCCGTCTCGTCGCGACGCTGGCTCCACCCAAATTGGGCAAAAGTCGCCCAAGAGCAGAAGCAGCGCCGACCAGCTTTGGAGTAAGCTGTCGAAAGTGCTCGTCGAAGAGCCACCTGCCGTCGAAGATCAGGCCCAGATACTTCATCTGGGCCTTAATCGGTACGAGGACCGAATTGACTACGATAGAGGCACCGGGGGGTGGACCACGACGGGGCCCATGAAACAAAAGGGCTTCCGTCTTATCTAGGGCCACCCGTAAACCCAGCGCCTCAATGCGCCCGACCACCAAAGATACTCCCACGGTGGCCAGGCGCGCCGCCTCTTGAAAGTTCGCCCCCCGGGCCGTGACCAATGTGTCATCGGCGTAACAAATTACGCCCAGCCCGGGGGGAAGACGACCTCGAAGGGCCCAGTCGTATCCCATATTCCACAGGAGTGCTCCGAGGACGGACCCCTGTGGAACACCGCACGACATGGGCCGCCGCCTCAGAATACCATCTCGGTCCTCGTACACGACGGTACGCTCCTCAAGATAGTCTGCCACAAGCCGCCTCAGGTACTCTGGCACCCCGTGGTAGTGGAGTGCTTCCCTGATGCAGCTAAATGGCAGACTATTAAATGCGTTGGCGATGTCCAACGACACCGCCAACAGCACGCCGCCACAGCTCACTGCCCCTTCGGTAACGGCCCTCAGACGCAGCACAGCATCGACTGTCGAACGCCCCGCCCGAAAACCAAATTGGGCGTCCGACAGATCGGGGCCCACCTCGCAGAGGTGCCGGACGATGCGGGCAGAGAGTATCCTCTCAAACAGTTTACCCGCCTCGTCCAGCAGCACAATGGGCCTATAAGCCGCCACCGTGCTGGACATAGGCCTCCCCCAAGGTTTTCCACAACAGCCGATCTCGTGCCGCCCGCATCCAGCAGCTACCCGCGACCTTCACCAGGTCGTCGGACCATCTTGTGGAGGGCCTACCAACGCTGCGTTTCCCAGTACGCGGTCGCCATTCCTGAACTTTACAGCCCCATCGGCCGTCGTTTCTGCGTGTAATGTGTCCCGCCCACTGCCACTTAAGATACACCTATTTTGATGTAATAATTCTACGAAATAAACTGCCCCGATGGTCCAGCAATTAACTTATTTAGTAGTTAACAGTCAATCAAGAGGTCTTGGGTTCGATGCCTGGGTCGTACCACAAAACAGTACTGAGTTTTTCTGATTATTGAAATGCTTAATAACATCCTGGAGTTAGGAACTTATGGTCTCAAGCCTCGTGCCTCGGAGAGCACATAAAGCCATCGGCCCTGCGCCTAATCGCTCACCAGTAGAGTCGGCAAACTATCACATCTGATCGTGAGAGTGAAGGCACCTGTGTTTGTGTACACACTTGCGCGCTATAATATCTCTTGCGTAGTTGATTGGTCTCCGTTGAAACTGGCTGTCGCGGCCGAGATCGGAGAGAAGTACATTACTTTTACTAAATATATTTAAAAGAACCGAATCCACCCGGATCTATTGCGATAATATACCACAAAATTATTACAAAAGGTTACAATTAAATTATCATTGGTCGTAGTACGTTACATAAAATAGATTACGTCGCTGTCGTCACGACTTGACATTTTGATACGAATTTGCCACATTCAGCTCTGTGGTTTATTATAAGATATATGGCAATTGCTATATTATTTGTTGCTAAACTTACTAAGTACTGGTAGGTAGGCAGTTAGGTGGTTAGGTGGGTGCCTAGCACATATTGGTGTTACGTACTTTCGAAAATAAGTGAAGTGTTGTGTGTTGAATTGGGTAGATGACTGTATCGTAAATAAATACCAAAGTCCACTTCATTAAAACTAATACCGCGAAACATCTCGGTAAATACAATTAACATAGCTGTTTACTATTATTACGAATTTCAATCAAATATACAGTGCAATACATTGTTTAATTGAGTAATCTAAAACAGTGACGTCACAATTTGGTATTTAGTACATTTCATACAAAATTGTCGTTTTGACAGATGATAAAAAGTAACTAATTTGACTAAAGTGTCATCTAGCCTATTGTGTGACTTTAATATAAATAAGTATGACGCGCAATACTATTATTAATACGTCTTTCTTTAACATATTATCTGAATAATCTCACAATAAAATTCTTACCTCCATTTTGGGTAAATTAAAAAAGTATTTCCATTTTTCAAGGACCTTATATGAAGACGATCAAATTATATTGCGAGTACAAAAACCTAATATATCATTTGCTCGGTTAAGTATTTTTGTTGTATTAATGAAAATCAGATTTAGTTTAATCTCAGACTTGTATTCAGGATAATAATATAAGGATGTCAATTTTGTTGGTGTAAGTACCTAGCACTAAACACATTAATATAATACGCGAAGGCGAAGAATGTGCATGACTCTCCTGAAGTTGAACTAGACTAGAATCGGATGGATTTAGGTTTAATTGACTGACTAAGTGTGTCTAGTCTGTGAGGTGATGGATTATTCATCCTGTAGATGTTGTAAGTCCCGACTAAGGAAACATATTCTGCATAACTTTTTTTTATAAAAGGCAACGCCCGCACTGGGAATAAATCCTGTGTCGCGGTGGACTTTACAAACATACAAGAAACGAATAAAGAACACCCAGCCTCAGAACAACAATTTATGGATCATACAAAGATTGGTCCCATGCGGGGTTTGGGGCCACAACACTCAGAGCAGTAGAGAGCGGCGTGGCGACCGCTTAGGTAAGAGAAGGACCACTTTACACGAACCCTTTACAAAACTAGTCGGGATAATGTGTCGTCCAGGTCTATGTCTGGACTGTGAAAGGCTGTTAATTATAAGTGAGCGGTACTGGATCACCAAGCACAGTAACTGCTATTATGGACTCATATCTGTCAGTTAGTTTAAACTTGGACTTTACAATATTATACTAATTGACTCTTTATTTAATCAAACTGGTCAACAATAAAGAGTCTACTGTAGAAGGACTAATGTCCTTCATGAAAACCGACGTCTTATTGCTGTAACCTATCTTTTATAGAATTCATTACTAAAAAAAACATTAAAACTCTTATATTCATTTTATGTAACAGTGGTACAAAATTAAGACGTAAAGATATGCTAAAATATTCAGGGGCTGAAATATATGTTCTGTTGAGTTCACAAGGGTCATCGAAATGCTAAAAAAATTCTGAACATTCATTTGCAAGTATAATTAAATTTATTGACTTATATTTTAATTGGCTGATTATTTTTATTCCATTAAACCTTACGTTTCCAAATTTAAGAAACTCTATGACTACCACACCCGTACTGAACACTTCTAAAAAGTTAAATATACGTATAGTGTAAGCGTAAGCACAGCTCGTCTGACGTTTTCTTCTTTAGTTTGAAAATAATGAAACAATTGAGTAATTAAAAACTGGTATGAAACACAATTAACGCGCAAAATATCGACAAAACATTATTCTAAGGACACTCAAGACTGGATTTATTCCTTATCTATCTGTTCAAATATTTAGCAGTTGCTGACGTATATAGAAGTGTTGTAACCAGATTAGCAAGCTGAGGTGGCAATGGGCTAGCCACATTAGCCACAGAACCGGCAACTGTTTTAGTAAACGAGTTCTACAATGGACGCCCACAGACCAGGTGCAGTGACGAATTGTGCAAGATCGCTGACAGGAGTTGGATGCAATTAGCTCAAAATCCATCAGAGTGGCGTACAATGGGAGAGGCCTATGTCCAGCAGTGGTGTGCAATGGGAGAGGCCTATGTCCAGCAGTGGACTGCGATAGGCTGATGATGATGATAGACGTATTGTAAAACGACGTATGATAGAGTCAATGAATGCAATTTATTGCACCGGTCGCAAATAAGTTGCCACTTACATATTTATCAGTTGGCTTGCGCCAAGGTCAGAAAAAATTTGTCTTTTTGTTTTCTTTACTATGAAACCTACTGAACTACATTCTAAATAAAGTATGTGTGTCGGTACTGTTACTGAATCAATAAATAAGAAAATATTTTAATTACCTCTTTAATCCTTTGTAGCAGGGGCTCTAACCAATGTGTGTTACATTCAACATGTGAGTCCAAGAATGTCAGGACAGGAGCTGTGGCAGCGTCTGCGCCTCGCACTCTGGATCTCATCAGACCTTCGCGTTTTGAATTCCTTATCACCTTCACCTTGCGAATAGCGCGAAGAGCCGCGCCATCTTCCGCTATGGAGAGAATTTAATGTTCAAATTAAAAGAGTTAATGTCTAGGTCACTTTTTAATACACATTGATGGATATAATGCACATATTTTTTGCTGTCTCATTGTTTACCACGTGCTCTATTACAAAAACATAAGGGCCTATTGCTAATGTTTCACTGAACATGTTTCAATAATCATAATAACAAATATTTTATGTTGGTCCTCTATGTGTTCAGATTGTGGTCAAACATTGGTAGGGTGTTCTAGGAATGCCCGTGAGACTAGAATCTGCTTTCCTGGCTAAAAAAATAATTTTTCATTTTTTTTCAGCTAATATCTTAAGTTAATTGTTATATCAACGATTTCATTAAGTCCAAATCACAATAAGCGGCTCTCTTCATCGTTTATCTTTAAACCATCAGAGGTAACTCCAGAAAACGATGTGAAACAGAAAATGATTGCATAATGCTTCATAATTTCACTGTAGTTACATAATTATCAGAACAATTCACAATTCAACTAAATTATTTACAGTAATTACCCATTCTGTCGTGTGAAAATGAAGTGTAGCACCCACTTTTGTCTTTAGAATTATGCGAATGAAAAGTGTACTGTACTAAACGTTATTATTGTTTTTAAAAGAAAGAAAGGTTCTTTCTTTTTCAACCGACATGTTTTTTTTATGTATGTTTACAGATTATTTAGTCAATTGTTGACCGATATTGAAAATTCTTTTTGTACTTGAATTAATTGAAAGTATCTACTTTTGAGGTGGTCCATTATCACCATGTTAGTATCTGATGATGAGAACGCAAGGAAGTCGAGGGCGACAATGGAATTTTGTAGGTACTTATAATATTTTTCATATATTTTCTAAAGCTGTAGTATTTGCGTCCATTAGTCATCATCTCATGTTGATAAACTGATGATAGAAGATGAGACTCCTTAACGGTTAGAAGTTGGAGGATATTTTTTTGTATGTCATATGTATATATGTTCCCTTTAGTTATATTCTTTCAAGTTATTCAGGTGAGCTGACGACGGGAGATACAACACCTTAACGGTTAGGAGTAGACGAATAATTCTTTCAATATCATACGCTTGTACGGACCTGTAGTTGTGTTATTTCAAGTTATTTAGATGAACTGATGGAAAAGGGTAAAACTCCTTAATAGTAAGGGGTTCAAAGATGTGTCAAACGTACATAGAGACATTAATGTGTAATTTTAGTAGGTAAAAAAAGATGTCAGGTGATACTGTAAGTTGCTGTACTTAATTCTTACATTGAGTAATCAGTATTCATTAGAGCAACTTACAGTATCACCTGCTATCTTTTTTCTGTACTTTTTTGCTCTTAATGAATACTGATTACTGTAAAGCTGAGATTTGGATTTTGGAACCTACACCATAACTATACACCTAGTTTGTTTTAGTGTTCTAATCTAAGTATTGTCAAAGTCTTAATTTATTATTGTTATTCGCGCAATTTTTTCTCGTCATGTGGCTTCTTTGACAATTCACTGGGATTCGAATCGCGACTCAGCACAGTGTAAAAATGGTGTTTCACAATTTTTTTACATAAATAAACCACGGCTTTATTTGGGGTAGTATCTTAAAGGCTTATGTGAATTTATTCACGTTACATCGTCATGGTGACTGCGGTTGGTGATGCGATAAGTAAAATATTCAAAAGGCATGTTGTGAAATTATTTCACATGAACTTGATGGTAACGGCGAGCGCGTTTGACGTTGTGATTTATAAAGATTTCAGTGCGGATCGATCCAAACACCCGCAGCAATTACTGTGACGATTAATTAGACGTGAAATAAAGTCACACTATATCCTCAAAAGTTTAGGTACCGAAACCACCTAACTGAAGAGTAGCGGTAACATTCTCCATTCAATATCCCAGTTACCTTTAAACCCCTGATAGGCTGATGAAAAAAGCAAAAATGGCAAAAGCGCTACTAACCGCTCAATGTGTATTGCTTTTGTCATCAAATTCCTCAAATACTAAATCAGGTTTCTTGCCCGATTCTATTTAATTAAATGTCAATAATCATGTTTACAAAATCCAATAGCTCTATTGACCATTGAATATTGTGTCTGAACATAATTCTGGCGCCTATATCTAGTTTCAATACGTGCTTCAATTTAAACCACAACAGTTATTCATAACAGCAGGAGAAATATTTGAACTTGAACGTTTTTCGTAAGTTGCTGCCTGTCGTGACTCATATGACATACTTCAACTTACTATGTACCTAGGGTTATTTAACAGTCAAAGTGTAAAAATAAAAGTAAATAAACCGACTGCAAAAAAAAATCGCTTACATGGAAAGGGATTACCTTGAAATACTATACTCTTCTAAACTATGGTGTTTATTTTGTATATTTTACATCGACAAGTGTAAAATTAATAGAAAAATCAACAATGTCAACTACAATGATGATATTTTCTATCAAATACATATTATTATGGGTAAGTTAAAAACTATTCATCAAATCGCATTTAAATTTTTAATGAAAGCACACAACAAGCACCAGCTATCGAATATGAAAAGAACGATCTAAACTGACACATCCAGTAACAAGTTAAAAAAATATAATCGAAATGAGAACCTTCTCTTGTTTTAAAGTCGGTTAAAATGGAATGAAACCAACGCAAAAACTCAAGTCAGTGTAATTATTTCGAATTGAATTACTTACGGTTATCACTGAAATCGTCCACTAGAATAATTTCTTTTATGAGGTGCTCTGGACTTCTGTTTAAAACACTGAAACAAAACAATTAATTATAAATTTCAATAGTCTTTTTTGTGACATACACAAACGAAGGGGCGGATTACCTGATGACCATCACTTAAAACCTTACAACTCAAGGGACATAAATGCATTTAGTCCCAGAATTAGGGCGTCACTCAAAAACAGTTTCACTTAGTACAATCTTTGAAAGTGCTCACTCCCGTGTTTATGTTTGTTGTTTTTGAAAGAGATCGATATTTTATTTATTGTTGTTTTTTTTTTTTTTTTCTGTATTATGATTCGTTTTTTTCTCAACAAAAGTGTTTGTCAAGTCCATCAAAATATATAATATAACAAGCTGCCAGATACTGTTTGAAATGACAAAGTAACATAAAATTTCTTAAAGTATTAAAGTCGCTACTGATCAATGAAGCGTCACACATTACAAGAATATCTTAATGATAGAAAACTAGCAATTGATAGGCATATAATATAATGAAAAAAGTAAAAAAGCCCATAAAAGTAAAATAATCCTAAATAAATCGTTTTACATTTTTTTTGTTTATTTAGGACCCTGCCAATGTGACTCTATTCTGTCTGATGGAAAGCATGAATAGAATCCAAGAGTTGTTGTCACCATACTCATCAAAAGTGCAGACAATGCAGTATGGTGACAGCCTAGTGAGGTGCTTTTTCACGCCCCGCTTGGGGACGTAAATGGCATGACAGTCATCGTGGTATTGTATTGTACACACTTGCTACGACGACTGGGCTCCGGTCTCGCACTCACCAATGAAACAAGTACGGATGTTGTCGCTTTAGGTTGATCTTCTGTGGGAGGGTAGAACTGACCCGGTCGAGCCGGCCCATTCGTGCTGAAATCAGCGTGGCTCTACTACCTAACAATGTACTTAACATCAGTGATGTATAAAGATGTATGAGTATGAGTGTATATAAGTATATTTGTAAATATGGCCAAATTACTTTATCCTCTCTCCTACCCTGCCGTGCTCGACGGCGTCCCTGGTAAACCATAACGTAACATCTCTGTAACGATATGGCGTGTAATAAAGTATTGAGTATTACGTTGCTTCCTATCCCTATAACAACAATGTAATAAAAACGTATAATTACAGGTAATGTTCAAATTGTACGGTTGACGTATAAAACAAAGTAAATTTGTTTTGTTAGTAAAGCCAAACTTCATAGTAAAAACAGCTCAGTGTTCAGTAAATACTTGTTACAGTGAGCACTCAAAAGCGTTCGCAGTAAGAGAAATGTACACACAGTAAATAAGCCTTGAATAAATTCGAAATGAGGTCTGTCTGTACAAACTGTTTAAAGAGAGCGCTGTGAACAACAACACGAGCAAACTTCAGACGACTGTAATGTATTTTCTTATCGTTTGAAGTGGCAGGGTCTCGGAATATACATGTTTAGCCTATGAAAGACTTCGTAACATTTATAAATAATAAAAAAAACAGTTTTTAATGAGCCTAAACCATGCTACACTGTAATAAAGAAGATTTTTCAATGCTTTAAAATCAACCTTTTAAAAAAAAGAAATAGTTAAGTCAGCACAAATGTAAGAGACAAATACGAGTATGCTGAAATGTAATAATAACATCTTAATGAAGAACCCAATAAGTGAATTCCACAAAAACTAAGAGCCATAAGTCACATCACCTTCAAATTATGCACCTGCTAATCGACGAACGAGACTTTGACAAACGAAACCCCCATTGGCAGCAATAGGCCTCCCACCTATTATGTGGGACTAAAACACTGGCGGAAAGTGGATGTTTAATATGCTTCTATCTACCTCTCCAGGAAAATGTGTGATTTATGTATGTATGAAAAACCCAAAGTAACAATTTATCTAAAAGCGAGGCAGCTAAGAGTACAAGAATTTCATAGGTATTTACAGTAGCGCTCAAAAGTATTTTGACAAGACTACTTTTGCACTTATCTTTTTACTGAGTACTTAAAAATAATTTTAGTATCATTTATATTATTATTTAAGATGTATTTCATCTTCTGTGAGTTACAAGTTGGAACTTGTTTGTTTTCTTTCTTTGTTAAAAATAAACACTTCTATACATGCGCTCAAAAGTATTTTGACAACCATTTAGTTCCTTGCTGGCAACGGTTCTACTCACACTGCATATATTTTTGTCTATAAGGTATAATTACTCCGCATTTATCAACATGCCTAAGACTAAAGAATATTCAAATGATGTTAAAAATGCCGTGATAACTGCCTTACAAAGTGGAATGACGCAAGCAGAAGTTGCTCGAAGTTTTAGAGTGTAACGACAACTTGTTAGTTCATTGAACAAAGGTTATAATAAACGTAAAACTATTGAAAATAAGCCTCGAAGTGGCCGTCCAAAAAAAACATCCGCTAAGGAAGACCATTTGATAAAAAGGTTATCGACAAGTGATGTCCGAAAAACGGCTGTGCAAATAAAAAACAAGTGACAGGAAAATTACGACGTGAATTTACACGTTTCAACTGTAAAACGCAGACTAAAGGACTTCGGATTACATGGACGACGTCTAACTAAGAAACCTCTAATTTCTGCAAGGAATAGGAAGCTGCGCCTTGCGTTTGCGAAACGGTTCAGATTATGGACGAGTTCAGAATGGTCTAAGGTGTTGTGAAGTGACGAAAGTAAATTTAATTTAGTGTCAGCTGATGGTATACGGCACGTGCGACGTCCTGTAAGCAAAAGATTTGATGTGCGATACCAAATACCCACAGTAAAGCATGGAGGTGGCAATATTATGGTCTGGGGATGCTTTTCTCGCCGCAGAGTCGGACATTTAGTTAGGATAGAAGGTACAATGGATCGCTTTATGTACGCAGATATATTAAAACAACAAATGCTACCCTATGCTAAAGCAAATATGGCACCTGGTTGGTATTTTCAACAAGACAATGACCCAAAGCACAAATCGAAACATGTAAACGACTTCATGAAACTCGCTAAAATCAAAATTCTTTACTGGCCAAGTCAAAGTGCCGATTTAAACCCGATAGAGCATCTTTGGGAACAACTGCGTCGCCGCGTAAGATGTCGAAACTATTCAAATAAAGATGCTTTATATGAAGCACTAAGTAACGAATGGAACCGAATACCCATTGATCGTTTGCAGAAACTAGTTGACTCGATACCGGCGCGTTGTGAAGCGGTCTTGAAGGCTAATGGATATGCAACAAAATACTAATAGTTAATATCAAAAATTTTTTTTTTTTTATTTTATAAAATAAAAAACTATCCTTGTCAAAATACTTTTGAGCCGTGTCACAAATAATTTTAGTGTAGAAATACGTTACATTTAAGGGTCTTAATTTGTGAAACGTATCATTACTTCAAATATAATCTTTGATTGGAAACAATTTTGTTATCATTTTTTGTGATATGGAATAAAATTGAGTTGTCAAAATACTTTTGAGCGCTACTATATATCTAAATCTTGAACTTAAAATAGTAAGTATACAACATCACAAAAACACACTACTAAAACCCAACGATTGTTAATACAAGACAATGCAACAGCAGTCATTAAAATATATACCCCCAAAGCATCCGTTGACTCGATCTAAATTGGTAGAGATTAAGTCAAAATGCCTTTAAAGGTTGGTAACGTTCAATGTTACAAAGGGCACGCTGTAATATAACGTCATTTATTTTTCATTCAGCTGGAAAATCCAGGGATAATCCGTTACCAAGCTCTGTGGTAATTAGGCTAAATCCGAAGTGAGTTCGGACGTCAGTCAAAAAGCTTTTTATATCAGTCTTCCCTTATTAAGGATTTAGGGCGAATACTGAAATTTTGATAAGTACCCATCAATCAGTACAGTTACAGTATAATCCATTAGGTAAGAAAACTAGGTATCGTTTTTAAAACACTTTTTTTTTTAAACATTAACTGACAACGACACTTTTCTTTAATAAAAATGATTCAAATGACAAAATTTTTAAGTTACGGGCATAAAGATACAAGGTGGGCCGAGAATTCGTTAACATTTGAATTTAACATCATGCGCAAATAAATGCGCGGGGCGCGAGTTTGGGTTTGACTACTAGCTAGTTTCTCGGAAATTTTGTCGCAATGGATCGTTTCACGGGGTCGCAGTGCGCTTACTATGTAAAACAATGTTATTTAAACCACAGTTCGTTTATTACTGTGAGACGCTTGTTTACACACACAATTTACACGACTAATATCAGTGTCTGAGTGCTTCATTAATAAAGAAATGGGTGAAGAAGTTCGTAAAGATGGGATCTACGCTAAGTGTGAAGCAAATTGGAAGACCACAGATTTCTCGGACCAAAGAGAACGTGCAGCAAGTTTCAGCTTCTGTACGACGTAATCCAGATTTATCGACGCGCAAACGTTCAGCTGAATAAGGGTTATCCCGCACATCATTACGTCGTATTTTGAAATTACATCCACATAAAACCTAAATAGTGTATATACTAAAATGATTTAAATTTGTGCAATTTGCATGTCGAAACAATGTTAGAACAATTCAGTAATTTTGACAAAATCTTATTTTCTGACGAAGCCCATTTTCACCTCAATGGATAAAAGTAAACAAACAGAATTGCAGGTATTGGAGCAGTAAAAATACCAAAGCTAAACACGAGAGGCCACTTCATTCTCCCAAGGTAACTGTATGGGCTGTCACTTCAGTAAAAGGAATGGATGCTACTTTTTCGAATATTATCGCAGCCGTTCGGTTACTGTTAATTCTGCTGAATATGTAAAAATGTTACAGGACTTCATTGGACCGAGGCTACTGGAATTTGCGCAAAAAGAAAGGTACTTTGTAATAAGGCAAAACTAAACAAGAAATACCGAAAAAAAGTTATGGCTAGAGCAAATTTAATTACCTGACGATAGTTCGTAGTAACGTTGACCTTGCTTCATTGTGGAATGTGATAATGACGCTGGTTTCTGGGAGATCCTCGTCATATTTCTTAAGCCGGCACCTGAAAGCATAAAACACTATAAAAAGTCTTGTAGTAAAGAATGTAACGAGGTTAAATATACCACAATATCAACCCGTCTGGCTAGCGTGGTATCGTAGGCCAAAACTTCCTTTCCAAGGAGAGGCCTATGGCTAAATGTGGATTGTAAAGGCTGTTAATAATAACGAGCAAACTTAACAACTCTCTTGGGTTCATATTTACAAAGTAAATTTCAACTAGTGACGCGAATTTACGTATTATACTCGAGTTGACACAATTTCTGACATCCATTTTGTGCGTGAAACTTGATATGGTACAGTTCAAGGTATTCACGAGCCGAACATAGAGGCAAACATTGTTTCAAACAACAAAAATATAGACGATATGTTTGGAGACAAAATAGAAAAAGCAGCTGAAGTAGTTTTTAACGCTAGATTAGGTTTCTATAGCATAGCGACAAATGTTTTACCGCAGTCATTACGTAGTACTACGATGTAAATTTGAGGAGGTAGCGGAGTAGATCTCAGACTAAGTTTTTCAAACTTGAAAGTCGAGAGCTCCAATAATAGTAGTCACCAGTAAATGAGAAGAGTTTTATATTCTCCGTTTGCAGTAGATTTTCCAAAACAGTGTTCGATAATGTCCGATTGCCCAGTTAGAGAAGGAGACCGCTTGCTATGTCAAAGACAAGCACTGAGCGGTCCATTTAAAACCTACCGTGTAAAACTAACATTGTCAATTCAAGTCTCTGGTAACCTTAGGTAATATTCGAAGTGAAAAATACTTTTAACTGTATACATTTAATACGAACATAAATTTGTGGAAATCGAAACAAATCGTTGTAATAAAAAAAGGTATGTTTTTGCTTCTGCTTGTTTTTCCCCGTAAGCCATACTCTGTTCTGTGGAAGCATTACTGAAAATGACAAATGTAAAGAATACTAAAGCACATGAAAACAGGTTTAAATCGAAGTGTTAAAAGTTAATGTTAATTGTAACATAAAATAAAGTCAGATAGGCAGGCTCGCGTCTGTAGAGTAAGCACGTCTTAAGAAGGAAAGTTAAGACCCTGCGCAGTTAAGAAGATGAACTTTTAAGGCGAGTTTCGTGATTGGTTTAACAAGTTACAGTTTAAAAGTTTGCCTTGAAACATTTTGATTGTATTTGGTATTCGTTTCAGCTCAACAGTATGCGGTATACATTGATAACATTTAAGAAAGTAGCCCGAACTCAATGAAAAGAGATCATAAGAAATTATGATAAACTATGTTCTAAATCCCCCAATTATGGTTCTTTCCTTACTTTTTTTTTATTATTTTTAGTACACACTAAACGCGTAAATATATAAGGAATCGTCATGTACAAAGGCAAGTTTAACTCAAAATTGATACTCAATATTTCCTTTAAATGTATATGAGTATGAAACCAAACTCGAGTACTGCCAATTCGCGACTCTACTGTGCCTGATGGAAAGCATGAATAGAATCCAAGAGTGGTGCTCGTCATACCCATTGCGAATGCGCTACGCCCCGCTTAAAGAACCCGGCGTCATAGTGGGAGGGAAACTCGTGCGTTGGTAGTGAGTGCCAGGTTTTAACCGATTTGCACAGGAAGGAAGAGCTGAACCGTTTAGTTCGGAAGTGTATGTCTACCATTATAAAACGGTGACTTCCGAGGCCAGCACGTATTGTCCTGTAGAGGAAGGGAGACGGTGGGACTAGTTGGAAGAGTACGTCAGAACACTCTCCATGATAAAGACGATAGAGGACTGCCATGGAGGCGACGTCTCTTTGCGACTGCAGAGACTCAAGGGATTCAGTGGCTTCGGGATTGTTGATAATGCGGACTGCTCGCCACCGCAACCGATATAGAGCGCATAGTTTCATGTCACATGAATTAAAAATATATTCATAAAGCAAAAATAACTGCCAATGTTGCCAGGCGGCTTTCGAAAATACAGATTTATGAATACATGTTTTAGAGATCTGAATTAGATTTTAGCTGTATTTAATTTAAATCTATTTTTCAGTTATAGAGCATTTTCATTCAAGTGTCAGTTATTAGGTTATTATTACTTAATTGGTGAAATGAACAAATGTTCACATTTACTATTGACCTAATAGGCAAGGTCAACGAGTTAGACAGCGGTCTAAGAGGTCACTGGATCTCCGTTTGTTTACGTCAGCTTGCGTAACCAGTTTGACACTGCACTTGTTTAACGTAAGACGTCTGGGAACAGCATCAGTCACTCGGCAGAAGGTTTTTTAAAACCTATATTTAGGTAATCTCTCATATAAATCAGGGGAAAAATAAGTAAATACTATATGTTAATATTCAACCTTCATACTCTTCGGAACATATGAACCGGCTTAAAATGAATAACTTACGATACTTCGGCTGATGAAAAACGACCGAAAAATCAGTGTTAAATATTTCTTTCATAGCGTCTCACCGAGTGATTAAATTACTGAACTTTTAGAGAAAAGCATTTATCTTTAAATGCGACATATTTTTAATAGCGTCTCTTTCAATAAAAAAAAGCACAAAACTATGAGAAAAACTTATAACATACATACAAATAAATAAAATTGAAATGTCTATTTGCATGTATATATTTTTGTTATTACTTTGTGTTTGTATATATATCACTCGAAATGTCAAATTCTTCTGCTTTATGAGATCCCAGTGAAAATCAATCTCGTCAAATCGGGTCAGCCGTTACAGAGATAAAAAGGAACAAACCTACACAAATTTTAAAACTAGATTGCTAAACTAGATAGTCTTTTCAATAATGATAATTTCATATTTTTTAAAAAAAGTAATAATAGAACTGTTTATTTACTTATTCATTTTAAGTAGCTATTTAGTTAATTTTTATTTAAATGATTAGCAAACCATCTTACTAATATTATAAATACGAATGTAAGTTTGTTTGTTACAATTCAACGCGAAAACTACTCAATCTATCATCATGAATGTACACATTTTCTACGAGGTGTTAGAAGTAACACATTTATATTATATAGGATTTATTTATAATGATCTGTTACGAAACTTAATGTGGTAGATCAACTTCCATGCAAGTGAAGCCGCGGGCAAAAGCTAGTATTAAATAAATGCCTTCCATCTCAAACATTTATTTTAAGTAGATTATTTTGAGAAATGTGATTTGTTTTCTTCTCTTTGCGAGGCGACACGGCGTTAATGATTTCCTTGAGACAAGTAAAGGACCCTCATTAATAAAATAGAATGTTAATAAGGCTCTTCGAAAACGAAGTGTATTGGTAAAATAATTCCATCGTTCGATAATATAGGATGGGCCAGAGTTCGTTAATATTTGAATCTAATATCCCGCGCAAACATGTTCCGGGGACTGATGCTACTGTAATTTGCTGGCTACAATCGTAATATATGGTTTTAACAAGATAGAGCCTCTTGTCACACATCTAATGAGTCCCTGCCGATGGTCAAAGACATGTTGCCGAAAAAACTGATTTCCAGAGAAGGCGACATTGCATGGCCACCCAGAAGTCCTGATCCATTCCCAGCTGATTTCTTTTTATGGGGTTATTTGAAGAATCGTGTCTACATCAATAAACTAAATAATTTACGTCAACTAAAAAAAAAACAGGGTAGAGATGTTGGTGATTTCGCGGTCTCTTTGCCGACGAGTATTCGAAACTTTCGGTGCTCGCTTAGAAGAGTGTAAACGTCGAAACGATGGTCGTTTAGGCGATTTAATTTTAAAAAAATAGATTCCAACGAATTAGCTTTCTTGTAAATAAACAATTTTTGTAACATATTAAATGTTCTTTATACAATTTTTTCCAATGTTAACTAATTCGTGACCTATCCTGTATGTGCAACGTCACGATGGGGATCGTAGGAACTTAATTGATATCGAAACTTAATATACGAGTATTATTTACTGTTGAAAGTTTTCTTATCTTGTTACTTTGTAAGATGCTGTAAGATTTAATATTTTCGCAATTTGACAATATTGTTATTCACCGCGGAATATGTTCGGCACCGAGAAAAGAAACCTACCCCGTTATCTTATCTACTTTTTAGAAGAACATCTTTGATACGTGTATAGCACAGTGAGAATCAATTACACTGCAATATCTTAGATTAAGATTGCACTTATACTGCAATATCTTAGATTAAAATTGCACTTATACTGCAATATCTTAGATTAAGATTCCTATCTTAGATTACGTAAACTGCAACATTTATACTATATAGAAGTAAGTTATATACAATTTTCATTTATCTGTGTTTCATCTCATCACCGCCATCTTTCTGCTCTGTTCCTAACTTTATTTAAGGTCGACGTAACATGTAATATTGCAAGGATTTTTGCAATGAATTTTGTGTTGACTAGTTTGTTTTATAGCTACCAGCATGACTCCAGAAACAGGTGTTTGTTTAAAATCGGTTCATATGTGCTGAGACAAAAGTTGGAATAAAGAAAGCACAAAGTTGCACTAACTTTAGTTTTAGATAATACTCTGTCCTGAAATAATTATATCAGTAGAAAATTGAGTTTGTTGCATCATGATAAGTGATTCTACTCACATCGCATTTCTCGTGTCCGGCACAGCTCTGTTACTTGATAAGTTGTCAGAAGCGAGTTGGTTGAATCTGTTCCTTACGTAAGGATCAGAGTCCTTGGCACCGCCACTGACGTAGCCCGCCTCGTCGAAGTAAACTCTTCCTGTACTCCCTGTGGTCTCTTCGAGAGATATTGGACTGCTCTCCGGCTCCTCGATATCAGCATGCTGTTTGATGAGTCGAAGTGCTATGTTTTCTTCCTGAAACAAAGAAATTTGACGTTGAAAATTAAAACAGTAAGTAAATAGTTACACAGAAAAAATAATTGGCTCTGCAGTCATTGTCTTTATATTTTGTCCTATGTCCAGTAAGCAGAATAAGGAGTCTCTCTTTATAAAGAAAATTTTGGTCCACTATACCTCGCTGACCAGACGGGTTGGCAAAGGATTTGTTTCAAGTTTTCCTTCTTACTGTTTTTTTTATTTTCTGTTTTTTTGTCCTGTGTAACTTGCTCCTGTAAAAAATCTCTCATGGTATAAATAGAGGTGGTAACACACCGTATTCCTAATCCTTCACCACACGGATAACCGGTAGTATCTTGTATGTTAAATTTAAAATACTTTTGTAATATATTTTTTAAAACATTTGTTAACCTAACCTACTGTTAGACAATTTATTTTTTTTATGGCAAATATTACCTAATGCAGAACAATATACTTGTCTTTTATCAACGTTTAAATTATTACTAATATTATACCGGTTCTTCTCAGACTAAATTTTAAAAATGCATAAAAATTAATTAATATGTAAATGTAAATAAAAAATATTAAAGTATTGTATTACTACATTACTTAGTCATAACATTGAAACACAGTTGTGTATATAGATATTTAAAATGGTAGGTGACCTTTGGTTGACCTCTAACGTATTACAGGAAAATCTTAGCTTATTTTAAGAGAATTACAAAGAGGAAGGATGGGAGTACATAGAAAAGGGACGGAGAAGAATGAAACTTAAAAGAAGGTAGAAATTATTATTTTAGACGTAATAGGGCAGAGTCGAGTAACTCAATCATTATGAGTCTAGTTTATAATAAAAATCTGTTCTAAAGCAAATTTCTTGCATAACTAATGTTTGATAACATCCATGTTAAACTCAGTGATTGCATAAGTATCTGATTCGTGGGTCGTTTATTATTATTTATTGTATAATTATTACATGTACACTCGAATGGTTTGATAAATTTGAATCGACTCTCGTGGAGAAGTAGAAGAAACTGCTTAGCAACCAAGCGCCGGGCATACTGTCTTAGCGGTGGTAAAACCCGTTGGATTGGTTTGAGAGGAATCATGGGACCCTCTACTATTGACTGACGTATGTGATCACTGGGAATGGATGCTTCGGAGATCACCTGTGTCTAATCCGAAAGGAGCAAATACTTGAGTGTCATCACTGCGAAAGCCGGATCATGGACACGGCGCTCCACACGCTAGCAGAAAGCCCAGCATGTGTGCAGCAGAGGCATAACCTCTTGGCGGTATCAGTAGGGAAATTCTCTCGCTCGGCTGCATTATTGCGGCCTTGAAATGGAGTGAGAACGCCGGAGTACCGCCATCTCCTTCTGCAAGCAAGTTATGCTTGCAAAGGAGATGATGTTTTCGCATAATTGTTTAAAACACTCGTCTTTAGTCATAAATACTCATTGGTGGTAGGAAATATGATAGTAGATAACAAAAAGAGTAATCGAGTCTCCATCAAGAGTCCACTGTCGCCGGACATATACCACTCTTTGGCAAAGATTGGCTCATTGATGTAGGGGTGACAGTTCTCGTGGTAAATGTGTGCAATACAATGCTACGATGGCTCTCATTTCTGTTACGTTCCCAAGTGAGGTGTAAACAATCGTAATAGGCCGCCAGAGTGTGAGTCACCATACTGAGTATGCTGATTACAACTTTTGGATTCTATTCATGCTTTCCATCAAGCAGAGTAGAGTCACTTTGGCAGGTTATTAAATTAAAACAAAAACTGGTTTTGACCTACTATACCACACTGGCCAGGCGGGATAGCGTCCAGTAAGAATCCTCAATAAGATAAATATGTAGTACTATTTTTTTATGGTATAGTTTTTAACGCCTTTAGGAAAAACCGTGGAAAAGGCATGTTTCGGCATAAATAAGCCGACTCGATCATAGTTATACTACAACCTCGCAGAAAACCGGTGCTAAAATATTCTTTTTATATCTTTAATCGAGTAAGTGAGGCTACTGGAGTCCTAACCCATCTCCTGCTTTACGATAACTTGTATCTCTAGAGTTGTAGATACCAATACATGATTGTCATCTTATCCTTGTTATAGTATTTATTTGTATATGTACGTATTTATATAGATTCATATTCAATTAAGTATATATATACATATCTATTATGTGTATAAATTTTACTTCATTTATACCAAATCAACATCACTTGGAACGCACCTACTTCCTATTTTCTCTGCATCACCCGAAGGTTAACTGGTAGAGAATGCCTTAGACCATTAAGTCCGTCTATGTACCCAAAGGACATGATGTGAAGGTGGGCCACGAATTAGTTAACATTTGAAAAATAGGAAAAAAAATACATTTGATGAATTATAATTGTTTATTCACAAGAAAGCTAATTGATTGGAATTTATTTTATAAAAATTACATCGTCTAAATGACCACCGTTTCGAAATTTGCACCCTTCTAAGCGAGCACCGAAATTTCCGAATACTCGTCGGCAAAGAGACCGCAAGATCGCCGACACCACTTCGTTTATTTTTCTTTTAGTTGACGAAGTGTATTTGGTTTATTGATGTAGACACGATTCTTCAAATAACTTCCTAAAAAGAAGTCTGCTGGGGATAGATCTAGACTTCTGGGTGGTCATGGAATGTCGCTTCGTCTGGAAATCAACTTTTCCGTAACATGTCATTAACCACCGACAGGGACTCATTGGACGTGTGACAATTAGCTCCATCTTGTTGAAACTGAAATTACGATTGTAGCTAACAAATTCCAGTAGCATCAATACCAAGAACTCTCTAACATGTTTGTGCGGGATATTAGATTCAAATATAATATATTAACGAATTCTTGGCCCACTCTATATAATAAATAAATAAATACCTGTGAGCGGCAGTAGTGTCATAATGTCACAAGATGACAGATCTCCCTTTCCAAACAAAAGAAAAAGAAGAGTATCGTATTCGTTTTACTCCTCTTAAGAAACTTCAAACTATATTTACGGTATTTTAATGAGGCTGATAAAACCGAGGGTCATGTTACATATATTCTACAAAACGAATAGCAATGTTGCAAGGTTATATATACCGATTAACACAGATTAAAAAAGTTTGATGCTAGGTGTTACGTAAAAAACCAGTGGGCATAGTCGTGACCTTGGTAACATCTCCGTTTTTCGACCGTTTCTTTAACCTTGACACAGCCATTATCATAATTTTATTTATTTATACAACCTTATAAAAATTCGGGTACGCAGAAATAACTTATACTCGTATATATTTATTAGTTTTGAGCAACTTGAAACGTATCAATGCGAGTTTGTGATGCAATTGAAGGGTTTATTGTGAACATTACGCTATTTTCCTAATATTTGTGATTTGAATATATTTCGTGATGTTACCAAATTTAGCTGATCATAATGTGTTAGCTGACTTACTAGTTGCTTCTCACAAAATGACCAAATTAAAATCTACAGAAATTTATGCGGACTCTAGTTAGGTTGTGAGCGAGGGTGAGAGGGTTTTAAAAAGACAAGTGTTCGGCTTGAAGAGCGGATTGAGACTGACTTGATTTATAAAACAATCTTTTAAAATAAATACAGTGTTCTTATTATTATGCGTTGGAGACAAAGAGCTATTTGTTCTAATGTTTACAGGAAGTCTGCGGCTTATCAGCTAAATAGTCGTTCATGACGGATGTCATTGTGAACGTCACGTCTATGACGACATAACTCTCTATGGGTGTCAAAAGTAACAGAGAGATGTGTTGAAGTTTTGGAAGTGGAGTAGGTAAGGGGAAAGAAAACTGGGCAAAGTCAGACTACTAATATATATGGTAACCAGAATACTGATAAACACATTTATTACTTACACATTTCTAAATACATATTACAGATAAATTATACTCAGATAAAAACAAGTCATCGTGCGCATTATAGAAATAGCTGTTCTAGATGAAAATCCCAGCCTCCAAACCTCTAGCAGCCAATTTCACTAAGCATTAGACTAGACCAACAGGTTCGTTAAAAAGGTGAATAGGTATATTATAAATACCAGCAATTATCTAAATTACAATCGATTTATTTATAACATTAAGTAAAAGGTCTTGACCTTTATAAATTGAGTTAATACGTATTGAAAGCAATGCAACACGTCTTGTTCGTTATTAATATTCAAAGTTCAGTTAATACTTTTAAAATAATAATTAGGTATATACTTCTTGCAACTTTCTTAGGTAATATATATTTTAAAACTATACGTTGAAAGATTTTTTGTTTCAAATGTTTTTAGTAAATGCGCATATAAATACACCTTTAAGTGCAGGTATGACACGTATAAATAACTTGTATAATTTGTATACAGGAATATTTTCAGTTCTAAAAACATTTCTATGTGCTTCTGTTAATTTTTCTTTAAGTTATTCTATTAAAAAAACATATCTTATAATTTATCTACTACAAATTTCTAAAGTGTTGATTCGTACGCTAGCAAATTGCCCACACAAAAATAATATTGTTTAAAATGATGATTCGTAGCAGTTTAAATCGTACAACTCAACCGTCTTTCAAGGACACATGCTACTTGAGAGTTATAGAACGCGTTACCGAACTTTAAGTTAACCCACCGAACCCGGGGAGTTAGAGTTCCGGCTCACTCACTCATAAAGCAACGAAAATATTACTTCAAATCAAATCAATCTTTCGCCGACTGCTGAACGAACGTCTCACCAAAGGAGCGCCAACCAATCCGGTCTTGGACAATTCGCATCCATCAGCCGCCAGCCACCTTCCTCAAGTCGTCGGTCCATCGCGCCACTGGGCGCCCTATTCAACGTTTGCTCGATCGTGGTCTCCACTCTAGTACACTTCGACTCCAGCGACTATCCGTTCGACTAAAGACATGACCGGCCCATTTCCAAAATATTACTTAACAACGATTTTTTGTGAAATACATCAAAAATAGAATGAGAAGCATGATCCTCTCCCGCGATACATAGTCCCAAAATTTTGATTGCCTCAGATTGGTGCGTATTATCTTTGTCACTTTCTATCAGGTGAAAAAGAAGTCTAAAAATACTGTGTAGAGAGTTCCTAATCGTTATTTAACAAGCTCGTCGTAGTATATGATTGCACGGTTACTAACTCTGCGGATGTCATTACATACAGACAAAGCAATTTGGGTTCGTGTGAAAATTGGTATGTAACGCATATGGAACAACGACTAGAAGACGTTCATCAACTCTTAAGCGGCGATCTAATAAAATATTAAAAGGATTTACATTTGTCAAATAAGAACGAATGAAATGAATGAATGAATTTATGGAAATAGAGATGACAAAAAATGACTCCAAAATGAATAAAAGCAAAATTAAAAAAAAAAAAAAAACATTATTCACGGAAGTTAGTTATTTTCCTAGTAAATTAGTTGTCGTGAAAATTTTGAAATATTATAGTTTTAGTAATTATTATACTTACATATACATATATACATAGAGAAAATATGATGTAAATTATTGTACTAAAAATAAGATACGGGTTTTTTTAAATTAATTGTATTTGTCATGTGTTTACCGTCGGTTCCGATAAAAAAAAATATGGAAAGCTAAATTTTCAAACATTTAAATTTGAATTATGTTGTTCCAATTTTGAATGTTTGTTTTTTTCAAATATAGAACATCTTTACTGCAGATCTATGGTGATCTATTTTTATTTAAAGTTAGTGTTCTGAAAACAAGTTTAACATAGTCTGTTTACTCACGAATTCATAAATTACATAACTCCAAACAAATAACAATCTCCTTTTAGTTACAGTTAAGAATAAACTCACAACGTAATTTAGCGCTACAACTATGATCAGTTTCGCGCCAATTTGGACAACGACGCTTGTGCAACATGCCTCGTTCGTCATGGAGTCATATTTGTTTGTTCTTATTTATTACGCTGAGTGGTTTTTATATGGCAAGGTTTTTTCATCTGATCTGTGGTTATGGGTTTAATTTGTTTGTAATCATTCAACTGATCTCATCAATAGTCTTTCACAGTCCCCTACTAAACATAGGTCTTCGTAGAAAGGTTTATAAAAAATACAATGAGTACTCAAAAATTTCAGTGCTCGCTTAAAACAGTGGAAACGTCGAAATTCTAACTAATTAGCTTTCTTGGAAATAAACACTTATCATGACGATCGGAAATTCCGTTGACCCAAACGACCAACACTACAAGATGGTGTGAGCTTTTTATAATATTTGAAATGGTTTTTTATACGATTTTTTCAAATGTTAACTAATTCGTGGCCCACCTATATAACACGCTGACCAGACGGGCTTTTTGTAGGGTTTTGGTCAAGTTTTCCTTCTCGTTACAGAGCTGTTGTACTGTACTGCGTATTTTGCTTCATAGCCGTCTGTAGCGATGTCCACGGGGTGAGTATTTGTCACTTGCTGATAAATATGTTCCGATCCGTGTGTATAGGTTATGTTATGTATTTCAATGGATCTTTCTGGCGGTTCGGAATCAGTAAAAGCAACACTGCAGTGCATTGACGTCTTTATTATTTACGACTTTAATGTTTGAATGCTATTTGTCTTTGAATCGTCTGTGAGATTTGATATACCAATAAACTGATTCACAGGACATTATCTTAATTAGACAATTTGTCATTATAAACTGACATTTACTATTACGTTGACAGTCGATTTGACAAGCTTGTTAAGATAAATAGATATTAATGGCGTCGAACTTCACTTTGACTACCATTTCTTGCTGCCTGTTTTATCTTATAGCGAGATAAGCAAATAGGCAACTGATAGAAAGCGACCACCGCTGCTCATGGACACTTATGTTAGAGCTCTGGTAACTTCAGTCACTCCTCGGTTTCGAAGTGGTAATGAATACGACTGCTGAGCTTGAGATCTCAGGTTCGATTCCCGGGTCAGATCAAATGTTTTTATGATCTGTAAAAGTTTATTTTGGATTTTTGTCTATATGTAATACAACAATAAAAATGAAAGTATATAAGTTTACTATCAGTCAATCTAACTGTCATATTACAAGTCCTGCTTAGTTTGAAGCTAGATGGCGTTGTGTGTCAGATATTAATAATACTACATTATCATGTAACAATACAATAATTAAGTACATCTATAATGATAAGGACATCTATGACAATATTATATAAAAGCGAGTGTAACTTTATCAGTTTGTCTCTTAGTTTTGATGCTGAAACACCTACGTCAATACCGTTCAATTTTGGAGGAGAAATCGATCTACTTTTGTCACAAAAAAATAAGTTGAACATCAAATAAGTAACAAGTTTATATCAGATAGATTCAACATATACCTATATCCATACATCCTCACACCCTTATTCCCAAAGGGATAAGCAGAAGCGTAGTAAACAACAATACTTTATCAACAAAAGTTGTAGTCACGAATACGTAATAGTCGAATGACACCAATTGAGTTGTCAATTGATTAAATGGGAAAACTGGGACTTATTCAATGAAAAAGTTGTTAAAAAAGGTAACGATAAAATAA
Source organism: Hypercompe scribonia (assembly GCA_949316085.1). Classification (NCBI taxonomy): domain Eukaryota; kingdom Metazoa; phylum Arthropoda; class Insecta; order Lepidoptera; family Erebidae; genus Hypercompe; species Hypercompe scribonia. The sequence continues at coordinate 20,824,853 of OX438974.1, forward strand.
TATTTCTTTGAAGGATGGACTGAAAAATGAAGGCAGTATAATTAAGTCGAATCGCTTAAGTATGCTAGCTATAACTCAGCTAGTGCCGTAACCTTAATGACATTTAAAGTAAAATAGATTATTTGCCCTTAATAGCTACTTGTCTAACGTTTATAAAAGATTTTGCGTCAATAATCACACGAGACATATCTTATGTAATATTATACATATGCAGTGTTTTGGTTTATATACTTTATACATATGGCAAAGTGGTTTAAACGGTCATTTCGCTTATTGTGTTTAAGTTTAGTAGGTTAGATTTTACTTCATTATTTCTGATTTTTTATGATAAAGTAGGAATATAGTCCAGGTTTATTGATTTTTTTTTTCATTATCTTTTTACTGTCTGGACATAGGCCTCTCGTTAGCAAGGTGGTTTTGGCCTACTATACCTCGCTGGCCAGACGGGTCGGAATATGGTTTGTTTCAAGTTTTCTTTTTCTTTGTAGTGATATTTTCCTGAATAATTTGTTCCCTTAGTGGGTTCTTACAACACCTACGTGACGAATAGGGGTGGTAACACTATGTATTCTTAATCCGTCTCCACACGGACGAAATTAATGAACATGAATAAATAGATTATATTTTAAGAGACAAAGCAGGTTTCATCTTAGTCTCAAGTTTAGATTTAAATTTTCTTTATAATTTCTACTTTCAGATAAATTTGCTAAACTTTCTAGACTTTACACATTATTATTATCTTTACACGCATATTCTCTACGAACTTGTTTGTATCTGCCTGTGTCATGCTTATTAGGAAGCTATATTATTTATGCAGAAGTAATCGCTTCTATAAAATCACTAAATGTAGATAAATACTGGTTCCTATGCTATAGAGAAAGTAGAGGGAAATTACTAGATTAATCTTGATTGGTGCATAAAATTGTAGTGAGAAAACCTACAACGGAGATATTAGGTTATCTAAAAAACAAGTTGTACCTAATTGATTTGCATCCGATCAGCATATTATAATTTACAGCAGTTATAGCCGTTAAAAATAATAATATATTACACTTAATTACCGTTTCAAGTAATGGCTCAAGATTTAAAAACTTATGATTTAATTTTTCAGAGAGGTAAGTAATAATGAAGTAGGTTGTGGTATACGGCTCATAGACAATCTGCTTGGTTTATTTATATAAAACTAAGCAATTATGACACAAAGAACATGCGATAGCTAGATATTAATTTTGTACAAATGTTTTGTTATAATTGGCGGAGTTCGGTTAATAATGTAAGGTTTGATCGTCGAGTGAGTGTATCTAGGTTACGTTGTCTCGGCTCAGACTTGATAATAAAGCAACAACGGCTTCCTATCTTACATTTTATATACAGAAGATATATGCGTAAGCCACAAGGAGTTGGTTCAGTCGTTTGTCAATAAACAAGCCATTAATGAACGTTAAGATTAAGAATGCAAACCGTAATTTTGACTTTTAATTACCAAGAAAAGCGGCTAAAAACAAAATCAACGATTAAGACCAATCAGGTTTTGATAGTAAGTTACCATTATGTGTGTACATTAAATTTCCCTGCAATGGGCTTAATATAGAAATAATTTTTCGATAGTGCTTAATTTATAGTGAATTCTTTCAGTGATAATTTGGTGAAAATCATCATTAGGTAGAACAACTTTAAGTGATGGATGGCTCTGAATGGAAAAAAGCTTTACAAGGTTCAAAGAACTATAAATAACGTTTGATATAAGTCATTTTCTTAAAAAAGCAATACACTATTATGACCAATACACAAATTCTGGAAAGAAGGGATTTATTAAGTCTTATTTTTTACCTTACTTTAATAAATAATTAAGCCAAGATTATACCTATGTAAGCGTAATCTAATTCTAAGAATATTTACTTAAAAACGAAGAAATAAAGTACTAAGCCTTTAAAAATATTCTATTTTTTTGCCAACACACAAGAAACAAATTCCAACATTTTGCAGGTCTTAAGTATCCACTTAAGGTTCACTGGTTGGAGTCGAGAGGGACCGCTTGAAGACTGTAGTGTGCTCGCCTGAGCATAGCTTTCCATTACCTTTGCTAATTTTGAAGGACTAACACAAGTGGGATGGTAGAAAAAATATACCTATATTTGTTTTTAAATCATATAACAGACGACCTCTAACATATTACTTTCGTGCAATCTGATTTTGATGATTTTTCAAAACATATTGTTTAATCATTATTATTATTATTAGCAACTACTTTTTTTTAACAATTTTAAATCCCTTTACAACCGATAAATATATAGAAAATGAATTGAGGAAGAAAATCACTATAATCAATTAATCAAACGGTCGGGACGCGAGTTATACCAACGCGCATTGATTTCGGTATACACTCGGTACACATTCAGTAGGAGTGATTCAATAGATGAGTGATTCTCAAAAGCAGTAAAATTGTGATTTGTAAATATTAGATTGAAATAAGTACAAGTACTTACTTCATATGGCCAATAACAGTTATAACCTATATCATAGGTAGTAGAGCCATGATGATTTTAGCATAAACCGGCTCGCTCAGGGTAGTACTACCTTCTCACAGAAGATCAACTTAAAATGACAGCATCCATGCTGTCGTCTTTCGTTGGTAAAAGTGAGACCGGAGTCAATGATACTGGGGTTATAGTTATCGTGGTAAACACTTGTGAGTAGTACAATGTTCGAGAAATCATTGTAAGAGCGGCATGGATTAAACCTTCAGCCAGGTAGACTCGTAGAAACAGTGGTACCGCTGGTCGTCTACTGTATAGAGAGGGGCCCAACTACGCTTAACTACCTTGGGAGGTAGCCCCGTCAGATCACGCATAATCCACGTATTGGTTGGTATACTACTTGGTGACCGAACAGTGGGGCCCGGCGACCACTTCCGGGGGCCCTTTCGTCCGTTTGTTCATTCGCCGTCATGCGTCACCGTTACACGACAATACAGGTTTCTGAGCCTCGGTCTTACACGATAACTATCATGCGTTTTATTTCTGTGTTTACCTTCCTTTCTTTTACATTATGGCAGCATTAAGGAAAGTTTCAGTATTCAAAAAGTGTTAATTTATTTTAAAACGCATTCTTTTTAATGTTTAAAAACACAACATATATTTTTACTGAACACTTTCGGTTTCACTCTAACAAATTCATTAATACAAGTCATTATATTTACTATACATTTACTATCACAAAACTAGGAAAAAACTTAAGTTGTTGTAGATAAAACTTGAGTACTGCAGGCGGTCAGCCCTGCCGTGTGTAACGTACCGCGCGGCTGTAGAATCTAGGTACTTATTTCCAACTGAGGCCCGAGTCACAACGCTGTGTAGATAATATTACCGTGACAAAGTGCAACTACTAAACGTAATACCAGCAATGAGCATCATGGCGTGACCCTACAATTTATGTACAATTACAGCATCAAGTAGGTGGTATACTTTCACAGAACACCTTCTATTTTCCATGGTTTAAACAATGGTTAAGTAACGTACACTGCAGTGCAACTGAAAGTAAAATTGCTAATGTGCAGTGAATAAAGTTGCTGAATGTTAGGAAGTGTCGAGGGTAAGTACAGACTCAGGCAAAAGTGTTTGAATGAATTATTTTAATAATGGTGTCGTGTCGTTATTTATATCGTTTGTAAACATTAAGTTCACAACTATTTGTATGTGTAAATATAGGCCCTATGTAACGTGCTTAGTAGTAAATAAAAATAATGACAATACGTATAATCAATACAACTTGATACTTTATGTAAGTTTATTATTGCGGTAACTCAATCCCCAATATTTTGTTTCGTTAAAAAATCTTGCTATACATTAAAATCAGAACACGTTGAAAAACATACTCAATGTTGCCATTCTTGACAACAATATTTTTGGTAGTTAATAGGTACAAGTTTTAATTATGTTGATTGTAAACTATTTTTAAACTCCTAATATACTTATTTTACTTTATATTCTTATGAATAAACTCTTCCAAATTGTAAAAAGCTATCAGTGGGAATACCATTTTTACTTTTACACTTTGTAGTACAGAACAGACATGATATCAGTGATACAATATAATAAAATAAAGTGCAGTGAAAAGCACTCGCTGCGTGTGGCTAAGCTTGATAGGTTAGGAGCTTAAGGCTGTCATTACATAATGGTGTATCATTGTACTGTGACAGGTAATGTCTACAGTCGGAAGGTTCAACATGATTATGGACTCAAAGTTTCTGTATATCTTATACAATTTACTACACTGATTTGTTAGAGGAAGAGGCTATTCTACCGCCACCCATAGCCGGTGGAACTTAATTCGAGTGAACCCCAGAATTAAGGATCATCATCCCCGTGATATCACTCTGACCTGACCCGCCAATATTTCGTTTAGTCAAATTACGATTTAGAACATAGTAAATTTTATAGTCAATATATAAACACGTGGACGTTGAATTATCCATATTTCTCGTCTAAAGAGCATAAAATAAACGATAAAAGTGGTATCTGGATGGCAGCCCTGATAATAACACGTAACAGACCGACGAGCAATCCGTGAAATAGTCACCTTAATGTGGGCGTAACTGTACCGGCCATGTGATTTTAATTGTACCACAATAATTGTTATATCATCGACTCTTCCGCCTTTTACTTGTTAATGTAACATATTTTTAAACGAGTTCAAAAAAGGAAGAGGTTCTCAATCTGATTGCATTTATTTTTATTATCAACAACCTTTTTTTTTTTTGTTTTTTTTTTTTAACGTGTGGAAACTCCCTCGGGCCGTCACCCCACCGGAGTTTACGGCGAGGTGGTGTGTCGGTTATTATCAACATACTAGACCGAGCTACTGGTATAGTAGCCTTAGTGATCATAACTCCAGCACATAAAAACTCTATCGTTTCTTTTGTGTCTGGGTATAATTTAGCTACAGTTTTTTTATCAATTTAGATTTAGACAGGTGTGTTCATGATGTATTATGTTATCAAATGTCTGTCATATGTCAGACACTCTCATTCATGTTGTTCTCTATATATTAAGTTTCAGACGTTACAAATGTTGATAAAATATTTTTAGCACTCTTGTAATCTACACTTATTTATACTCTTAGGTCTTATTTAAATTTCGAATACCAGATTTGGGTTTAGTACATTTTCGATCTTATATAAGTAGATAAACAACTTCTTTTTCTATAAATTAATTTTTTACGGATTGTAATGGCTTAAGCGGTCGCCACGCTGCTCTCTACTGCGCTGAGTGTTGTGGGGTCAAACTCCACGCGGAAAAACACTTTGTGTGACCCACAAGGTATTATTCGGAGCCCGGGTGTTATTTGTGTCCGTTTCATGTATGTTTGTAAAGTCCCTCGCGGTACATTATATATTCCTAATGCAGATGTTGTCTTATACTTAAAAATAGTTATACTGACTTTGAAAACTATTATCAAAGCGTACCTATAATAACAATCTAAAAGTTAAAAGTATTTACTCACACATAGAAGCGAGAGATTTTTTTATCAGCAGAGTTCGTGAATCACTTTATTGAATGTACCTACTCTCTATTAATTGTTTGATAAAATTGTGTACAAGTCTTTATGTTTAATTAATCTATTCCAGTAGAAATAGAAAGTTCGTTAATTATATTTTCTATAAAATACATTAATTTGTAAAAAAATTAAAACTAATAATTCCAAAGACGATCACGATCATCCGATTGGTCTGAACTTAAAAACTGTCGATTCAATCAATGCAATCTTAAAAAAAAATTAGAAATTTAAAAACTGCGTTCGTTTAAATAATTTGCAGCATCGTGGTAACTATCTAGCTTAATTATTATTAGCCAGGTTTCATTGGATTTGTCCGTTTTTAATTCGTTACTTTTTCTAAAAAATGATATTTTATATTACTAAATAAATAGACGACACAATAAAAAAAAAAATCGATTAGAATTTGGATCTCACAATATTTAAAATGAATCTGCAGTACGAAGACATCTAATGTTCAATAGGGTTCTTGGCCTTTTTTTTTTTAATGTAATGCAAATATCACACATCTGACACCACAGCCACTATCTGACAATCGTCATCATCATCATCAACAGCCTTTTACAGTCCACTGCTGGACATAGGCTTCTCCTTAGCAAGGAGGTTTTGGCCTACTATACCACGCTGGCCAGACGGATTGGAATAGGATTTGTTTCAAGTTTTCCCTCTTTGTAATGTTGTCTTGGATACTTTGTTCCCTTAGTCGTCTTTTACGACACCCACGAGATGAATAGGGGTGGTAACTATGTATTCTTAATCCGTCACCACACGGACAATCTGACAATAGTTCAGTTCAATTTAAGTTTCGCGCCTTTTATCTTTAACCTTATTTTTAATCTGTGGTCGAGCCACCATTACTTGTCTGTACACATTTTTTATTACGTGTATGGACATCAAACTAGCCGGTTTAGATTTTATCTATTTTATTAAAGGTAACTCTGCTACTGATATAAAAGTAAATGTTTTTTATCAAATATTAATAAGTACAACGCTGTTACGCTGTTCCGTCCCTTTTCAAGAAACCACTTACACAGATTTTAAGGAAGCGAAAATAAAAGCGAATTTAAAAAAAAAAAAATTAATAAAACGATGGATAATTTCAACTCAAATATTTTTCAAAGTATTTTAGAGCTGCCTGCTTCGTTGGTCTGGTGACTGTGTATCAAAAGGACTCGTGTTCAATTCCCGAGTCAGTTTCAGCTGTTGGGTTTTTGTACAAGAAATTATTATGATGTTTCATGCCCGTGTCTCGGAGATCACGTTAAGCCATCGGTACTGGTTGTCATGAATAACTGTGATACTCATTATTGGGTAGTCAGTGTTCTCAAATAGACTGACAACTTCTTCAAACTTCGAATTCAGTTCGCACTCATCGTTGCGGAGGTCCGATACCAGTCACTCCGTGGCAAAACTGATATTTAGGCAAAACTGGTTGAACTAGTAGCTAACCTCAAGTAATTTAGTGAATAATAAAGGCCAGGAAAATAGATTCTTTACTTCTTAGGGTAAAGAGTTTTAAAACTTTACAAGTTACTAAAGACTTCCCTATTAACTACCACCATATACAAGACATTCTGCGACTTCCTCGGTCCATAAACAATGCCCTTGAAACTAGCTCAAGTCATGATCACAACGCTATGTTACAATTTTACTATCTGCAGTATTAAAAGTTGACAGGTTTATGTTTTTGTTCTTAATTCAAATTTTGAATATAGAACGAGTTTTCTAAATTTATATTACGTGTTCTACATTTGAATGTTTCTTTAATTGTTAATTGATTAGCCATTTTGTGTTTTTTCAATATAAGACAAATATTGTAGGCATTTATTTAAATGCGCTAAATGCTTCGGCCGTCAAGACGATATTTTTATTTTAATCATCATTACCGAATATATTAAAAAACTCTAGAATATTTATCGATAATATTACAGCTTGTCAACAGCTACTAATAAAAAATCAGTATGCAAGAAGAAGAGAAGGAGGATCTGTTACGCCTTTGTATTTTTATTGGCAATAACATAGTATCTTTAGTTAAAAACACATCATATATTATATACGAAAAAGCATTATATTATTCTTAAAAATGGTACATATTTACAAAAATACAGAATCTTATACGTATAACATTTTTTGCGAGAAATATCGTAGTCTGCACACGCACTTAGCTCGTTCGAAACAACCGGATCTCAGTAATGCGGTGTTGTAAGTGCGATGCCAAGGCCGCTCGCTGACCGACGCTTTCACTATCACGCACGCCGCACGCGTAATTGGATTAGTTACTAATGCCTACGTCTACATACTTGAAACGTCGGTATAAAAAAAGTAAAAAAAAAACGAAAGTTGAAGGGAACTGTTATGTATTCACTTGTTGACTCTTTAAAAAATTAAAAATTATTATATTTGCGATACTGAGAAAGTTTTATTCTTATTTAAAGTTTTGAATTTAGAACTTTCAAATTTAACTTTGGTCACAGGGCTTTCGAAATTTTTATCAAGTCTGGTCGACCTATAGGCACGTGACCTTGACCTCTGCAATCTATAGTTGGAACTTACTATTAAACTTTCCATTTTCGCTGAATTTTCTCATTTTGAATTTCGAATTGCCAATAGTCGTAAGTCGCTTCTGGTCGTCAACGGGTTGATGGTTATATTGTTCTGTTTAATTATTAAACCACAAAAGCACCGTCACCAATTAATTAATTCAGGTTCTAGTACTTAGATTAGAACCAATGGTGTACCAACTTCTAAACTTCCTATTGTATACTACACTGGTACAATTATGAAGACGCGGTGTAGTTGCGCGGGCCAAGGTCACGCGCAAGTGCAAACTGGTCGAAATGTCAGACAGTTCAAAGGCAATTAAAGCTTATATATAATACCTCGATATAATTGGACATACAGTATTGTGAAACTTAATAATTCAAAAAACTATCATCGATTTCTGGTTCAAAATCAATCAAAAAAATTAAAATAAAGTACATTTTTCATCACTTATTTTCACACACTTACACTTACATAAATGAGTAAGGGGTTATCCATTTCTTTGAAAACAAAAAACAGACATATATCTCTAGGGGTTTAACGAAAAATATACTTAAAATGGTTATGATATCTTCTATTGCCCGATGTTTTCAACGGGTTACACTTTCATCGCTCGTGGTACACAGGTGAGAGCTTAGTGACCCCTTCGTGACGCGCAAGTCGGTCGCGTTTATTGTCTGTACTATCGGTACTTTAGACACTACGCTTACAATGTCTGTACACTTGGTTTCGTCCCTATGATTATGATTGCATCCGCTGATTACAGGATTCCATGATCTTGACAGTCGTTATCTATCTTGCCGGCTGAAATTTTAATATTTTTCATCTCAACCGCTTAACATACTGTTCTAGAAAAATAATTACGATCTATTGAGAGGTCCTGTGACTCATATGTATGTGTAAAAATCGCCAAAATCTAAAAACACATATATCTGCGTTCTTACGTGTTGTTGTCTGCAAAATTAATTTGGATAGCTTCTATTTTGGGCATACCCGCGTCTCCGATCACAGACTAACTTGTAACGGAAATTGCGCAAAAAAGTCGGCTCGATTCGCACAGTGGGTTTGAGATCTAGTATCCTCACTCAGTCGGTGAAATGCAATGAAACAAAAAGAAAAAAAAATCAATACGTCGTAATTTCCCCACGAATAGTATTGAGCATAAACATGTTTTTTTTTATTTTCAAAAGTATATACAAATAACTCCTGTGCTAAAAACCTTCGTAAATACACTACCAACATAACATAGCAAACCTCGTCACTACCGGTATTTCCGTTTAGAAATATTAATTTGCGGAAATCAGCTGTCAGTTCCTTACACAGACACCAGCTTTCGTACAAACAAGTTAAGGCAGTAACTTATCCAGCTTGTATATTACAGGTTTCACTTTGAAATACACATAGGAGTAGTTTAGAAATCGAGCTGCTTTTATAGCACGAGGTCTGTGTGCTAACGGTGTAAGGATTCAGAGTGTTACCGGCTCTATTGAGCTAAATGAGCAAATTGCGCATGTTAATAGCACTTTAAAGAAAAGAAAAAACTTGAAACCAACCCGTATACCAATCCGTCCGGCCAACGTGGTATAGTAGGCCAAAACCTCCTTTCTAAGGATAGTTATTGTCAAAGTGTAAAGTTTGTTTAGGAAATATTAAGGTTACGCCACTTGAACAAATTTATTGGAATTGGCTTTTCATTCTTAACGTCGCAGTGTGAAGCTCAATTGTATACTGGTTTTTCAAATTTGGACTTGTAGTAGCAGTGTTACTAGAGATTAAATGAATAAGTAAAATATATAATATACTTAGACAATTTAGATTTAGATATCAGAAAGACAACTGCCGCACTAGGAAGAAATTCTGTGTCGCGAGGGACTTTACAAGCATACAACAAATGGGCCCAAAGAACACCCAGACTCTAAAAACTATTTGTGTGTTACATAAAGTGTTGTCCCACGTGGGGATCGGACCCACAGCACTTCGGTGCAGAAGGAAGGCGAAGGCGACCGCTTAAAGCACTACGTCAACCGTGCGATCAATGCGTTTAAACTATTTTTGAATACAAATGTCAGGCTAGCTCAACTGGAACCAGGACCTATGTGACAATAGATATTACAAAGATATGTTATTTCAATTAGGTTTATTACTGAGGTAACGTATACTTATGTATTTGAGAGTCCACATTAGTTTTGATAGACTGCCTCTTATCAAAGGGTAAGGTGACCTGTTTTATCGATTTCAAAAAAAAGATGGCCTTACAGTGACGGCAGGTATTTTCACACCTTGGTTAAAAAGTCCTTGTGGGATTTTTGTACTTTTATGGGTCATTGTCATCAATTAAGCCGTTCTGTGTCTCGAAGTTTCTAGAATTTGGTACATTTGAGTGCATTTAGTTCTTTAGTTACATGACTGCTTGTAGACACGTTAGCACCTTAAATTGACAGTAAGACACGATAAGTGAAATGGCATTTTTTAAAAGTCAAAAGGTCTTTATCATTACTGCAGTCATTCTGCATTATAAGTTTCATAACTTTTTAGAATTCCGTTTTCAAATAGATAAACTTATATAATTTCATTCAACTCTGTTTTAAATGTAGCACATGGTTAAAATTATAAACGTTTTTACAATGATAAAATATAAAGCAAAAAAAAATTTTTGTCTTCGTAATCATACCATAAAAATGTCCAAAAATATGGCTAGAACACAACATAGAGCCATTTTTGATGGTATATCAGGCAAAGTGGTAAATATGGACCTGATGATAAGCACGTTGTAGAGGCACGTTGATTTCAGCACGAGCGAGCCGTCTTGACCGGGTCAGTACTACTCTCTTACAGAAGACCAACCTAAAACGACAACATTCGTGGTATTATGTTTCATTGGTGAGTGCAAGACTGGACGTTCATTGATGTAGGAGTGATATTCCCACGATGACTGTCATGTCTTTTACGGTCTCAAGCGGGGCGTGAAAAAGCATTACACTAGGGCGCCATAGTATGGGTTACCATACTACACTCATGCTTTCCAGTGAGTTGAATCACTTTGGCAGACTCTCAAAATTAAAAATACCTAACTACCACTGCTGACGAACACCCGCCGCCATTTTTGAAACTCAAGACTCATTTTAGAAAGTCCAACACTTGTTAGTATAGTTCTCTCAGCAATATAATTAATATTAGTCTTATAATTTCAAAATTCTATTCAGTTGATAATTATGTTCAACAAAATACCAGATTTATTCCTAAAAATGATTACTATGCCCCCAATAGGACACGTCAAGATCTCCAATCGGTGCAATTACACAAAAATTTTGACAATCTAGCTTTCACTATGGTGCGTCAAACAAAACACATAATTGTGTTATTATGTACGAAAGACTACATCATACGCCTACATTGTTCAAACTCATTTAAGTGTAGAAACCTAATTTCAATGTAAGAATATGTAAAACTATTGTGTTGACATGTTGTGACATGTATCTGACGTGAGATGTCAAACTAAGTAACACAGTGATTTATTGGGAATGGTGTGTTACAATTCTGTGATCAGACTGCTGAAAAACATATTCAAATATTTCTAAATATATGCATATGCAAACAAACACAAAGGCAGCGAATAAATAATCATGCTCATCTCACAACTATTTCTCCTAGATGGAAATCGAACCCACAGTCTTCCCGTTAGTAGCCGAGTTCGTTACCGTGACCAACAGGCCCTTCAATTGTCATCAAATGTCTTGTGTCCTCTAAAAATTGTACTTTTTTTCTGTGCAGAAATCCCCCCGAATACCACCTACTGGTGGTTATGTCGGACTCGAACCGACCAAAAACCGCACGCCGTCTCAGGTACCAGTAGTCTGAGAACCAGGTGTACCCTAGAAAGGAAATCCCTGGAACCTCGACTCTACAAATTGCACTGCTGATATAATTTAATTATTTGTTTGAATGTTTATATATATATAAGTAATTATATTAAACTCTAGTTGACCCAAAGACAATGAAGCCAAAATATTTGAATGAGGTCACCATATGCGTCTATTGACATTCCCTTCACCTATTATGTTACAGAAAACAATTGTTCACAGTGTACTACTAAATAATATTTATTTGACTGCCAAACAATTGTTTTTTAAACAACAATAGCAAAATATAGAGCTGTTATAATACACGAACTCATGTTTGCATAACTATTGGATGGCTTTATATGAGTGGTTATTGTTGCAAAATTACGTGCGACCAACTTGTTTACAAAACCCTCTCTAACTGTGGTTGGTTAACACTATATGAAGTGTTAATTAGTATAAAAATAATACCCTTAAACTTATCACAACTTGTTATCTAGGTCCCAAAGTAAGCACAGAGTGAATAAATTTGGAATCTAGTCTGAAGTCGGTAAATTTGCGGCAGCTGTAAAATTTTTGCTATTATCACCTGATTTGATTTGTTAAATTAAAATTTACGACCAAAATTACAGGTTTGAGTTCCATATATACGAGTATATGAAGCTTTGAAACACAATTTAACAGGTACATGAGTACTGACATCAAATCTAATGTGTGTCCACCTCCTATACGGCTAATTCGATTTTGTTTACCATTTCTTTTGTTTCAAAGATGCCTATCTAGAATATCATAAAGTATGGTTCAAGAGAATTCCTTTTAACTGTGAGAATTTGTCCGGGGTTATATACAATTTTAGTTTAAGCTTTATGTTCTACTTTGAATTGCTTTGAAAGACGCATTTTATGTTGTACGCGTAAAAACGTCCTATATGTGTATCGTACAGTACATTGTTAGTCACGTCACATTACGTCATTTAATATGCTACTCCATCAATCTCGTTACACAATGATGATTGCTGAGATGTGTCAGCTGAGCGTGACCTAATGATTTTATTACTGTCAAAATGTGTGGATTGCGAGATGCACTTGAAATATATTTCAGACGAATAATTGAGCAATGTCTTTTGTGTTCTATTTTCAAATTTTGCCTATTCTCGATTTAATAGTCGAGTGTCCTTATATTCAATTTGGACATGAAGCCGGTCGAACATATTGTTGGCACAAAGATTCGAGAAAGGAAGCGACAGTTGGTTCGACCGTACGATTCTAGATTACGTTGTAACAGTAATACATTGTGGCCCGCAATATCGAACTTTATAGGAATATACATAATAATAATAATAATAATAATTATTACAGGTATGTGCCCGACCCAGTTCTCGAGAACGGTCGTGCTACGTTATATTGGGATCGATCTATTATCACAGATAGGACTATTGTTGCCAATAAGCCTGATATTGTGGTGATAGATCGATTAGAGCGCCGCGCAATGATTGTCGATATCGCCGTTCCTCATGACGAGAATCTCGTGAAAGTTGAAAAAGAAAAACAATTGAAATATTTGGATCTGTCTCACGAGATTGCCGACATGTGGAATGTGGATTCGGTGATTATTGTTCCGATAATCATATCTGTTCATGGATTGATAGCAAAGAGCCTCGACCAACACCTTAAGAGGCTCACGTTAGAAGGTTGGATCAAGGGTCTGATGCAGAAGGCAGTCCTCCTTGACACGGCTCGTATTGTGAGGAGGTTCCTGTCTTTGGAGCCCTAACCACCGGTATCTTGGTCCCTGTACCCGATGTCGGTGGTCTACTATTTTTTATATTTTTAAATATGTATTTTTTATTTTTTATATAATTAAAAATGTAATCAATATGTGTATTTATATGTAATAAAGAGAATAATAATAATAATTTATTGACTTATAATCACAATGTTAACTTAGAATTTAACAACAATTCGAACACTCAGATTATGCCAGGATGTTAACAAATCAAACTAGGTGTTGCAACCAGAGCCCTTGCTAAGTTATGAAATAACTTGTATTAAAGGCCTGGTTTACCTCTTTGACATAGCTTTGATAACATAAAAAGTAACGTTAAAACTAACAGAACTGGTGTTGTATTTTACACATTGTATTGTACACTAATTATTAAAAGTTAATTTACATGGATTGAGAAATTTTAGTTTATACAATTAAATTTAAGAAATTATAGAAATGTGTATGTTGTGTGTGTGTATGTGTATGTGTGTGTGTGTGTGTGTGTGTGTGTGCGTGTGTGTGTGTGTGTGTGTGTGTGTGTGTTTGTGGTGAGTTATGGTGGATTATTTTCAGTATAAAGGAGCTGTTCCGTATCTTGGTAGTTTTTAGTTAAAAGCCAATTTGCTAATGTTTTCTTAAGAGAGGTGCTAGTTAAAGAGTAGAAATTTAATTGTTTATTTAGTTTGTTGTATAATTGTGGACCTTGGAAACAAACAAATCGTTTAGTATAAGAATATTTGTATTTGTAATACTGGCATACTTTGTCTCTGCGTCTTTTTGTTAGAGTAACAAAAGGAATAGCTTGATGTTGAAGGAGTACTGTGTTTAGTATAAATAACTGTCTCACCGAAAGTACCCCGCAGCATTTGTATAATTTTTCTGTTGAGAATAATAGTGGACGGAAAGTACTCACCTTTAGTACCGCGCGTTGTGCTCTTTCTAGTTTTAGGAGTGTTGTCTTAGGAGCTCCACCCCAAGCGGAAATGCAATAGGATAAAAGTGATTGACAAAGGGCAATGTAGACTTGTTTGACAACCTGGGTTCCTGCCACCTGCCGAAGATTCTTAAATATGTATATGAGTTTTCTAATCCTAGCTGTCAGTGAGTCTATATGAGCAGTGAAATTCAAGCTGTTATCGAGAGTCACACCCAGATACCTAATAGTATCTGTACGTGCTAGTCTTGGGCAAGAGCATGAAATAGAGCTTGAGTTGGAACATAAATGGACGATCAGGTGATAAGAGTCTGGAGGCTGGGTCGATTGGCGCATAGTAAAACAGATTACTTTTGTTTTATCTGTGTTCAATGTAAGTTGGTTGTCATTAAGCCAATGTATGACCATGTTTAGCCCCGCCTGTGCCACACCAAACACCTCATGCCAAGTGTTTCCAATGAAGGTTAACGCGGTGTCATCAGCGAATGACGTGATTTTGCCATCAGGGAGTGGGAGGTCACATAACTGGTTCACGTAAATTAAGAATAGTATAGGACTAATGACGCTTCCCTGAGGGACACCAGAAGTGACCGGAAGGTCGTTACTCAGGTAGTTGTTAATCTTTACGCACTGCGTCCTGTTATTTAAATAGTCCCTGAATATCTGCAGTGAAAGGTCGCGTATGCCCAGTCTCTCTAGCTTCAGCAATAAGTTGGGAGTAGAAACTGTATCAAAAGCTTTTTTGAGGTCCAAGAATACTGTAAGTACTTTCTTATTATTATCCATACCGTTTACTATGTAGTTTGTTAGGTTTAGGACGGCACTATTAGTTGACTTATGCTGCCGGAAACCAAACTGGGAGGGAGAAAGAAGGTTTTTGTCTTCCAAATATTTGATAAGTCTCTTGTTGATGATGCGTTCCAAAATTTTAGAGATTGAGGGAAGTACAGCAATAGGTCTGTAGTTATTGACACAGTTTCTATTCCCTCCCTTGTGTATGGGATGTACGATAGCCTTTTTAAAGCTAGTGGGAAACACTCCTGTGTTGAGGCAAAGATTAAATATGTGAGTGAGGGATGGAACAAGCAGATTCTTGTATTGTTTGAGAAACTTGGTAGATATGTTGTCCCAGCCAACAGCCGAATCCGTTTTCAGCGTCATGAGTAGCGTTTCGACCTCACGCTCGTCAGTATCAACCATGTAGAATGAATGTGATGGTGTGTGTATTGCATTGATAGCCGGTGATGAGTATTTGTTCATACTATGGGCAAGGGACGCGTCCACAAGATTTTTTCCTATATCAACAAAATATTTGTTGACATTATCTACTGACTGTTGGGCAGAGCTGTAGGTATCGAGTAGATTAGTAGAGGCCACCCTTGGAACGTCAGTATTAATGACTCTTTTTATTACTTGCCATAGTTTTTTATTATCGTTAGTGGCTTCTCTCAATTTTGCCCGTTCGTACTCCCTCCTTAGTTTTTTAAGGATCTTGGTACAGAAGTTTCTATATCTCTTATATGTGATAATTAGTATGGGGTTCTCTGGTGACATCTTGAGTTTTTTATGCATTGCATCTCGGTTACGCATACATCGAAGCATGCCACTGGTCATCCATGGTTTAAGTAGCCGTTTCTGGGTTGGTAGTTTTACTGTTATAGTATGGGAGTATATGGTTTTCATAACAGTACCGATGAGGTAATCAGTTGCCGCATTGGCATCTCTAGATTCATATACAGGAAGAAGGTTTATATTGTTTATTTACATAAGATCGAATACGGATAGATCGTTTATGTTTAAAATCGTTTTTCGGAAGTGGTCTTTTCCAAATGTTCTGTATCAATTGGAACTTTCGGGATAGAACTCACACAGGTGGACCTGTGGTGAATAATATAAGCAGGCGCCTCGTCGACCACGAGACAGTTTGAGCTACATACAATGCGATTAATATCGAAGTGATTAAGTGATTAACCCCTTCGACGATCATTAAAGACATTTATTGGGTATTATTTGAACGTTCAAAGGATGTTTGTAACAAAGTTTCTTTAAGTTGTCATAATGTTTATTTTTCAAATTAAACGAACCGTTACACGTAACAATATTAAGTATATACAGGTTAAAATTTACATGGATCTGGATGTCGTAATAGCCACTATTCCCGGATCCCTCCTATCTCAGGCGAAGAGTAGCACACCGTGTGGTTTTAGTCGGTCCAATTCCGACACACCACCTCGCCGTAAACCCCGGTGTGGTGACGGTCCAAGGGGGTTTCCACACGTAAAGAAAAAGGTTAAAATTTACATCTCTTATTGGTCTTCCCCACACTTCATGGCGAATAAATATTTAAAAATATTTTATATTGCTAAAAAGGACGTAATTATGATAAGTAGTACAAGTCTATAGTACCTCCATCGCAAAGTTCACCGAACTAAAAGTTTTAGAGTAGGTAATGAAAATATGAGTTGCTCTTGTGTGGTGGAACTTCATTTTGAAGTTAGTTAAAATAATCTAACAATAAATTAACCTAATGATAAGTAACAGGACTTGACCAGGAGTTATATGAACTAAGAAATCTATTTAAGTAATCTAACGAGACAAAATTTCAGTTTCTGTCCGATATTTTTTTTTTGGTAGAAGACAACGTCCGACAAAGACAACTAGGAATAAATCCTGTGTCGCGAGTGACGTTACAAACATACAAGAAACGGACACAAAGAACACCCAGACTCAGAACAACAGTTTGTGGATCACACAAAGTGTACAATACTTTGAAATTGAAATTGAATTACATATTTGAAATGGAATTACATGTGAAGTTTGAACCCACAACACTCAGCGCAGTAGAGAGTGGTGTGGTGACCGCTTAAACCGCTAGGCCAAATCTTACAGCCCTTTTGGATAACGCGTATAAAACTTATAATAAATTGCGGTAGTATCATTTTCTTCGCGTATTTCTATAGCAAATGATAGGAATTACATTTCAAAGGTCAGGCTCAATCAGTGTGAGATCTTGTGTGGGCAGGGTCGCGAGGGATCACTACACTTAGAAATGTATGGATCGTAAATCGTGGTAAAGTTGAAATAGGAGATAAATTTTATGTTCCTGCCCCTAGAGTCATGACCGCTTCTATTTATATTAAAGGCTTGGTTATTTTTAGCGCAAGGGCAAGATTTTGCAGTATTTTTTGCAATATTTTTTGTATGTTTACGGCGGGTTTGAAAATTGAGTTCTAGTTTCATATACCGATGTGAAATATTGGTTGTATAGGGTGGGCTACGAATTAGTTAACATTTGAAAAAAAAATGGATTAAAAAAACCATTTGATATATTATAAAAATTCTGTATTTACAAGAAAGCTAATTAGTTGGTACTTATTCTTTAAAGATTACATCGTCTAAATGACCATCGTTTCGACGTTAGCACTCTTCTAAGTAAGCACCGAAATTTTTGAACACTCGTCGGCAAAGAGACCACGAGATCGCTGAGATCTCTTCGCTGATTTTTTTCTTTAGGTTGACGTAATGTATTTGGTTTATTGAGGTTCTTCAAATAATCATACTTATCTTTTAAAGATTTTTGTATTGTTGAATAACTATAATAATATAAAATAAATTAACTGTTAAAAGCGGCAAGTTCACAAGTGTTGTAAGTGGAAGGCAAATAAGTAGATATGTGTACACCTAAAGAAATTAAGTCGAAAGTTTATTTATCAGTCTTTTTGAACGCAAATCTTCGATAAAAAAGTTAAATAGAAAATAATCGATTCAAAAGTACTACTCCAAAAGTCATTTACATTTCCAGAAATGTCGATTACTCTAGAGTAATACTACGACGCAAGTTTTACTTTGTCATCGGCACAGAGAAAGCATTTGATTGGTAGTTCACTCATTCTAAATCTCAATTCAGAATCTTTCAAATCCATCAAACAACTGTCCATAAATAAGTTAAACAGCCCAGGAGACGCTACACATTCCAGTTTAACACCTCTTGAAATAGCAAAACAATCTGTTACTGCTCCATTTATACGGCCATAGGCTCTAGATTTCACATATAGGAGCAGGCTGCTCCATTTGACCGTTCACCCAAATTATAGACCTCCTCAAGATCGACAAACACGTAGAAAACACAATTTGCCGATTACACTGAATATGGCACTGACACTGGCAGCGGATGCATGCGAATTGCCCAAGACCGGGATCGTTGGCGTTCCTTGGGGCTGACCTTCGTTCAGCAGTGGACGGCGATAGGTTGATTGATTGATTGATGGACTGAAAATAGTGATTTCTCTGTAGCTTGACACTCTGGTCGAACCGCTTCAACTTAAACAGTGGAACGATGACAGCCATACATCAGTCTTCTGGCACTCGGCCTCACCACCAGCATATATTAAAGAGTCGAACAGCAGGTCAACCACCACTCGACACTGTGTCATACTTCTTAATATTTTATCCATATTTATATCGTGCACACCACTTATTTCATTCACTCATAATACAATTATTGACCTTTAAAAAATCTTATTTTACTATGCCCTGACCAGTAGCTACTAAACTTAGCTTTTACTTTTTTTTGGTAGGTAGCAGAGCCACGCTGATTTCAGCACAAGCGGGCCGTCTCGACCGGGGCAGTACTACCCTCCCACAGAAGACCAACCTAAAGCACCAGCATCCGTGCTGTCGTGTTTCGTTGGTGAGTGTGAGACCGGGGACCCATTGATGCAGGGGTGACAGATATCGTGGTAACTGTGTAAGCCTTACACTGTCACGATGACTGTCATGCCTTTTGCCAAGCGGGGTGTGAAAAAGCATTTCATTAGGCCGCCATAGTGTTCGTCACCATACTGCATTATCTCCATTTGCAATAAGTATGGTGATCACAACTCTTGGATTCTATTCATGCTTTCCATCAGGCAGAGTAGAGTCACTTTGGTAGGCTATTAATATAAAAAAGATAAAAATAAAATGTGCCTGAATCCTGTTAGGCCTTGTCAAAGTTGATCTTTAGGCAGGAACAAACACATATTACGAATATGATAAACAATATTTATGTCCTGCTGGCGCACAGTGGGAGGTTCATGTTGGCTATAACATAAATTAATGATACCCATTTTGTTATCACTATGTTATACGCACTTTCTAATTTAAATATCATTATTACAGTCGTAAAAACTAATTAGCATTTATAAGAGCTATTGAGGTCTACTCTGTTTTGAAATGCAAATTAAACAATTAGTATAATGGATGTTTTAGTACTGAAAAAATAACACTATTGATCTTGAACTTCATTGTTTTAAACAAGTGTGAAATTATGCATGAATTATCGTTTCTGCTTGTTTAGCATAAGTAAGAGAGTACCAATATTTGTTTTATATTATTGCACGCTTTTATATCTTGTGTAAGAGACAGTAATTATCTTCACTAATTATGAGTCAGGAAAACTATTCCTGAGTTAAGACTTTTTTTTGGATTGTCTCTGGTTCTACGCGGTCTTTTTAGTATTGTGTTCCAATTTACTTGTTGTAATTGTGACTGCACGGATAATATAGTGGTTTAAGCAGTCATCGCTTCCTGCCTTGACTGTTGTGGGTTCGATCCCCAAATAGGGCAACACTTTGTGTGATTCACAAATTGTTAAACTGATTCTGGTTATTCTTTGTGTCCGTTTTATAAGTTTGTTTAGAGTCCTCTGCGACACAGTGAAAAGAAAGCCGCAAAGAGTATTTTGTTACTTACAAAATAACGTATTACATTACCTGTTTTTCTCTTTAATGTATAAAACGTACTCTATTTGTCTCGGAAATGAAATCTAAAATTATTATTTAACTCATAAATTTTATACTAGTGGGATATTCTCACATCGATATCTATTTCCTTTAAGGCTGATTTCACTAGAAATGGTTCGGATCTGCAAACGAGTTTTGAAAGTAGCTTGCGCATAGCCAAGCTTGACACGATTGAGCCTAGATGCAATAGGGCTGCAAGAATTGAGTTTTATTGCTTTTAAAATTCATTATAATTTCACGTTTCTCATTTAATTGTACGTATCTGTTTATACTTATGTAGGTAGTAGAGCTATGCTGATTTTAGCACGAATAGGCCGGCTCGACTGGAGCAGTACTACCCTCTTACAGAAGACCAACCTAAAGCGATAACATCCGTACTGTCGTATTTTATTGATGAGTGCAAGACTGGAGGCCCGTTGATGCAGAGGAGATATTTATCGTGCCAAATGTGTGAGCTTTACACTGCTACGATGACTGTCATGCGTTTTAAATCTCCAAGCGGGCGTGAGAAAGCATTTCACGAGGCCACCATAGTGTGTGGGTCACCATACTCCATTATCTACATTCGCAACGAATTTGGTGACCACAACTCTTAGATTCCATTCATGCTTTTTTTCAGGCAGAGTAGTCACTTTTGGAAGTTCTTAAAATGAAAAATAAAAAATTATAAAATAGACCGCTAATCGATTTATGCATGGTTAGTAAACAGAATGAAATGTGGTTACTGTAGGCTTATGATCTCCTAGGCACTTAGGATGAAGACCCTAATGCCTCGAAATACTGCAGCTCTGCGACGAAAGTAGGTGGTTAAGGCCATCAAGGCTTTAAGAGGATGGTGATGACCACATTTTGAGTGGCAAGTCTGCTAATTGGAACTCTAATTTCTTTAACCTCTTTCTATGTGATAGGTGTAATTGCGGATTCTAATTATGACAAAATCGATGCACAATAGTTCCAAGTAACCAAATAGGTAGTAACGATCCAGTGCAATCGCTATTGACCACAGATGTTACGTGAAGCTTTTTCAAAGTAAACACTAAAAAAAAAAATTATTAATTAATCGCCAAAATTCTTACTCTTTTCTATTAGTCATTCATATTTTTCATTCGATTTAACATAGAGACAACGAGAGGGAATAAAATAAAATAAACTATACCAAAGAGATTTTACTTTCAAGTTAACTTTTTAATACGAAACACTTAAATCGATCAAAATGCAACAATAAAAAACACCCACGTACCATTAACAAAACAACATCACGACACCCCTCACTGCACCGAGTATTATCCATTCTAAATCAAACTCTATCCCGCAACAATTACAGTTGCCAATGCTGCACCGATCCCAAATGATTTATCGGGCCAGATTTGTCTGGTGCATTGTCGTTTTATGCAAATGCAATACCGAGCTTTCAATGGGTGTTATTTAGTGGGCAAACTGGATACTACTGCACGTATATGATTATTATTCAAATTACTTGTATTATAGTATCATGATATGCTTAAATAATTAATCTTTACTGATTTGATTAACGCAAATGTGAGTTTTTTTTTTTTGTTATATTTTCAAGCCTTAACTTAATCAAGTTTTACATAAAATAAGCACTATACCCGAGCCATATTTAAGTAAGCTTTAGGCGAACGAAGCCGCCTCCATATATTAAAACTAATTAGCTAAGTTAATAATTTAACATCATTTACACATGGGTAATAAATTAAAGATGCTAGTTTTATCTTTTGAGATTAGAGCCACCTGACGTTAGATTCATTCATCATTCTGTTTAATCCATTGGATCCATTCTGGCTTATCTCTTGAGTAAACATCACTGTAAGGCAAAGAAAACTTAAAAGAAATCCTGTACTGTGTCTGACGAGCGTGGTATAGTTGGTTAAAACCTCGTTTCCAAGGAGAGGCCAGTAAAAATAAATAAATAAATATTTCGGACATCTGACACACAACGTCATCTAGTTTCAAACTAATAAGAACTTGTGTTATAATAACTAGACTAACTGATAGAGTACTCATATACTTTTTTTTTGTAAGTACATACATATTATAAATAAAAAACACTCAAACTTCGAAACAAATATTTGCAGATCATACAAACATTAGGTCCGACCCGGGAATCGAACACGAGACCTCAAGCACAGCAGTCGCTAGTTCACTACCGAGGCTGCGCCACCGAGGCAGTTCAAGTAAAAGACTATAAAGGCTGCACGAGGTATGTAAGAACATACTCAATACTGTGTATAAATACTCGCAAGTATAAGAAGGTTTATCTTTTTTTGTGCGATAAATCAAAAATTTTGTATTTTTGTTATTTGTGTTAAAGGATACTTCCTCAGTAGGAATATGTTCTGTCGCAGATGACTTTAAACAAACTTATAAAACGGACACAAAGAACAACCAGAATCAGTTTAACAATTTGTGAATTACACAAAGTGTTGCTCTATTTGGGGATCGAACCCACAACACTCAAGGCAGGAAGGGGTGACTGCTTAAACACCCACAATTACAACAAGTAGATTTGAACACAACACTAAAAAGACCGTGGAGAACCAGAGACAATCCAAAAAACAGTCTTAACTCAGGAATAGTTTGCCTGAGACTCATAAGTTACCGAAGTTTCATGTCAGCTTTGTATGAGATAATTACTGTCTCTTACACAAGACATAAAAGCGTGCAATAACATAACACAAATATTGGTATTCTCTTACTTATGCTAAACAAGCAAAAACGATAATTCATGCATATTTTCACACTTATTTAAAACAATGAAGTTCAAAATCAATAGTGTTATTTTTTCAGTACAAAAATATCCATCTTTCAATATTCCATATTCTAATTGTTATAATAGAAAATAAACAGCGTGTGAAACAACAATCCTAAAACTTGTTGGTACCAGATTCTTTAGAACTTTCACAATTAATATCCTTACCGTGAGCGAATCTTATTTAAAAGTAAAAGTGTATCACCTATTATTACAGGATGTTAGCGAAACGTAATTCCAGCGAGCGCAGCGGCCTGACAAGAACGGAGTCAGGTCGAGAAAGAGCCCCTGACAAGTCGTAAAAAGACGGTTCCTTGGCATATTTTATTTATTTACTAATTTATTAGTACATCATACTTTAGGTACATAGGCGTACTTAATGCCTAAGGCATTATCTACCAGTCAACCTTTGGTGATGCAGAGAAATTAGG
The DNA here is from genome assembly GCA_949316085.1 of Hypercompe scribonia. Lineage (NCBI taxonomy): Eukaryota > Metazoa > Arthropoda > Insecta > Lepidoptera > Erebidae > Hypercompe > Hypercompe scribonia. The sequence continues at coordinate 20,848,468 of OX438974.1, forward strand.
AAGTAGGTGCGTTCCAGGTGAAGTCCGTTTGTAACAAATGAAATACACATATATAAATTTATTATACACTAAAATTTATAAAAAATATACATAAATAACTAGATATATTTAAGTAGATATAAATCTAAAGTAGAAATAAATACCATAACAAGTATAAGATGACAATCATGTATTAGTTGATTTTGCCAGCTGTTTCAGTAGATAATGTTTCACTTTTTTTTAAATGATAAAGCGTTGGGAGCCATCTTCACTTCGAAGGGAAGCTCATTTCAGAAAAGAATCGACTGCACAACAAAAGATGAGCCAACATACTCAGAGGTATGGGAGGTCCAGCATTTGCGTCAAAGTAACAATAATCTGCAATTATTGTAAATGCCTCTTAATTCTACTGTAAATTCTTCAACATCTTTTTCTTATGATTTCTTTTTGTTTTTTGTTTGTGGATCAAAGATATTTGCGTTTGTTTATTTTAAAAGCTTCAGAACTAAATATTCATTAAGTTTAATCAACTAATAAACAGTTTCAATCAAATTACATTTATTGATTGATCAATCAATTAGAATGAAAGGTGTGTTCTCGATTACCGTTGCTACTCGTCTGGGTATCCCTGCATTTGCCCTAGATTAGCGGGCGTCCGGTGAGTGTCTGAGTGGAGTTTCATTTATAATCCAGGCTTGAAATTTCTCTTGCTTTTGGTCGATTAAGTAAGAAATATGGACTCTTATAACTCTCAAGATCTCCAAAAGAGTATAATTTCTATTTTAAAAAATTATGTTCAATGAATCCTGGGTAGTTAGCTGGTGGTTATTAAATAACCAAAATCGATTGAGAGTACTTCTCATGGGAGCTATGTTTCGACAAAAATGGCAAGGCTGGACTAGAATGATACCTCGGTCTTTTCTTGCGTTTACTAACGGAGTCCCAGATCGCCTTGAACTCTTATACTTAAAGAACAGCAATGAACTTATGATTCTTATGATGTAAGTGATGATGGGTGGCTATAATCACTCATCATCAAGAGACGCTTTTGTTTATTGTTTCTTAAATAAAACTTAAAAGCTTTTGTTATGTAAAAATTAATAGATAATTTTGCAACACAATAGCTAGTTAAAATACTTGTGGGGGTGAGACTGGGAGAAGAAGGCAATACTCAATTTCTTTTTTTGTTTGACATCTCACACACAATGCCATCTAGTCCCAAACTAAGCAGAGCTTGTACTATGGGTACTAAACAACTGCTATAAATACACATTTACTTTTTTGTAAATACATACATATTATACATAGAAAACAGCCAAACTCCGAAACAAATATTTGTAGATCTTACAAACATTTGATCAAACCCGAGACCTCAGACTCAGCACTTGCACACGCCACTGTTGAACCAACGAGGCAGTAAAATACTTTGTACCAGAATCTTTGTACAAATTGTACCAGAAAGAATTGTACTCCATTTAGTTATACCGTTTATCTTACCGGCGCAAACATGTACAATTTACTGTGTTTATGTAAATCGTGTTAAGAGATAAGAAGTAAGAGGCTGAAATGTTAATGGCGGACACGACTTTTTTAATAGCCTGTGTCGGATAAAGAGATACAAGATACAGGACTTCAGCTTTAAACGTTTTGATGTTTGCATTGTTCACTTTTAACCTGAAATAATAATCATAATTATCATTTTTAATATAGTTATTAAGTACAATCAACCCATCGCCGTCCACTGCTGAGTGAACGGCTACCCCAAGGAGCGCCAACCATCCCGGTCTAGGGCAATTCGCATCCATCCGCTGCCAGTTACCTTCCTCAAGCCGTCGGTCCATCGCCCTACACTACGTTTGCCCAATCGTGGTCCACTCGAGCACCCTTCGGCTCCAACGACCATCTGTTTGTCTGAAGACATGGCCAGCCCACTTTCACTTCAGCATACTGATTCTCCGTGCGACGTCAGTTACTCCAGTTCTCTGTCGTATAACCGTTACTGAGTACATACCACGATAGTCTTGTTGTGTTGGCCGTGTTAAACCAAGTAGCATTGGCCGTGGTCATAGATTGACTATTGACCATATTGAATTGTGTTGGATGAAAATATAAAACAATTTATTATAACATAATTAAATGTTTACATCCTTCAGAAATAACATTATTTTGACTCGTAAATGTATTTTCTTTCTTTTTTGTCATTCAATGGTAAATGTAAAATTATAAAAATACAATTGTCTAATACTAAAAGTCTCTAAGTTAAGCCGCGAAGTGACGGACGGTAAGATGACAGGCGTGGCAAGATTTTAATCTAAATACTGACCAAATTCTAAGTTTGCATCTATTTTTTATTGTAAATAAAAGGCACCTCCACAGCGTGGGTCGCCATACTAAATCTTTTGCATTCGCAATGAGTATGGCGACCCATTCTTTGATTCTTTTCATGCTTTCCATCAGGCAGAGTAGAGTCACTTTGGTAAGCCAAGAATAAAAGACAAAAAACAATAATCCATAGCGCGATGTCCTATCTAATTATGAACGGAAGAATGACCGCTTAAAGAATTTTGTTAGATATTTAAACTTGATGACACAAATATCGATAAAATCACAACACAATGCATGCACAGCCTAATACAAAAGAAACTGTAAATAATCTCCAAACAAGTTTTCCAAGTCAATTTCTGTAATTTGAGTCTTTTAATAAATCTATAACCACCTTGACCGAATAGACACGATCTACGACCTAAACATGTTAAACTCGATATATCAATAGATCCTACTTTGAATGCACGCATTCTCTTTGCAAACAAGTTAATAAGTGTGTGAAAATCGTATTAAATCCACAAGCTTAATGTTTAGACCTTACTTTGGTACTTCCGTCAAGAGGTTTCGAAGACAATATTAAACTTATAGGCATTTTTAAAGTGGCGCCTAAAACTGGTCATTTTTTTTTCATATACCCAGTATCACTTACAATTATGAATTATCTAACGACACCTATATAAGTACATATACAGTATGTATAGGGTGGGCCAAGAATTCTTTAACATTTGAATCTAATATCCCGCGCAAACATGTTCTTTTTCTTCTTGGGACCGATATTACTTGAATATGTTGGTTTCAATCGTAATACATGGTTTCAACAAGACAGAGCCAGTTGTCACACATCCAATGAGTCCCTGCCGGTGGTTAAAGACATGTTTCCAGAAAAGCTGATTTCCAGACGAGGCGACATTCAATGGCCACCTAGGAGTCTAGATCTATCCCCAGAACACTTCTTTTTGTGGGATTATTAAAAGAATCGTGCCTACATCAACAAACCAAATACATTACGTTAACTAAAAGCAAAAATCAGCGATTCTTGTAAATAATAAATTTTTATAATATACCAAATGGTTTTTAAACACGATTTTTTTAAATATTAACTAATTCGTGGCCCATGCTATACAAGGGTTACATATGTTGAGTTATAAATGGATACAAATACTCGGAAAACATAACCCCTATTCTGCCATAGTCGGGTAAAAGTAAAACCTAAAATGGTGAGTAGTGTAGATAGTGTATATTCCGTGGGAACAAGGAGTTTAATGTTTAGTAGACACGCACAATACGCGTGAATTTAGATTATCTTCGCTCATACTTCTCTCACGAACGGTAACTATAGCAACGACAAGGATATTAAGGTTGACCTCTCAGTCTAGTGACCCTGACTGCAAAGTCAGAGGTCATGGGTTCGCTTCTCACTCAGGGCCAATAATTGTGTGATGCGCACGATCATTTTTTTCTGTCTTGGTGTAATTATCTATAATTTGAATGTATTTACCAGTATTTAAGTATGTTTACTAGCAATCTGATTGCTATAAAACCGGCTGTGTCTAGTTTAGGATCAGACAGCTGTTTGTGAGATATGTTAACACTTCATATAATCTGATACTGATGACTGCTGAACTTAAGATTTTGGGTTCGATTCCCAGATTCTGACCTGTTCATATAACAATGGTCCGCCATTGTTGTATGACCTGATACTATTTGTTTCAGAATTTGGGTGTTGTATATGCATAGTACATAAGTACTAAAAATATTTAAATATTTTATCGGTCAATCTAGCTATCATAGCACAAACTCTGCTTAGTTTGATGCTAGATGGAATTTGTGTGACAGATGTCTGAAATTTAATAATATATCTCTTTATTGTACACCAGATTAAATTCAAAAGTAACTTAAAGCTAAAGGTACAAGTGGTGCCCTTATCGCCCGTTGGTAATCTCTTACAGGCAACCATGGGATGGAAAGAAAAGCATGAGATGGAAAGTATAAGGTAGTGCCTGGTGTATTAGAAGTATATAGTATATATTTAACTATTTAAAGTAATAGTAACATGTAGTGTGAATTTTTAAATAAATATATACAAGAAAAACAACTGAAACTTACAGATTTTCCATACGTACCTAAGCGGTACATCTTTACGTAATCGAGTGCAGCAAAGTTAACACTATGTAACATTGATATCTCCAAATAATATTAAAAATAAGGTTTGTAGTATTCTTATTCAACATATATTTTGACGTGTTGGTTCCTCGTCGTTCGAGGAACGTCACTTGGGCAACACAAGTGTTTGTTTGTATTGGAATTCAATCTTTTTTGCTGTGTCACTTGCTTTTTTTATATACTATGTAAATTAATTTCAAAATGTGAAGGGGTACTCAGAAGTTTATCAGTTTATAAAGCCCGGAGTAGGTATTTGAAAGTTAGGGTAACTCGTTATATGTAGGCTCATAGTGTTCATTTTCCTATCTAATTTTTTTATATTTGACAATAATATTCTGATAATCAAATAGAAAGAAGGTGACCATTACAAATTTTTATTTTACCTTTTGCTTAAGAGTCTGCCGCAGTGACTCTACTCTGCCTGATTTAAATCATGAATAGAATCCAAAAGTTGTGGTCACCATACTTGTTGTGAACGCAGACAATGCACCATGGCATCCCCACTATGGCGGGCTAGTGAGATATTGTTTCACGCTCCGCTTGGAGATTCCAATGCCTTAGTAAAAGGCATGGCAGTCATCGTGGCAGTACAAGGCTCACGCACTGTTACCACGATAACTGTCACCCCTGCATCAATGGACCTCTACACTCATCAATAAAATTTGACAGCACGGATGTTATCACTTTAGGTTGGTCTTCTGTGAGAGGGTAGTACTGCTCCAGTCGAGCTGGCCTATTCATGCTAAAATCAGTGTAGCTCTACGACCTAAATAATTATAAGCAGATACGTACAATCAAATGAGAAACGTGAAATTATAATAAATTTTAAAATCAATTAAACTCAATTCTTGCAGCCCTATTGCATCTAGGCTCAATCGTGTCAAGCTTGGTTATGCGCAAGCTACTTTCAAAACCCGTTTGCAAAGCCGAACCATTTCTAGTGAAATCAGCTTTAAAGGAAATAGATATCGATGTGAGAATATCCTACTAGTATAAACTTTATGCGTCCTCAAATCAGCGTGGCTCTACTACCTTGGTTACAAAATTACTATTGAAGTAATAATATTTAAGTAAAAGAAAAAGGTTTTGTATATTAGAAGACGTAATTTAAATGGATTTTATTAATTAGTACTAAGGGACTCACGGACTACCGGGTCTCTAATCAACTTAACATCAAGCATACACATTTATATGTACGTTCTATATGAGAATTGTCCGTGTGGAGATCGATTAACAATACATAGTGTTGTTACTACCCCTATTCATCCCATGGGTGTCGTAAAAGGCGACTAAAGGAACTAAGTATGCAAGACAACATCATTACAAAGAGAAGGAAAACTTGAAACAAACCCTATTTCAACCCGTCTGGCCAGCGTATAATAGGCCAAAACCTTCTTGCAAAGGAGAGGCCTATGTCCAGAAGTGGACTGTAAAAGGTTGCTGTTGATGATATGGGAATTGAATCCCAATAACACGGCGGCAGTTACGTAGATTGTCGTTTATACTCTTGCGTCACTCGTGTAGTCTTAGAATACCGATTGAGGATATAATTGAAACGTGTCTCTCGTTATTCAGCCTCTTTAGTGCTTGAATGCCAATGTACTAGATGTGATCTAGTCCTCCTAAGTATGCGAAATACGGTAGAAATCTTAGACATTGATTAATGTGCGATTTAGTATTCACATAGCGAATCCAAAAAGACTTTGCGTTTTTAGGCCAGCGGAATCATCTATCTTTTTCAAGATTTCTTTAAAGCACCTTTTTATGAAGATGTTATTCTTGAATTTTGTTTTATACTATGTATTTACTAGTTTTATACAGACGGCTCTATATGATAATACGGCCTCGCAGAAGAAAGGTGTTGATATTTTCTGTAGTTACTTTTTACCAAATGTATCTGGAGGGGATCGACTAAAACGGTGTGACTCTTAAGCACAGAACATAGAACTAAACATTAAAAGTGTGATCAAGGGTAAATCCCAAGAGATCCTTTGTAGTCTAGACGCACATATCCACGATTAATATTATATATACAGTCATAACGACGTCTATTCTAATTCGTCCAAAGGATTTAATGAATATCGATCCTAACCGCTACTTACAATGTTACTGAAAACAACCTTATGTCTATAACATAAGATAGCGTTTCAATTGCATATTTGTGAACAGAGTACCAAAAATTTTCGTGCAAAGTATTTCGAATTATTCCCACAGGAAATGCAGCTCATTGCGTGTTCTCGTGGTAGCAATGTAATTAGTATTCTAATTTAAACGTAATGTATGATTGTTTTTACAAATTCGATCATAACAGTTCGAGTGCACACGTTTTCTGAGTTGTACAGAGGTGCCGGCTACTATAGGCGATCGCGCTCAAAGTTTCAATGTATTTCATTGTATTTCTACCTTTATTCTCTGTTTTGTGCCCTTGAGTCAGTTGATAGTTACCTACCATCATGTCGCATCTCTCTTCGTTTACCGCTCTGTGTGAAGAAAATGCCTTAATTATGTATATTTTGCAGACACATAAATTAAATAATACACAATGACAGTCCGTTTTTAAGTTCGATTCATACACTGTTTGGACAAATTTAAATAAATAATGCCACATGTATTTGTATATGGTTGAGTGCGATATTTTTTTTAATTTACATTTTTTTCATTTATTTCACTAAGTAACAAAAGCGTAGGAAATTACAAATAACTCACTAACTAACATTCTAAAACTATGTGGAGTGAACTCAACCCTCTGCTTCGGACTTGAGAATTTAATAAGCACTCTATACTACTCTCATTTCAATGTGAATCATTTAGATGACTAGACATAGCCCCCACTGATTAAATGAGTTGGTATTTTTAATTTTGAATACGATAGAACATTAACTACATGTGAAATTTAATATATTCGCAATAAGTTCATAGTTCAAACTGCCTCGGTGACGCAGCGGTAGTGAATGCGACTGCTGTGCTTGAGGTCTCGGGTTCGATTCCCGGTCGGACCAAACATTTGCATGATCTGCAAATATTTGTTTCGAATTTTGAGTGTAACCTATGTATTTACAAAAAAAAAAGTATATAAGTATTCTATCAGTCAGTCTAGTTATCATAGCACAAACTCTGCTTAGTTTGAAACTAGACGACGTTGTGTGTCAAATGTCCGAAATATTATATTTATTTATTTATTTAGTTCGTGTAAGTTATTGCGTACCATATCATTTTTCATAGCATTTTAATATACAATAACCTTGTCTTAATAGGTTCCTAGGGTCAAATGACTTATGACAAACCTTTTACTTATGTATAAATACTAGCCCTCATGTATTGTCTGGCTCACCCACACAGAGCCTAAACTGTTAGAACTAAAACTTGAAATATGGGCAGCCGATACCCATTATGATGTAAGCGCCCACTAAAAAAGGGTTTTTGGAATATTAAGGGGGTATAATTTGGAAAGAACTGTTGTATTGCAAGCTCAGCTAAGCTAACTAGCAATTACTAGTATACAAGAGAACACTTCAAGTCAAACAGTCAAGGCAAACACACGCGTAAGTCTGTAGACCTCACAATCATTTGTTTCGAACACAAGATAAATCAAAGTTTTAATCATTGCGCTTATATTACAATCATTTACAAGCGCTGATATCGCTTAAAGCGATCAATAAATAACTCATTTGTCATATTAAGTTCAGTTATTAACGCTTGAGGGAATGGTCAGTCACTGGAAAATCACAATCGGAGCTGGATAGTCACACTACATTAGCTGCTAGTAATAGGAGTACAATACGAATGGTTAATACAAAGGGACTCGTTGTGACTCAGATTGATGGGTTTGTTGGTGCGTTCGTCAGGTCATGGGTTCGGTTCCCAGCCAGGGTAAATCTTTGTGTGATAAATACGATCATTTATTCTATGCCTGGGTGTAGTTTTTCTGTAATATGTGTGTATTTAGTAATATATAAGTGTGTTTATAAGCAGCCTATTTACCATAGTACAGGCTTTGCTTATTTACGATCAAATAGCCGTGGGTGAGGTGTGTTTATTATTATTTAGTATAGGTATACAATGTTGCATAGACATTCTCTAAAGAAACACTTCAATAACCTCACAGCGACAATTCCTTTGTGAATCCTTTGAAGTAAGGATTTCAGACACAAAACGTGAGAATGGGATTCTTACAAAATTTATTGTTGTTTTTTATTTCATAATCTTGGTTTTCATCTTGCTTTTGATTTTATACACAGACGACTAGTGTTGCTCTAATCATTGTAAATAAATAATTGTGTTTTAGCTACGTATTATCAACTTTCTATCGTTTTTCACTGGGACTTTGTCGAGTGTATTCCGCAGTTGAAATACGCTAGGTGATTGTTTAATTTTTGTCGTCTGCATTAACACTATTCTTTTTGAGGAGTTCCTATCTTCTTATAAAATAGTAGTCAATGTTACAAACAGCTGAGTAACTTCCATCTTTATCCATACTAACATTATAAATACGAATGTAAGTTTGTTTGTTACGGTTTCACGCGAAAACTATTCAACCGATTATCATGAAATTTTGTACACATGTTCTTGGAAGTATTAGAAGTAACTATTAAACATAAATATATTTAAAATGATCTGTTACGAAACTTAATGTAGCAGACCAAATGCCACGCGAGCGAAACCGCTTACAAAAGCTAGTACTAAATAAAACTTACTATACTAGATGACACAAGGTGTTTTATTGTTTTCGATGAAACATGTTTTCGCGTCAAGATTGTTACCTGTAATAAAAAAATATATAATATTAAACAAAAATAAATCAAATACTTATATATAAACTGTCTTTCTGAAGGGCAGTTCATGTCCAGCAGTGGACTGTAAAGGCTGTTGATGACAATAAAAAATCCAGTGTCTGGCATTTTTCAGACTCAACAAATCCACTTTAGGACATAGTTTGATTGAATTTTACAGTGTTCAGAAGCAGTTCATTTAATCTTTATACAAAACGCTACTTAACAACAATATTTCCTATAGGCATTCATGCATACCATCCTTTCATCACCATAACATTCACATGTTAAACCAAAAATACCAATTAGCGGCAATCAGCTCGCCACCTATTCGCTGAGACCAAATAAAACATTGGCGAAAAGTGGACGTTTAATATGCCTCTGCCTACCCTTCCGGGGAAACTGGCGTGATTTTATGTATGTATGTATTGATATCCCCTATATAAATATTCAATATCACATAATAGAGTTATTAAAATGCATATGTGTGGACTGGTTGTATTATGATGCTTGAGATGTTATCACAGTATCTACTTGCATCTTAGCAATGCGCTAAGAATGAGATCGTGAGTGTTAAATTACTATACATATATTCTGTTTGAATTCATTGTGTAGAAATGTTGGTTATATTATTTTAAAATTTAAATATTTTTTTTTCGGCCATTTGATCACATTTGGCCACAACGTCATCTAGTTTCAAACTAAGCAGAGCTTGTGGTATGATAACTAGACTGATTGATAGAATACTTATATACTTTTTTTGTAAATACATACATATTATACATAGAAAACGCCCAAACTTCGAAACAAATTTTTGCAAATCGTACAAACATTTGATCCGACCCGGGAATCGAAACCGAGACCTCAAGCACAGCAGTCGCATTCACTACCACTACGCCACCGAGGCAGTTATAATTTGTTAATCATAAGTACCTGGGAACCGGTACCTGGTATTTATTTTGAAAACACGGATAAAACAACGTTTTCTAAAAATAAAACCTAGCTAGATCGATTTATCGCCCCCGAAACACCCTACAAACTTAATTTCATTAAAATCGCTGGAGCCGTTTCCGAGATTCAGATAAAAAAATATACAAAAATTGCTCGTTTAGATATACTAGATACGTTAAAAAATACAAAACGAAGAATTTAAGTTACTTTGATGGATTAAACCCGTACGAAATATGTACTTTTAAGTGCGTGTTCTCTAGTGAGAGGTAACTCTTAGAAGTGTTTCGTAGCGACAGGCCGGAGAAACATAGATAACGGAATTTACATAACACTATGAGTTCTAACTAACCTCTCACATACACAAGTGAGAACAGCACATACTTTATCACTTCTGATTATAGATTAGAGAGCAAATAAACTGGTCTTATAGAAAGTGATTGACATAAGAAAGTCAATTACATAGAGCTTGATAACACCTCTATAGAGGCCTATACTAGTTTATTTATGGTAGTAGAATTTGGTTCTTTGTATCATTGTGTATTGAGTGGAACTAATCTTGGAGAATAGGCTCTAAGTTGCGTTGGAACATTTTGGTGATTTCTTTTTGGCTGTGTTGAGTCTCTATAGCAGTTCAGTGTGACTAACTGTAACTGATTAACTTGATCGATTTAGGTGTACAATTTTTAGCTATTATATAGCTTAAGTTTGTGGAATATGTTTTTAAAATAGGTTGTATTTATTTTATTGGATTTAGTGTTAAAGTTTCGTTATTGGTTTTCATGTTATTTCACGTGAGCTTTCGGGGATGCGACTTGCGATAACTTTAAACTCTAATCTTGACACTGAGGCCCATGAGAAAATTCTTAAAAAGGACTCTATATTAGACGGATATTCCCGTAATTGTATTTTGTACGTTAGAGTCATGCTCTGGCATAAATAGGTTAGTTTGACCGGAGTATAACAACGGCTTCACAGAAAACTGGTGTTGAACAATTTTTTCATTCTTTTAACTGAGTGAATAACCTGGGCCTAAACCCAGGAGGGATCTGGGCTCCCGTAACCTTCGGTAATACTTGCTTACCTTACCTTTAGGACTAATAAACTTTGAACTATATATTAAAGTTGTATAATATACAAACTATTGTTTAAAATTCTCACCTATGTGTATATAAATATGCTTCAGTTTCATTTTACATGTTGCCGTAACTCTTCATGAAACGTATGGCATAAGATTTTTTAAATTTTAATGAGAATTCTTCAATAATAAGTTGGGAATCAAAATAGAAGTCAGGTAGCCTAAAATAAAAAAGCTTTCAAAAGAATCACCCGTTTCAATACGCGAACATTATCATGTATTGTAATTAATTATAATTAATTAATTAATTTTCACCCTAGGAATTGTCATTTTTCGTCAAATTCATATACATTATTTTGATCAAATATTTTTAACCTCAAAAATTAAGAACCACCACCTTTTTTGAAGTCGTCTAAACGTTTGCGTTTAAACCTACGTACATAGTTATTGAAACACCTATGCCTCTTTAATGTTACTAACCTACTTTAATTATTACTAACAATTACAATATTGTTACTAACCTACTTTAATTGCCACACAATTGAACCTAGTAACTGACCGCTATGGTGATACATTAACAATCAACTCGAGGAACTACGATGATGCACTGCGCAATGACAAAGTGAACTAATTACAGATAAAACTTGTATCCGAGTTATACTTGCGTTACAGTATGTTGTAACACTGTATTGTGTACTTCGCTAGAGTTAATTAATAATTGTAAATACTCTTTACAAATAAGGAAATGCGTGAATTGCAGAAACATCGAACTGGACAGACACATTCAATCTTTATTCTTCAGTTTCTTAGAAACTATACCAAATGACACAGCCACTTCTATTGAAGATTTGATTACGTTAAGATTTTGTTGTTATTAAATGATTAACGTACGTATGTACTTCGGGGATTCAACGATTACAGCATTAGTAATCTTTATACCTTTTGAACGATGACTCACGTCGAATCCGGGGAAACCCCTTTCAAAAGTAACGAGAAAATTATAATGTAAAATTTTTAATGTACAAACTCTGTGCATTGTGTGTGTCTTTGCTGGTCTGGTTTTTAGATTTCTATGAAATAACGTAGTCTAAACTTAGAACTTTTGTAGAATCTTGTTTGATACTAAGCTTACTTCAGAAAACTGCTGAGACTAAGTCAGGGCCATTTTAAGAGATGTTTAGCATCTAAGTAGTGTTTTTTTTCGAATAAATACTTCATAAATTCGTCAAATAAGATACAGCATTATTCCTAGTACGAGAGTTACACCAGTTAGAGATTTTTTGTTATAAAAACTGGAAATAAACTCGATGTGTTTAATTATTGTTCCTTGATGTAAGCATACTTATGGAATAAATATCAACTGCTACATAAGTCTGTACCTCGAGTTATTTTAAACAGTTACTCATTCATTAGCTACAGCAATATAGCTTTGACTTGTTTCATCGTACTTGTGGCTAAATTGTGGCCGAGCACGTTAACACATTGCAAAGTTAAGCAATCCTAGCCAGGTCAGTCTATAGACGGGTGGCCATTCCTTACACATTGAGACGTCTCTTTGTCTCGGAGAGTTCTTTCAGCAGTCACCATTGCCATATAAGTATCTGTGGCAAATATTAGGAGTAGTTGGATCCCTGATGAGTCCGACTACTGTCTTGCTACTGAATTACGATATCTCCTATAATTGTGTTGTGGAGGTTTGTTGGGAGTCGTTCCGCGTAGAAAAATAGAATTCAGCCTTATCGTAACAGACTTAAGACCGACTCCAACCTGGGAAACAGACTCGGAAGAATAAGAAATATTTTCGTACACAACGTATTTCTCGATATATTTAAAGTAAACATCTAGGATATCGTTCTACAAATTCAATGCAACATTCGAATCCAGTGCTATTTCTGACAATTTGGGTTGCAATTGAAATCCGACAGTCGCGTATATAAAATTCAATCGATTTATTGCGGCTTCAACTGCTGCTACAAAATTATTTATACAAAATTCTAAATCTTCGAAAATGTTGGTTTATTATTATAAGTTTAAATAAACATTTATCTTAAAAAACTGAAAAGTTTTTAGTCGAATATTCTATTTTAACAGTTTCCTTATTTTTCTTATTAACGTTAGTAGCGCAGAGTTTGGTCAAAAGATTCACCCTTTTTAAAAAGCATGTATGTATGTACGATGTACTTCCAGTTGATTTCGGCCATGGCAGCCAGTCTTAACCGAGAGCAATCAACGATGTAGGAGATGTTATCGTCGCTTTAGATTGATCTTCTGTGGGACAGTAGTGTTGCCCCGGTCAAGCCGGCCTGTTCATGCTGAAATCAACGTGGCTCTACTACCTATAGTATCTGTAAATCTATATAAAATTTCGCTCCTTTTTCTTCTAATACATCTACTGCTAATATAAAGGCACAATGCCGAGCAATCTATAATCTACAACACCTCTAATTAACTATTGCATTGTCGAAACTATAGGTCTAGTATTAGCACGTTTTGGGGCAGCGCGGCGACGGCGTGGCGTAACCTCATTGTTATGTAGACAATGCCTTGCGCCACAAATTTATATCTAAATTGTATCGTGATTCACATCAATAGTGAAATAGCGGATTCTTGTCTTTGGACTAGTTGATGCTGCGTTAAATTTAACAATTGACGTCCAGTTTCAATGTTTTCTGTTGAGAATCAACAATATATTGAGTTGGTAATCCGTCACTTTGATGTTATGTCAGTATTTAAACGAACAGAACTGTCAAATTTTAATGCATAATAATACTTTACACACACGGCCGTTTGATCTCAAACTAGACAGAGTTTATATATTTCTAAATTCCTACATTTTATAGATAAATTACAAATAGACGCAAAGCATATTAAGGTTAACTTCACACAAATATTTGTCCAGGGTGGGAGTTCAATCCACGATCTGCGACTTAGCAGACAGAGTCACCGACCATTAGACCTGGTCAGTCTAAAAATGTATATCAACTAACATTAGAACTGTTTTATTTACTTTTTAAAATCTAAGTGAATTGATACTGTTATTAAGTCGACAACTTCGTTGTATAAAATTTTGTTTAGAATTTTAGAAACGGTACTTTTCAATCGATGTTTATTGTTTGATATTGTCCGGAAATGTTTATAATAAGAGTAAAACGTGCAATCATTGACAGAGCAATGCAACGGTCTATCGCCGTGTACTACATAGGTCTGCATAGATGCAGTTCCTTTTACTTTTTACGTAACACAATCACAACAATTTTGTATTTGTTCGCCTTTTATTATTAAGGCTAATGAATCTTACAGTTTTGCAATTTTGCCCATGTTTTTGCAAGCGGTTTCGTTCGTTTCAAGGTTTACTTTTCGATAAATATCACTGGTTTTTCCTGGATTAAGGAAATTATAACTTACCTAATGATCCGTTTTAATTTATTCAACCATAACAAGTTAACGAAAACGAACGACGAAACGAAAACAGTTCCAAACTTTTAATGTTAGAGACTTTTTTTTTGAGATTTTTATCAATCTTTAACAATTGTTTCCCACCCTTACAAACAAATTTCAATGTTTTACGATTTTAACGGCCAAGCCAGAGTTTGAAGCTTCGATTTCCACTAGGAGTATTGTAGTGTGTGATGGATAATGGTTTGTTTTTTACCAGTCAGTTTGGTCAACAATATAAACTCAGCATGTATCAAGATTTTGTTGAAAACAAAGATCGTGAAACATCATCATCATCATCATCAGCCGGAAGAGGCTACTGCTGAATATAGGCCTCCCCCCTAGAACGCCACGCCGTACGACTGGACGCCAACTGCATCCATTGGCTCCTCACAACTCGGACTATGTCGTTGATCCGTCTAGTCGGTGGCCTACCTGCGCTTCGTCTTCCGGTACATGGTCACCACTCGAGAACCTTTCTTCCCCAACGGTTGTCGATTCTACGAGCGATGTGACCTGCTCATTGCCACTTCAACTTGCTTATTCGAAGAGCTATGTCGCTAACCATATTTTTCTTGCGGAGATTCTCGTTAGTTTATTTATTTTCGATCGTGAAACAAACGAATAAAATTTAATCAATTGAATTATTTTCTCAGATTATTTTTTAACTAGTTTATTTCGAACAAGAAGCAGAAGTGAACGTAAAATTAAATGCCTAGCCTATTTAAAGTCTAGACGCAGATAAGATTAGTCTATTACACAGACTGGTTGCCACAAGTGATTGGCGATTAAAATGCAATTCGATCGCGCTCAAAGCATTGCTCCATGTAGCAACTCTTGCAACATTTAGAAAGGTTAACAGAAATTACAAGTATACTGTACTAGTACTAAATACAAGTATTGCTAAGATAAAAAAAAATTATTTAGAATTCCACAATACAGATATCCAGAAGGGGAAGGCAGAGGCAGGTTAAAGCTCTCATATTGTCTATTAACACTTAAGTTTCTCTTACGTAAAAGGTGAAAAGTTTTTTGCCAATAACCTTAGGAAGTGGCTGCACGCATAGTGTTGTTCAAGCAGTCGTTAGGCGGCTTTCTACTGCACCGAGTGGGTACAAATCACACATGAGACAACAGTGTATATGATTCACAAATTATTGTTCTGAGTTTGGGTGTTCTTTGTGTCCATTTCGTGTATTAAAAAAAAAGACAACGCCCGCATTAGGAATAAATCCTGTGTCGCGGGGGACTTTACAAACATATAAGAAACGGACACAAAAACACCCAGACTCAGAACAACAATTTATGGATCACACAAAGTGTTGTGCCATGTAGGATTTGAACCCACAACACTCAGCGAAGTGGAAAGTGGCATGGCGACCGCTGAAACCATTAGGCCAATCGTGCAGTCAATTATGTATGTTTATAAAATCCTCCGCGACACAGAATATATTCCTAATGCGGAGTAGGATTTAAGAAAAAAAAATCAATATAGAAAGAAAAGGATTTTTTTGGAATCACATTTTAACTCAATTACATTATAACACAGTTAAACAAATCTATATAACATTTAACACAGAGACAGGTTCCAATCCGCATAAGTTTAGTTTTAGTATGAGAAATACTTTTTTTTTAAAGAGAGAAAGACAGACAAGACAACACCTGCACTAGGAATAAATTCTGTGTCACGGGGGACTTTACAAACATAAAAAAACGGACACAAAGAACACCCAGACTCAGAACACCAATTTGTGGATCACACAAGGTGTTGTCACATGTGGGGTTTGAACTCACAACACACAGTGCAGTAGAGAGCGGCGTGGCGACCGCTGAAACCACTAGGAAAAATTTTGACCTTCAAAATTGATGCAAGAGTTAAGAAGCTGACTAAAACTAGTTCATCCTTAACAGACTTTAGACAGAACTGTCAGTTTATAAAACTAAAAATTACAGAGTAGAACTATTAAAGAGAACATCCACTCATCAATTTATTTACATGCGTTGTTGGTTCTTCAACTTCAAGTTCCTCCAAATAAACTTCAGGAGAGTCTTGCCTCGGCACATACGATCCAGGTCTAATAAAAAACCTATGTTAAGCTAATGTCATTGCTTTTCACGAAGTGAGACTCACATCTCCCCTCCTTTCCCACTTACCATGGGTGACTGAAAGTACGGTAAAACACTTCTGTCTCTTTAGTTGCAGATATACATGTTCACTTAGCATTAGGTAATTCACTTGCTCATTTATCCCCTATAACACAAAACAAACTAGGAGTGGCAGTCGCAACGAGACAGACTTGACTGAGTTCTTAAGAATGTCTACCTTAAACGTTGACTATACAGTAATATGCAGTGAAACCATTTTAAATTATCTCAGACCTTATCTACCATGCGTAACTTAAAACGAAAACAAAAATAGAAGTGGCTCCAAAAGTGAAATAAAAGTATATTGCACAGATGTTATAAACACTTTAAGTAATACTAGTTGACTCAGACAACCTCTTCTGCGTCTCCTATAGCCCGCAGCGTGATGTTATGTGGCGAGTAATAATTTGTTTTTGGGACATTTTTAAATAACATTTCGTTCGTATTGGTCGTAGTGTGATGATACATTTCATTTCTCGATAACTGGGCTATCTAACACTGAAAGAGTTGTTCAAATCAGACCAGTAGTTCCTGAGATTAGTGTGTTCAACCAACGAAACAAACTTCGTGGCGTTATAATACTAGTACACCTAGATTAAGATTTTAATCTCTAGCAACTAGTTTCAAATAAAGATAGTAACATTTACTTTTTAACGCAATCACACGGCAGCTTGAGCAATTTTAAAAAAGATTGCATTAGTAAAAATTAAAATCTATTAGTCACAAAGTTATTTAATAGAATACATATATGGGCTTCGATAGAAATTACATATGACTGCACGGATAGCAGCGGTTTAAGCGGTCGCCACGCCGCTGTCTACTGCGCCAAGTGTTGTGGGTTCAAATCCCACACGGAACCACACTTTGTGTGATCCACAAATTCTTGTTCTGAGTCTGGATCATGTCTGATCTGAGTCTAATGTGAGCGTTGTCTATTAAAAAGAAATGTAATTAGTATTTTATCACGGCCAGTAAGATAAATATACTAACACATGGGTTTTATCATCAGTTGTACTTGATGAGGGACGCTTGATGAGTTATGAATTTATCATTGTTAATAGCGGTCTGACAAAGCACATGTTTTTGTCCACAAATGAACTGTTTATAGATGATAATTAATTCTAAAAATGGTCTCATTTAAATTTGAACTAATGTTAAGTAATTTATTTATAGTAAAACTCCTTTTACTTTTTATTTGTTTAATGTACAGAAGTCCCCACAGATACCAACGACAGGTGGTATCTGTGCGGTTTTTGATCGGTTCCGGTCCGACATAACGGACTCTAACCGATCAAAAAGCACACGACGTCTCAGGTACCAGTAGCCGAGGAATCAGCTGCACTCTAGTAAGGAAACCACACGTATCTATGGCCACCTACAGCTTGTAGATAGCCTCCTCCCGCGTGAGAATCCCGATGTTCCCTTTGCAGCCCCCAAAAGGGTGTGCGTAGCTGTAGCGCTGGCATCGCCACTCACCTCGGCCTGCTTCTGCTAGGGTGACAGACGGCTTCACCTGCTATCCCATGTCTGCGCTTATGGAGGACAGGGATCGTTTAGCGTTATAGTAAAACTCTATAAGTAATATAAACACGATGACAATTACAAAAATTACAATAATTTC
Source organism: Hypercompe scribonia (assembly GCA_949316085.1). NCBI lineage: Eukaryota > Metazoa > Arthropoda > Insecta > Lepidoptera > Erebidae > Hypercompe > Hypercompe scribonia. Next base: position 20,866,931 of record OX438974.1, read on the forward strand.
AATGAATTTATTTATTTATAATTTCGTATTTTAACATAGTCATATATTTGAAACATTATATTGAAATTGAAATGAAACTTGACATTGACAAGTAGATGTTGGAAATACGAAAAGAAGGTTAATAAAGTGTCTTTGTTCTAAAATTATGTAATAATTTACCATTTTTTACGTTAATAAATTATCATTTTCAAATGTTTGTTAATCAAAACAAATAAATAATTTCCATTTCGTTAAGAAATGTCGGGGTGGACTAAAAGGTCATTGCGTCGTTTAAATTAAAAACTGCGGGAACTAGTATTACTTATTTACTGTACATATGCCTGACTGCCTCGGTGGCAAAGTTGAGTAGATGACTGTATCGTAAATAAATACCAATGTCCACTTCATTAAAACTAATATCGCGAAACGTCTCGGAAAATATAATTAACTTAGCTTTTTATTATTATTACGAATTTCAATAAAATATACAGTGAAATATATTGTTCAATGAAGTAGTCTAAATCAGTGACGTCACAATTTGTTATTAAGTACATTTTTCATACAAAATTGTCGTTTTGACAGATGATTAAAAGTAACTAATTTGACTAAGGTGTCATCTAGCCTGTTGTAACGTATGCGACTTCTGTGCTTAAGATCTCAGGTTCGATTCCCGGCTCGGACTAAATCTTTGTACCATCCACAAAAATTTTTTTTAGAATTTGGAAATATGTACGTATTTACAAAAAATAAATAGATATTTATCTCGGTTATCTAGTACACATAGTACAAGATGGCGTTGTGGGTCAGATGCACGAAATATTTATTTATTTATTATTATTATTCTCTTTATTTCATTTAAACACATATTCAATACATTTTTAAATATATAAAAAATAAAAAATACATATTTAAAAATATAAAAAATAGTAGACCACCGACATCGGGTACAGGGACCAAGATACCGGTGGTTAGGGCTCCAGAGACAGGAACCTCCTCACAATACGGGCCGTGTCAAGGAGGACTGCCTTCTGCATCAGACCCTTGATCCAACCTTCTAACGTGAGCCTCTTAAGGTGTTGGTCGAGGCTCTTGGCTATCAATCCGTGAACAGATATGATTATCGGAACAATGATTACCGAATCTACATTCCACATATCGGCAATCTCGTGAAACAGATCCAAATACTTCAATTGTTTTTCTTTTTCAACTTTCACGAGATTCTCGTCATGAGGAACGGCGATATCGACAATCATTGCGCGGTGCTCTAATCGATCTATCAACACAATATCAGGCTTATTGGCAACAATAGTCCTATCTGTAATAATAGATCGATCCCAATATAACGTAGCACGACCGTTCTCGAGAACTGGGTCGGGCACATACCTGTAGTAAGGCACTTCGCACTTCACTTCATTATTATTATTTTTCTCTTTATTTCATTTAAACACATATTCAATACATTTTTAAATATATAAAAAAATAAAAAATACATATTTAAAAATATAAAAAATAGTAGACCACCGACATCGCGTACAGGGACCAAGATACCGGTGGTTAGGGCTCCAGAGACAGGAACCTCCTCACAATACGGGTCGTGTCAAGGAGGACTGCCTTCTGCATCACACCCTTGATCCAACCTTCCAACGTGAGCCTCTTAAGGTGTTGGTCGAGGCTCTTGGCTATCAATCCGTGAACAGATATGATTATCGGAACAATGATCACCGAATCTACATTCCACATATCGGCAATCTCGTGAGACAGATCCAAATATTTCAATTGTTTTTCTTTTTCAACTTTCACGAGATTCTCGTCATGAGGAACGGCGATGTCGACTATCACTGCGCGGCGCTCTAATCGATCTATGACCACAATATCAGGCTTATTGGCAACAATAGTCCTATCTGTGATAATAGATCGATCCCAATATAACATAGCACGACCGTTCTCGAGAACTGGGTCGGGCACATACCTGTAGTAAGGCACTTCAAAATTGACAAGTTGGTATTTAAGGGCAAGTTCTTGATGTACGATCCTGGCTACTTGATTGTGCCTGTGCAAATACTCACCATTAGCAAGACGAGAACAACCAGAAATAATATGCCTAATAGATTCTCCAGGACGGTGGCATGCCCGACAGATGTTAACCGTACTATCTTTCAAGATAAATTTCCGGTAGTTATTCGTCATGATAACTTCGTCCATAATTGCACAAACAAAACCTTCGGTTTCTCCGAAGAGATCACCATACCGTAGCTAAGACGTCGACGCTTTAAAGTGTATATCAGACCCGTGTAGGGCCCGATAAAATCGGCCATGAAGTTCTTTACCCTTCCATACTTCCTTGCGATCAGTAGTACTAAGTACTACAGGTTTGCGCCAATTCTCTTTAGCCAGAGCGAGCGGGGTAAAAACAGTATCCACTGCAACTACATTGCGATGCACTCCCACATCAGTCTGTAGAAAATATTCTCTGAGATTGTATATCTCGCGATTGTGTAGAGTCTTGATATTTAGTAGACCACGACCTCCAAATTTTCGCGGAATATACAATCTCATAACCGATGAACGTGGGTGGTGCATGCGGAATGCAGTCAGCAATGTGACTGATGTGACATGATTCTCCTGTTGTAGTAAGGCACTTCGCACTTCACTTCATTATTATTATAATTATTATATTGGGAATAATAATGGCTAAGAAGATGAAGATGATAATTTATGCAAAAACAATACTAATGTTATAAAGCTGAAATGTCACTTTGTGTTTTTTTTTATTTTAAGAGCCTGCTAGAGTGACTCTACTCTGCCTAATGGAAAGCATGAATGTAATCCAAGAGTGGTGGTCAGCATACTCATTGCAAATGCAGTATGATGACCCACACTGTACTGTTTATCATATTTAATGATCTCTATTCATGAAATATTTTTTCTTGTGTTTCAGTAATGAATATTTCTTTATTTAAATTAAGTGACTCTTAAACAGACTTGAACGTACTTTAATATTAAATTAAAACACTAGGAAATAAGACAATATGATAAAATTATAATTTTTTATTTTTTATTTTAGGAGCCTGCCAAAGTAATTCTACTCTGCTTGATGGAAAGTAGGAATAGAATCCAAGAGTGGTAATGACTATACTCATTGCGAATGCAGACAACGGAGTATGGTGACTATAGCGGCCTGGTAAAATACTTTTTCACGCCACGTTTGGGGGCCTAAAAGGCATGACAGTCATCGTGGCATTGTATTGCACACATTTACCACGACAACTCACTCCTGCATTGAAGAGCCTGCGGTCTCGCACTCACTAACGAAACACGACAGCACGTATGCTGTCGTTTTAGGTTGATCTTCAGTGAGAGGGTAGTATTGCCCGTTCGAGTCGGCCCATTCGTGCTAAAATTAGCATGGCTCTACTACCTATAAAATTTATTTGTACGTGCAAATTTTAGAAACTACGGATCTGATTTGAAAAAATCTTCTAGTGTTAATTAGCCCAGTTATCTCGGAAGGCTATATATCATCAAGCTACGACCAAAAGCAGCGGAGTATCACTGAAAACTGTTGCAAACATGGACGAAAATTATTTATTTTAAGGATTTTTGTTGTGTGAGCTGCGTCTACGGTTAAAATTTCCTTAAAATAATGTTTGGAAGATTTGTTTCCCTTTAAAAACTCTAAAATAAGTCCACGACCGCATATGTCTTTAAAGGTTGGTTCATTATAACTTTTTTTTTTGACGTAAAATATTAAGCTTCGGGCTATACGAGATGCAGACGAGAGTCACCTAACCTTCATATAAAATTGAAGTCAATGACAAAGGAAAACCACACTTGAAAGATATTACTAGTTAAATAGTAATATGATTATTGAAGAGATTATAAATGTTTTTTAGAACCGATTCCAGTTTGACCCATTATGTTCTGAACGTGTTTGGATCTTTTAACCAGTTTAAACTCATTTCAAATTGGTAAGTTGCGAAATGGTATGCGCTTTCTTGGTACCACTTTATTTTTTAGGATTAAGCTTTATGGATAGAAATAGAATTTAGAGATAGGAGAAAGAAAATAAAAATTAAAATAAAATAGCGTAGTATAATAGAAGTGTAGTATAATATTGGCAAGAAAAATTAACCAGACTGGACATAGGCCTCTCCCACGGTCCGTTGGATGCGGGAGGTGTCCGACTGACTGGCAAAAAATGGAACTAAAACGGTATTGCCTACGATATATTGAAGAGTGTAAGTAATATTTCAAACGGAAATATTGTCGAGTAATACAAACACTCATAAAAACAATACAATATAATAAAATTAGGGGTCATCACTACATGTGGTGACAACATTTACCCAAAAAAATCACCACTTTTATCGTCATTATATTTTTACTGTATATAACAAATGAATAGCTGTAAAATTACCGTGCATAAAACCACAGCTTAAAAATCTCCACCACAAGACTTAATGCCTACTTTCACAAGCAAAATTATATCTCATCATCATCAAAGCCTTTAACAGTCCACTGCTGGACATAGGCCTCTCCTTAGAAAGGAGGCCCACTATACCACAGTAGCGTGAGGGATTGGTATACAGTTTATTTCAAGTTTTCCTTCTCTTGCTACTTATTTTTCTGCGCGATTTGCTCCGTTAGTCGGTTCTTACGACACCCACTGTATAAATATGAGTGGTGATACACCGAATTCTTATTATAGATAGATATAAAAATATTAATATTTTTGACAGGTAGTAGAGCCACGTTGATCTCAGCACGAGAGAGCTGGCTCGACCGGGGCAGTACTACCCTCCGACAGAAGATCAACCTAAAGCGCCAGCATCCGTGTTGTCGAGTTTCGTTGGTGAGTGTGAGACCGGAGGTCCCTTGACGCAGGGGTGATGGTTATCGTGGAAACTATGTAAGCTTTGCACTGTCACGACGACTGTTATGCCTTTTACGTCCTCAAGCGGGGTGTGAAAAAGCATCTCACAAGGCCGCCATAGTGTGGGTCAACTTACTGCATTGTCTGCAATTGTAATGAGTATGATGACCACAACTCTTAGATTCTATTCATGCTTTTCATCAGGCAGAGTAAAGTCACTTTGGCAGGCTCTTAATATAGAAAAAATGTTTGAGAGACATAACTCATATACTTTCAATAAATTACATTTGCGTTTGTAGACTTGAACAGTTGTCACATAGTGGACTATTATGTCTCGTAATAAATAGCGTTATTGTGATTGAAAGACTGAATTTTTTCTGGATACAATACCTGTAACAAAGAAAAAAAATTGTAAGTCACATAACATTCATATTGTATTGTTCTCTGTGAATTACATAGCGAACAGTACGTAATTTTCATATGTATTATATGCATGTCACATTAAGAAAGAGACCAAATTATCGTCTGACGCGTTTCGAAATAAGTTTTTTTTTACTGGCAAAAGCAATTTTCTTATCAGCCGCGGTCGCACTCTACTGCATCTGATCTGTCCCACCTACCTTGATTAGTAGTCAGTTTAAAATTGATTTGAAATCTACTTTTTATATACATTCTTACATTCACGCCTTTAGGGGATAGAAAGAAGAATATTACTCAGTAAAACTTTTTTAATTTATGTATTTTTTTTAATTAAAAAAGACAACGCCCGCACTAGGAATACATCCTGTATCGCGGTGACTTTACAAACATACAAGAAACGGACACAAAGAACACCCAGACTCAGAACAACAGTTTGTGGATCACACAAAGTGTTGTTCTGTGGGATTTGAATCCACAACACTCAGCGCAGTAGAGAGCGGCGTGGCGACTACTTAAACCATTAGTTAGTTTGCCGACTGTTATTTCAGTCTAATTTATGTAACGCTTAAAATCTATTTTAGTAAACTGGACACATATTGGTATTCTAACTAAATATTTACCTATATACTCGTATTTCTAAACACATACATTTCGGTTTTACTAATATTTATCCTGGAGTGGGTGAGTGAGTGTGGTGAATAGAACAGTTAATGATTAACTTAATAGAGTTCAGTAGGAAATTAACTACAGTTAATAACAATATAATCTTGAGTTAATACCCCACTACTAATTTACCTTGTTTTGTTTCGATAAGTGTAGTTGTTCTAAATTATGTACAGGCGGCTGTTAATCGAATCTTGTATCTGATTTTAATTAAGCCTTATTTTCTCGGGCAACTTGTAATTATAATACAATTTTTTGTTCTGCTATTCTTTGTTCGTTATATAAAGCAAAAATTGTTTCTATGTAGATATGTTTTGCACCTATGCTTACTCCTTTATATATACCTAATTAAAAATGAATATAGCCTTTTCAAAGCATACAGACACTGTGGTATTAGTTTTATTGTGAAAATTTTTCAGGACACTTTCAGCTTATGATTCGAACCTACAAGTACTAGCCTCTGCGTTTACACTGCCCCTTGTTTACCAGTAAATATGTCGAATAAAAAAAAATTATAATCAAAATCATATGACATGCCATATTTTTCGTTTATGTACTGTACTGTTGTAATATACTAAAATCTTTCCATATACTTTACATAATACTGTAAAAGAACTAAACAAATACTAGGTCCGTGGAACTGACCTGATTCAAACAACTCCGCAATTTATATTTTAGCTGAGCTAACAACGGTAGCTGAAATGGCTTTTAAAGCAGTGTTTCAATATTCATGAAGGTATCTTATTCAATATGAAACATTCACGAACGAAAGCTCCCTATTTGATAAACTGTTACTGCCATCCTTGACAGGAAAATGCAGCAGCCATACACACCAGACTCATGCACTATTCAAGTTATGGCAATGCTTACATGTTGCAAGATTCGTTCTTAACAAAATAGAGAGCTCTTCTCACATTTAAATACATAATATATTACCCCAGATAATTTAAACCGAGGTAGGTCAGTAATCGAGGTATTTTGCTTTCCACTTTTACGATGCTTACATAAGTTTTAATTGACCGTGTATTACATATTATCCAAACACTCGTCAGTTTCTATACATACTAAAATGATTACGAATTCGATCAATTACGGACAATCGTGGCCGAAGGCAGAGAGAAAATAACATGTTTCACTCGCAGTGATCATAAAAAGAGTATTTTAACATAGATTAGATTAGGAACAGATAATATATATAACGTAATCAGTAATTTTAAACAAGAAATAGCTTTTAAAAAGATATCACCAAATTCCTTTGCCTTATGTAATAACTTTTTAATTTTGTACGGGACAGAACGACATGAGAAGTATACTCTCTTAGACAGTTTCCAACCTCCTCCTTTTTTGAAGTTGGCTTACAACAAAATTTTACAGTGAGCAAAGATTTTACAGTGATCACACATAACAGTTGCAGAATATAAAACTAATATGTCGCATACACTTTGAATGTAATGGATTGTTTCGCCCATTTACATATTTGTACTGATAACTGTACCTAAACTAATAGTTAACAAGCAAACAACACATATTCGTTTATTACAATTTGTAACACAAAATGCCGAGACAAATCGCGTTAACGAGAATGTCAAACGAAATATACACAGCTAACTTAATGCACGTGTGAAAGTAAAGTTTGTCACAATTGAAAGTAATAAACACATTTAAGAGAGCGTGGTTTGGTTTACACCATTCATTTATAATATTTTTGTCTTACACAGTCAGATCGCCGGCTTTAATAGACCACTGCTGGATATAGGCACTCCTTAGCAAGATAGTTTTGGTCTGGTCCACGCTGGCCAGACGAGTTAGCATATGATTTGTTTTAAGTTTTCCTTCTCTTTGCAATGCTGTCGTTCTGTGCAGTTTGCTCTTACGCTTGCGCTCTTGCGCTCTTACGACACGGACGGGATCAGTAGACGTGGTGACACTCTGTATTCTTAATTTATCACCAGATGAAAATTTTTATATCAATCATTCTGTAATGATATTGACGACAACCGAGACTTACAATTCTTGGAGGTACGGGCGCGAAACACTGCCTAACTTCTATGCTACGGGTTGTTATTAAGAATTCTTTGTAAGAAAAACCCAAGGACAGTTTTGGCCTGAAACCAGAATGGAACCTAAACCTTTCTTAACTGGCAGCCGCTTACGATAATCGCTAAACCAACAAGGCAGGCAGTATACGTAAAGAAAGATTCTAATAAAATATTGCGTAAAGAAGAAATAGCTTCAACTTTGTACAACTTAAGGTAAAAGTAAAAGACACTGATCTACTCGAACTATAGTTTACCCACAATCACCCTTTCTTAACTATTTTCCGTTTCGTTATAGTCTCTATTTGCCCATTTAATTTCTAAATACCTGGTTGACGGAAATAGGCTTGCTCCATGTCACGTAAGTGGAACTAAGATTGTAGTCGACAAAATAACGGCAGTAATTAAGGGTTTGTCTGCCCTTTGAAGGCAAGAAAGTAGAGTATGTGTGTGTTTGTACTTAAAAAAAAATTGTTTCATTAAAATGGTTTTATAATCTCGGGCTTTTTGGAAGATGGTAACTAGTGAATTGAATCAGACTTTGTAAAAGTATATTTTGTTTACTATTTCTTGGGTATATTCAAAGAATGAAGTCACGTAAATTAGCAAGATACTGTAGTAATATATGTATTGTACTGACCGTTAAAATATAGTGAAGATCATGTAACCGGTGAATGTGAATGGATTGGTGAATGTTAAAGAGGCGTAATCTGAATCGTGAAAAACCCATTCAGATAGCTCTTCTGCTTCCCAGTACACATAAAAATTGCGGGTACTTTTCTGTATGTACCTTTCCTTTCTTTCTTCTCTGGTTGAGTGACTATGTTGACTTACGTGCAGGAACACACCTTTGTGACATTAAAAGGACTAAGTTTCTGAGAAAAATATTTGTTCATTTATATCATTTATATCTTAATTTTGACGCCCATGTTGGTTTAGTGGTTAAAACACTTTTTATAAGTAGAAAAAAGCTTTTTTCTTCTACAGAAGGCGTAACAAATAACAACCTAACCTAGTTTACACCAAGGTTTCGCTGACCACTTGAAGAAAAATCGAGACTAACTCACCATAAAATTGGAATTATAATAACTTCAAGCTATTTACTTTAAGAACTTAATATTCAGATATGGTATATTTAAGGTTTTTGATAACCAAGAAAATAAATGTTATCGATGCAGTATACTTTCTAAGATTACTTTTGTAACAATCTCCAATTATAATAGAGAGCTTGTTGGTTTACTGATTTGACTGCTACCCCGGAGGTCGTGGGTTCGATTCCCAGCCAGGACAAATGTTTGTATGATGAGCACGATTCGTTCTATGCCTGGGTGTAATTTATCTATAAAATGCAGCAGTCTAATTATCATAGCACAGGCTCTGCCTAATTTGAAATCAGGCAGCCGTGTGTAAGACATGTAACAATTTATTTATTTATATATATTTATTGTCAAATAACTAACTCGTTCATATCCCATGTAATGTGTAAATTATCTTCTATCACACACACTTTTACTTGTGTCGCAATAAGTGGCTTCGTAAGAAATAATTTTGTTTTATTGTTCTTGAGAAACTCTTTGTTCTGTGTTCGTTAATGAGTAACAGTTTAGAATGTCGCATATTTTGTTGCGTTGCATTTACAAATAAAGAGACTTAATTATTCATATCTTTAATGACGGTGCTTATCGTAGTATTAAAATATTCTTGCCACTGTTATTTTTCATATTAGATTTTTACATTTTTTGCCGTTAGAATTTTTAAGTATTTCTTTGTTAGATTTGATTTGATTAGATTTTTTCTTAAAAGACAACGTCCGCACTCGAAATAAATCCTGAGTCGCGGAGACTTTACGAACGTACAATAAACAGATACAAAGAACACCTAGACTCAGAGCAACAATTTGTGGATCACACAAAGTGTTGTCCTATGTGGGTTTGAACCCACAACACTCGGCGAAGTACAGAGCGGCGTGGCGACCGCTTAAACCACTTTAATTTTTTTTTTTTTGTAACGTCTTGAAACCCCCTCGGGCCGTCACCCACCGGGATTTACGGCGGGGTGGTGTATCAGAATCGGACCGACTAAAACCACACGGTGTGCCACTCTGTGCCTGACATAGGAGGGATCCGGGAACAGCTGTTATTACGACATCCAGTACCGTTTAAACCACTAGGTCAACCGTGCAGTCAAGATTTGTTTAATTATGTTTAAAACCAATAGGACACGAGGTTCCACGCAAGGAATAAATGTTATGCTGTTTCACAGTACTCTACGAGCCTCACAATTAGTATAATAAAACTTTTAAAGTAAGTTGGGATAACAACTTGTATGTTAACATGTTGAAAGGCTATAAGTTACAGTTGTCAACATAATAGTCAGTATGTAACACTGTAACAGTTTTGCATTTACGGTCAAGTGTACGTTTATTTGTAACAATAGTCACTTTGTAATGTCATGTTTATTGGTTATGAGAAATTATAACGAATGCCAGTTTGTAAGTAATTTGTGTGGACTGAATATTTACATGCTGAAACGTCTGTTTGTCTAGTAGTTAATGAGTCTGACTGCTAAACCGGGGTTCTGGGTTCGATTATCACCTAGAGAAAGTATATGTACTCGTACAATGCGTACTCGTATGTATTAAGATTATGTATTAAGGCGGTCCGACGATCTGATGAAAGCCTGGTGCCCGCGGTAGCGGGAAGGCGCTAGAAGGGATCTGGCGTAATACTATGTTAGGCGCAAAGTGGCACACCGTGTGGTTTTAGTCGGTTCAATTCCGACACACCATCCCACCGTAAACTGCGGTGGGGTGACGGAATGAGGAGGTTTCCACACGTTTCAAAAAAGGTCTATGTCCAGCAGTGGACGTCTTTTGGTTGAGATTAAGAAATATATAAGTTTGATTACCACAGTATAGACTGCGTAGTGTAGGATCGGACTGCTGTATTACAATGATACTTATTATACGAACATAGATGAATGTTATTTAAATTGAACATAAAATCTATTTTAATGAGATATTTATGGGTATTAAACTTGGCATACAAAGCTGTTATATATTATTATTTTTAGAGCACGCGTTTTGTTAATATATACCATTCAAAGTTTAAGATAATGTACTGAAGAAACGTCCTAATCCTTTAAAGCCGTCTACTATAATGGCGTCTAATGTGAATTAATTAATCATGAATCTTAGAACAGAGTCCAAAGATACAAGATCTTGTGATTCGAGAAATTTCAGTGAAGCCTAATGGTTTTACTTTAGTTAATTTCGTAACAAACCTATATTTTAAGGAAACAGGGTGCGTCTATCTCAATATTTAGCGACGGGTATTAATAAAATTTCGCCTGAGGGTGTAGGGGTAGAGGCAGTACATTAAGAACATCCCTTATTCATATTATGAATATTTTAGATTGATTATATATATTTGTATGTAGTATATATTAGATTCTTTTATTTAGATACCCATGTTACATATAAACACGAACCAAATATTTTTCATATTATAAATATCTTAGATTCATTATATGTATGAAATGTTATTATATTAGATTCACTTGTTTAGATATGTTATACAATGATATTATATACGAGGGTAAGTTTTTAAGTTCGCGGAATGACAGTGAAAAAGGCGGGTAAACGCGCTATTTTGATGCCTACCGTATTCAGTGACTCATAATTAGTCTGCATAGTAAAATTTGTTGTGATTGGATCATTAGTTATTAAACTATCGTTGACCAAGTATTTTAATCGGGAACGAAGTGAAAAAAATGGAGAAAATTGAATTCCGTGCGGTGATAAAGTTCCTTACTAAGCAAGGAAAGTCTGTTCAAACCATACTCAATGAGATGTCATCGGTTTACGGGGATTCTTGCCCAGGAAAAACAATGGTCTACAAGTGGCATAGTTTATTTAAACAAGGCAGGGAATCACTTGAAGACGACCCGAGGCCGGGGCGCTCCATTGAGGTGACTACGCCAGAAGTTATTGTAAAAGTAGAAAAAATTGTATTGGAAGATGCTCGACTAAAAAAGAAACAACTCGCAGAAATGGTTGGAGTATCGGATACAACAATTTTTAAAATTTTACACGATCATCTTGGCATGACTAAGGTTAGCGCACGGTGGGTGCCGAGAATGCTCACGCCATTGCAAAAACAACAGCACGTGGAATGTTCACGTGCGTTTTTGGACCTCTGCAATGAAGACAAGGATGGCGTATTGAATCAAATTGTTACTGGGGATGAAACTTGGGTTCATCATTATGAACCCGAGTCCAAACAAGACTCCATGCAGTGGCACAAAAAGGGCACAGCACCACCCAAGAAATTTAAGGTTTCACAGTCGGCTGGGAAACTCATGGCAACGATTTTTTGGGACTCAGAAGGAATATTATTGATAGATTATAAAGATAAAGGCATTTCTATAACGGGGGAATACTACGCTTCAATCTTAGAACAGTTAAAAGAAGCCATCAAAGAAAAAAGACGGGGAAAATTAACGAAAGGTGTCCTGCTATTGCATGACAATGCTCCCGTTCACAAGAGCCGAGTCGCACTGGCTGCCCTGCATAAGGTGGGCTTCGATATTTTGAATCACCCACCCTACAGTCCAGATTTGGCTCCGAGTGATTATTATCTCTTTCCAAAAATGAAAAAAGAATTACGTGGTAAGAAATTTTCAACTGATGAGGAGGTTAAGGAGGCGGTTTCGACGTATTTTTCAGACAAAGATAAAACTTTTTTTTACGAGGGAATAAAAAAACTAATTGAAAGATCTGAAAAATGTATTCGTGTTGCAGGGGAATATATAGAAAAAGAAAAATAATTTTGTGTTTTTATTATTACTCAATACCCTCCATTCCGCGAACTTAAAAACGCCCCCTCGTATGTCATATAAATAGCTAAGTATTTATAATATAATATATCAATAAATGAATGAAAATTGAAAAGTAAAATCTAAAATAAACATGTTTTTGTAATAAATTAGCAAAAATAAAAATGTAAAATCACATTTTAATCATTGTTAAATTTTAAATCAAACTATGTTTGGACTGAAATTAGCAAGTATGTGCTAACGAATCTAATTATCAGGTCTGAGCTGACTAGAGTAATTCATTGTGTTTATAACGTAATGCGCTATAACTTTTTATAATACAATTATATTACAAAACAGATACAATAAACGTTTAATAAATCGTTATTCTTAGATCGGATTCGGATCAAGCCATTCGCTATGATTGCGAAGTTATAATCGTATCAATCTTTTGGAATTTACGCTGTTTCAGTCTAAGAAGAATGCTTTTTTAGGTACATCTATTGGTTTTCTGTACGCCTCTTATATTATAGAATGCGTTTTTCCTAATAATAAGTGACTAACGTCGTTCATGGATACCTTCAACTGAATATGAATATGAATTATGTTGCCGCCATTTTGGTTTTCCCTACAAAGATGAGGAGGCAAGTTGAGTTACCAGGGATAGTAATCTCTCTCGCGTGATGAAAAACAACGCAAGAATTTCTTAACGAAGGTTTTCTGTGAAGCTATGAGATATCTCACCGGTCAAACTTTTCCATATCTGCAGAACCACGGCCCTTCCGGGCTCTTATGATAAGAATCATGTACTGTGTCTATCTGTGTAGATCTCTACATGTCCAGTCATTTTTTATTCATTCATTCAACAACAGTCTTTAACAGTCCCCAGCTGGACATAGGCCTCTCCTTAGCAAGGAGGTTTTAGCCTACCATACCACGCTGGCCAGAGGGATTGGTATAGTGTTTGTTTCAAGTTTTCTCTTTTCAGTGATGTTTTCTTGTACATTTTGTTCCCTTAGTTGCCTCTTACGACACCCATGGGAAGAATAAGGGTGGTGACATACTGTATTCTTAATCCGTCACTACACTAACACGACCAAGAAATAGGCCAAAGGTCAGACTAGGTTTTTTTTAGTCTTCATTTCAATTACATTTATATGTTCAGCATAAATATCATGAATGGTCCTAACTGTAACTGTCAAAGGAAAATAAACCAAGTTGTTAAAACTAGATTGTTACTTAAGTCACATTTAACTTTTTTTCTTTTTTTTTTATTAAGAACCTGCCAAAGTGACTCTACTCTGCTCGATGGAATGCATGAATAAAATCTAAGAGTTGTGGTCACCATACTCATTGCAAATGCAGAAAATGCAGTATGGTGACTCACACTATGGCGGCCTTGTGAGGTGCTTCTTCACACTTCGCTTGGGGACGTAAAAGGCATGACATTGTGACAATGTAAGGTTTACACAGTTACCACGATAACTGTTACCCATGCATCAATGGGCCGCCGGCCTCACACTCACCAACGAAACACGACAACACGGATGCTGGCGCTTTAGGTTGGTCTTCTATGGGAGGCTAGTACTACCCCGGTCGAGCCGGCCCACTCTTGCTGAAATCAGCGTGGCTCTACTACCTAGTTATTGTAGAAAGTCGGACAAAAGTTTGTATTATAAAAAGCAAAGGTCACACAGACAACAATAAATTAATAGCGGTGGTAGTCTAATATTATACGCAGGAAATGACTCTGTCTGTTAATCGCTTAGCTGGATCAGGTCAGTTGTAATGTTATGTTATAATAGAGAGCAGGGTATTCATGCCAAGGATATGAGCTATTGAAAATATTAAATGCGTCCGCAGATGTGGTAATCTGTGGTTTTGTTTGAGGTTCACGGTGTATAACTCATGAAATCTGATGATAAATTCATGTTAACTTAGTATTATGTCATGTTGTCGCATCATTTATAAAAATATTACGAAGATTTCATGGACAGAGATTTTCTCCAGAAAATCTGTAATCAAATCAACTTATCGCTGTCCACTGCTGAACAAAGTCACCCTCCAAAACGTTCCTATCATCCCGGTCTTGGATAATCCACATCCATCCCCTGCCAGTCACCTTCTTCAAGTCATCGGTCCATCTTGCCGATTACTGCCCTACACTACATACGTTTGCCCAATTGTGGTCTCCGCTCTAGCACACTTCGGTTCCAGCGACCATTGGTTCGTCTGAAGACATAACCGGCCCTCATCCACTTCCGAATTAATAACCTCGTTATGAATTTTATCAGACGGAGAAACACCCAGCATCGCACGTTCCATTGCACGCTAATCTACTTTAAACTTACTTTACTTTACTTCAAACCGGTATTAACTACGACCAATAATGTGTTTCATTTTTTTATGACATAGAGGCAGACAAGTTTCCGGAAGGATAGTGACTACCGCCTTCCATCAACACGCATAGTTTAGTAGTCTCAAGCGCGTTGCTAGTCTGTAAGACTTTTTTAAACCAAGCAACGTGCTTGCAAAACAAATAAACATAACTTGTTCCTTAGCTATTAGCAAATAATGTCATTTAAATTAAAGTTTTTGTTAACTTATTAATTCTTGAAAACCTTTTTTTTTCTTTTAGCGTCAATAGTTACCATAGAAAATTAGGCGATAATCATTACGTTCGTTGAAATGGCACGCTTCATCGGCTTCCTGTTATACGTTTTCGTCCCTTTTCAAGAAACAACGTTCACAGATTGCAGGAAAGGAAAGAAAAATATGTGATATAAAATACTAATAATAATGAACCATTATTTTCTTTAACTCACACCAGTTACAGATTAAAAGTCATAAAACACCCTCTAACTAAAATTTAATAAAAACCAAAGCCAGTATTTCGAGTTAATATATGAGTTTTGGAGTTACTATGTTTGTGTTACTCCACAATATACATTCATCTGATGCATCTACCACTTGAATGGTCAAATTAAACACAGTATATACTTAATATGGATTTACTGTTTAGGTGGTACCACTATTCTCAGTATTTGTCTCCAAGGGCTTGAATTTACACTTTTATTAATCAGAGTGTCCACTTAACATTTTTGTGTACCCAACTCTGTGTATAAAAAGTGATGTCGTCAAAAACCGTGCTGCCACATAAACGCTACAGAGTATTACTGTATTGTGCATGGTTCTTAACGCATTCTTTAATGTGCACTGCTTGACAAGATATATTTTACCAGCCCGTTGCGCTAGGCAGACCAAGTTTACTATACCCTCGGCGGTACAACCCATGCTGTCTTACACACTGCTCAAGACAGGCACAGGTGGCGAGTTATCACTCGTAGAATGGTTCCAAATAGGAGTCACGACACAAAAAGGGCGATATTTTATCAGATACCTGGCATATTTACCTACATAGTTATTATCATATTTGCGTAGAAGAAAGTGTTGTAACTAATGTGTGTTTTCACCATTTAGTATACTTACGCACAATTGTCGCAGTACACTTTCACTCACTGAAGTGTATCTGGTTTTGTATGTTTTATGAGCACTTGTGCCATATACGAGTGAGACACTATCGCATAAAATCTCATTGCGCACGTTGATGTACACAAATGTACTGTTTTATTTAAGCTTTTGTTAGCGACTAACTTAAAATGTACATAAATCGCCGAGGAAAATTTGAAACTACTGTTATAGGTTCGATTCTCAAATGAGACACTTAATAATTTGTCACAACATTTGCCCTTGATTGCTGAATCTATTTTGAGAACTATTCAGCAACAGATATCTTAAGTAAAACTTTAACACAATAATAATTTATTTAAAAAAAAACTGAGTTGACATTGAAACAAACTGATTTGCGTTCGAAAAGTAGAAATCTTTGACCTCTACCAATACTGTATAATTTTGTAGTACCGTCTGAATTGTGCATTACCGAATTAACTATTCTCTTTCCATGGTATTTATAAATAAACTTTATTCAAACAAACAAAGCGCACAAGTCTTCATAACAACACGTGATTTTTCTACACGAACTTGTATAGAAAAAGGAAAAAATTCCGAATTGTACACTGTTAAACCACGTATCAACTTGTTATATATTTATGACAATGTATCATTATTATAATTATTCTCTTTATATCATGTCATAATCACACATATTTAAAAATATAAAAAATAATAGACCACCGACATCGGGCACAGGGACCAAGACAACGGTGGTTAGGGCTCCAAAGACAGGAACCTCCTCACTATACAGGCCGTGACAAGGAGGACTGCCTTCTGCATCAGATCCTTGATCCAACCTTCTAACGTGAGCCTCTTAAGGTGTTGATCGAGGCTCTTGGCTATTAATCCGTGAACAGATATGATTATTGGAACAATGATCACCGAATCCACATTCCACATATCGGAAATCTCGTGAGACACATCCAAATACTTCAATTATTTTTCTTTTTCAACTTTCACGAGACTCTCGTTATGAGGAACGGCGATATCGACAATCATTGCACGGCGTTTTAATCGATCTATCACCACTATATCAGGCTTATTGGTAACAATAGTCCTATCTGTGATAATAGATCGATCCCAATATAAGGTAGCATGACCGTTCTCGAGAGCTGGGTCGAGGACATACAAATTATTATTATTATTACAATTACTGCTACCACATATGTTACTACGTTGACAAACACCTTGGTTACATAATGTATCGATTTTTGTTACATAACCATTATCAGCTCTATTTAATGTAACTTAAAACCTTTTCAAGGACGAAGACTTCTTGTGATACTCATTGTTTAAGTAAACTTTATTTATTATAGAAGAAAATGTCGGATATCCGTCTATACGGATACCGCTACGGCATTAACTTCTTGTAAAATAAACAGTAGTGAGTTAAAACGTGTGTAAACGTCATAAATGTATCATAAAGTAACCCACACACTGCTTTTAGCTTCAGTAATTCATCGTTACGTCACATTCGATCATTTGGTGTTTTCATTCAAAAGATTGGTTTTATCCGGTCTAAATTTTTAAAGGTGTGATCATCGTGCTATGTTTTGTGTAGTTCTGACTATTTAAAGGATTTTGTTTATCTAGCGGTTAGTGTGTGCGACTGCAGATCAAGAGATCTCGAGTTTGATGCCAGGGTCGGGCTAGAAAAGTGTTATTGAATTTTTCAATTATAGAAATGCTTAATTCGAAGTTTGGAAGGTCTTAACCCCCGTGCCTCGGATAGCATGTGAAGCTGGTGATTCTGCACAAGATCACTCCTTAATCGTGTTGGATTGCCGTCCCATCGAATTGTGAAAGTGAACACAATCCGAAAACAGAGAGGGCACCTGTGTTAGCGCACACATTTGTGGACTGTACGAGTAACAACACCTGGTTCATTGGTTGGTCTCTGTTAAGAATGGTTGCCGTGAATCGAAATCGGCTAGAAGTACACCATCATGTGCAGTTCCCTGCAAAGGTGGTATTAGCTTTGTAATCTAAAAAGTAAACTAATTTTATATACTTTTCCTAAAATTTTAATATTTAATCTCGAAAATTTTCTGCATCTATAGTTAAAGTTGGAACGATCTAAACGAAAAGCCATTCAAGAATTCAATGAATTATGTAAAAGAAAAGTAATCTAATTTTTGCATAAAAAAACCATTTCATTTATGGTAAGTATGTATTTCTTATTTACATAAATGTATGTGTTTAATTCAATAGCCATAGTTTCAATCATGTCAGCGATTCATTACCTTCATTTCTGTCAGTCCATTACGTTATATTAATTTTAGCGAACAATTTTCAAATTAAATTTGTCATATTCAGAGTGTGTATATGTGTGTGTGTGTGTTAATTTTATGGAATCTAAAGTATTAATTATCATCTGTATTAAAAGTCTATGTATTTGCTACAACGGATAGCGTTTTAGAGTCATCACTAACTGAATCCTTGTTTCATATAGATACTATGTTAACATTACATTTTAGTGATAAAAGTAGCCTGTATGAAGGTTTATGGTTTAAACTATCTCCATGTATAAATTTTAACAAAATTGGTCAAGTCGTTTGTGCGTGAAGAAGTGATAACCACATTAATACATATTCATAAACTTTCATCTTAATAACATTAGTAAGAAGCGTGTTATCAACTTCTGAAATATAATACTCAATGCCTTAAAAACATTGCTTTAGATGTAAGCTGAGTAAGGTGATAAAATTTAGTGATATTTTCTAGTCAACATAGAGTTTATTGTGCTTAAGTTATTTCATATAACGTACCGATTAGAAAATCATTGAAAAGTTACTTATTAAGCTTACTTAAAATTTCGACATGTCGTTGTACGATAGTTCGTTATGTCAAAATTTCTTGACTCGTATAATATATCCAATTAAAAAAAAATTCAAACAGACCATAGACTCTTTGGTAGGAGTAATCTAGATCTCTTAATAAAACTGGCCCCGAATCTCTCCAATTTAAGAGTATGATATGACACATTATATTTCGTGGCTTCGATTCCAATACCATCCCACCACAAACCCCAGTGGGGTAACGGCCCGAGGGGATTTTGACGTGTAAAAAGGGCTCAAAGCTTTATGAAGATAACCTGCCTTTAAAATATTTAAGTACCTTTGTGTGTACTCCCGTCAGGGGTACGTAATGGATTATGTTATGTGTGGATTACGTGTTGAAAAGTGAAAAATAAGGTTATTTTTAAAACACCATGTAGAAAGTTTATAAACATATAAAAACTGTTTATAACTTTGTAAGCATAATTCGAAAATAGAATGGTGTGATTCAGTTTAAAAAAAATGTTATCATTGGTGCCTTTGATATGATTTGTGCAAAATTTTTTTTTCACATATGAAGAGTTTATATATAAATTTATATTTTAAATGGACTTTTTGACTATTTATTATTAGTTGACACTAAGTGTTTCAACAAATAAAACACAGTCAGTAATCTGAAGAGATTACTTATTTATATCTCACAGAAGATCAACCTAAAGCGACAGTATCCGCACTGTCATGTTTCGTCGGTGATTGCGAGACCTGAGGCCCATTGATGCAGGTGATAGTTATCGTGGTAACTGTAAGCTTTTCACTGCCATGATGAGTGTCATGTCTTTAACGTTTCCAAGTGGGGTGTGAAAAGCGTTTCACAAGGCCGCCATAGCGTGGGTTACCATACCTCACTGTCTGCATTTGCAATGAGTATGGTGACCACAACTCTTGGATTCTAGTCATGCTTTTCATCAGGCAGAGTAGAGTCTCTTTGGCGGGTTATTAATTTAGAAAAAAAAATGCAAGTTACTATGTCTAATAGTAATAATTAACAGTCTCTCATTTATTCTAACAAGCGTCTTTATTTAATGTTTTAGAATGGACATAAAGTCTTCAATTATATAAAGTAACTCAATTACGTCATTAAGTAGTGTACTCTTATAAAATAACAGACTAAAAATAACATTTTTGTTTGCCTTTTCGCTATTCATGAGCTTTAACATGTGGTCTCAACACAAACTGGCGGAAACTGGGTTAAGAACGCGAATCAATATTGTCTGTTGGTATCGAGACTTGAGGTTAGCGTTAATGTGTTTAGCTTATAACGTAAAATATATAGTACGCTACAATGATGGTTAATATGTAACAGTGGTTAAATATTACAGATTAATTTTAATTGTGTATAAGAAATTAGAAGGACTGTTCAAAAGAAATCATTTTGAATAAAAGGCATGGGGATCAGACCTTCACAAACCATCGCTTTGACTCCTCAATTCACACCTTGAGAAATATTAAATAAATAAATATTTCGGACATCTGACACACACCGTCACCTATCTTCAAATTAAGCAAAGTTTGTACTATGGGTACTAAACAACCAATATAAATATATATATACTTTTTTTCTTGTAAATACATACATATAACAAACAGAAAACACAATCGAACTATCAAACCCGAGACCTCAAGTAAAGTAGTACACACAACCACTGCGCCACCGAGGCAGTTGAAAATAATATTAATTTCACAAACGCAGACAGCCGTCTAATCCCAAAATTAGGCACTATGGTAACCAGACCGCTTGTTGTCGATCCGTCTTCTGTAACAGACCGATTTATCTGTTTTGTTCAAGTTCATAATGATTTAAAGATATCTATAAAATATCGAATTTAGACGTAACTATGAATGCAATAGAGACTCCACTGTACAATCTAGAAGATTTTTTATTTTATTTTAAGAACCTGCCAAAGTAACTCTACTCTGCCTGATGGAAAGCATGATTAGAATCCAAGAGTTGTGGTCACCATACTTATTACGAATACAGACAATGCAGTATGGTGGCACACACTATGGTGGCCCAATAAAATGCTTTTTCACGCCTGGTTTTAGGACGTTAAAAGGCATGACAGTCATCGTGGCTTACCACGACAACTGTTAGAACTGCATCAATGTGAAGGATTATATTATTGGCCCCAATGAGGAAGAAATAAAAGCTAGGTTACCATTACACTCTATACAAAAGAGTTCATTAAAACGTACATGTAAGTTTGACACATGTAAAATTCATTCCTAATATAAGTTTCAAAATAATGATCTAGCTGGGAGTCAGACTTAATTTTCTTTGTACTTAAAAATAAATATTTAGAAACTTAATTATAAATTTTATGTTCTTAGAGAGAGTAAAAAAAATTGTAAAAAACAGGAAAGGTTTTTATTAGATGTTAATCTAGTGCTTCTATAAATATTACACATTCACATTAAGTACGAAACAAAATGTCCCAGAATTTTCACCAGATCCAGCTGTTCTCGTAGCCTGTCGTGAGTAACAAATGTGAGACAATTGTACCAAAAATGTATTGTACAAACACGACCTATTTTCTGAGAATGCTAAATGGACAGTATTTGGTGTACATGTTTGTTTTAAATTGTATGTAGTACGTGTCGTAAAATAAAGCATTTGAACGCCTATTAAATAAATTACTGTTGACTAAAATCGTGACACACACATCTCACACACGGCAATCTGATCCTAAACTAGGCAGAGCCTGTGCTACGGTTACCAGGCCGCTGATAATAATATTTAAATATTTCTAAAAATGGGCACACTGTAGATACACTTCACCCAGGCACGGAGCAAATAATCGTTTTTATTACAAAATTTAATGTGCTGGGCGGGAATCAAATCCACGGCCTCCGGCTAGCAGTCCAGGTCCGTCAAAAGTGACAATGATAAATTTACTACATCACATACACACTATAATGTTGACACTTATACAAAAAATTTAGTACAACTTTTATTGTATGGATTTTTAACTAGATAGGAACCCTTTGTAGTACGTAACTTTAAAAATAGAGAGTGTCACCACTCTTTGTCTTCACACGGGTGTAGTAAGAGGCGACTAAGAAACAGAAAATGCCTAAGTCACCACTAATATCTAATAGATATACCACTAATATATAATAGAAGGAAAACTTTTAACAATCACTATACTAACCCGTCTGGCCAGCGTGGTATAGTAGGCCAAAACCTCCTTGCTAAGGAGAGGCCTATGTCCAGCAGTTGATTGTTAAATGATGATGATGATTTTATTTCATACCGTGTACGAAGAATGATTATATTCCCAAGAAAGTTTGGCATCAAGAACGCGGCCAACCATAAAGAAAATGCCAAAACCATTTCGCAATGAAATGAAAGAATCATAATATGATGGTATACGAGTATGTCTATAATCAGTTTCCCGTAAATACACTCAGACATTAGAACTCATGAACTGTTTACTTAAGTACGGTACATACCCAAAAATAACAGATATTTTTATCTATATCATAAAAATAGAACCGAATCGCCTCTAAACTTCTTGCCATTTATTTTTTTATACCTCTTAGTTTTTACGTTACGAGCACTTTCAAACAAAGTTATTTTCATTAATTTTTTTTTACAAGAGTTGTGTCAAGTTAAGTGTAAAATAAAACTCTTTGTTACCAGAAATTGGGCTTACTTTTACTTATGTAAATAAACTTCTAGTAAAGAATTTTAATTTAGAATCTTTTACTGTGAAATTTTGAACGGGTTAATAATTTTTAGTTTTATTATTTTTCTTTAAAATTTTTACATTATCTATGAATATTTTTTATCAATCTTTGTTCTATGTAACAAAATTGTAAATGACTTCAGAAATTGAATGTAAAAATTCATTAAATACAATAATAAAAAAATTACGAATTGTATCAGTATTTAAATAAGAATTTTGTGTATTTTTTTTACTTCTATTTTAAGCATACCAAAGTGATTCTACTCTGCTTGATGGAAAGCATGAATAGAATTCAAAAGTTGTCACCATAGTCATTGCGAATGCTGACAATGCAATATCGTGACCCACACTATGGCGGTCTATAAAATGCTTTTTCACGACTCACTTGGGGACGTAAAAGGCATGACAGACATCATAGCATGATATTACACACACTTACCACGACAACTGTCACCCCTGCATCAATGGGCTTCCGGTATCGTGGGTAAGTGTTTTTTTTTAATTAGGACCTCGAATTAAATTGTGTTTGACTCATGAATATAGATCATTAGTTTACCATCAAAATCTACTCATCTTTCCTGTTGAAATATGGCCGACGGACAAAATGAAAATAATATTTCATGGCTGCCTGCCAGTCTGATGTTAACTCTCTTTGGGAATGTAACCATTTTAAACTAGCTTAGATTCGCTAAGTGTTTGTAGTAATATGAAAGAACACAGAAAATTTCGGATGGATAACTTGTCCGTGTGGTGACGGATTAAGAATACATAGTGTTACCACCCCTATCCATCCCGTGGGTGTCGTAAAAGGCGACTAAGGGAACTAAGTATGCAAGACAACATCATTATAAAGAGAAGGAAAACTTGAAACAAACCCTATCCCGACTCGTCTAGCCAGCGTGGTATAGTAGGTCAAAACCTTCTTGCTAAGGAGTGGCCTATGTCAAGCAGTGGGCTGTAAAAGGCTGTTGATGATGATGATGATACAATCTAATTAATCAAACAACAGCCTTGAGCAGGCTGCTGCTGGACGTAGGCCTCTCCTGGCCAGACATGTTGGACTAGGGTTTGTTTCAAGTTTTCCTTCTCTTTGTAATGCTTTTTTCCAGAATAATTTCTTCCCTTAGTCGCCTTTTACGACACCCACGGGATGAATAGGGGTGGTAACACTATGTACTCTTAATCCATCACCACGTCAGATTGTATATATACTTAGAATTTGCAAACAGCACATTTTGGTTTTCATTTTTCATATGCTCAGTGTCAACCTCACAATTAAGAGGAATCTAATGACTCATCAAACGTCGAAGTCATTTAGGTGACAGAGCATACCATACACTTGAAGAACATGACACTCGCGGTAATTATCGCCAGTTTTAAATAACACACTCACGCTTTCATTTCCAAAAAAGTAGATAGAGGCAGCTTAAGTGTCTACAGCTTATCATTACTTTAATCTTTGTTACAAGCTCATTACCGAGCCACCATGTGAATGGTATGGGAAATGAGAAGTAGGTATATTGAAAAGACATTTAAAAGTAGGAAAGGAATGTTGTGTACCAATGAGGTAAGATTACGTAATGTAAGGTTATTATAGCTCGAGTGGATCAGAGTCTTAACTTTTGCCGGTTGTTAACTGAAAGCCCTTTAATATAAAACCTAAAAAAAATTATTTCCATCTTCTTTCTCGTCATCGCATACTTTCTTCCGTTGTACATTTATTTCTTTCACTTCTTTTCACCGATTCTTGGAGCTGGTGTTCTTTAACTTCACTCATTCACTCATAGTAACAATAATATCCAGTTCTCGAGAATGGTCGCACTAAGTTAAATTGGGATTGATCTATTATCACAGACAGGACTATTGTTGCCAATAAGTCTGATATTGTGGTGATAGATCGATTGGAACGCCGCGCAATAATTATCGATATCGCCATTCCTCATGACGAGAATCTCGTGAAGGTTGAAAAAAAAAAGATATAAAATATTTGTATTATTTTCATGAGATTGTCGATATGTGGAATGTGGATTTGGTGGTCATTGTTCTAATGGTCGTTTCTGCTCACGAAGTGATAGCCAAGAGCCTCAACCAACTTCTTAAGATGCTCACGTTAGAAGGCTGGATCAAGAGACCGATGCAGAAGGCAGGCAGTCCTGCGTGTAGTGAGAAAGTTCCTGTCTTTTGAGCCTTAAGCACCGGTTTCTTGGTCCCTGTAATCGAAGTTGTGGTCTACAATTTTTTATATGTATGAATACGTTTTTGTTTTCTTTATTTTATTTACGTTAAAGTGTAAATAATATGTATATACAGTTGTGACAAAGAGAACAAAGCCAGAGGGATTCAGGTCAAGTTTCTCTTCTGTTACCAGTGCTGTTGTCCTACACAGTGTGCTCCCTTCACATCGACAGCCTTTAACAGTCCACTGCTAGACAGGGGCCTTTCCTTAGCAAGGAGGTTTTGGCCTCCTAAAACGTACTATGTTTCCAGAATCAACTTTTGCGACATAATTGTGACAGTCCGTACTTTCAATACGTCACTTCACTATAACTTACAAGTGTCTATGTTGAATGTTATTTTTGCATATCCAACATGTTACTTATGCAATCCATTATATTTTTAAACCCAATTTCATATTTAGTATTACGTATAAGTCAGAACAACGTGATAAAACAATTGTAAGTACGTTAAAAACGTTCATTTTAATCGAGTATATTGAAGTGTTATGTTGACGGTGCGAAGTAATGTCTTTCCAATTGTAATGTATTACAAAACGATGGCCACAACAGATGCCTTTAAAATAAAACGATGTGAATATTCGTTCGTGAATCTCTTTGTTCTGTAAACAGGATTATTTTAAATACTTTTAAAATAAATGTTAAAATATTAGTTTCTATATTGTGCCTAATATACTAAGTAACACACTAGTAATAGTTATATAGTCTGTGGTGTAAATTCGCACCTTTTTCAATGTTTGTCTATTCCTTTATATACTCTGTGGGCATCATTAAAAGACTGTTGTTGTACTATAAAACTTTTCATTAATTTCAAATAAATTCTACATAATCCAATAACTCTAACAGGTTATGGGCCCAGTATAGCCCTGATAATCGAAGTGAAAGTCAGTGAACATAAAATTACAGTGAAAATTGTGAAAATATCGCACGCCGGTAAAACATAACCTCAAAGTGACTGTTGGTTTTACGGATCGAAAACACTGAACATTACAAATATTGTGTCAAAAATGTCGTCAAGCAATCCTCTCGTAATGATCGAAAAGCTTACTGGTCGGGAAAACTATTCCACATGGAGATTTGCAGTCAAAACATATCTCCAACACGAAGACTTGTGGGACTGTGTTGAACCCGCGCCCGGTGACTCTGTCGACTCAAAACGCGACATAAAAGCAAAATCTAAGATCATCTTACTGGTGGACTCTGTAAACTACGTTCACATTCAAGATGCAAAGTCTGCAAAAGAAGTGTGGGACTGCTTGGCAAGTGCATTCGACGACTCGGGGCTAACACGCCGTGTGGGATTACTTAGAGATCTGTGTACAACAAATCTTACTGGATGTCTAAATGTCGAAGAATACGTGAGCAAAATTATGACCACGGCTCACAAGCTCCGGAACATCGGCTTTAAAGTAGATGACGAGTGGCTCGGGACACTGCTACTATCCGGTCTACCCGAAACATACAAGCCGATGATTATGGGTATAGAAAGCTCTGGTATGAAAATAACTGCTGACTCAGTTAAGTCAAAAATTCTACAAGATGTCAAAATATGTGAAAATGACTCATCTGCATTTGCCGCCAACCATAACTACAAGAATAAGGGTAACAAGAAACAACCTAGAAGAGGCCCGCGCTGCTACAACTGTAATAGATATGGCCATTTTTCTGCGGAGTGTAAGTCGAAATCTTCTAAAAAGAATCAAGAGAGTTCAAGTTATGCCGCTGCTTTCATAGCTTCAACACATAGCCTGGAACAAGATCCTTGGTATATAGACTCTGGCGCTTCTCTACATATGACCAAACATAGAAATCTATTACAACAGGAAAAGGAGCCACTTATCAAAACTATAAAGGTAGCAAATGACAAGTTATTATCAGTTCACAGTACTGGTCAGTTGACATTAGATGTGTGTAATGATAAAAATCAGTACAACAAAATTCTGTTCCAAAATGTTTTGTATGTACCTGAACTGGCAACAAATCTACTATCAGTCAGTCAGATTATAAAGAATGGAGGTCAGGTAAAATTCAACAGTAAAGGCTGTTTAATATTTAATAAAAACAATGTTGTTGTTGCAAGGGCAAGCTTAATCAATAATATGTACAGGCTAGATATGAAAAGTGAACATGCATACATATCTGAAGTTGACAAGCAAGACATGTACCTCTGGCATCAACGCATGGGCCATCTGAATTTTGAAAGTCTGGAAAAATTAATAGATAACACTGAAGGTGTACAGTTGTCTAAGAAAAATAAGAATATTACATGTGTCACCTGCCTGCAAGGAAAACAAACTCGCTTACCTCTAAAACAAAGTGAAACCAGCACTACTAAAGTACTTCAGTTGGTACACTCCGACATCTGCGGTCCGATGGAGACTAGCTCGCTGAGTGGTGCAAGATACTTTATGACCCTAATTGATGACTACTCAAAGAAAGTTTTTGTTTATTTTCTACACAAGAAATCTGATGCATTTGAGAAATTTAAAGAATTCAAGAGCCAAGTGGAGAAACAACTAGAATGTAGTATAAAGTGTCTTCGCTCTGACAACGGTCTTGAATATATGAATGCAAATTTCTGTGAGTTCTTAAAAGCTGCCGGAATTGTTCATCAAACCACCACTCCATATACTCCAGAGCAAAATGGAGTTGCAGAACGCATGAACAGGACATTGGTTGAAAAAGCTAAGTGCTTGTTAATTGACGCCAAATTATCTAAAGGATACTGGGCTGAATCTATACACACTGCTGCTTATCTCATCAATAGATCTCCAATTAAGTCACTGAACTTCAAGACACCAGAAGAAATGTGGTCCGGAAGCAAACCAAATATCAGTCACTTAAGAATATTTGGGTGTGAAGCAATGATTCATCTTCCAAAAGAAAAAAGAAGAAAGTGGGACCCAAAAGCACAAAAAGCAATATTTATTGGCTATTGTGATAATACTAAAGGATTCAGATTTATTATTCCTGGCACCAAAACAGTAATCAAAAGTAGAGATGCAGTTTTTCTTGAAACAACTGTAGAGAGAAATTATGTTTCAGAGGTTTTGATACAGGACAGCACAATGTGTCACTCATCATCCGAATCAACTGATGATGACACATTTGAGAGCTCTAATGACACATTACAATCTGCCACTGCTGACTCTGATCAAGATCAAGGTACTGACAGTGACTACTCACCAAACCAGAAGGTTGAAATACCGTCTCACTCCAATATAACACTGAGACCAAGAAATAAAGAATTATTTTCAAAACAAAAAGATGATGAAGGAAAAGGTCACCTGTGCTGTAGTGAAGATATTCCTGTACCGCTGAACTATAGTGAGGCGATCTCATCACCTGATTCCGAAAAATGGAAATGTTCAATAGAAAAGGAACTAGAATCACATAAGCAAAATGGAACTTGGGTATTGGTAGAAAAGCCTAAAGATGCGAAGCCAATTGGATGCAAATGGGTTTTTCGAGTCAAAGATGAACCAACAGGCCCTCGTTATAAAGCTCGTCTGTGTGCAAAAGGGTATGCACAAAAAAAGGGCATTGATTATGATGATACTTTTTCGCCAACAGTCAGGTATGACTCCATTAGAGTTTTATTGTCCATTGCAGCTCAAGAAAAGTTAGAAATAAGTCAATTTGATGTTACTACTGCTTTTCTGTATGGGGAGCTAAAGGAAAACATCCTGATGACAGCACCTGAGGGACTAGACTGCAATCCTAATATGGTATGTAAGCTTGTAAAATCATTATATGGGTTAAAACAGGCACCCAGGTGCTGGAACACTAAATTCAGCTCAGTTCTCAATAAGTTTGGTTTTGAGAAAAGCAGTGCAGATCAGTGTGTTTATATAGGAACAATAAATGGCTTCAAATGTTACCTGTGCCTGTATGTTGATGATGGACTTCTGTTCTGTAAAAGTAAATCTGCAATAATGGAAGCAATTAGTGAGTTGCAAAAGAACTTTGAAATAAAAGTATACTCTGTGCCAACTAACTTTGTTGGGATGCAAATTGAAAAGCACAATAATTTTATTTTTATTCATCAGTCCAAATACATTGATCAGTTGCTAAAGAAATTCAACATGCAGGATGCTAACCCTAACTGTATACCTGCTGATCCAAATGTGAAGTTGCAGAAGCCTGAGAATGTACTGAAGAAAGATTATCCTTACCGAGAAGCTGTAGGATCACTTGTACATGCAGCAACGGTGAGCAGACCTGATATAATGCTTGCTGTAAACCAGGTGAGTCGATACTTACATTCCCATGATGAACCCCACTGGAACGCTGTAAAGAAAATACTAAAATACCTGAAAGAGACAAAAAGTTATGGATTATGCTATACATCTAACTGTGACAGCACGGATTTAACTGGATACAGCGATTCAGATTTTGCTAATGACTTGGAAAACAGACGCTCAACGACTGGCTATGTTTTTTAAAAAGGTGGAGCAGCTGTCACTTGGTCATCACAACGCCAGCCTACTGTGGCCTTATCCACGACAGAAGCCGAATTCATGGCTGCTTGTGCTGCAACTAAAGAGGCTATGTGGCTTAGACAGTTACTCAGTGATTTAGGTGTATTCAGACAAAAATCCGTGTGCATAAACATTGACAATCAGAGTGCAATAAACGTGATTAAAAACAGTGAATTTCATAAGCGATGTAAACACATAGATATTAAGTATAACTTTATAAAAGAAAAATATTATAATAATATAATCAGTCTGAACTATGTACACACTAATAATCAGTATGCTGATATGTTTACTAAAGCCTTGTCTAAAGACAAATTTATATTCATGAGAAATAGTATTGGAATGTTAAAACTAAATTAATTTGTATGTGTGTTGTAGAGTATTAGATAGATTACATTATTTAGAAGTCTAGTAAACTTCTGTTGAACTTTTGTTACTGTATAAAACCGATGAAAGGCTTGAATTTGGTAGGAGTGTTAAAATATTAGTTTCTATATTGTGCCTAATATACTAAGTAACACACTAGTAATAGTTATATAGTCTGTGGTGTAAATTCGCACCTTTTTCAATGTTTGTCTATTCCTTTATATACTCTGTGGGCATCATTAAAAGACTGTTGTTGTACTATAAAACTTTTCATTAATTTCAAATAAATTCTACATAATCCAATAACTCTAACAATAAATACGTAAAAGCCCGCCACTGTAGTAACTTATTATGCGACAATCAAAACAGCGTGAGGTTGTTTTGTTCTAGACTTTTCACTTGTATCTTAAGGTTGTTGTTATATGAAGTTAAGTATTGAATGCATCATATATAAAAAATAAATAACTAGTACTACATTCGCTATTGTCAGCATCTGTATGTGTGTTAGTCTAATGGTCAATTATTGTAACCGTAAAGTCAGAAGAGCTCGACGTCAGAAGAGACAAACAATTATTTGTTGAGAATGATAATTATTCCTATTTGGGTGTAATTTAGCTATGAAAAGATTATATTTAGAAGTAAATAACTCTGTGTTTACCAGCAGGGTAATAACATTCACTATTGTAAGAATCTATATCTGGGTAGACACTCGTTGATCTAATGGTCAATTATTCTGACTGTAAAGTCGCAGTGCTCGACGCCAGAAGAGTCAAACAATTATTTGATGAGAATGATAATTATTATTGGGTGTAATTTAGCTATGAGAAGATTATATTTAGAAGTAAATAAGTTTGTGTTTACCAACAGGGTAATAACATTCGCTATTGTAAGAATCTATATGTGTGTAGACACTCGTTGGTCTAATGGTCAATTATTCTGACTGTAAAGTCACAGAGCTCGACGTCAGAAGAGTCAAACAATTATTTGATGGGAATGATAATTATTATTGGGTGTAATTTAGCTATGAGAAGATTATATTTAGAAGTAAATAAGTTTGTGTTTACCAACAGGGTAATAACATTCACTATTGTAAGAATCTATATGTGGGTAGACACTCGTTGATCTAATGGTCAATTATTCTGACTGTAAAGTCACAGAGCTCGACGCCAGAAGAGTCAAACAATTATTTGATGGGAATGATAATTATTATTGGGTGTAATTTAGCTATGAGAAGATTATATTTAGAAGTAAATAAGTTTGTGTTTACCAACAGGGTAATAACATTCGCTATTGTAAGAATCTATATGTGTGTAGACACTCGTTGGTCTAATGGTCAATTATTCTGACTGTAAAGTCACAGAGCTTGACGTCAGAAGAGTCAAACAATTATTTGATGAGAATGACAATTATTATTGGGTATATTTATTGTAATTTAGCTATGAAAAAATTACATTTGAAAGTAAATTAGTTTCTGTTTACCAGCAGGGTGATGTAAGTAGTACAAGCTCTATCTGATCAATGTACAGACGGCCATGTAAGATGATTATTTTGATTCATCTATTTAGAAAATCATACAGCAAGGTTTCAGAATGAAATAGTTTTATTAAATTATTATTAGTTTAATATTAAGAGCCTCAACTGCCACTGCAGAACATGGACTCTCCATAGAGGTGGTGTTGGCCTACTAAACCAATGGGTGTTCTTTGTTTCTGTTTCTTGTATGTTTGTAAAGTCCCCTGCGACACAGGATTTATTCCTAACGCGGGTGTTGTCTTTTTACTATACCACGTTGGTCAGGTGAACTAGTAACATCTAGTGTAATTACCTCCAGTTTTAAATTTAGCTCGTACTCAGTCGCTTATTATAAAATGTCCGCGTGGTGAAGGATTAAGAATACAAAGTGTCACCACCCTGACTCATCCCTTGGGTGTCCTAAGAGACGACTAAGGCAGCAAACTATACAGAATAGTATAACTGAAAAAAGAAGAAAAACTTGAAACAAACTCTATACCAACTCGTGTAGCCAGTGTGCTGTAGTAGGCCAAAACCCTCTTGCAAAGAGAGCCTTATGTCCAGCTGTGGACTACTAAAGGCTATTGATAATGGATGTTATACCGTAAAATAAGTGTATTTATCCTTCCAGAGATTGTGTAATATCTATTTGATCTGATAGTTGAGATCAATGAATTTGTTTTAGTAATTATTATTTTTACTAAAATAAATAGGGACTAATTTAAATCAATGACGAGTTCTTCTGACTTTACAGTCAGAATAATTGACCATTAGACTAACACACACATATAGATGCTTACAATAGCGAATGTAGTACTAGGTATTTATTCGTTATCTATGACGCATTCAATACTTAACTTCATATAACAACAACCTTAAGATACAAGTGAAAAGTCTAGAACAAAACAACCTCACGCTGTTTTCATTGTCGCATAATAAGTTACTACAGTGGCGGGCTTTTATGTATTTATTTTAAAAGTATTTAAAGTAATCCTGTTTACAGAACAAAGAGATTCACGAACGAATATTCACATCGTTTTATTTTAAAGGCATCTGTTGTGGCCATCGTTTTGTAATACATTACAATTGGAAAGACATTACTTCGCACCGTCAACATAACACTTCAATATATTCGATTAAAATGGACGTTTTTTATGTACTTACAATTGTTTTATTACATTGTTCTGGCTTATATGTAATACTAAAATATGAAATTTGGTTCAAAAATATAATGAATTGCATAAATAACGTGTCGAATATGCAAACATAACATTCACCATAGACGCTCATCATAACTTACAGTGAAGTGACGTATTGAAAGTACGGATTGACACGATTATGTGTCATAAAAGTTGATTCTGGAAATATAGCACGTTATAGGAGGCTAAAACTTACTTGCTAAGGAAAGGCCCATGTCCAGCACTGGACTGTTAAAGGCTGTTGATAATGGATGTTACACTGTAAAAAAGGTGTATTTATCCTTCCAGAGATTGTGTGACATCTATTTGATCTAATAGTTGAGATCAATGAATTTGTTTTATATTTGCCGGCAATTTTGATAATTACTACTTTTATTATAATTAAATAGGGGCTTATTTAAATCAATGACTTTCCTTTTAACAATATTTTCCAGAAAAAAGTAAAAAGTAATTTATTTAAAGAGAATTTGCACCTAGCAATGACTTCTTGGCATTGGACAACGGGTGTAACAATTGTATATATCATATTCCACATTAGTCACGTTACTGCTGATAAGATAAAAAACAGTTGGTTCCTACAGATTTTACTTGCAGTTTAGTATTTAAAGAGTGCATAATTTTGTATTGAGATCATGATTCCAACACCACAACCGTTTCCATTATCACGGATTATCCGTGTGATGACGGATAATGAGTGCGAAGGGCCACCACGTCTATTAATTCCGTGGGTATCGCACATTATTCCACTGCAAAGAGAGACAAGTTTGGAACAAAATCTAAACCAACCCGTCTGACCAGTGTAATATAATAGCCAAAATTTCTTTCTAAGAAGAGGATATGTCCACCCATAAACTATTACGAACTGTTATTGATAACGATTCCAACGTTGCCAATAGCTTTATTTGCCATTTTTTTACTTTGCAATCGTCAGGGTTATTAGGAACTGTTAGCCATTAGCCCATTGATGCAGGGGTGACAGTTATCGTAGTAAGTGTATGAACCTTACACTGCCACGATGTCTGTCACGCCTTTTACGTCCCAAAGCATCTTGCTAGGCTACCATAGTGTGGGTCACCATACTACATTGTCTGTATTCGTAATGAGTATGGTGATTCTACTCATGCTTTCCATCAGGCAGAGTAGAGTCACTTTGGCAGGCTCTAAAGATAAAAAAATATTAAATAATAAACTTAGCACTACTTCACGTTAAATTTGCCTTACACAACGAAGAATAATAAATATGTAATGCATGTAATGTGTTGGCTGCACGAAATAGCAGGAAAAGCAAGTGCTGATATTTACTATGATAGGATAATTGAGGTTCTAAGACTTTCTAATTTATATTCATCGTTGTAGCATCAACATTTTATTATTCTGTCGTTCTCGTCGTATCTTCGAGGACGCCAGCAAACCGTCCGTACCAATGAATCTTCATTGATGTTTGCTGAACACACCTCTGGTGTACCACAACGGAGTATTCAGTGTTCATAACACTTTTATGCTGACGATTCGCAGATCTATTCGTATGCTTGAGTGAAAAATTTGGACGAAGTTGTAAACAGTATTAACCAAGACTTGGAGAGCATAAAAAATTGGTTCAGTGGGTTTGGTTTAACGAGGTGCCTTAAAATGCCAAATGATCATCACAGGGAGTCCTACACTGATAAGCATAATATATACATATATAATATAATATAAAGGTTCTTGACAACATTTTGAAAGGAATACTATCTGGGTGGAGGTCTAAAGGGTCCTTACTACTTATCTTACTTCCTGGTGATATTAGATTAAATTGTTTTCAAATCTTAAAATTTCCACCACTTTTTGGTAGGCAGAGCAAATTATGAGCAAGAGAGTCAAAAGAGAATAAAAAGAGAAGAAGAACAGATCTTAACCCATATCTGAGTTACATGTGGACGTGATTCGAGAATGGCAAACAAAAAGGCGAATTTATATTTATTTTTTTGAAGTGAAAACTTCTTTAGGCGCGTTGAGCGTTTTGGTAGAGGGTAAAATCCTCGGTTCGCGTCACCGACATGCTAATGATAATAGTATATCTATAGCTATGGAGAATATGATATTATATATTATATATGAAATTTATTATTATTATATATTATATATGATATTATATATTATATATGATATTATATATTATATATAGCTATATATGAAACATAAAAAATTTCATATAATTTTTGCATATAGTTTTAATTACTCTCAACTTAATAGTTCCGTTTTCACTTCTATCGGCAGTCCCACGACTGCTACTGTTTTTTTTAATTAAAAGTTGATTTGAAGGTGTTTTTTAATATTTGTTTTATTGGTTAGTATTCTTATGAATGTTATGCATGACTGACTAACTCAATTAACTCACATATCTCTGGATGAACAAATGTCATTTGTTTTTTGTCCTTTCTCCCTCATAATATGAACAAAATTTCAATATGATCGGTCAATTAGACAAAGCATGCAAGCGTAACAAGCTAAGCACAAAGAGCTACTGTAGCTTGTCTTTTTTTTTCTATATTAAGAGCCTGCCAAAGTGACTACTCTGCCTGATGGCAAGCATGAACAGAATCCAAGAGTTGTGGTCACCATACTCATTTTAAATGCAGACAATGCAGTATGGTGACCTACACTATGTCTTTTTGCAATAATTTACAGGTGCCTTTTTAGTAATTATAAACTCACTTTAAGAGGGAAGAAAAATAACGACATATTTCACTCTAGAAGTAAGTTCAAAAGAACAAAGTTAATTGTATGGCCTTTCAAGGTCCTTTTCTCTTTAACCATTTATATCATAAAAAATTTCACAACTAAAACCCGACTTTGCATTTATTCACACTTTAAAAAGTATTAAATATCAAAATAATTCCTGATACTAGAGGGATTTGGTACTAAACTACACGACCCTTTCATGAAATTAACGCTTAAACAGCATCCACACGAAACAAATTTACTAGTGCGCACATTATTTGTTTACGATAAGATTAAGCTACCATTTTTCTTATTCCAATTTATCAGATTAATAATTTTATAAATATAATCACAGATTTGATAAAAAACGATAATGGTGTGACCTAGAAATGGTAGCACTGAAAAAAAATTTCAAAATCACTTTAAAATGATAAACTTGTACATATCTTGAATTATGCGATTTGATTCCATGCGATAAAA
Source organism: Hypercompe scribonia (assembly GCA_949316085.1). Taxonomy (NCBI): domain Eukaryota; kingdom Metazoa; phylum Arthropoda; class Insecta; order Lepidoptera; family Erebidae; genus Hypercompe; species Hypercompe scribonia. The sequence goes on from OX438974.1 coordinate 20,902,725, forward strand.
CTTGATAGCGAGTCAAGTTAAATTGTGGTGTAAGGAGTCATGGTTGTGAGCGAGGGCGAGAGGCTTTTTTAAAAAGACAAGTGTTCAGCTTGAAGAGCGGATTGAGACTAACTTTATTTATAATACCATCTCTTAAAATTAATACAGTATTCTTATTACTATGCGTTGGAGACAAAGAGCTATTTGTTCTAATGTTTTCAGGAAGTCTGTGGCTTATCAGCTAAATGGTCGTTCATGACGGATGCCATTGTGGGACGTCACGTCTATGACGACATAACTGTGGTTGTCTCGTTTTAGAGTAAAAACTAAAACACGAACAAGAAGTAATGATGAATTATGAAACTTGCCATTAGTTATGTTAGGAAACTTTTTGTTAGCTTTGACGATACCATCTTAATGTAATACTTATACGTTTGTGTCAAAGGGTATCTCACTATACACGTACGTGACCGCAGCCGTAATACCTGGATAAGTCGGACCTCAAACGTACATCCCTTGACCTGCCAGTATTTTACTACAATATTTCAAAAGCGGGACAAATCTGTCGATCGACTGTTTTCACATTTTTTTCAATGACCATTTGCGTTCTGCAAACATATTTTAGACCCTCTATTTGTTTACCTTTTTTTATGTTGCTTGTTATACTAAAAATTTGATACTAAATATTTATGAAGAGGATTTGTAAAAGTGTACATCAGCAAATATAACTCTATAACTCAAAATATTGATAATTAACAAAAAGACCAGTGAGTTATAGTTTGTTGAGGGCTTATATTGTATTTGAATGTCCAATATTGACTAACGCTCACAGGTCATGCGCAAGAAGACACATTACGATATTAGTAATTCTATTACAATTTCGATAAACACGAATTCTGGTTAGAGAGTAATTGCGGTTTTCATCTAAAATATTGTTATTTTTTTAAAAAAAAAGTTGAAATAAAATCACATAAATACTTATATATATCAATGCTGTATATTGTAAATAAAAATCTTAAAACAAAATAAACACTGTGGTCCACTGGGAGTTATACTGGGTTTACATATAATTAAGGGCTATAATAAAAAAGGTTTTTGTCATATAAAAAGTTAGCTATTTTTAATGAGTGTTCTTACACAGTAGCAAATAAGTAAACAAATATCGTTGGTATATATTATCCTACTTCTAATGACATTGAAACAAAAAAAGTCCAAATAACAGAAGCTGCCGGGCAGTTTGTCAATTAGAGATATGGAAAAATTGACAAGAAAATGCTTTAAAGGCTGAGTCCCATTACTGTAATTTCAAATGGCTATAATCAAAAATGAAACTCTATTACATATTTCCATGTCATCATCAAAGACGTCATCATTGCTGGACGACAGCCGGTTCCGTGCCGGCCGCATCCAGCGGGCGTAATTTCATCCAGCCGTAATTTACATGTATGTGTTAGAAAAACATAGAGTAAATAAAAATATCAGTTACCAAATATATAACGAAGCAATAATTGAATTTAGACCTGACATCGAATAAGGTTAATGGTGCGTATAAAACAGTTCATTATTATACGCTTTTAACGACATTACTTCGAGACGAAAGAGATTAATCACAGTGAAACTGATGCAGGATGGTGAGAATGCTATTCACCACACTTTCCCCTTGGATAACTTTCATCTTAAGTGAAAATAGGTGGATGTTGATGGTGTTGCGAAAGAAAGTCTGAATCTAACATAGAATTTGTGTGATCCACAAATGGTTGTTCTGAGTCTGGGTGTTCTTTGTGTCCGTTTCTAGTATGTTTGTAAAGTCCCCCGTGACACATTATTTATTCCTAGTGCGGGACTTGTCCTTTTGGCAAAAAAAAATCGCATGTACTTGTACAACACTAGGTGTATCCTGCCACGCTTTGTTGTTCCACATTGTGGCTACATTCATTAGATAGCTTTTGAGATTTTGAAGTCTACACGATTATATTACGTATACAGTACCATATATATTTAGCTATTATACTGTTTTCGATTAGTTTTCTGTTAATACATTTATTTTATTTATATATATTAAATTTTTTTCCACACCATTGTTCTTTCATATTTATTTATTTATTTAAGGAGGTCCAGAAACTTATTCTACCTGGATCAATAAACTACATTAATTTAATTACGTTATCTGTGTGGTGACAGATTAAGAGCACACAGTGTTACCACCTCTATTTGTCCCATGGGTGTCGTAAGAGGCGACTAAAAGAACAAAATACGTAGAACAATATCACAACAATAAGGAAAACCTGAACAATCAATATACTAACCCGTCTGGCCGATGTGCTACAGTAGAGTAAAACTTCCTTTCGAAGGAGAGGCTTACGAGTATGTCTAGCAATGGACTTGTAAAAGCGGTTGATGATTATAGATGAAACTTCAATAGCAGTGTTAAGCCAATTACAGGGTCTCGCCTTTTGTTATAAAGTCCACATATTATATCATTTATTAACTTCAAATATTAAAATAGAAACAAAAGAGTATAACATTGTCAATCGAAGAAGTATTTGCTCCGTCATCAACTCGCTTCAGCGATACCAGTGCAGAATTAATCTAAATGTAATTCTACAGAGGAAATAATAAAACTGTTGCTCGCCCGGTTAAGGAAAGAATTAGAAAAGAATATAGGCACCCGCAGTAGTTTAGGAGTTCTGAATGACCTGACTAGGACCATCACATTGCAATAATGCAATTTTAAACATGTAACACACATCGATTATATTCCTTCGATCGGAGAGAGTTAATAGGTGAAATGACTTACAAAGATTTAAAACTGATTTTGATGAAATGGTATTTGTGTAGTAAATATATTTTTGTGAATTGAACTAAAATTCTCTTAATGATTTTGATGTAAACGCTACAGCGTGGGTTCCATATCTCTGATGCGTATTATAATATACTACGAAAAAAAATCCAATAAAGATTGCCCATTTTTTGGCGTTTTTAAAACAGATGAGAGATTAAACTTAGTGCTTTAGAAACTCTTGTCACAATACCATCTATATGTTTGTCAAAAAGCAAATCTGAATTCTCGATGACACCAAGATGACGAATAGCTTAGTTTCTGGTTAATAAACAGTCTTTTAACTACCTCGGTGACGTAGCGACAGTGAATACGACTGCAGTTCTTGAGGTCTCGGGTTCGATGCCCGGATTGGCCAAATGTTTGTATGATCTGGAAATATTTATTTTTAAGTTTGGGTGTGTTCTATGTATTTATATATATTTTATCAGTCAGTCTTGTTATTAGAGCACAAGCTCTGCTTCATTTGTAATGACGTTGTGTGTCATATGTCCGAAATATTTATTTGTTTATTTTAACTTAATTCTTGCGGCTGAATGTTACAAACGAGAGAGAGGTCTTTGGTAATCTTCTATTTAATTCTTTTAAATGGACGTGACCTCATTAATTTGCTTCTCACAAAAGTAGTGTAGTATTGTCTTATGTACATTATATTCGTCTCATTAAACCATGAAATACACAGCCTACGACGACTGCGCTCTTTCAAAATCCAACTAAAAACTATTATATATTACTGATGCTGAAACCGTTTAAATCGAGGAAACGTCGTAACGATGGGAACAATATGAAGATAGGCATCAAAGACAAAAAAGTCTAATGTCAGTTAAATTACCCAATATACTTTATATACTAAATGTAAATTAATATTTAAGTACTAAGAGGAACTTAGACAATGGAGAACATTCATAACTGAATTCATTTCCACACAATGTAACCGCTTGAAAACTTAATGCAACAAATTATGTAACACAAATTTAATCTTGTAAAAAATTCTCACAATTTGCTAAAGCGAATATGACTATTACATGTACATATTGTTAATATTTTAACCGTCTATATCACAAAATATACTGCGCCATTTTATTTCACCCTTTAAAACCATTCCCTTGTGTAAACTGATGATTTAAAATTAAATGCTAAAACGTATTTTTGTATGTAATGTTATTCTGGATGGTTTGGAGTTTCAATACACGTGATTGTTATTTTTAGACGCAATCGTTCAACCAAAAAGGATTTACGATGCTAGTTTATTATGATATATAGGGGCAAAGGAGGAGACAGCTCCCATGACAGTATGTGCCTATAGCCCGCTTGTGGACACTAAGTCGGTAGTCGGTAAGTTGGTGAAGCGGCGCGGCGGTGGCAACGACGCGAACATCGGCATGTGCATAGATTCATATGGAACTGGCCTCGAAGCCAGCAGTGCGGTGAGCGGCGGAGAGCCTCCATTTCCGCGTTCCGCGCCCGCTAACTTCGAGACCGCATCCTTACACCTTGGGTATCACATTGTTGTATATGTTAATTAGTATCATCATCATCTCATAACTCTCTTAATCGAAGTCTTTATATAACCTTATCATTTTCTACTCTTGTAGACCATTTTCGTCAAACCACCAGTATAGACAATCAGACTCGTGAAAGTATATTTAAGAAGCATACAAAATACACTTATCTTCTCTTATCAAATAATTGGTGTCATTACCAACAGCCTTTTACAGTCCACTGTTGCATATAGGCCTCTCCTTAGCGAGGAAGTTTCAGACGCGTTGGAATTTGTTTCAAATTTTCTTTCTCTTCGTGATGATATTTTTTGAATAGTTTGTTTCTTTAGTCGCCTCTTATGACATCCACGGAATAAATAGAGGTAGTAACACTATGTATTCTTAATCCGTCACCACACGGACGAATACTTGATGCATGCAATGTTATTTCTATTAGCGATTATGTTAATAAATATGTAGCAAAGCCAGTAACCTATAAATTAATTACATATGAGACTTCTAAAGGCATAATAGAAACAACTGATAAACAAGAATATACTGTCTAATCCTATTATCCTATTAATACTGTAAATATGTAAATTCAAAATTTGTGTGGTTTGTTACTCTTTTTTGTAAAAGCTACTGAAAGGATTTAGATGAAACCGTACAGTAATGTAGATAGATAGGTACTCTTTATTGCACACCATAAGTAGGAAACATATAATGTAGGATACAAACAAAAAAACAGTAGTACAATGGGCGGCCTTTTTTTTTTTTTAACGTGTGGAAACCCCCACGGGCCGTCACCCCACCGGGGTTTACGGCGGGGCGGTGTGTCGAAATCGGACCGACTAAAACCACACGGTGTGCCACTCTGCGCCTGAGAGAGGAGGGATCCGGGAACAGCTGTTATCACAGCCCGCGATCTCTTTCAGGCAACCGTTAGACGAACTATACTGTATAGACTTATGTAGTCTGTGGTGCACATTGCAATTTACGTAAGTATATATCAAAACAATCCAAAGGTTACTATTTACCGCTTAATAAAAGCTATTCTATATATTAATATTCTTTCTATGTACAGCGTTTATAGTTTACTTTTTCATACTATAGTAAAAGTTTTTAATTTTGGTTTTTAAGGCAGATTAAAATGCCGTGGTTACGTCTGTTTCAGGCGTGACGCTCGATCTAAGTCCATTTTTAAATCCTAGCGCATCGCGGCCCCCTCTATCCGCCGTGAATCCCAACCATAAGGTTAAGACATTTAAATGTTCTGCTTAAAAATAACTTGAAATATTATTAAACCTGAAGAAATAAATTTATTTATTGCAGAAGCTTATTTAAAAAGAAATCGATTAATAATTTTAGTTCTCTTAATAATAAAGTGTTGTCATTTTCACAAGTCAGTACTAATTGGCGAATGTTTCAGAATACATTAATGCCAAGTGGAATTGCATCTTTATTAGCAATTATATAAACGAGTAACTAGTTGTGTGAAGAGTATATACTGTACTCATTTATTATCAAATGCTAATTATATGATAATTGCATTCTGACGAAGGTTATTTTCTTTACTATGCAATTAATTTAGAGTACAATTTAAAACCAGAAAATTATTACGTCTGTATCTGGGTGTAGTTTGATGTACACATACCCGATTTCGGTCACGGTGTAATCTTAACGGAGACTAATCAACTATGTAGGAGATATAATACTATACAAGTGTGTGCGTAAACACAGGTGCACTCTCTGTACCCTCACTTTCATAATTCGATGGGACATTTATCCGACACGACCAGGAAGAGATCAGGCGCGGAATCTATGGCTTTAGGCTAGGCACAAGTTAAAGCAGGCGGGCAGGCGCTTGGAGGGATCTGGATGACGTAATAGAAGCTGTTCCCGGAACCCTCCTATGTTAGGCGCAGAGTGGCACACCGTGTGGTTTTAGTCGGTCCGATTCTGACACACCACCTCGCCGTAAACCCCGGTGGGGTGATGGCCCGAGGGGGTTTCCACACGTTAAAAAAAAAAAAAAAAAGGCACAAGTTAAAGCCCCAACTTTCAAACTCCGGCCGTTAATAAATATTTCTGTAACCTCAGTAACGTAATAAAACTTTTTGAACCGATCCCTAAATCGAACCCGAGACCTCTTGATCGGCAGTCGCATACGCCAACCATAGTATCAAGGCAATTATAACCGGTAGGTGTAACTGAATTATGATATGAGTGAATTTAATAAACACATAAGCATGTTTATCAGGTAACCTGGTAACACTACTACAAAACTCTGTCTAGTTTGGGCCGTATGTGAGACAATGTGTGTGATAAATGAGGAATGGTATAAAAGAAAGTCACAAACGAATCCAGACTTCGTCAACTTCCGTAACAATGAGTTGCCGGTTACCAGCTCAAACCAAAGTTATCTTGCAAAATTAGTTTCAAAGTATTTCTTGCTATCAGCTGTCAAGATTTCATTCATGTAAACAAGTATTCATTCAAACTAATGTTTCTAAATCTAAGCAAGAGATTTGTCATTGTTTGCTATTGTGTCGTCTGTTAGCTTGCTACCACGCGTGTACACATGCATACAACACAAATTATGAGTAAATTTTAGCGCAAAATAAGGGACATAATTGCATAATCATTATTTCGTTGTTTTTTAATAATTTTTGAAATTTTTAAAGGTGCTCATAACGCAGCGACTGGATGCGAAAAGTAGCAGACCGGGTTCTGTGGTTTGCATTGGGAGAGGCCTATGTCCAGCAGTGGACTGCAACGAGCTAATGATGATGATGATGACACATATCGTTTATATCCTAAAGCGACAGCATCCGTGCTGTCTGATTCGTTGTAAGTGCGAGACCGGTGGCTCATTGATGCAGGAGTGACGGTTGTCGTGGTAAGTGCGCGAGCATTACAATGACACGACGACTGTCATGCCTTTTACATCCTTAAGCGGGGCGTAAAGACGCATCTCTTGTGTGTCACCTTATGCATTGTCTACAATCGCAATGACAACAACTCTTGGATTCTATTCACGCTTTTCATCAAGCAGAGTAGTGTCACTTTTGCATCCAAATGCGTTCGAATACCAACAAGAGATAACCATCTTAGATAACCTTAATCTATTTATTCACGGAATTTCATAACAAAATTGTAGAAAAGAAAGTTAATAGACACCGAGCAATAAATGATCGACGGAGCCTGTCATTAAAGATGTACCAACTCAATGAATCGCGATCGACCGCATCAGATTGTTTGATTAAACAAAATAGATTACATAATTTTTCTTTTACTTTTTATTATCATGCTCTGTTTACTTATCGTTGTATTGTAAATAGTTTTTGTTTAGTCCAAAAGGGTTTAGTTTACGGTTTAAGGCTTGCAGTAAACGATTTACCTTTGTGATTAAGTAAATAATTAATGATGAAATAGAAACGATTATAAATGTATAGGCTGCGTTCAGAAATAACAATGAGTGAAGAGTAGCGGCATCAAAACAAAAATGGACAGGATTGTCTCTTGAAAAGAAGAAAGAAAAAAAACTAGTTAACAAGATTTCTACATTGTAATAGGTTAACTAGCCGTGGAAAAGCCATGTCATGGCACAAACGGACCCTATTGATATCACGACCTCTAAGAAAATCGGTAACTATTACAGAGATTGCCAGGAACCACAAAGTCACTCCCTGTCACCTTACTTAGCGGCATCGCACTTGTGACTCTTGAGTGGAGATGGTAGGGACATCAGGTGACCCAGGTATCTCATAAACCTCAAGCACAGCATAAATTTATGGTTATCAGTTTAAAAAAATAGGTAAAACACCTCCTTTCTTCAATAGAAGGTGTAACGAATAACAATCTGATATGATTTACAGTTTGTAAACGTTTTGTTGACCGCTTGAAGAAAATTGCAACTAACTCACCATAAAATTGGAATTATAATAACTACAAATTGTTATAATTCCAATTTTATGGTGTACCATAAACATATCTAAGTCTTTTAGTAGTGTAGCTAGGATAATACCAGTGTTATGTCATCATCAAAATCATCAACAGCCTTTTACAGTCCACTGGTGGACATAGGCCTCTCCTTAGCAAGGAGGTTTTGGCCTACTATACCACGCTGGCCAGATGGGTTGGAATAGGGTATGTTTCAAGTTTTCATTCTCTTTGTAATGATGTTGTCTTGCATACTTTGTTCCCTTAGTCGCCTTTTATGACACCCACGGGATGAGTAGAGGTCGTAACAGTGTTATATATTCAGTATGTTTTCTAAGAGTACTTTTGTAACAATCTCCAATCATTAGTGGTCCTGACTTCTAAGCCAGAAGCCATGAATTTGATTCCCAACCAGGACAAATATTTTTGTATGATGAGTACGATTATTTGTTCTGTGTCTATGTGTGATTTATCAATAATATGTATGTATTTAGAAACATATAAGTATTTTTATAGGCAGTCTGATTACCATAGCACATGGCACTTAATTTGGAATCAGACAGCCGTGTGTGAGATTTCTGAGGTTATTTGTTTATTTATATTAATAAAATGATGATGATATTACGGTATCAATTGGTCTATTTCACCACAGAAAAGGTGATAAAAGAGCAGCTGTATCAATTTATTGGTTTATTGCGCTGTTTTGAATAATAATTAATAACCTTATACAACTCACACACGGCCGTCTGGTCCTAAAATAGGCAGAGCCTAGATTGTACTACAGTTACCAGACAGTTGATTTAAATGTTTTAAAACAAAATTGTTCTTCAAACAAAAACAAAAAAGATATTAATTTAATGCCTCAAAATAATACTAACTGACATTCTGCGATATGCTGTTTTTTTTATATTTTAAGAGCCTGCCAAAGTGACTACTCTGCCCGATGGAAAGTATGAATAGAATCCCAGAGTTGTGGTCACTATACTCATTGCGAATACAGACAATAATGTACGGTGACCCATACTATGGCGGCCTAGTGAGATGATTCTACTTTTTAAATAATATGAATATAAAACTTATAACTCAAAACGGTTTATGATAAATAAGTGTAAACGATATTCTGCGAAAGTAAACATTATCCGTTATGCATATACATTAGGGTGTCCCTTAAATTTCAAGTTCGATATTTTTTTACGCATACCTTCTTAAAAGTTTCGTAATAACCCTATATTGTCTAGAAAAAAATATTAGTTCGATATATAAACGATAACCCGTGCCGACTTGCTATTTAAACTTGTCGATACAAGTTGCTTAAGTACTGCCCAGTGACCTGTTACGACATGTTTTATTTGCCATTTCGTACGTGATTTTTGAGACTATTAGTGCTTCATTGTTTAGTGCGTAAACATGTCGGTGGAATTACGGAGTGATAAACAAAATATTTTTCTTATCGGATTGACTAGCTACCAAATAAATGGTGCAAAATTACCATCTAATCGACAAGTTCTCTCAGTCCTATTTTACAATATTCGTGAGGTTAAATTGACTGTTAGTGAAAGTGCAAATCTTGTGATTAGGGAGTGCATCATATATTGGGAAAAAGCAAGAATTCCAACAAGGGCATTTCCTAACTGCGTGAAGAAACTTATTGATTTATATCATGTTTGGAGAGAGTTGCAAAAAAATTGTAAGAAAACTCAGATTACGTTTAAGAGTCGTGAGAACAATTTTATAATTAATCTTGATAATTTGTTTGATATTGCACATGCTGATGCTTTTGAGAGAATGAAAATAGAGGAAGATAAATTATTTTTAATGAAACAGAGAGAGCCAGGTCGACCGGGATGCTTAGGTGGTGTAGATAAAAAATTGGCGGAAAAAGAACAAAGATCTAGACAACGACGATTAGAAGAAGAGGAAAGGATTGTAAGACAAAGAGAATCACTAGCTGTTGCATCTACTTCCACCACAAATAACTTAGACAGTGTAGAAGATTCAGACGAAGAACAGATCTTGAATTCTAAACTCAGCTTGCTGGACGTTCCCTGCCATGAACAAAGTTCAAAAAGAGGTAGAAAGAATCTTATAACACCTAAACTAGTTGCAGCTTTAGATCGATGCCAGTTAAGCATTAGAGATACCGTTTACACTCTTAATGCGGTGGTAGAAGCGCTTGGTCTGAGCAGCGATGATTTCTGTATTAACAAATCCTCGATTCAGCGAATTCGTACTGAAACTAGAGAATCAAGGGCAGAAGCAATAAAATCTAACTTCCAAAACAATGTACCCGACATAGTCACAGTCCATTGGGATGGAAAACTATTACCGGGGTTGGATGTACGGAGTTCAAAAGAAGAACGCTTGCCAGTTATAGCTTCATTTGACGATGGCAGCTTCTTGCAGTGCTGAAACTAGAAAGTTCTTCTGGAAAACATCAAGCGAAGGCTGTATCAGCAGCTCTCTTTGACTGGAACCTTTATGATAAAGTGCAAATAATGTGCTGCGATACAACAGCTTCCAATATGGGCCGTTTCAATGGAGCTTGTGCTATTTTGGAGCAAACTTTAGGAAGAGAATTGTTGCTTTTCGCCTGTCGTCATCATGTTTATGAATTGGTCCTAAAAGCTGTCTTTGAAACCAAGATTAAGCAAATTACTAGTAGCCCAGATATTCCGATGTTCAAAAAGTTCCAAGAAAATTGGAAAAACATTGATTGTACTAAAATTCAACCATCTCTTAATTTCGTCAAAGCACGGGTTGCCGAGACAGACATTCAAGCGTTGTTACTATTTTATAAGGTAGAATTAGATAAAGGTTTTGTAAGAGATGATTACCGCGAATTGGTCGAACTGTGCGTAATATTTTTAGGAGGAGACACAGAGGAAAAATTAAAACTAAGGCCCCCCGGAGCTATACATCAGGCACGCTGGATGGCGAGAGCGATCTATTCTTTAAAAATATGTTTACTTCAGTCACAATGCAGAGTAACTGCGAAGGACAAAAAGGCTCTACAAGATGTTTGCTTATTTCTCGTAATATTGTATGTTAAACCTTGGCTCGAATGTACAGTGGCGACCAAAGCACCTAATCAAGATTTGCGCTTCTTGAAGATGTTAAAAGAGTATGAAAAAGTTGACGCAACAATTTCTAAAGCTTCTATAAGCAAGTTCAACCATCACTTATGGTATTTATGTGAAGAGACAGTCATTCTATCACTATTTGATGATGAAGTTGACAACCAAACTAAGAAGAAGATGATTGCCAACTTCAACAGGGACAAAATCTCGGATTTTAGCAAACGCTATGACCCGTCGAAGGAAGAACTGACTCAAAAGTTGTTTGGTAAGTTAAATTGACTTTTTGTTGGATTTCAATTTCAATGTCCAATACTTATTTATTTATTTTCAAAATTGTTGTTGATTTTTATTTGTTATTTAACTTATTTTTCTTTTTTTTTAGACAAAGCACTGGATGATTTCGTATCGGAAAAGAGCAAACAATTTTTATCACGACTGCAGATCGACGACAGTTTTCTAAAGGAAGATGTATCTTCTTGGAATAACAATGTTGCTTTTCTGGAGGTTAAAAGAAGAATAAGTTATTTGAGAGTTGTAAATGATACTGCTGAAAGGGCTGTTAAATTAATGCAAGATTTTAACGGACTTATCACGGCTGAAGAAGAACAAAAACAGTTCTTGCTGCGCTGTGTCCAGGAACATCTAAAATTGTATCCAGACTGTAAAAAAACTACTCTAAAAAGAAGTTACCCTGAATGATTCTTATTTCTTTATGTTTTTAATTAAAGATTAATGTTCATCTAATTTATTATTTAATTTTATTCACTTAATTCATTGCATTTATAGTGAAATTATAGCAGACTGAAATTTTAGGACAAAACACGTTTTTTACTAAACTTTGAAGCTCGGTCGGCACTGGTTGCAATTATGCTAGATTGATAAAATTTTATATTTAAGTATCTTATAGCATTAGTAAAAATTATAGAGGGTATGCATTTCGAAATTCGAAAAAAAAATTTATTTGTCATATAAGGGACACCCTAATATATATATATATAAAGTTAGTATATAACAGGTAAATATCACTACGAAGAGATGGAAAACTTGAAACAAACCCTATTCCAACCTGTCTGGCCAGCGTGGTATAGTAGGCCAAAACCTCCTTGCTAAGGAGAGGCCTATCTCCAGCAGTGGACTGTAAAAGGCTGTTGATGATGTTGATGATATAAAAAGTTCCGCTCTAAAAGGTAAACTACAAAGAAATAAATCGAGAGAGCTGTAAAAGATAACGAAACTGTAAATTCCATTCTTAGAACTTCAAATACATTGTAAATGTGAGATATACCTTCCTGAATAGATATTGCTAACTGATCGATGTGCTTTCTACAAGAAAATTGCAGTACAGAACTGGACCAGCTAATAATAGTTCTTACTTGTTTTGCGTCTGATTATTTACGTATACTTAAATTTCTAAAGAAACTACTTCTATTTTAAGAGCCTGCCAAAATGACTCTACTCTGTCTGATGGAAAGCATGAATAGAATCCAAGAGTTGTGGTCACCATGTTTATTGCAAATGCAGACAATGCAGTATGGTGACCTACACTATGGCGGCTTAATGAGACGCTCCTTCACATCGTGACAGTGTAAGACTTACACAGTTAGCACAGTAACTGTCACCCCTGCATCAATGGGCCTCCGGTCTTACAATCACCATATAAAAAACGACAACACGGATGCTGGCGCTTTAAGTTGGTCTTCTGTGGGAGGGTAGTACTGCCCCGGTCGAGCCGGCCCGCTCGTGCTGCAATCGGCGTGGCTCTACTGCCTTGTAAATATATATAATTAGACATATAATTAACACATTTCTACACTCTCTTTAGATATAGTATACCAATGTTTTCACAAATTATTGTTAAAATTAGAGTGTAGTAAATCATAAGAAAGCAGTGTTATATAACTTGAAAGCCAATTACATTCCGACGAATGTAATAACATAGAAATCGTATGATGTTTTTGTTTTAGCTTATTGCCTTACTATTTACTTTCAATTTTTATTATTTCTTAATTCTCTAATTTTATGTCAAGTTGGATTGTGTACGGTTTAAAAACTAGAAAAATTTTACACATATTTTGACTATACGTACGGATTCTTGAGTCCCTTGACCTCACTGTAGTCGAGCTAGCTCAGTTGTGCTAAAGTATGGCTCTTACTATATCATCCATATTATATGGTTAACCAGAATTCGTTAACATTTGAATCTAACATCCCGTGCAAACATGTTACAGGAGTTTTTGGGACCGATGCTACTGCAATTTGCTGACTACAACCGAAACACAATTGCTACTGCAATTTGCTGGTTTCAACAAGACGGAGCCACTTGCCAAACATCCAATGAGTCTCTATCGGTGTTCAAAGATATGTTTCACCCAAAAGTCCAGATCTTTCCCCAGCAGATTTCTTTTTATGGGGTTACACATCATGGAGTATATCAATAAACCAAATACATACATTACGTTAACTGAAAGAAAAAATCAGCGAAGAATTGTCGACGATCTCGCGGTCTCTTTGCCGACGAATATTCGAAAATTTTGGTACTCGCTTTGAAGAGTGGTCAATTAGACAATGTAATTTTAAAAATAAATTCCAATTAATTAGTTTTCTTGTAAATAAACCATTTTTATATTATATCAAACAGTGTTTAATAAGATTTTTTTCAAATGTAAACTAAAGAAGAAAAGGAAACCTTGAAACAAACCCTCTTCCAACCCGTCTGGCCAGCGTGGTATAGTAGGCTAAAACCTCCTTGCTAAGGAGAGGCCTATGTCCAGCAGTGGATTGTAAAAGGCTGTTGATGTTGATGAAACTAATTCGTGGCCCACCATATATTATAAAGCTGAAGTTGTTGTTTGTTTGATTGAATGCGCTAATCTCAAAGCTACTGGTCTGATTTGTAAATCATTTCAGTGTTTGATAGCTCATTTATCGAGGAAGGCAACACTCTATATATCACCACGCTATGTCGGATCCTTGGTGAAAATTATTCCTTTGGGGACCTTTCATTGCGTGCATTGTGTAAACTAAACGTTTTTCACAAAAATAAATTTCGCTACATATGTTTATCTTTTGAGTTCGGCTTGCTATAGCCTTTTTAGCTGCATAACATATCATACGACCAATAAAAAACGCAGCCGAAGGTAGGCGGGTCAACAAGTATCCTTATAATCCTAGTGTCCGATCTTCGGCAAAAGGTTTGTCTTCTATTAGGTAAATACGATTACAGGCAAAATATACTGCACATAAATGACTCTATCTATAGACACGTAAAGATATGTGTGTATAATATGCATTACATTTCTGAATAGTTCTGAACTTCCATACTGAACATAACCAACAGATTTTAACAGTCCACTGCTGGACAAAAACCTTTTCTTGACAAGGAGGTTTCGGTCTATTATACTACGCTGACCAGCCGAGTTAGCATAGGGTTTATTTCAGGTTAGCGGGCAGGCGCTAGGAGGGATCTGGATGTCGTAATAACAGCTGTTCCCGGATCCCTCCTATGTCAGGCGCAGAGTGGCACACCGTGTGGTTTTAGTCGGTCCGATTCCGATACACCACCCCGCCGTAAACCCCGGTGGGGTGACGGCTCGAGGGTGTTTCCACGCGTTTAAAAAAGGGTTTATTTCAGGTTCTCCTTCTCTTCGTAGTGATAGTTTTCTCCCTCAGTCGCCTCTTACGTCACCAGACGAAGAATACTTAACACATGTTTTGTTAATCAATAAAAATGTAGGATAGCGTAATGGGTATTTATAGTTCGGTGTAACGAAGTGTTCAGCAGAAATTAGGACAACGAACTGCTTGCTTTTTGATAACTAATGGCGGAACCAGATATGATATGACATCACTTATTTGTAACGGCGCGGGCGCATATGTACCTGAAACAAAATATGAACAAAATTAAGTATAAACTAAATTATTAACATGTTAAAACATTAATTTCTTAAGACGATTTTTTTCTTTAAAAATACAACGCCCGCATTAGGAATAAACGGACATAAAGAACACCCAGACTCAGAACAACAATTTGCGAATCACACAAAGTGTTGTCCCATGTAGGATTTGAACCCACAACACTCAGTGAAGTGCGTGGCGATCACTTAAACCATTAGGCCAATCGTGCAGTCAAAACGTAGTTCAGGCAATGTTCGTATGTTTACTTCTAAGTTTTTATTTCATTAGGAATCAATGCAAATTAATATAAATATTGTAATACTAGCATTATGTATAATCAGTGTTGTCGAAGTGTTAAACGAATGAACTACACTCGAGAGCAATAGCCCGGGTCACATAAAGGTATCTGAAAATAGCAGCAACTAAGAAGTCTAAAAATTGAATGTTAAATAGTTATTTTTCGCTGTATATTATAAATATTAAAAACATTCATATTAAAAAGTAACTAACCTCAACTAAAACCAAAATAGAAAACATCGTATTTCTCTACAAGTTGACCATTACCCCAATTTTATTGCGGCTTAGCAGTTAGGCATGTTATAAATCAAGTTTCTCATAAGATATCAAAGAAGATTAGCTTTTTACTCTATGAGAACAATTTTTAGTTCTGGGAGCGTAAATTATCCTCAGCCCAAGTATATTCGGGCAGTGGCCGGGGTACATTACACGCAGAAATCCGATGGGGCTATATACTTAGTTCTGAAATGGCGACTGCGTACTGGGAAACGCAGCGTTGGTATGCCCCCTACAAGGTAGTGCAACGACCTGGTGAAGGTCGCGGGAAGCTGCTAGATGCGATCGGCACGGGACCAGCTGTTGTGGAGAACCTTGGGGAGGCCTATATGACGATGAAGTATATTCGATCAAGTTGAGACCCGGACTTTGTCTTGCCACTACAACGGGTAATTTACAATCCAACCAGACCGAATCCGTATTCATTGCACTCGAATGTAGTTGTAATTTTATCATACTAGCTTATGAAATAATTTAATTAATTCTTTTCGCGTACCTCTACAATTATATGGTGTTGAAGGCCTAAGTATCCAAAATACAAATGTCATTATTATTATGATGATGTAACGGGCAAGCCGTATTGTATTTAAGTGTAATATAAATCACTACTACGTTCGTACAGTTCTTGTGGTGAGAGATTACGAATCCAAAGTATCACCAATAATATTCGTCCTGTGGTTGTACTGGGAACCAATTAAAAGAATCCAGTATGCAGGACAACATCAGGCAAACCCGGCAGACCAGCGTGGCATAATAGGCCGAAACTTCCTTTCTAAGGAAAGGCCTATGTCCAGTAGTGGAATACTTAAAGATTTTGGTGATAATTCACTTAAATCGTTTTGTAATGTTTTTTTAATAGGTAATACAAACAAATAATGTTTATGCTCTTTTTTGTTTTCTTTTTTTGTTTTTAATTTTGGCAAGGATTCTCATGTGGCGATCGTGTTCGCGACGCATGACGAGTTCTCAGAAGCGAATTTCAGGGAACTCAGTGAATAACTGATTATGAATACAATTCTGGCCTAATGTTGGAAGTGCACAAAACACAAATTTATTTGTACAGGGGAACGATTTTCCATAGTTTAGGAGAGTTTTAACAAGTTTTGTAATGAGAATAGTGTAAACCGAAATTGTAAACAGGACTTGTTCCATTATTTGTCCATTATTATTATATTTTTTAGTTAGTCAAGCGTTTTTTTTGACTGCTCAATCTTAATTAAATAGCATCTCTACTTACAGACAAAACTAAAAATGTTTCTAAGAATTTTCAGCATGGCCATTTTACGTCTTAGACACGCACCGAAAAGTTTTTATCAACCTACATTGTGGATAATTTAAAAGAAAGAAAAAGCTTTTTGTAATAAACAATTTAATTTTTCTTTTAATTCTTTTATGTTGAGAAATTCACAGAAACAAATGAAAACTTCAGAGTTATTTAAAATGAAACATAAAATTCCAAGTCAAAGGAGTTCGCAATGGTTTCTACAGTAATAACCGTATTATATCTATAGTGTACTTATACATAATACTGTTTGATAGCTTAAATTAGGACTTATATAATGCTTCCTTTGCCGCACAAAGCAAATGAAACGTGACGATGTCACGTTGCATTTTCTCACGATGTTTTCCTCGATTGTCCATAGACTATACATTTCAAAGGTTATAGACTATAGACATAATGATAGAGTAGATTAGTGGGCACGGTTTGTTGGCCTCTCGTGCATTGATTACCAATGAGTATACAATTTTGAAGGCGTAGCTCACTATTGAAGGCAAGTTTCGTTAAAATTATAAAATTATATTTGAAATTAAGATTTCTTAAATATACAGAGGTGAACATGAACATTTGTCAACTTCATCATTTATGTTTATAATTTTTTAGTAATAAAAAACTTGTTTTGTTGTTTATATATCCGGCAGTAGATGATGTAATTGATTTAAAAACTGCTAATGAGTTCGAAAACTTGGGATTTTGAACACATTTCTTAATTCTCAGTAGATTAAACTTTTAATGAATACTTATTTTTCAAATATCATGCAGATTTTGTGTCTGTTTATAATGAACTTAACAATTTCAACTTTAGCCCAACACTATTCGGCATTTAAAAAAAAAGCTAACTTTGTAGCGTCTCCAACTAAGCCAAATTTTGGTATTAAAAATACGTCAATTTCATACCGGTATTAAATCTAAAGAAATTTTTATTTGAATTTTTTGGATTTTTCTTTAAAGTTTTCTTGCCAGCTCTACAAAATAAATCCCCTAAATAACACACACAAGTTAAAGCGTGTCCATAAAATGGCGTGGAAAGAAGTCACGTATTCGAAGAACGCTTGTAGGGATTTTGTGACGTCACGCATGGAAAGTGGGTTCTACGTGACTAGTAAAGGAATGGATAAGGATTGTCGAAAACAGAAATTTGACGGTGAACTAGATATAAATGAGTGAACATGCGTAATGCGAGAAAGTTAATTTCCGTCTTGTTTAATCCGTCTCTTTAATGTTGAAAATAATAGTCTTTAAAACCTACGTGAGTAGCTTTTAAAGACTATTATTTTCCTCCTACTGCAATGCACTTGATTTAAAGACAAGACATATAAATATGGTGATTATATACTTTTGACTGATTTTGGACTCGGCGGCCAGTCGCAACGGACGTCGCAATGCAGAAGATATTATTTTGCACAAGTTTGTGCACAAACATAGGTGTACTCTCTGTTCTCTCACTCTCACAATCCGAGGGGATGGCTATCCGGCTCGACCACGGAGAGCAGCTCTGCTCTCATATAAATATAAAGACACCTCACACACGGTTTCTGATCCGGAGCTAAGCACAGACAATTTTGTAACCGAACTGTTGGCAAATATACATATCATAAATAAATTACACCCAGATTTAAAACAAATGCTCGTTTGCATTACATTTAGCGATTATTTAGGTGGTGAGTATAATGAAATAGAGAAAAAGTGCACATCACTTAAGACAGAGTTAGTAGGGTAGTAGAGTTAGTAATAACCAAACTTCAGGTAGTAGAGCCACGCTGATTTCAGCACAAACGGGTCGGCTCGACCGGGGCAGTACTACCTTCTCATAGAAGACCAACTTAAAGCGCCAGCATTCGTGCTGTCGTGTTTCGTTGGTGAGTGTGAGACTGGAGGCCCATTGATGCAGGGGTGACAGTCATCGTAGTAACCGTGTGAGCCTTACGCTGCTACTATGACTGTCATGCCTTTCGCGTCCCAAAGCGGAGCGTGAAAAAGTGTCTCACTAGGCCGCCATAGTGTGGATCACTATACTGAATTATTTGTATTTGTAATGACTACAATTCTTGGATCCTATTCATGCTTTCCATCAAGCTGAGTAGAGTCAATTTGGCAGGTTCTCAAAATATATAAACTAACATATTCACAATCAAATTTACAACACTAGTTGGGATTAAACTAGATAAACCATTCATTGCATCATTTCTACAATAAAATAACAACCTACAACTCGTTTTTACTTTTTATGGCAACGAGTTAGATACAGTTTTTGTGAAGCCATATTTTTTGGTAGCTATTCTACTTTTTGTGACTATATAATAGCCAATGACCGCAAATGGGCAACAATAGCGCAATATTGAACTAAGTCTTAAGGATGATCTCCACAATCACACAAAGAATTACAATCCACACGATATTAACTCGTATTTTCAGTGTTGAAAGACTATATTACTAAGCTCGGTTACGATTGTGTGTCGCGGGAGGTGCCCGTGATCAATTGATTTGATTTTTTTTTCTAAATTTAGAGCCTGCCAAAGTGACTCTACTCTGCCTGATGGAAAGCTTGAATAGAATCCAAGAGTTGTGGTCACCATACTTATTCCAAACGCAGACAGTGCACTATAGTAACTCACACTATGGCGGCCAAATGAGATGCTTTTTCACGCCCCGCTTGGGAACGTAAAAGGCATGACAGTCATCGTGGCAGTGTTAGACTCACGGATAGTAAGGATAGTAATATGTACCTTAAATACTGTATGCACGATTTATTATCGTTCAAAAATTTAAAATTCTGTCAAATGTGAGCCGTTCGGTGAAAATCATACGTTAACCACGGTCATTTTATGAGTCCATAGCGTGTTAACTTGGGTTTCACGCGTATGATGAAACCATAAACAGCCATTGTAAGTCAGCTTTTATGTGAACTATAAATATGGTATTGTTAGTTGTCATGTGGTCACTATTGGCGCCAAAGTCAAAAATTTGACGCGACTTCATTGTTGGGCGGGTTTGAAGAGTTTCTTAGAAAGATAGAATTCTTAATCAGAGCATCTGAGAGAGAAGTGATGTTAATGAACAAGCTTGTGGTGTTAGCATGCCAAGTTTTTTACACGCAACTCAAGAGTCCCAAACTGTGGAATTTGAAATTCTAGTAACCCCAATACAAAGATAATAAGTTGATAATTGAATAGTCTTACATAGCTCGAACCGATTGGACGCAAAAGGCATTCATCATTTCATTGTCACAGCATCCGGACGCGTTATGCAATGAGATAAATTGCTATTAATAATTGATTGATTGGTAGTTGTGTAGTTGATTAGCAAGGAAATTCAAGTTTGTATAGGAGAGTATGTTTATATATGTGTGTGTATGGGCGAAGTAACAAAAGTTTAAGCAAATCAATAATGTAAATACAAGTCTTAGGAAAGTAAAACAGACTTATCTATGCTACTAAAATAGATTTTTAATGTGATTAGTTTTATAATAGCTATACTAGCTAAGCTATACTTTTTTATGTGTTTTTCTTTCTTATACAATTATAATAACAACAATTTTTTTTTTTGCAGAATAATAACTTTATTTACATCGCATCTTATTATTATATTCCTATACTTTTGTTATATGCTTCACATCACATCAATAGCCTTTCATAGTCCACTTCTGGACATATTCCTACAATAATAAAACTATATGAATTGATAAGGTTTATTGCTAAGATTATTATAAGGTAATAGAGCCACGCTGATTTCTGAAATATGCTTAATACACTTAGAAATTATGATAAAAACTGCAAAAATTTTGATTTACGAAGTAAAATAAAATCTCTAATTAATTATTTATTACCTATGGATTTGAATACATTTCTTTTGTTACTAACTTTCTCATTATACCAATAATAAGTAGTAGCCGGTCCCAAATAATCTTGGAAATAGTAAAGACTAGGAATGTAAATAAGAATAATGGCGCAATTATGAAGTTAGAACTTATTCTCTATGGGTATAATTGTTCTAGCCATCATACACTATTTTTGAAGTATGTTCAAAGAAGGATAAGCATCCTTCAGTCTAATAATAACTTAAATTAAACCCTAAAACTAAGACGTTACGTCACATTTCACCTTTTAATTGTAACTAGCGAAGCCGACCAATAGGCGATAGGCAATGTATATGCAAACAAAATAACGAGTGGCGCCACTCAATACCAGTGGCACTACACTATCCAATCTAGTAACGATCGGTCTGTTTGAAGTATGATATGTAGCTCACAAATCTGAAATCATAATATTATATATTTTTAAAATAAGCAACCTCCTTTATCGTAAAAGAAATACTTGATGCTGAAGATTTTTCTTTCCCTCTTTTTGTTGTTTATGGTATAAGAGGCTAAGAGAACGTATGGGTCACCTGATGGCATTCCCTCCCCCCGCCTACATAAAATTAGGGCGAGGATTGGACTCCAGTAACCATTCACTCCGTGAAAAATAACAAAACAATTGCTTTAGAACGAGTTTTTTCAGAGTCCGTGCTATCATTTTGGTCGGCATTACACGATCGCAAGAGATTTGCCTAACTATAAAAGACATTCTCATCACGATAACATCGTGACGAAATTTTGAACATTTATTTACGATCTTTTAGCGTGACATGGATTTAAACGTACACTTTCTTGTCCGTGGGCAGAATGTGTAAGTAAGATCCTGATCCGCCGTCGATATCACTTACAGATAATTTCAAGCTTTCTGCCCGTATTTAAATAGACTATTCGAGCCTTTAGTTTAACGTACTGTCTGTAATTACCACGTCGTGATGGAGTAAGAATCAATACCCCTACACATATCCCACGGGTATCGTAAGAGGCGACTAAGGAAACAAAACACGCAGGCCAATATTACTGCAAAAAGATGGCATATTTGCAAATCCAACACCAACCCGATTGGCCAGCATGGTATAGTAGGTCAAAACCTCCTTTCGAAGGAGAGGTCTATGTCCAGCAGTGGACTATTAATAGCTGCTGATGATGATGACTATCTGGGTATAGACTTATTTTTAGAAAAGAGGTTATATCAGGCTAGACAGGGGGATTACTATAGGTCTGTGTCAAGTTTCCTTTTTTTTTGCAGTGTTATTTCCCTACATAATTTTTCTTCTTCGTCTTAGTCGGCTCTTAAGACACCAACGGGATGCATACGGGTTGGTGACATTAATCCGATATCACACGAAATCGGATATGTACACTAAATTCAATATAGGCGTCTGCGTAAACTATAATTGGTTACTAGAACAGAGAGAGGTAGGTGAACTATGCAAAGCTTTGAATGTTTGCATCCAGTGGCTTCAGCGAACCACTCTTAATACGATATTTAGATTAAATTGTAACTCAGAGAGATTAAAGTGAGGTTATCTTGAGTAAGACGAAGTTTTGAGTGCCTTTTAATCATCTATTTAATGATTTTGGAGGTCAAGCTATGTATAGTTAGAGAATAATTGGTTAGCGTGCTGTGTTATTTGTTAATCTATTATATTTTTTTAACAAAATATGAATAGCAAAAATAACGATAATTACAATTGAATAACTTAATGTTTCCGTGTGGTGACCGATTAAGAATTCAAAGTATCACTACGCCTATTCGTCCCATGGGTGTCGTAAGAAGCGACTAAGGCAGTATATTATGCAGGATAAGACATTGTGAACACAAGGAAAACTTGATACAAACCCTTTTTTTTAAACGTGTAGAAACCCCCTCGGGCCGTCACCCCGCCGTGGCTTACGGTGGGGTGGTGTGTCGGAATCAGACCGACTAAAACCACACAGTGTGCCACTCTGCGCCTGACATAGGAGGGATCCGGGAACAGCTGTTATTACAACATCCAGTTGATACAGACCCTTTTTTTTTAACGTGTGGAAACCCCCTCGGGCCGTCACCCCACCGGGGTTTACGGCGGGGTGGTCTGTCGGAATCGGATCGACTAAAACCACACAGTGTGCCACTCTGCGCCTGACATAGGAGGGATCCAGAAACAGCTGTTAATACGACATCCAGTTGATGCAAACCCTTTTTTTTTTTTTGACGTGTGGAAACCCCCACGGGCCGTCACCCCCACCGGGGTTTACGGCGGGGTGGTGTGTCGAAATCGGACCGACTAAAACCACACGGTGTGCCACTCTGCGTCTGACATAGGAGGGATCCGGGAACTGCTGTTATTACGACATCCAGATCTCTCCTAGTGCCTGCTCGCTGACGCGGGCACCATCTGCGGATAAACTCTCCTTTTAGGCGACGTACGGCACACGAGGTCGTCGCCTTCTCGCGGCTGGCCACTATAGCAGATGGAGGGAAAAACACGTCCCGTCCACTCGCCGCCACACTCAAGGTGGCATGAGACGCTGGAACGCGCACCTCCGCCGCCCGGTTCGCCGGTGGCGAATTGGGTCGGAGTGGAGGTCGTCCTCCCGGGTCTTTTCCGCTGCCTCCTGCCGCGAAATTACGTCTTTGTAGAAGGTTGCGACCGCGGTAAAACAACTGTCGCTACCGACCATGGAGCGTATGACAGCCGGTAGCATCTCGGAGAGATCTCCTCCAATAACTGCAGTGAGGAGCCCACGCTGCGCCGCCCAGGTGGAACAAACCGCCAGCGTGTGCTGAGCCGAGTCCTCACCACCGTGAGGGCCACCGGGCCACCCGTAAACACAGCGCCTTAATACGCCCGACCACCAGAGAGACTCCCGTGGTAGCTAGGCGCGCTACCTCTTGAAAGTTCGCTCCCCGGGCCGTGACCAATGTGTCATCGGCGTAACAAATTACGCCCAGCCCAGGGGGGAGGCGACCTCGAAGGGCCCAGTCGTATCCCATATTCCACAGGAGTGGTCCGATGACAGACCCCTACGGAACACCGCATGACATGAGCCACCGCCTCAGAACACCGTCTCGGTCCTCGTACATGACAGTACGCTCCTGTAGATAGTCTGCCACAAGCCGCCTCAGGTACTCTGGCACCCCGTGGTAGTGGAGTGGTTCCCTGATGCAGCTAAATGGCAGACTATTAAATGCGTTGGCGATGTCCAAAGACACCGCCAACAGCACGCCGTCACAGCCCACCGCCTCTTCGGTAACGGCCCTCAGGTGCAACACAGCATCGACTGTCGAACGCCCTGCTCGGAAACCGTATTGGGCGTCCGACAAATCGGAACCCACCTCGCTTAGGTGCCGGACGATGCGGGCAGAGAGTATCCTCTCAAACAGTTTACCCTCCTCGTCCAGCAACACAATGGGCCTATAGGCCGTCACTGGTTCGGCTGGCCGGCCCGGCTTCCTCAATAGGACCAGCTTCCCGCTTTTCCAACACTCAGGAAAGCGTCCGGACGCCAAGCTAGCGTCCAGGACCTCCCTGAGGTGATCCAACATGTGTTCAAGGGCTCGGGCCAGCACTCGGGCAGGTATCCCGTCCGGCCCGGGGGAAGTTGATGCAAACCCTATACCAACCCGTCTGGCCAACGGGGTACAGTAGGCTAAAACTTCCTTTTTAAGGAGAGGTCTATGTCCAGCAGAAAACTATGACAGGCTGGCGACGATCTGTTTGACATTTCCAGGAATTTCAGTAAAACCAACATTTTTAAGTACCAGTGTGACAACATCTGTTATTTAGATGTCGACGATGATGACTTACCCATACTGTCATTCCCTCAAAAATATGTTTTCTCTACCACTTTGTGGTCACAAAAAGACAAGCGTCATTTTAGGTACTTAATTAATTTTTATTTTATATCGAAAAGTTTCCTTAAGAAGCGCTAGCTTAACGAGACTTATATAGAAAAACTATCGTATCTATGGGGATTTTTCATTTAGTATATTCAAAGTACATATACCTACAGACTAGGACTGCATCCAATTCTGACAATGTTGGTATAACAAATTGAATAATGGCGGGCCATACACCCTGTCGTACCTACAGCAATAAATTTTGATTGCTGCGTACGAATAACTGTTACTAGCACGTTTTTGTTTAACCATTACTTTACGACGAGGTAGAGCAAACGGGTTACTTATTTTTTTTCTTAAAAAGACGACTCCCGCATCTGAAATATATCCTGTGTCGTAAGGGACCTTACAAACATACATGAAATGAACACAAAGAACACTCAGACACAGAACAACACTTTGTAGATCACACATGGTTTTTTCCTACATAGGGTTTGAACCTGCACTAGCACAACCATGCACATTATAAGAAACCATCACCACTGGTATCCATGGAAAGAAATGGAATTCCAAAGAATGGTTTACTCTTATATCCACTGCTACTAATTTATATCGATATTCTCGTGAGATCGCGGTATTATTCCGGTTGAGCAGACACTCCCGTACTAAAGCATGGTTCTGCTATGGTTATGGTCTATTTTACCGTTACGGGTTGCATGGGGTTCTCTCCAAGAAATCAGTGCTTCTTACCTGCAAGTGGTGTACCTGCTGATTGACAGACGAGGCTCTGGCAAACAAAACATCCCAAAAACCGATAATAGGCTCGCGGCGGATCATGTCGGACCACAACACTAGGCATTCAATATGCCTCTGGCTATCCCTCATGGGAAACAGGCGTGATTTTATGTATGTATGGTCTATTTCAAATTTATCAGATTACCTAAATTTACTTCGTTTTATTATGCAAAATAGTGTTACTTTAACACGAAGTACTTTGTTGCTTGCAGACATCAATGAACAATCAGAAACAATAATTCGAAATATATTTCTGTTGTATTAGCAATAGTATCAAAATGATTCATTGATGGCAAGACTTCATCCGATCAGATTTAATAAGCTGCGCTTAGGTTATTGACGTAATTTGGCCATGACCCAATTCTCGGTATGGCTGGTTATTTTTGAAATGAAAGAATAAACCAATGAACAACAGTAGAAAACACTAAAAAAGTACATGTTTGGAAAAAATACATAATTAATAACTTAAAATTATATAAAAACTTCAGTCAATCTGTGACCACGGCTAGCGCAACCTACTTGAAGTATCTGGCATTTCAAAAGTATGTATGTATGATGTCCTTAAGATATATCGTGAGCGTGAGTTTATTCCCATAATCCCATAAACATGATAATACAAAAAAAAAATTGACCTAAGATAACTTAGTTATTTGACCAGTCAACGAAAACAATAATATTAATTTGTTATTTTCCTTAAGATATTTAGAATAATATCAAAACGGATGAGGTAACGGATGGTTTTGCGCTGTTTGCTCCTTCACAAGCCTAAACTAATAAACTTTGTATGTATTTTTATTTCACAACAATTACTAAGGACATTTCACAACAATCACATACAGTTTTATTCTGGTTTGTAAGTATTCTATAATTTGAATTCGAATAGCGATGAAGACTATACTGCCTTCTCTATACTACTCGCGAAGTTAGACGAAGTTCCTCGGTGCAGTGCTCTAGAAAGTCGCCCGAAGCGAGGTAGTTTGACGAGGTAACCCGAAGTGTCTCTCTACACTATTGTGTATTCGACTGTGGACGATGTTCGTCCAACTTCGCGAGTAGAGCAGAGGAGGTTTGCCAGGTTACTATACTCGAATGAGTTTACGGTATAGTTACATGTGCCAATTAAATTAAAATAATAGTTTTTGAAGTCTATCGATGGTTTTTGTTTCTTAATAGAAGTTAGCTGAAAGATTATAGTTTTAAAGATCACTATTTTAAATTATACGATGCGATTATAGTAGGTAAATGTATTATGTTGCCAGCGTTAAAAATAAAATAAGGTTTGGTAGATATAAATTGTTACTAGGGGTAAAATGTCTTTATTAGAAAATAGTATTTTTTTAATAATGTTGCAAATTTAATAGTAAAAGTAAAAATTTAATATTTTAGATAGTTATATTTTATAATTTTTTGATGAAAATCGAAATTCATTTGTAAATAATAGTTGAAATAATTTCTCACAGCATTGGCAACACATTTTTCATATGTCATGTCATTTGTGTTGCTCATACGTTGTATACATAAATATTTTCAGGACGAATATGATACATTTTTACGTGTATATTATTTTTATGTTAAAATTCTATTTTGGGTTATTTTCAATTATGAAATCATTTTCATCTTACATACCTCATATCTTATTTCGAACAAGTTTTAAAGTAAAAAGAAATATCCAGCCCAATAGTTCTTATTTACATACTTTAGAAACACATTGTTTCATGTATAAAATAGCACATTTTTCAAATTTTTTAAGGCTATGCATTAATGGATAAGTCTGTTAGTATTTTAAATGTGTAGGTTATCGTGATTAAGTCCTCAGCTACACATTCAATATTATTATACAAGTTGCTAATATAAATATTGTATAAATTAGCAATAACTATCAAAATCGAACAGATCCTGCTTCCACGTTTTTAATTTAAAACATAACCTCAAGCTCAAACCTAAAAAAACACATTCTTCAATTACATTCTTAGAGGAAAATAAAGTTCCAAGTTAAACGTGGTCTGAATAAAATAGTTCATTAGTAACTTAAACTAAAAAGTGGAAAAAGAAAAAGCTGGGCGTGTCGCGAAAGCGAAAAGCGAAAACGAAGTTGACAAGGAGACTAAAGTTATTTTTTACGTTGCAATTTAGTGTCAGGTTGACATTGAAAAATGGCGGGTATTCATCCCTTACTTTAATATATGTAAGGCGACCCAAGTAGCTCGCCTTTTAGTCCTCTATCTTCGCTGTAATTGAGATTTTTTCTATCGGAAAGGGAAATTAGGGAGCTTTGGAAATCGATTGGCGAAAGAAATGTAAAGACTAATAGATTACTTTGAAGGTGATACCTTTAAACTATGTTAAATTGAAATTGACGATACAAGGTTGGGATTAAGTTTTGTTCCAATAAAGTTAAGTCAATTAGTGCCTGTATTCAGGCTAGTAAACTTTAGCGCTTAACGACTAAAACCCTTGGCCTATAACTTTGTAGTGTAATTTATAGGCTAGCAACATAGGCAGTATTGCCATAATCTTTCTATTTTGTTGTAAATAAGTATATATTAAACGTACGTTATTCAGATTAAACGTATTTATTTCATTTTAGTTTATATTTATTTGTTTTGTATTGCATTGGCCGTCATTCATCATTACGTCAGTAAAACTATTAATCACACGAAATGAACCCTGCTTTTATCTATGAAAATAAACTAAAAAGCCTTATAACAAAACAAAAAACACTCGTATATCGAAAACACATTTTACCTATGGAAAGACGTTTGTAGAAATATTAAAAAATTCAAAGAAGGGTTACAAAAATCCATGTATTAACGTGCTAAAAGGGTAGGGTTATTAAAGGGAGAGGGTGTAAGATACAGGGGTCGGAAAACTACACCCCAGTGAGGAAAACAAAAATATGATATTTTACGATGACCAACGGGTGCATTTATTTTTTATTTATTTTTTCTGAGAGAACAATATTAAAGCAATAAGTATCTCAATATTTGAGATAAAATCATGCATAATACATGATAAAATTTTCATTATTCATGTAAGATATGAAAAGTACATTGAATTTTCGTGAAGCCAATGCACACGTATTCCAAAATATTATAAAATATTAATAAGATTGTGTTCTTTCATGATTACAAGTAATTAATTCATTTATGATTTAATTCATTCTACATATACGATTTTTCTTTCTTTTTATAAAAATACAACGCCTGCACTAGGAATAAATCATGTGTCGAATGGGACTTACAAACGTATCAGAAACAGACACAAAGAAAACTCAGACTCAGAACAACAATTTGTGGATCACACTAAGTGTTGTCCCATATGGGATTTGAACTCACAACACTCGGTGCAGTAGAGAACGGCGTGGCGACCGCTTAAACCACTTAGCCAACCGAGCAGTCAATATCTTGAGAATGTAATAGACTAATAAGTGTTTTTATTATGTGTTCCTTTACACAGTCCGGTGTGCGTCTATACATTGCGCCACAAGTTCTGAGTCTGTATATGTCTAATGAAGCCGTTGTTAGGATATTCATTTCATTTATGGATACTTTAAGTTTAAACAGAGATTAAAAAATATTTATAAATGAATATACAAAATGTTTAAAAATATATTTTTTTTTAACTAAGAGTTTACTAGTGCTCAACAACTTTTAACAGTCTATTGTTGTACATAGACCTCTTAGAAAAGACTTGATTTTAGTAGTCATCATCATCATCATCATCATCATCAACAGCCTTTTACAGTCCACTGCTGGACATAGGTCTCTCCTTAGCAAGGAGGTTTTGGCCTACTGTACCACGCTGGCCAGACGGGTTGGAATAGGGTTTGTTTCAAGTTTTACTTCTCTTTGTAATGATGTTGTCTTGCATAGTTTGTTCCCTTAGTCGCCTCTTACGACACCCTCGGGATAAATAGGGGTGGTAACACTATGTATTCTTAATCCGTCACCATACGGACAGATTTTTTACTGTCTATAACTACAGAGTTCCAGCCTAAACATAGAAACAGCACCCAAAGTTGTCGGTACTGGATTTTTACACTGAAAGTTAAAAAAGACCTTCAAATGCGACTTGAGATAAATGTGTTTAGATATTCATAAATATTAATATTAAATATTATACTATATCGTTGTTTAATATGCCCTACAGCTTGTTAGGCCGACGACTTGAAGAAAGTGGCTGGCAGCGGATGGATGTGAATTGCGCTAGACCGGAATGGTTAACACTCCTTGGTGAAAATCTTCTTTCAGCAGTGGACAGTGATAGGTTGTTTTGATTTAATTTGATGTTCATAAAATGTATACTAATCTATTCGCTTTACTAGCTCGCATCTTGACAACAGATGTAACTATGTTATCAGTATTATTCTGACCTGTGTAGCGCAGCGGTTAAGGTCTAGCCCAGTATAATCTAGGTTTTAATTTTGTTCTAGATAGCGATATGTTATACGCTGTAAAATGAAATTATGTTTATATTATCATTAGGAAAAACATGTTAGCCGTTGATAGCAACCGTTTTAATTGTGCACTCGTATCTTAATGTAAGATCTGCATCAGCGGATCTGTCACTGTTAATCTTATACTTCTTATATCAGTGGCTATGGAGAGCTTCTCAAAATATTTGTAACATAGTAATAATATTCTTGGCTGTACGGATGGCGTGGTGGTTGAAGCGGTCATTTCGCCACTTTTTACTGGACTCAGTGTTGGGTTAGGTGGGTTCAAATCCCACTTAGGATAGTGCTTTGTGAGATTCACAAATTGTTGTTCTGTATGTTTAAAAAGTACCTAGACATACAGGAATATTAATTCTTTTTTATCGAAATAGGTACTAATACTCTAGTAGCAATAAACGAGAAAAAAATGACCTAAATTGTACCATGTTGTCTAAACGACGACATCTGTTATCTCATATTATGTCAAAAGCGATTACACAGATAAGGGGCATTTAACCTCATTTCATTAGCATAAAATGTCAGAATGTTACTAAACAAGCAGTGTACAGTCATATCTTATTTTAAGAAATTGTAAGCAACAACATTCCGATTCAAATCAATCAACTGATTTTTGATTTGATTTTAAAAAGACAATGCTCACATTAATAATATATCCTGTGTTGCAGGGGACTTACAAACATACAAGAAAGAAATACAAAGAACATCCAGACTCAAAATAACTATTTGTGGATCACACAAAGTGTTGTCACATGTTGGATTTGAACCCACAACAC
Source organism: Hypercompe scribonia (assembly GCA_949316085.1). Classification (NCBI taxonomy): domain Eukaryota; kingdom Metazoa; phylum Arthropoda; class Insecta; order Lepidoptera; family Erebidae; genus Hypercompe; species Hypercompe scribonia. Next base: position 20,933,492 of record OX438974.1, read on the forward strand.
TCAGCGCAGTAGTGGTGACCGCTTAAACCACTGTGCAGTCAAAATTTAAATGACTTATTATCAACAGCCTTTTACAGTCCACTACTGGAGATAGGTCTCTTCGTAGCAAGGAGGTTTTGGCCTACTATAACACGCTGGCCAGACGGGTGCGTATACGGTTTGTTTCAAGTTTTCCTTCTCTTTGTAATGATGTTGTCTTGCATACTTTGTTCCCTTAGTCGTCTTTTATGACACCCACGGGATGAATACGGGTGGCAACACTATGTATTCTTAATCCGTCACCACACTGACAATTACTAAAGTTTTTGAAAATATTTTGTATTTTTGCTATTATATCAGTAATTCATTAGGAATTAATTTAACTTATTGCACAGGCAACTACTACTGTCTCTCCAAGACATTTCGTTACCTCCTAAGGTTGCCTAGAAGAGAATGATCTTAGAAATAAAGTCACCCTTTATATATTTCATCTGATATTCTTGTGTACTCTATAATAAGGTATACAAATAAAGAGTTTTCTATATAAAATCTGACATACCTACATAATATTCATCTTTAATCTATACGGAGTAGTACGGAACTTAACGTTGCTTGTGTATAGATTTGAAGGTCATCTGCTTAAAGATGGTAGGATGTAAGTAATGTTTTAGAAATAGAATTTATAAAAATAGTGGCTCCAGAGGTTCTCCAGCAGATGTATTACACCACGAGGAAAAGTATTCTTCAAAGAGTATACGCTGCCTACGCTACCTAACAGGTAACTACGGAACCAATCAATCACCGTTGCAAACATTAATAGTGTGTAAAATGCCCATTTCAAAATCTGTATTAAACGCATTGCTGAAATCCAGTAAGAAGAGTTTATTTATTTATTAAATAAACTAACTTTACTTACAGTTTGCCCAACACACAGTGAGCCATTACACCGTTATAATGTTATAATGGTAATAAATACCTATGCACATATAGGTATATAAAGATCTTCCAGTGTAGTACGGAACTTAAAGCTTTCATCTTTCTACTTTATTTATACAATTTACGAGTTTCCATTAAAGTCATGAAAAAAAATTAATAAAATGACTATAAAAACGTTAACTAATCACAAAATTCAATGAACCTCAAAATATTTCAAGTGGTAAAGATCCGCTAGGTGGATAAACATCTGAGATATTTATCTTTCCAAGTTATTAATTGACTAATAATGGACTAAAATGGTCGGACAGATAATCTGTAGTAGTCATAACCCGTAGCAATGAAAAGTACAAAACAGGAAGAAGGGAGAATTTACTCGACGGGTGTGGACCTGAAAAGCAATTCTAGTTTTTTTTAAATTTTCTTATTTTTCTTTCCCAAAATCTTATTTAATCCCGATGGATCTTACTCACTGCTTGTTACTCAATTTTTGTATAAGTTAACTACCCCTTGTAAAATAAACTTTGGTCGTTATAAAAGATAATTAATGCCCTTTCTTGAATCCATAAAACGTTTCTACAATATTGTACGGTAACCAATAAGGTGTAAACGGCACGAAGTATACCAAACCAAGAGGCAGTAGCAGTTACGATATTAGATTAGAATTTTTCAAATCGGTTCAGTAATTCTTGAGATAGCGCGTTCAAACAAACACATAATATAACAAACAAACAAAGTCTTTAGCTTTATAATTTGGGTATAGATTACTCGTTTACCTACAAGAGTGAAAATTAATAATGAATAGAATAAAGTAAATAAATATTTCGGACATCTCATACACAATGCCATTTAGTTTCAAACTACGAGTAAGTAGTTTGTACTATGAACGCTAGATTGACTGATAGCATACTTAAATTCGTAATACTTGTGTACTTTTTCGTAAATACACACATATTATACGTGATTTGTTGCTTTAATATTGCCCATTCAGTTGTTTTTGTATTTAGCTGTAATAATTTGCGTGCATGTTAATTATTTTGTAACTAAACGACTTGACCAACTGAGGTTCGTACGTCCTAAACATTTACTTTATGGAGATGTTAATTATGTAGTTTATTACACTGTATTACATTATTGCAAGAAATGTTACAGGTTATGAAATTAGCAGTAAATAAGATAAGGACAGAATGTGCTCGTGTGTAAGCCTCGTCACACCACGGAATCACCTCCAAACTTCTATCGTTCTGTTTAAGCTAACACTAGCGACTAATAACACGCCTGTATACTTTTTCTTAAAGCGGTAGATATTGCTTAAAAGCATAAAAGAAACAAAAATTAAAAAAATGTGTTCTAGACTTATTTGAAAATAGAAAAACAAGTTTTTATAAAGTTGGTCAGTAAGTCGATGAACTGCAATTTTCCATAAAGCTTCACACCCTACACTGGTAGCGAGGTATATTGATCCGATCGCCCTACGTCTCCCTAAGTTAGGGTAGCCGGTTTTTCTCTGTCTATTATATCATTCTGTCCCGTTCGCACGTTGCACTTCTTAATTTAATTAAAAATATTCATAGCTACAGCAAATTATACTCCGAGAATAGATGTTGCCAAGACTTTTATGCATTTATGTTCAAATTTACTTGGAATTGTGAGAAAAGTTTTGTCGCAAACTTTAAACAAAGTTCATTTAGGTTTTCTTCATATAATGGTATGTAAGTAAGATTGTGATTGGTCAATGCAATCATCAGAATCAACGCAATATAAACGAATATTACTGAGGTACTTATTGCGATGATAAAATATGCACACTGAAGAGTTTAACATAACGATCTTACATATTATCTGTACACCTGGTATGTCCGTATTATTTGCATATAAATGATTTCTTTCTTCCACATTCAAACGATTTTGGGTATTTAACGTTCGTGATACGATTCATTTTCCTAGTATACCTAGGGCCAGGAAGATAAGATAAGGACAGAATATGCTTGTGTGTGAGCCTCGTCACATCACGGAATCGCCTCTAAACTTCTATAAATAAATATTTTCGGACATAAATATTTCGGACATTTAGCGCGCCACCTAGTTTTAAACTAAGCAGAGCTTGTACTATAATAACTAGACTGATTAATACTTACATATCATTCATAGCAAATACCCAAACTCTGAAACAAATATTTGCAGATCATACAAACATTTGGTCCGATCCGTGAATCAAACCCGAGACATCAAGCACAGCAGTCGCTTTCACTACCGCTACGTCATCGAGGCAGTCAAGTTCTGTTTAGGCATCAGCCTAACAACAGATAACAGGCCATAATAATATAACAACATATTGTTTCTTCAAGCAGTAGATATTCCAAAAAATATTCCCCGACTGATTACTGGTCATTTACTTGGGTCTCACAAGAGCAGGAGCAAGAGCCAGAACAAATACAGAAATTTACTTTGGACAGTTCTGTGGGACGTATGACTACTATTTTTCCTACTTCTTTATAAAGAAAATTTAATGATTTCCTTTTTTTCACACAATGTGTGCTCGTGTTGATCCTTACTGTAATAGCAACATCTTAAGACTACCCACGGCTGTGTGATGTGGCACTAGACAGAGTTCTGACATATTTAACAGGCTACTAATTCACACACTTATATTTTTCTAAAAACAAATGATGTGCTCATTCAAAAAATTTTGTGCCGCGTGGAAACCCAATTAAAGACTTTTGGCACGGAAGACAAAATTGGTAGACCAACTGGCCCGTCAAGTCATTATTCAAAACAAGACAAAAACTATTAATTAATTATAATTTAACAGGCAACATTAACATCTTTATTGCCTCTGTAAAGTGTATTAACAGACATACATATGTACTAATTAAATTAACCCTGTAAATTAGAACAAATGGTTAACTACCCAATTCGTCATACCAATGATATATAATGGCTGTTTAGCTAACTGCTTTGTTAGTCTAGTTGTCAACATATGCGAGTGTTGATCAAGAGATCTCGGATTCGATTGCTGGGTCGGGATAAAAATGTTATTTAATTTTTCCGTTTACAAAAATACTTAACAACAGCCCGAAGTTTGGATTTGGATTAATTAATTAAATTAATTTAACCCCCTTACCTCAGAGAGCGTGTAAAGCAGTCGATCCGGCATCTGATCTCTCCTCGGTCCTGTCGGATAACTGTCCCATTGGATTTTGAGAGTGAAGGAACAGAATGTGCACCTGTGTTTGCGTACACACTTGTACACTTTAATAACTCCTACATAGCAGGCTGGTCTACATTGAGTCGCTAAGAGTACATATAGGATTTATAGTACAATAATATTTTTAATTGCAACTAACGCAATACAAAGGCATTAATATAGAAATTGAGCTATAAAGGAAATGAATAAGTCAGTCTAGTTACTAGTAGACTATCAAGAAATACGAAGAAAGTTTAAATACCTATCAAATGTTATATTCTAAATGGAGATATTCTAACTGCAGTAACATTTTCAAAAAAAGTAAAATATAATTTCCACACAACTTTTTGCCACTGCGTATTAAAAATCTAACATTGTATTAGTCGTTGGGTCTCCTTATTTTACTTTGGTTGGTTGGAATAACTATTTAAAATGCAAAATTATCACACTTCATAATATTATTTTTATATTCTCTATTTATACTGTATCTCATAAAGCTGCTTGGCTTTCATCCCTTACCCCTGTAAACCCTTTTAAATGTAGGACAAGTACGAGACAAAAAGGACAAACTATAATCCTTAGGTTGTTGACTTGGCCTCGGCGAATCGCCATCAAAAAGACCTTTCAGGCCTCTAGTGTTAGTATAAACTTTTTATTACTGTTCTGTGACCTCAGATATCGAATACGCGGCTCTATAAACTTATACTATAAGGACTAATATGTCCTGTGTTATTAATAGGACGATAAATTGATGATATAAATGACGCTGTTAATGGAAGGCATTCAAATACGAAGGAATTACATAGACAATTTTTTCAAAAAGGGAAATGGAATTACCAGAGATAATAAGTTTTTACTTTTTTAGCAAAAGAACTAGATCTGTGTGAGTTTTGCAGCATATTGACATATGGAATTCAATTTTAAAAAAAGTCAGAGATATATTTTTACAGAAAGAATATAAGTTGATGAGTATGAATGTATGAGTCTCCTTGAGTTAGTGATTACTTGATCGAATAGCCGCATCAATCGTGGTCATGACCCACAACCAATTTAAAAAAAAACATATACATTTGAAATGGACACAATGAAATCTGAGACTTATGAAAATATTTGATAATTACACAACGTGTTGCTCCATTTGGGGATTGAAGAGACAACACTCGAAGTAGGAAGTGAGGTAATCGTCATTCGCTCAGTCAAAATTGTCAGTCAGCGTATTCCATTCTGGCAATCGCAATTACTTTCTAATCCGATTCGAACAGCACACAAAGTTCTGATAACGTTTATCAATATTTGAAATGGCCTACTTCATATAATGTTCTGTGTTATCATTTTGTTCTTTAACAAAATATTCCTACATACGACTAATATATTTTTTCCCTGAAAACTGTAATTATAAAAAAAATCACTGACATTTTAAATCACCTAAATATGGCTGTTTGTTTTTGGATTACTACGATAGTCATTTATCAGTGACTTTATCATCGTTGATAAGGTGAATTTTTCGTGTATGACGGAGAATGTAGGTACCAATGGGTTTTGGGAGGTAAATGAGTAGATGAATCACGCAGTGATAAGTTCCTAGAGCGGCCCATGAATACCTGCAAATTAAAAGTCACGGAATGCGATTGATGCACTTTGAGTCCCCAACTTCTACCAGAATCAGTAAGAGGGATGTTTTGACTTCGAAAAACCTCAATAGGTTACAAGCAACAAACGACTGGTTTTCTGAGAATATATTCTGAGCGAATCCTTCCATAAAATCGAAAACAGAAAGGTACAGTAAAAGTTGAACATGATGTATATAAATAAATTATGAATCGATTATTGAGAACAATTTTTTGAAGTCGATTAACAAAAGGTCATCAGGTCGAGTTGGGTCATCTAACTGTGCACGCTTCAAATTACTACTGACATTTGTTCAGGCGGACATAAAGATATCAGAGTATATTCAATTTGAAACCGATTACAGAAATATTTTAATTCGAATTGATTTTATTTTGTTTGTAATCTCAGAACTCTGTCAGTGGTTAACCGATTTGGAGTTTTTTATCATATTTAAATGGGGGTTTATTCTTTCTATTTAGTTTCAACTTGATTTGTATAATCGATATAACAATAATTTTTAAAACTTAAAATATGATCACGTCTTGATGATCTTCATTTTGATATGTGTGAGTGTCAATGAATGGCTGTTGTGTAGTAATGTTATGTGTGTGTGTAAGTGTGTGTGTTAATACACAAGTATATATGTGTGCATTATGTAGTGAAATAAAATAAATTCTTTATTTTTTCATAAGATTGGGGACAGTGTTTCAACAATGACTTGCTTTCAAATAATGTTACAAAATAAATTAATATCTCAAGCAGATGAAATTTGCATGTAATTAATTACATCATATATGTTAACAAAACTAACTAGCGAACGATACTATAATTATAAGCTAGTAGTAAGTAGAACAAACGTTGCAACCATGTATGACTTTATATTGTTATGTACATTAATTTACTAGTTACTTAATGTTACATACATATGTTACATTATTCAAATAAGTTATAATTAAACTTTACTAATATTACAAAATGAAAATAAATATTCATAACTACATGAGTAACTTTATAGAAGCTTAAGAGTGTTTTAATCAATTTTTAGAATGCAGTTATATTTTATACCCTATAGAGTTGAATTTTACATAAATCAATATGCGTACTTGTAACATATGTAATTCAGTACATAACTTGTATCATCATCAGCATCAAATCATCAGTGATAAATCTATACATATTAAATTACTTGTGCCGACTGATTCATCAATGCAGAGCCTGAACTAGTGGGGCTACAAATTTTATATTATAACACTTGATACCTTGTAAGTTGTCCGTCTGTGTAGTGACGCATTAAGAATAGAGAGTGTCACTACCCCTATTCACCCCATGGGTGTCTTATGACGTGACTGACAATAAGCTATTTAGGAAAATACCACTACAAAGAGAAGGAAAACTTGAAATAAACCCTTGTTCTTTTTTTTTTAAACTTGTGGAAACCGCCTCGAGCCGTTACCTCACTGGGGTTAGCGGCGAGGTGGTGTGTCGGAATCGGATCGACTAAAACCACACGGTGTGCCACTCTGCGCCTGACATAGGAGGGATCCAGGAACAGCTGCAGCAGATCGACTTGAAACAAATCCTACATCAAATCATCTGGCCAGTGTGGTATAGTAGGCCAAAACTTTCTTGTTAAGGAGAGGTCTATGTCCAGCAGTGGACTGTTAAAGGCTGTTGGCAATAATGAATTTGTAAGCCCTCACTGAGAAAGGATTTTTGAAATTCACTTCCCATTGGGATACGTTACGGGATGAACTGTTGTATGGAAATACGTTATTTAGAATATAAATAAAAAGTTTAATCATTATATCATTAATAACTATCAATCTAAGGTTTTTTTATATTTTTTTTTGTTCCATTAAAAATAACTTACTTTTTTTTCTTTGCTTTTTAAAGACAACGCCCGCATTAGGAATAAATCCTGTGTCGCAGGGGACATTATAAACATACCAGAAACAGACACAAAGAAGTGAGCACACAGAAAGTGTTGTCTCATGTCGGATTTGAACCCATAACACTCAGCGAAGTAGACGGCAGCGTGACGACCGCTTAAACCACTAGGCCAATCGTGCAGTCAAATACTTCTTAATAACGTAAGAATATGAATGATAAAACAAAATGCAATAGTTCAGATTCGACCATCTGCGACGTTGAATGTGTAAATCTCTGCGTATAAAGAATAACAGTTTAGCAGATCTCATCATTGTTAATGTATGAATCGTGTGAAAAAATTAGGCAACCCTAACACAAATATTTGGTAACATTTGATGTGTAACACATATGTGATTATGTAAAATACTATACCATATTCGTCTGCGTCTTAGAGGATGAAAAATACTTTACAGCTTACTCACACCTACCAAATATACCGAGGATAATGCCAAGGAGAGGCCCGTCTGAAGGTAGTAGAGCCGCGCTGATTTCAGCACGAGCGGGCCGGCTCGATCGGGGCAGTACTATCCTCCCACAGAAGACCAACCTAAAGCGACAGCATCCGTGTTGTCGTGTTTCGTTGGTGAGTGTGAGACCGGAGGCCCATTGATGCAGGGGTGACAGCTATTGTGGTTACTGTGTAAGCCTTACGCTGTCACGATCACTGTCATGTCTTTTACGTCCCCAAGCGGGGTATGAAAAAGTATCTCACAAGGCCGCTATAGTGTGGGTCACCATACTGCATTGTCTGCATTTGCAATGAGTATGGTGACCACAACTCTTGGATTCTATTTATGCTTTTCATTAGGCAGAGTAGAATCACTTTGGTAGGTCTTTAAAGCATTCCACCACTTTGTGTACTAATTTAATTTCCGTAGAACTTGTACTTTTGTAGAATACCTTGTTAATTTCTATCGGACGTATGCAATCTGTTATTGCATTCAAAACTATTTTGTCTGCGCATTATCTGTCACTCATAATTGAAAATTTACGTAAGTGGGTTGAAATATGTATTTGTTTGTAAATATGTATAGTGTTTTTATTTACTAGATTAGTAAAAGTAATATGTGAAAAATATAAACATTTCAAATACCTTTATTATTACTCGTATATGCCTAGTACCAGTTTCCAGAATCCAGTCAAAACGTTGCCCGGAAATTTTTTTGTTGAATATTTGTAAATCCTGATTTACTAGTAAAGTATTATCTATCGATGTTTTTGTTTATTTTGTTACGCTATACAAAATTAAGATTCTATTAATGTATTCTTTAGAATATAATTATCTTTTGCAAACAATTTACAATTACACCAAACGTGCAAAAAGGGGCTTGTTATGAAATCAGACTTCGCTTTTTTATGACCCTAGTGTTTTGTTTTGAGAATTGGAGTAAGCCAAAGTAAATACGATCGCCATTTTAAGAAAATGAGATTTCATTTGTATCGTTACTATAATGTTTAAATGTTCAGATTATGCTCAAATGTAAAATTAAACTTAGATCGGAAAACTAGGGAGGGGAAAATTTGGATACACGTTTTAGGAATAGATTAGATAGGGATTGGTCTTCTAGTAATCTCGAGAACAGTTACGAAAAAGTCTCTAAACGACTGCCTTCTATGAGTACTAAGCTTTGCTCAAGCCGACTCAAATGTGCCGAAGTATGGCTCTCCTACGGCTAATAATAACGACTATTCGCTTATACATTCGATAAAATCTGTACGTACAAATTGGAAACTTAATCCGAGCTAAACTGTGAGGCACAAATTTGTCAATTACAGGAAGGATACGTCATTATTGCTTTTAGTGAACGATTGAAGATCGCAACGCAATCTGAATCAATCTTCTAGGATTACAAGATGTAACGAATTGACGAAGTTATCGAGTATGTTAGAAAGAGATATACTATAACACCACATTTGAAACATAAACGCAATTGAAAATCAATAACTATAAAAAGTAAAACTAATTCTCAATAAAGAAAAACTTGAATTTACTAAATCGGTTAGCGTTTTGAACGCGTTACCAATCATTCTATGGCAACCGCTTATAAACCCTTAACGAGAAAGTTACACATGGACGTACTATATATTTAAATCTGTTCTAACTTGTTTTCTTGATGACTAAATTACTTAGAAAGCCTATGGAGATAGAAAAAAGTAATAATAACTATGACATTATGATAATTTACGCCAACCGAAACCACTATACGCGGAGCCGACGGTGAAAGTAATATATAAAAATAATTAGCAGTCATATTATATGAAATTAAAACTATATCACTCACTTTAAATTGAATTAAAATGTCCACAGAAACCACTCAAATCAGAATTGTAAATGTTACAAAACATAAAAACCTGGAGAACAGTTAAATTAAATATGAAAATTCCTCATCAAGTAAAAAAGATATTAATATTTAAGACAATAAACAATTTAAAATGTTAATTTTACATTCTGAGATTGTTAATTTTTAAAATTTAAAATATAAATAGGTAGTCGCTTTGTCCAAAATTCTGCAGGCATTCCAATTATAACAAGTTATTTGTTTTTAAAATGCATATTTAATTGTTGCTGGCAATGTATTTGTTTAGAATAACAAAGTTTATTGAAAGTAACTATTAACATAATTTATTATTACTTGTTTTTGGAATATGGCCGCATGGACTTATTACCGTGTCATTGTGACACGGTAATAAGTCCATTATTATATTTTTTATATTTTGTAACATGAACAATGTCATTTTCTTGCGTAGCTTGATATCATTGTGTTATTTTTTATAAGAAAACTAATGAACGTCAAATAGTTTTGATAATATTGTGATAGGTCGTTTTGGTAGGATATGTTTTTGTATCAATTAGATTTTTTATTGCCTCTGTCCAATATTCAGAAAACTTTTTAAAATCTTATGCTTCAATTAAAAGAGCTGCAAAGCAATGATTTCATGCGAATTTTTTAGTCGCAACGAACTCAAATATAGTATAAGTAAGGTAGACTTAGTAGATTAAGATTAAGAATAAAAGTTTAAGTAACCCAAGAGGAAGATAAAGAATAATTTAGAGCGTCTGTCTCCAAGTGTGTTTACACAACTGCGAACGTAGAATTAGTAATAAAATTATAGTTGTATAATACGCAGATACATTGTCAAAATACTAATCATAAAATAAGTACATACATATATATCACACAAATAACTGTTTATGTTAAAATGGACATCATAAACGAATCAATATTTACAAAAATCATGGGTTCAATTCTTAAGATAACCTTCAAACCCACAATCTCGCGAACACATCCGCATACGAATTAGATTATACACCTATACTTTCCGCTAAGTTTTAATGTCAAACATACAAATAAACATAAAAATACAAGTTGCAAGTCTACATTTGTTCATAACACTTCCTACATCTTATATTACACAGAGTGGACTTAGTGGTAAATGGCATACCAACTCTTGGGTAACGCAGAAAAGAACTTCACAAGAAGGGAAGAAATCAAATAGAAAACTAATTAAAAGGTTGAAATTTTAGTCCCAGTCGCGTAATATATATTTATTTATTTTTTTATTTTATGGTTTCATACGAGAAATCAGCATGGGATCAGGGAATCAGATGTTGCTAAGTCGTATAATTGAGAAGTATAACCAGTAGATTTAAAAATGTTAAGTCTCCGGCGACAGAGAATTTGTTCCACTGCGGGAATGGTCTTCAATAAAAATGAAGCAGATCAGCTGACGAGAACCTCATAGAGGGAACTCGAATTGTCATGTTAAGCTAGCAGTTTGAACTTTAAAACACACTACATTGAGAGAATACCGATAAGGTGAGATCATAAGAATAGTTCTAATAATTGTTAATTGTAAAGTTCGTGGACTTTGTATGCCATGTTTATGGAGAGCCTAATCTCAGAGGAAAGCGTGTTCCACAATAAACTGATATATATTCAACCAGATGTGAAGGATAGATAAAAGTGAACCATATATGGGACATCGTAGTAATATCAGTATCCTTTTGTGTTACCTTTATTTATTTATACTGCCTGCAAATGCATTGCATAAGGTGGACTTACGTGCTGTAGACCTTTACAAGTCTGAACCGACTAATGAAGTAATTGGATGACCTGTAGTCTATTCTATGTAAAAGTGTTGAAATCCACTTTACCTACATACTGATGATCAATGATATTTAAATCCATGTTCTTATATTTAATTAATCTGTCAGAAAATTTAGATTTTGTAGAGGTATGACTTTTGAGAAGTGATAATTCGGCCATATTTGAAAGTTAAGACAGCCTAACATACAATCTTGTCCAATCATATAATCTAGATATGAAATATAAAAGCGAATGTTGGTAAACTGATTTCTAAAAATTTGGAAGTGAACGTGCATTATATTAAAAATGCTAATGATAAATGTTTAAAAATATATATTGTAATCGCCATGTTGTAAGAGATGCATGCATTATAAAACAATAACATTATGAGTAGATTGGTTGTCGGATATGGCAAATTATTTTTATTTTACTAAAGAACACGGTATGACGTCATATCCTACTGTCAGATCGTTAACTTTAATATTTTGGACATAATGTTTTGGACATCTGACACACAACGCCATCTAGTCCCAAATTAAACAGAACTTGTACTATGGGTACTAGACAACTGATATATGTAAATACATATATACTTTTTTTTTGGAAATACATACATATTATAGATATAAAACATCCAAACTCCGAAGCAAATATTTGTAGATCACATAAACATTTAGTTAAACCAGGGAATCGAACCCGTGACTTTAAGCACAGCACTCGCATCCGCTACCACAGCGCCACCGAGACAATCAATTTTTATTGTCAAAAACATAATGAAAAGCGAAAATGAATTGACTGTTAAAAGACCGACGATGGAAATAGTCCACCTTCCAACCAATCTTGAGACAAGTCCAACAGTGTACATCCTACCTTATGTCTAAAGTGATGACAATGGTAATATTTAAAACATTTCCCCAATAATTATCAAACCCTTAGTCATAGATACGATAGATGCTTATAAACCCATAAACTGAACCTCAAACCGATCATTAGAACAAGGGTAGATGGAAGGACCCTATTAGCTTAACGTGAAATCAATATAACACCAAAACGTAAATGATATTTGTGTGGATTGGAGTTTTTTTTAGTGTGTGCTTTTCCTGTGGTGTTTTCCAAAAGAAAATACAGTATGAATTTTTAAAGTGAAACTTCTTTATCGGGGTTGGAAAAAAATTTAGTGTAACATTTTTTCGTTACGCGTCACATTTTTCCGTTACGCGCCATCTTTTTCTTATCCCTACCACGCGTGATTCGAAGTATACTTTCTCCAGCGGAGTAGGGATTGGTAAATGTCTCCAATGTATTTTGCGGCCCGTTTTGAGTAGTTACATTTTTGAAATCCAGGTGGCGATTGCATCGATTTCGGACGGGTTTAAATTATTTTTTTGAAAAATAACGTCATAAAGAAGTTTCAGTTATTACGAGTGTATTAAAGTTGCAATGGAATAGGCGTTTGTCTTCCATCTCACCTGATGGAAAGTGTAGATGAAGACGAAGGTGGTACACGCCCATTCAAAAGAAAACTGTTCACTCTACTCTTAAAGGCTCCAGAGTTCAACTGATCAGGAAAAATAGACCAAGGCAGATCGTTCCAAATCTTCGCGACTCTCACCAAAAACGAACTGTCAAACCGTTGTAGCCGTTGTTTCTCATCTATAAAGGAGTATATTTAAAGATATTTTCAGAAAAAGGCAAGCGTCCACAGGATTTTGTAACTGGTTAGGTTTTATATCAGGCCGTATGTATTTTTATCATCGAATTAAAAAAAAACACATTGGTAAGTTAATGCTTTCCTTACACTAAATATGTTTCAATAAAAAATGTTTTGAATTGATTTAATGTCAAGTCCGAGACCGGTGGCATATTGATGCATGGGAGACAGTAATAGTGGGAAGTGTGTGTACTTTACACTGCCAAGATGACTGTCACGCCTTTTACGTCCCCAAGCGGGCGTGTAAAGGCATCTTACCAGGCCGCCATAGTGTAGGTCACTATACTACATGGTCTGCATTCACAATGATGGTGATCACAACTTTTGGATTCTACTCATGTTTTCCATCAAGCAGAGTAGAGTCACTTTGATAGACTCTTAAAATGAGAAAAAGAACAAGTATTCTATCCGATATAATGTATTTCTCTCAAGTGTCATACTGGCAACCAATACTGTCATGATAAGCCGCTTTGCTCCTTGGTTAACGACACCCTTCTGTTCTAAACCAGTAGCAAAGCTCCAAAATACATACCTACTTGAGAAAAACCCTACATTTTCTTAAATATTACTAACATAAGTCAAATTGATTATCAAATCATACAATTCGTTACAACTTAAAAATAAACACACGATAAAATTTCTCTACAAATTGTTATAATCAAGAGAATATTAAATCAATTATTTTCATATGTTCAATCAGCAACCAATGTTTTTTTTTTTTATAAAGGCCTACCAAAGTGACTCTACTCTATCTAATAAAAAGCACAAATAGAATCCAAGAGTGGTGGTCGCCATACTCACTGCGAATGCGGGTAATGCAGTATGGCGACACACGCTATGGTGGCCTAGTGAAATGCCTTCTCACGCCCCATATATAATGAGAGTTTTTCACTTTTTATATTATTCTTATGTAATATATTACTTGAACTACTTACATTATATAAGTCATTTTATAACTCTAGCTAGTTATTTTTGAGTCTATGATTATAACCCATTTTGCATTGAAGTCAACCATATTTAAGTAATACTTGGTCCTTGACATTACAAAATATGTAAATTTTGAATTGTAAAGTTAAAAATGCCAATGTAATATGTAGTTATTCTGATAATTAAGCTTTATATCATCACCACGCACCCATTAATCAAATAACGATCATCATTTATGGTCGAAATTAATTGTTTTAAAAAGCAACTAGCTATAACCATCCATGCTTCGCCGTGACTGTGTTTACGAAGCACATGTGACAAAATTTGTCATACGGAATAATTTTCCCTTGTTATTGCAACATGTTTCATCGATACTCTACTACTGTTGGTCGCAGCATGTTGGTATATAGCCTCGGTAAATGGGCTATTTAACACTGAAAGAATTTTCAAATTGGATTGGTATTACCTGAGATTAGCGCGTTTAATCAAACAAACAAACAAACTCCTCAGCTTTATAAATCGTTTTCCTCCCATTTTTCAATTCTTACTTGCCACCATCATCAACAGCCTTCAATATTCCACAGCTGGAAATAGGCCTCCCATTAGCGAGGAGGTTTTGGCCTACTATACCACGCTGGGCAGACGGCTTGGTGTAGAGTTCGTTTCAAGTTTTCCTGCTCCTTGCAGTGGTATTGTCCTGCGTAGATTGTTCCTTAGGCGTCTCTTATGACACCCCATGTGTAGGGGCGGTGGCACTCTATATTCTTAACCCGACGCACAGGTTTCGGATTAAGTATCATTTTGAATGTGATAGAAGACCAAATTATAAAATGTCGGCAACGTACTTAATTTGATAGATCAGAATACTTTAAGAACTCTACAGAAAAATATGTATTTTTGAAATGTTTGTGACTACCCCGGTTACTCAAGGATGGCTAAACCAATTCGATCATTCCTTTTTGTTTTTAATTTTCCGGTTGGCCCATTTGAGGTTAAAGTTAGTATCTTGTAATGACATCCTAGAAAAATTGAGAAAATTGCTCCAAATATTGTAAATACTGTTTTTCCAATAAATTTGTTATAGTCAAGCTTTGTGCAGTTGAAATTTTAACGAAACATTCTAACGCTACCGATGCAAAATGAAGACGAAAACTTTATAACAATTTACAATGGTTTAGGTTTAAAGTAGGTGGAGTTATCCCAAAAGATAATTTAAAAACCATCCGCAAAACTTCGAGGTCTATCATGAAATTATAATTCTGGCTTGAAACTGTATACTTACCCATAAACTAAAAAACCAAGCACATTAACGGTTTAAAGAATGCGCTATCAGTTTCAGATCTGGCGTCTCATGGCTTCTGACGGATAATTGCATTACTCAAGTGATCAGTGATCGTATATCTCCAGTCACACTTGAGCACGTATTATCTTTAAAGGAGATATACCTCGAAGTACACAAGTACATAGCTTTATGAATAGAGTTATACTTTTTTTTCTACCACGAGTAAAAAATCTCGAATACTGTTAAGTACTCGTATGTGTGCGTAAAATAAAAATTTAAGAATTTTCCTGTTTACTGTCTGTTAACTAATCAAAGTATCATTTAAACCGACCATTACTTCATAGCAGTTGAAAATTTGTGTGTGGATCAATCTCTAGTAACATTATCAATGTGAGAGTATCTCTGTTTGTCTATAACGCTTTCACGGCTAAGCTGCTGAACCATTGAGGAAGGACATAGATAACTTCTTATTAAAGAATAAAAACCAGATAAAATATATTCGAAGAGAAAACTGTTGTTAATATGTTACGTAAAATAAGATTGTTTTATTGTAATACATACGGAATTCAATTGTGCGGTACTTAATTTCACATCCCACAGTCATAAATGTGAGATCGAAAATTGTATTGGATTAAAATGGCGACAGTGTTCATTTGTTGTTTCGTTTTTTAATTTACTAAGGAAGTAAACACCCACAGTACGTAGATGACGATTTTGCTCGTGGACCTACGAGAACGAATGCGTTCCATTCCCGAGATGATGGCGCCAACTCTCTCCTTAGAAACGTCAAAAATTTCAAACCGGGATTCGAAACTGGGATCCAACGACAATAAATCGTAATTATGGTGCCAAATATAGCCTCCTTTGTAACATATGTTTGTCAATTGGTAGAATTGTATTTTTATATAATACTAGTAATTTACGAATAACATTTTCTGAAATCTACATGAATCATAGATAAGTACAGCAGAAATAATATGATACGCAGATATAGCTAATAATTATTTAATTAAAATTATAAATGATCTCTAACAGGAGAACGAAAAAAAATTGTCGTCCTCTCCCAATGCCGCTTCCTAATCTGAAAACAGTGAATATTCATTTGCCACGACATTTTCCCATTCAAAATATTGAAGACCAAATGAAGAGGACCTAAAATTTAATTAAATATATTTATCTTGTTACCTCACCCATGCTACATAAGTACATCATTTCAGATTACCTAATATCCTATCAACATATGAGTTACATTATATGTTACATGTTACATTTTTATCTTCTTTTTAACGTGTAAGATACAAAAAAAAATAACATTTCAATTATTTCGTTTAAAAAAAGATAGAGTCGAGCTATTCTTAGTCAGCACTGAAAATTTGTTTATGAATTAAAATGTAACCAAAAAAAAAATTTTAAAATTAGAGAATTCTTTAACACATTCATAATCACTCATTCATAAACAATAAAAAGAACAAACTAATTGAACAAGGCTGCTTTGAACGTTACCAATGTCACATAACTCTTGACAGAAATTTGAAATTCAAATGGAATACAATTTTTTTTTTAATTTGACTTCAGTAAGGAAGAACCTTCACACACGTTTTTCCATGTAGAATTATTTTAAACAATACATTTATGTATTTATGTCCTTTTAATATTTATTTCGTTGATATTTAAAAATATAATTATTTTTATATCGAACGACATTGAACTCTTGTGCCAATTACAAGTAGCTATACATTTTAAAGGTTAGAGTTTATTCTGTGGCTATTAGATTACTTTTAATTTTGAATATATCTGTCTGTAAAGAATTTATAAGCTATTGCGGGGTCATTTAGAATGATAAATAGTCATCTATGCTCATTAAAACGTTACGTGATTTATAGTTTTAACGTGTGTAATAAGGCTGTTCATATGCGCGGGTGGGTGACAAATGACATATTTATTGAACTAGTGAAATAAGGATTTTTAATGACGGAAATACAGAACTGTGTTTAACTAACCTAAAACCAATACATTATGATATAATATGATCACATTTTATTAGTATTCTAAACATCTTACAAAAAACCGGTTACATAAAGTCATTTGTTTGTTTTTCGTTTTACAACTGACATACTCGTAAAATCTGAATCATAATAGTTTGCTATAGTAAAAAATATCAAATTTTGATCTTTTTTTGACACACAATTCCAATTTTTAATTTATTTTATTTTTTAATTTAATAACTCCACAGGAAGTTCCATATTTAAAAACAATAAATATTCCTTTTTTTTTAATTACGCAGATAAGAACTTTTTGCAAACATTATTTATAATTATGTTACCACACCTCAATTTTGTTTATCCTTCGTCTCAAGGAAGGAAATACTTAAAAGTAGCGGTATTGTTTAGTTTACAAATATTATATTAGTTATTATGGGTGTGTACACAGTTATATATATTTGAATATTACATCAAACTCATAAAATCATTTTTACCTTTAATGATACACCAAAATTCGAGGTTATTCAGTTTAAAATATAATTTGTTTGCACATTGTCGCTCATTTTACTCTGCAAATAACATTGCGTTTTATGTAATTTTATGTAATTATGTTTGTTTCTCAATCACTTTAAAATTGAAGAAGTTGTATAATAAAGTTTTTTTTTAGAACAGGACTGCATTGTAATAAGTAAGTGTAAAAGTATACATAACATTTAACTAAGTATCAATTAGTTACACATTCGTAAGTAATTCTACGATTAGTTTCACATGAATTTGTATCGCATTTTTCTGACTATTCCGGCCAAGGTAAATAACCATTCTATCACTAGTTAAAATATCAATTTACACTTTCACGAAGCCATGCCATAATATTTATTTTGTGTAGACTGCATTATCGTGTAGTGGACGATTCGTGCATGCGCACTGCGCCCCTAACCGGAGGTTGCAGCCATCTAACCTAACAGCTGATCGTTGATAAACATTTCCTCTCATTGCTTTATAACTAAACGTAAATAATATCTCCATAATATCTATTAACATACCTTTGATTGAGTAGCATCAGGTTGCATATAATAAAATAGGAAAAACATCCACACAGCGCCAACTAAGAACAAAATTTTGACGTTTCGACGCATTTTGACAGTTTTCTACAACCAACTTTTTCGAATATTTAAATATGGAACGAAAAAACGTTACACTGAATGGTGAACACTTATTTTTTTACGATCGCGTTCGATTGACGAGTCGCGAGTGTTACTATTTGAGAACGATACGCGGCGCGCGCGGCCGCGCTCAGTGGTGCGGCGTGCGGACTGAACCCAGTTCACAGAATAATACAGATAGCTACCGGTCATGCGCGTATCGGTCCTCGACACCGCATACGAAAATAGAACTTGCACAGTTTGGCCGGCATCGACGTACTGCGCTTACTTACGGTGGTCCTCTCACTGCATTGTTCTCCGTGTTCAGTGTCTAGACGCTACACTACAATAAGTACCACCAGCCTACCAACAGCCTAGTAACATGGTAGGCACAGAATGTTAAATAACTGGTTTACATAAACATAAACTTGTAAAGTATAACATTACAAGCGAGACTTAGTTTATTTGTAAATGAAGACGGGTTGACAAGCTCTTTTACGCAGTTTTAATTGGACTTTTCAGCACTTTTAGGGACAAAGTTATCTTGTTAGAGATTTATAGAATGTAGGCAGTCTGTGACAGAGTAATAAACAAAAGTTTTAAACTTTATTTTACTTTGTTGGATGAAATTCATTAAAAAATTCATTAAAAACGTTTTACAGTCACAAGTTCATAAAAAAACATATATTAAAATTAATCTCGATGAATTAGGAATGTAAATTTAAAAAATAATAAAGTTGTCTATGATTAAGGTAGGTAATAAAATAAATATGTAGTTACTAATAGCAATAGTCCATATGAGTAACTTTTCACTTGATTCTTGGAAGTTTTTCCTCACTATGGCCTAAGGCCTTCGTCATCCCTTGACCCAAAAAAGCTAACCCTCCTCTCCACATATACTTAGAGACATGAATACTCTTACATAGACAGCTCTCTCATTTTGCGAATCTCCTTAGTCCATCACAATCTAGGTTCAGACTCGGTCACAGCACAACTACCGCTCTACTTAAAGTAACAGATTTTATTAAGGAGGGCATGGCGGACACTAAAGTCATAGTGCTGGCTATGATTGACTTCTCAAATGCCTTTAATACCGTTTGTCATGATGCACTTCTTGACATTCTTTCCTACCTTATGATTTCCTTTTTATATATTTTACATATATATATATATATAATATCTTTTTATATATATATATATATATATATAGAAACCTACCAAAGTGACTCTATTCTGCCTGATGGAAAGCATGAATAGAATCCAAGAACGGTGGTCGCCATACTCACTACGAATGAAGACAGTGCAGTATGGCGTCGAACGCTATGGTGGCCTAGTGAGGTGCTCTTTCACGCCCCGCTTTAAGAACCCAAGATCGTAGTGGGAGGAAAACATATACGCTGGAAATGAGTTCCAGGTTTTAACTAATTTGCACAGGAAGAAAGAGCCGAACCGTTTAGTTCGGTAGCGTATGTCTACGAGTTGTCCTGTAGAGGATTGGAAAGGATGGGATCAGTTGGAAGAGTTCGTCAGAACACTCTTCATAATAAAGGCGATAGAGGAAGCTTAAGAATAGTTCTACTCCTTGCTTCAGGGACGACAACAGCGTGTTCATATTGATGACTGGATGTCGAGTTAGTGTGATCTTCACACTGGCGTTCCTCAAAGCGATCTCCTTTATTATCTCATCTCACCTTCAGTGTACGTATCACCTGCAAGCTGATGATTTACAAGTCTACATGCGGTCAAACCTGGAGGACATATCGTACGTAATCAACAAAGTTAAAAAGATTTGGACTTTATAAAAAGCTGGTCGACAAGTTTTGGTTTGTCAGTAAATCCAACCAAATGTCAAATGATCGTCATGAGAAGTAAATATCTACATGTTAAGTAGATTGGATAAGGTGGTGATTCCACAAACTGTTTAGAATACGTTGTAGCCATAGGTGGTTGTATATAGACCTAAGGGTCATCCTTGATTGGTTGACGCAGGTTTTGCAAGTCACCCAGAAAGGTACCTCTGATATGAGGTACCCAGCTTTATATTGCTTAAAGAACTTGCTTCCCGCTAATGCAAAGGCTACGTTTATGCAGTCCTTAATTTTCCCTTAATCGTCTACGGTTATGAGTGTTATATTAACCTGAATGCAAGCCATTTCAATAACTTAAATAGCCCCAATAACTGCATTGGATTAGTTTTCTATTTTGCTCAGCAGTATGAGCTTGTATCTGCTTCACGTTCCCAGTTGCAATGGCTTCCAATTCATCAGCACCGCAATTTGCGAGTGTCTCTTTTTTCGACTCTCCATCGTTACCTGAATTACTCGTATAATAATTTCGTTTCTTATGTTCCAATTACGGCAGAAATCGTAACACACAATATGCTTCTTCTACGCTTCCCTCACACATCCAACTTTATTAATTCTTCCTTCTATGTGCATTCAGTTCTGCTCAGGAATGTACTCCTTGCCGAAATCGCGATGTCCACAAATCGTTTTACGTTTAAGACAACTTTGCGCGAACTTCTTCAGAGTTTGGATTGAGCAGTAAGCCTTAGCAGCAGAGTCGCAACACTAGTACTCGACTGTGCGTTAATATAATATAACACCAAATGTATGTATGTGTAAGTTTATATATATTGTGTATGTAGTAGTAAATTTATGTATATTAAATATAGTCGAGTTCGATATTTCATCTTTACAACTGCCGCATCATATCTCTACACCACCCGAAGGTAGACTGGGAGAGAATGCCTCACGACATTTAGTCCGCTCTTGTACGTAATATAAACATTTAAACTTAATAGAGTGAGTGCAAACCACATTCCTCAATTCCAATCTACGTGGCCAGGTGATTCCAACCTGTCCTTATATCAGGATGTAACTAAAAAAAAAGTTATCAGTTCATTTATCTTATCTCTTAAAACTGATGAAAGGATGCAACTACAATCTTAATATCAACTAAAGTTTTTATTATTTTGACATTAAAATAACTATATCAACACACCTGCTTCGGTGGTGCAGTGGTAGCGAATGTGACTGTGGTGCTTGAGGTCTCGCGTTCGATTCCCGGGTCGCATCATATTTTCATGCTCCACAAACGTTTGTTTCGGAGTTTGGGTCTTTTCTATATATAATATATATTCTATCAGTCAGTCTAATTATCACGGTACAAGTTCTGTGTTGTTTGTAACTAGATAGCGTTACGTGTCAGATGTCCGAAATATTTATTTATTATTATTAATATATTGGAAGTCAATACTAATTAGAAATCTAATCGTAATATAAAGAAGTATACAAACAAAATTTTTGTGTAGCCCACAGTTTGTCTGACAGCCTTTAAGGTGGACAACTAAAGGCATATGTTGGCATCAAGACATCGATCGTATAACTCTTCAGTTACTATTAATACACCCCTCGTATTAAGACTTTTTGATTTATATTGACAAACCCAACAGATTGTGAAGGTAGAACATCTATTAGTAGAAAATGCGCTGTTTTGAACTGTACAATCACACAATTATTTAAAAAAGCAATAGGCAAATCAATGCATTATGTTACCTAGAAAGTAAATAAATAATAATAAATATTTCGGACTTTTTAACACACAACGCCATCTAGTTTCAAACTAAGTAGAGCTTGTACTATGATAATTGGGTAGATGACTGTATCGTAAATAATTACCAATGTCCACTTCATTAAAACTAATATCGCGAAACATCTCGGAAAATACAATTAACGTAGCTTTTTATTATTATTATGAATTTCAATCAAATATACAGTGAAATATATTGTTCAATTGAGTAGTCTAAAACAGTGACGTCACAATTTGGTATTTAGTACATTTTTCATATAAAATTGTCATTTTGACAGATGATAAAAAGTAACTAATTTGACTAAGGTGTCATCTAGCCTATTAGACTGACTGATAGAATTTTTTTTTTCATTTTTCATTTTTATTTTTAAAAAAGACAACGCCCGCATTAGGAATAAATCCTGTGTCGCGGGGGACTTTACAAACATACAAGAAACGGACACAAAGAACACCCAGACTCAGAACAACAATTTATGGATCACACAAAGTGTTGTCCCATGTAGGATTTGAACCCACAACACTCAGCGAAGTGGAAAGTGGTGTGGCGACCGCTTAAACCACTAGACCAATCGTGCAGTCATGTCAGAATGGTTATATACTTTTTTTTGTAAATACATACATATTATACATAGAAAATACCCAAACTCCGAAACAAATATTTGCAGATCATACAAACATTTGGACCCGGGAATCGCACCCGAGACCTCAAGCACAGCCGTTGCTTTCACTACCGCCACGTCATCGAGGCAGTCGGCAGTTAGGGTGACCTTGCCTAGTATATAAATATTATAAAATTTCATTACAATAACTCGCTCACAAATCTCACACACGGCTGTGGGATCCTAAGTTGTTCAAAGCCATGCTAACCAAACTGCTGATAAACATACAATACTTTATAAATGTGTTTATCAGCAGTTTGAATATAACTTGTTATTCATATATTTCTAAATATAAACATATTTTACAATTATGTAATCATACATTGGCGGTCTTATCGCTCACGGCGATCTCTTACAGACAACCTTTGTACGGATTTGAAGCATTTACAAATTTGGATAGTTTGTGGCACACAAATCCAAAATATACTGTTTAAAAAAGTTGTGAAAGGTAAAAATAATACGTATTACAGAACAAAATATAATTGTGTTTGTCACACAAAGACTTGTCCTGGTTAGAAGTTAAACTTACGACCCTTGGCTTAGCATTTAAATATTCAGTTACTCTCGCTTTTAACCCCGTTAACCTACACTTGACTAACAATGAATTTTAATACATTTACATGTACAGTGGACCCCCTGTAATTCGACAAACGTTTTGCAAGGCAGTGTCGGACTATCGAATTTGTCGGAATATAGAATACTGCCTAAGTCCCTCTATAGCCCGGCTTTTTTTCAAAAGAGTACCTTGTAATCCGACAAATTACAGACAAATGATAAAATTCTATATATTGTCTTTTGGGCTTGTGACGACATTACTAGGTATGCACAGGACATACGTAACGCACAATGAATAAACGCTAAGCTGCACCGCTATCACACGTAGTCAAATTCAAACTAAGCAATCGGAATTGAAACAATACGCGTCGAGCACAACTTGTAACCTGTTCAATCATGCACGATTTACATTAGCGAAAATTGTTTGATTGATGTCGGATTACGGGGGGGGTTCGGATTAGACAGGGGCCGGATTACCGAGAGTTCACTGTATACGGCAAGCCCATTGCTGTCCACAGATGTGTATTGTTAAAAAGTAAAATGAAAAGTATTACGGTTTTAAGCGCTTGGATTTTAAGTAAAACAACAGAGTTATCTAATATAAAAAGTATTCCAAAGAACTTACAATGATAATGATTCAAAAGAAACCTATTTTAAAATTTACAAGTGGTAGTTAGGTAATCTTTTTATGTATACTCTAGGTAATGATTTTTGGATTGGATTCAATACACTAAGCTCCTTTACGTAACAAATAAAAACTCACGTGAGGTTTTAAGACTAATAATAAGAGTTTCTGACAATCTGACAATTTTAACTGCAACTTTCTAAGGGTCTAGCCTATTTATCGTTAGAGGGAACGCCGAGCTTTGCTGATGATGATGACGAAATTCGAGCGCTGTGAAGTTAATTAATAATGTAATGGATTCGCTTCGAATCGAATGGTGATGTTTTTGGTATCTTCTTAAAATAGCAATATGTGAACTCGTAAATTCGAGCGACGGTAGAGTCTTATGTCCAGCAGTGGACTGTCAAAAGCTGCTGATGATGATGACGAAATTCGAGCGCTGTGAAGTTAATAAATAATATAACGGATTCACCTCGAATCGAATGGTGATGTTAGTGGTTTAAGCGACTTCTTTACCCCTTCCTACTGCTCTGATTGTTACAGGATCCATAAATTGTTGTTCAGAGTCTAGGTGTTCTTTGTGTTCTTTTCATAATTGTTAGTAATGTTCTCCGAGAAACAGGATATGGTTTCTAATGCAGGTGTTATGTGTTAAAAAAAATAGAAATTCTATCTCTCGAAGTTTCACAAAAAAGAAAATGAGGTCGATGATCTTATTAAAATTCCAAGTTTATTTTCGTTAGACTCTCAAAGTCGCAAAATTTTCATTCTGTCAACGATTTTGCAGTGTGAGAGATTTGGCAAAATTCCACCTTTCTTTCAAGAAAGTAGCATTGTGTAGAAATCTGGTAATCAGTTTTATTTTTGCTTTAGACATCAAATTTCTTGGCTTATATTCATACGAGTATTAGATAAGTTTCTTTGTCTAAAATACGTAGACCTGAACGAGATACGTGTACACTAAACGAGTATCAAATTATTACATTTTTATACTCTTGTTCACTTTTATTAGACGTAATATTTTTCGTCATTACTTCCAACAAAACATCGAAAAAGAAATGTTTTGAGGCTTAAGAATTTTTTTAAAAATGAAACATCTAGGAAGACCACTTTACTTCCTTTCTAATGATCAGAAAAAATCACCTTCTTTTTGAACCTAAGTGAGTGATAACGGTCATCGTAGTTTATTTCATTCATACGCTCACGTCTTGTGCGTGTGGCGACAGATTAAGAATGCGCAGTCACTTACCCTGTTTGTTTCGTGGATGTCGAAAGGCCTGACTAAAGAATAAAAATACATAAGATAACTGCACTTTTTTTGTTTTTTTTTTGTACACTGTAAAGAGATGGAAAACTTGAAACAAATCTTATATCAACCCCTCAGGGCAGTGTCTTTAACAGTAGAACAAAACCTCCTTATAATTATAACTTTCGATCGCATGCTTGGCCTAGCGGTTAAAGCGGTCGCCACGCCGCTCTCTACTCGCGCTGAGTTTTGTAGGTTCAAACGTCACACTTGATAAGACTTTGTGTGATCCATAAATTGTTCTTCTGAGTCTGGGTGTTCTTTGTGTCCGTTTCTTGTATGTTTGTAAAGTCCTTTGTGACACAGGATTTATTCCTAGTATGAGCATTCTTTTCAAAGAAAAAATCACTTGTTTTGGTGATGAGTTGGAAAATTTCTTTAGATCTCCAGCTCCCAGAGGACATCATAGTGGTGAGGGCAATGCAGAAACCTGGAATATGTGGTGTTTCTGCTAAAAATCGCTTCGAGTGCATGCGTCAGATACCCTTCTCCGAGTGCCTCCCACCTAGAATCTGTGATTTGTTTTATTTCTATATTCTTAACGTAACACGACACGGACATTAGATTTCCACCTGCCTTACTTCCAAGAACCATATTGTTCTGAGAAACAGTATAGTTCATTAATAAATTGCCCAAATCACTTTCAATCTTATGCCTCCAGAAATAAAATTCAGATTGCAATGTCTAGTGTTAAAACTTCGACTAAATAATTTTCATTAAATTTATAACTAATGAGGTAATTTCAAATTCGTATTCACGTGTATGTCTTTTTAGTTACGGTTTACTGAATCAAAAAAGTAAGGTTTTTTAATTTTTAAGCAGTTTTATATAATTTTAACCTGTATCTAAATGTATTTCGAAGTTTTTTAAAAGTATATAGTTATTGTTTATAGTTGGTTCACGCCGTTTTTGATGTATTCCTTTGGTATACTTGTCCGTGTGGTCACGGATTAAGAATACATAGTGTTACCACCCCTATTCATCCTGTGGGTATCGTAAAAGGCGACTAACGGAACAAAGCACACAAGACAACATCATTACAAAGAGAAGGAAAAGTTGGAACAAACCCTATTGCAACCCGTCTGGCCAGCGTGGTATAGTAGGACAAAACCTCCTTGCTAAGGAGAGGCCTATGTCCAGCAGTGGATTTTAAAAGGCTGTTGACGATACTTAGATGGAGTCGGATTGAATATGATACTCTTGATAGAAGAGTCTGTAAAATGCTGACTGCATTTCGTATGCGCTAGCCACGTTCATCGGTTATGAGGTTGTATATCCCGCGAAAGTTTGGGGTCCGTGGACTATTAAATGTCAAGACCCTAAAAACAGTTACTTACAGTGGATATTGGACTCACTCTATTCGCTGTGGCTAAAGAGAATTGGCACAAACCTGTAGTACTCAGTACTAATGATCGCAGGAAGTATGGAAGGGCAAAGAACTTCGCGTTCGGTTTTATCGGGCCCTAAATGGGTGTAATGTAGATTTCAAAATTTCTACATCTTGGCTATAGATAACCTCTTTGGAGAAACGGAAGGTTTTGCTTGTTCGATTATGGACGAAGTTATCATGACGAATAACTATCGAAAACATATCATGAAATATAATAAGGTTGACGTCTGTCGGGCATGCCACCGCCATGGGGAACCTATCAGGCATATTATATCTGAGTATTATCCTCTTGCCAACAGTGAATATTTGCATAGGCACAACCAAGTAACCAGGATCGTACGCCACAATTTGCTCTTAAATACCTACCAACTTCTGAATTAAGGGCTGTCATTTACTGCCACTTAGTTTTCAAGGATGGTCGTGCTACGTTGTATTGGGATCTATCTATTACCACAGACAGGACTATTGTTATCAATAAGCCTGATATTGTGGCAATAGATTGATTAGAGCATCGCACAATGTTGCTGTTATGGACGAGAATCACGTGAAAGTTAAAAAGAAAAATGAATAAAATATTTGGATCTATCTCACGAAATTTTCGATATGTGGAATGTGAATTCAGTGATTATTTTTAAGATACGATATCTACTCACGGACTGGTGGTAAAGAGCCTCGACCAGCATCTTAAGAGACTCACGTTAGAGGGCTGATACAGAAGGCAGTCCTCCTGGACACGGCATGTATAGTGAGGAGGCTCCTGTTTTTGGAGTCCTAACCACCTGGTGATCTACTATTGTTTATATTTTTAAGTATATTTTTTTCTATGTATAGAAATGTATTTAAAATTGTAATTTATATATATTTTAATGGAACAAGAGGAATAATAATAAATGTTTGTTTCTCTACCACAAAGGTTATTTCCTAACATTAAAACTTTCAAAGATTATTCTTGATATATCAAGATTTACAAAAAATGAACATAACGTATATGTATGTAATTTTGCAAACTAACGTGACACCTGTCATAATTAAAAAAAAATGATTAACACAAACTTGCTAACGCATAATGGTTGCTGTCTATCAAACTGTCAACCTGTCGTGTTATAAGCTAAGAAACTGCTTACTCAAAGAGAAACACACTTTCTTGCTACTTCAGTGGTTTAAACGTATCATCCAGTTGCCTAACACTAACGAACCATTTTCTTTTTAATTTTTAAGTACTTACGCAATTAGAATGAAATCTCGGCTTTTGAGTCCCTTATTCAGTATCAATACGTATAAGTTTATAGTGCGTCTATAAGTGCTTGGCGTGGGTGATCCGTGGTGTCAAACTGACAGCTTTATATTTTTACTGTCAACTTGACACTGACGTGTAACTTAATAAAAATATTGACAGGAGTTGTGACTTAAACCTCTATAAATAAGTCAAATAATTAACACGATGACGTAATGGCAAAAATGCGACAAATGTTAAAAGTAAGTAGAGAAAGTTAGTTAAGAAAGTAACGTTTTAAAAATTTTAACTAATTTTTTTTTTATAATATTTATAAATTAATGAATAATATTGCAGTAATTAGTCAATTTTAATTAAACCACCTCAATGCCGCGATGGTAGTGAATGCGACCGCTGTGCTTGAGGTCTCGTGTTCGATTCCTGGGTCGGACCAAATGTTTATATGATCTGCAATTATTGGGTTCGGAGTTTGTGTGTACTCTCCAAAAAAAGTATATAAGTATTCCATCAGTCAGTCCATTTATCATAGCACAAGCTCTGCTTAGTTTGAAACTAGATGACGTTGTGTGTTAAATGTCTGTAAGGTTTATTATTATTAATTTAATAATTTAAAAAGAACACATATTTATTATTCAAATTATTTTTAAAATCTACGATTGTCCTACATAATAATGATGTAATAAGACCATTGAGGTTGAGATTTTTCTTCAATTTCAATTTATCGATCTATTAGAAAGTATACTTGCCATACCAAAAAATAGTAATACCCTACTAGGTATAATAACAAACATTTGAAATCTCTCTATATTGAAAATGATCTTCTGTTCTTGAAGTCGGTTAAATTAGAAAGAAAAGCGTTTGTTTATTTCCTTCTTTGTACCAGTAAGAGAAGCATCCACATACATTGGAACCTAAATGGTCGCGCACAGTGCGGTTTCAGAGAAATTTTCTCCCGCGAACAATCCCGTTATGGAATGAGCTCCCTGCCGAGGCTTTCCCTGGGAACTACAGTATGGGGTTCTTCAAGAAGGGGGTAAATAGGTTTATGAAGGGTCGGCAACGCGCACGTGGTGCCCCTGGTGCCGCAGGCGTCCATAGGCTGCGGTAACCGCTTACCATCAGGCGGGCCGTATGCTTGATAGCCACCGTCGTGGCATAAAAAAAAATACTCTTACTAGTACTTACTTCTGCCAGAGGCAAACAAAAATGGCGTGTACTGTGTCTTTGCATAAATACTTGAAACTTCACCTACGTTCTGTTAAACATAAAAATGACGTGCATAGTTCTGGTCTTAAGACTTCTTTAATCAAGCAAGATTATCTTAGTGAGTTTTCACTAACTGTCACTAACTCCCACGAGTCTGGTAGGTAATGCTTCTAGTTCCCTTCACATATGTCACGCACTCACAGCTATCCTATAAAGGGTAGGCCGGTAGATATCGTGGATAGGAGCCATGATAGCAACTGTCAAATATATTTAATAATGTTTTATAGAAATATATATCAAAATATAACAACATATGTTTGAAATAATCCCACCTAAACGAAATTAAAGATATATAAACCTTATTATTGAGTTAACTTAAAATACCTAAACACTTTGTTTCTTTTCATTCAAATTTAATAATTTAACTTTTAAATTAACTTAATAGGTATTTAACGATGTGAAGTACTTGAATTTATTTATATAATATACTTAAAATTTGTGTATTATATGTAAATATGTTCGTGTATGTTCACAATTTATAGTTATAAAATAAATAAAACTAGCCTAACAATAATAATAATATTGTTTTTAGATGTTATGTTCTTTTTAATAAGTTTTAGGCACAATTTTGGACATGTACGGGAGTTTGTGTGTTTAGGCTGTATGTGTACAAGGAAGATGATATAGAAAGAAGAATCAATGCAAGCAATAAGGTGAATAATACCCTCTTTTCTTGCCAGCAAAGCGTGTTTGATAAAAGATACATCTAGCTAATCACAATGATGTGATGGTCCCAATCTTGAGATATAATTATGGCAGAAGATACACGAAAGCAGAAATATTGCTGTAGAGATATCTACGCTAAGAATTATATGTGGCGTGAATGCCAGTGCCAGTCTAAAATATAGTAATAAGTGAACATTGCCATGCTTTTTTTACCATAAAATTCCTTTTTTATTTTGTTAATCAAAATATTCTTAATTTAAATTATAATACTTTGATTTTCTATAAGGTGTGTTTTCAGATTTTTAAAAGCTATTCTTATTTTTTTAATATAATTTCTGCAAAGCGTATGACTTAACTAGTAAAGTTTAATTGGAAGTCAACGCCATCTATCGATGAAGTTTAGAAACACATGGAGTTCATAACATTTCACATTTTAGCTTTCCCTGCATTAAAGTACCTTGTTTATAGTAAAGATGGCGTTGTACTATGATTAAAGTGCGAGGAGTTTTCGAAGTGTTAAATGGACTGTTTCACAAATAATTTGACATGGACGTCGCCAGAATCGTTTTAATAGGGGTGCATCTACATCCATACATACTATTAACCAATATAAAATATAGAAAATACTAGATCTTTACCAATGAAATGACTTTTTTTAAGAAACAAGTTAATTTTTGTCTATGTATTTTATTTTCTGCCAGGGGGTGTAAGTGAACCCTCTTGCAACCCCCTGCCAGCGCCTACGCAATTAACCATATACTAAATTATGGTTAAAAGAAATGGTCTATCACCCTGGGTGACTATAGTTACTTACCATAAGGTGATTACGCGATTCGTCGGTATATTCGCCTTCTATATGATAACACTACCTGACTACGCAACTTTGCCTCCTCCTCATCATCAATCAACAGCCTTTAACAGTCAGCTGTTGGACATAGGCCTCTCCTTCGAAAGGCCAATTTGGCCTATTATACCACTTTGTACGGATGAATTGGTACAAGGTTTGTTTCAAGTTTTCCTCCTCTGCAGTGATGTAGTTGCGAAGTTTGTTCCCTAAGTCACTTCTTAAAACACCCATGGGATGAATAGAGGTAACACTCCGTACTTTATCCATCACGAAAAGAATAATCTTCCCCTCTTTTGTTGATACTATGTTCTTATTGGTAAATTTGTACTTGGTCTTTTAACCAAACGCGTGTACTAACATATACCAAACCAGTCAACCCTATTCATGGTGACAAATTTTACACCGAGCGAGAACTGAACTCGCTACCGCAACGGTCGCTATTTTTTTTTTTCTATCTTAAGAGCCTGCCAAAGTGACTCTTCTCTGCCTGAACGAAAGCATGAAAAAAATCCAAGAGTTGTGATACTCATTGCAAATACTGACGACGCAGTATGGTGACCCACACTATGGCGGCCTTGTGAGATGCTTTCTCACACCCCGCTTGGGGACGTAAAAGGCATGACAGTCATCGTGACAGTGTAAGACTTACACAGTTACCACGATAACTGTCACCCTTGCATCAATGGGCCTCCGGTCTCACACTCACCAACGAAACACGATAACACGGATGCTAGCGCTTTAGGCTGGTTTTCTGTGGGAGGGTAGTACTGTCCCGGTCGCGCCGTCCCGCTCGTGCTGAAATCAGCGTGGCTCTACTACCTAGAGAATATTATGCTCAACCATTACACTCAATAAATTGGGAAGCGTTATCACAGTTATTATGTGTTTGTATTAATAACATTTAAAGGAAGAAAATAACTAAAGATTAGTTCATGAACTATTTCTTATATCCACTACGGAAGACGAACATTTCTTAGATAAGATAAAGAGAGTGGTACCGTTGTAGCAATAATGTTGTAACATTTCTGACTGCTAAAAATATACATACTCGAAAACATGAACTTCCTTTTAGCACAGTCGGGTAAACAGTACAGTTTTAAATCGTCAGACGTAATAATGTTTTTATTGTATTTATTAGTAAAGATTTAATCTTGATTCCTAATTAAACATTATCTAAGGAGATAAAAGTCTCGAGACTTACATTCAATACAACAATATGTCATGTTCATTAAAATATATAATTAAATCCTTCGATTGTTGTGTTGAAATCTAAAATTCATTTATTAATGCTTTAATGAAAGAAAAGTTGCAATTAAAACATTTGAACATAATTAATTATTGTTTATGGTTTGAAAATTCCATTTATAAATCAACTTTTAATCTCTACAAAATGACCGCACTATGAAAATTAAGAACACTAGTCAAAAAAAAAACAAAACCAAAATGTCTAGTTTTTTTTTGTTGTTACCCATCAGTTCGTCCTGTCATCCCGACAGAGTCCGCGCGGTATCCGTCGGGAGCGCGCGTCCCCTTGCTCTGTGATCGATTACCCCGTTACGAACTTACATCGAAGTTCGAATTTTAAAAATTGTTCGGTTCGAATTAGTTTTTTTTTTTGTTATGTGAGTGAAGTTTTGTGTTTATTTTGGTTTGTTGGACGTAAAATTATAGGTAAGTTGATTTGTTTATATTGTCTACAAATCAAATGAATACTTTTTTTAACAACTTTAAACAATTGTTATGAATTTAATTATTGAAATATAACGCTGATATATTCAGTAAGAAAGATATACCTTTAATTTCTGGACTCGGTTAAAACTTTGAAGTTAAGGTGGTTAGATACTTTCATTACCATAGATTATTTAAACACGTCACTTGTCAATATTTGACAGCTATTTCTTAAACTAATTTGTTTGCTTTGCTCTATATACTTGTTTTCAGCCTATTATAAATTAATGTCCCTAAATAAAAAAAAAATAACCAATTAAATAAATATTGAATTATTTTTTTTCCTTTTTCAAGTTAATTTATATTATTACATTACACTGATACTAAATAAAGTAATTTCTTCATGTTTAGAATTACTTCGGTACTTACATCTTCCGAATTTGCAACTAAATCGAGTTCTTTTTAATTTTTTGTTTATTTTATGCTTTTTTTGTGTTGCAATATCCTCTTTCCCTAATCATTTGGCTAGCCTTTAGTATTTTCAAGATTATTTTTGTTTGGCTAAGTTTTTCCACGGAGCTACTGGCATCGGACCTCAACCCTGAGAGAAACCTGAATTCAAAGTTGAACTAATCGTCAGTACATTTGAAGACACTGACTTTCCAGTAACGATTGCTATATATATTAATGAAAACCGAGACCAATGGCTTAAGGTGCTCTCCAAGGCACGGGCGTAAATCACCGTCAAACTACCATGCTCCGGGCTATTATTAAGAATTTTCTGTAAGAAAACCCAACAACACTTTTGACCCGACCCGGATATTGAACCAAAGACCTCTCGATTGACAGGCACATACGCTAACCGCTAAACCAACGAAGCAGTTCCTTCTCTTTGCTTGATATCTGTGCAAAATTTTCAATTAATCTAAAGTCTACAAATCTAAAACATATATACATAAAAATCATGTCTGTTTCTCCAGAGGGAAAGGCAATGGCATAATCAACACCCGCTTTTCGCCAGTCTTTTGGCCCCACGTAATAGGTGGCGAGCCTATTGCCGCTATTCAGGTTGTTTTGTTTGCCAGAGCCTCGTCCGTTGATTTGCAGGTGCACCACTTGCCGGTGAGGTTTACTTGGAACCCTAAGCTCTTGGTGGGTACTCTATGCACTCAAACTCCCACTATATTATATATCTACTAGCTGACACGGCAAACGTTGCTTTGCCATATAAATTATTTCTAAGTAATTTGAACGGGATAAAAATGATTAAATTACAAAAATGGCTATTAAAAAATAAGGGTTGATCGTAGAAGGGTAAAAATTGAGGATTGTATGTATTTTTGTATGTTGTATCATAAAAAAATAGAAATTAAAAATTTTGTCTGAAAAATAAAAAAAAAAATTTAGCGTTGTACTACCCCTAACATTTAGGGGGATGAAAAATAGATGTTGGCCGATTCTCATAGATACCGGATAAGCACAAAAAATTTCATCAAAATCGGTCAAGCCGTTTCGGAGGAGTATGGCAACAAAAACTGTGACACGAGAATTTTATATACCTAGTCTTGCCATAAATATTGTAATAAAGAAAAAAGAAAATTGTTAACTGCAAATAACATTTATTACTTTTACAGTGTGTCAGTTTAATACATAAATATAAAACAATTAAAAATATAAAAAGCTTATTCGAAGTGGTCTCCATTGGCTGCAATACAGTCCTTTAAACGATGAGGCCAGTTATCAATAGAAGCACGCACTCTTTCCATGGGAAAATTCTTCACTGCCAATCGTATAGATTGTTTTAGGGACTCCAAATTATCATGGCGTTTAGAGCAAGCTGTACTCTCTAAAACTGACCACAAATCATAATCCAGCGGATTAAGATCGGGACTAGACGACGGCCAGTCTTCAGCTCTGATGAAGTCCGAAACGTTCGATTCCAACCAAGACTGCGTGGACCGAGCTTTATGACCCGGCGCCGAGTCTTGCTGGAAGGACCATACTTGGTTATTGAACATGGTGATGTTAAGGGGCTTAACTACCTTCTCAAGAATGGTATCTTGATACACTTGTGCCGATGTTTTGATACCTTTTTCACAAAAATATGGCTCAGTCACTCCTTCATAGCTAACACCCCACCAAACCATCACTGAAGTCGGATAATGTCCACGTTGCACTCTGTCGACTAATTGGGAAGCTTCCTTAGAGCTTTGAGCATAAATACGGTCATTTTGTTTGTTAAAATGTTGCTCAATTGTAAAAATTTTCTCATCCGTAAACAAAATTTTTCTGTGACCTCCCTTTGCGTACCGCTTCAGTAGTTGTTTCGATTTTACCACCCTATTCTTCTTTAAATTATCAGTTAAGAAATGGCCAGTGCGTCTCTTATAGGCTGCAAGTCCTAAGTCATCTTTTAAAATACGCGACATGGTTCTAGGTGCTATCTTCATTTCCCGAGATAAAATCTTTTGCTTTCGGACAGGATTTCTTCGAATTCTTTCCCTTACTGCTTTGACCACCTTTTTCGTACGAACACTACGTGGACGGCCAGATCTTTTTCTGTCACAAACAGAGGAGGTCTCATTGTACCTATTAATAGCCCGGTACACAAACATTTTACTAATACCAAGTGTATGGAGAGTTTTAAAAATTGCATTTGGCTCCATACCTACTTTGTGTAATGCTATCACAGCGATTCGGTTCTCTTTATCACCCCACACCATTTTAATATCGCAAAATATTTTACAATGTATTGGCGCCAAAATGAGAAAACACAATGAACAATCGTATAAAAATGACAGATTCGAAATTCAAATGTAATATTTTTTTATAATTAAGTGTAACAGTATTTATGGCCAGACTAAGTATTAGATATATTAGACATACAAAGTTTGACTTAAGTTAAGGTGCTATATAAAAACAGTAATATTATTTTATTTGTCTAGTGTTACATAATTAAAATAATTTCCTCTTACATTATAACATTTATTAGTAATTCGTATTTATTTAATGTTACTAGTAGCTAAAGGCTACTTAATAAAGATACTTCACAGTCCTAATAGAATACTCGTATTCCCCCTTTAATTTAAAAGATAACCCCATGACTCTGGACCCTCCATGGTAAGGTTAAAGGTCAAAGTTAATAGTCACAAGTTATGTGCATCCTCTATCAGCAAAGCATTAAAACCATTACGTATGAACGATGAGCAACTTCAAATGAATGTGAATGAATGAAACTTTCATTTGTTCGGTTATGAATGAGAATGAAATAAATTTTTGGTTTGTAACGACTTTACCCGCGCTTTTTGCAATCTGTGGGAGCGTTTTTGTTGTAAAGGGACGGAAGTTAGTAACAGGAAGTTTAGGAAGTGCGCGCTTTTATAGTTTGATCAATGAACGGGTATCAGACGGTAACAGATGTGGCCGTATCATGGAATTTGTGATGTCAGATGTTAGTTAATAATAGTAACGATGGTTCTGTACATACTGTTAAGGTTAGGAGGAAATAGTTTTTAGTAGCTTTTGGTGAGCTACAAGCTACGTTTACTCGTTATGGTTTTCTGACATGTTCATAATATAAAATAGGTAGACTTAAACTAAAAAAAATAAAAAAATTATTTTTGAAAGTAGCATAAAGAAATCACAAGCTACATGAGAGTAAATATACGCCTGGACCAAAATTCTTTAAATAATTCAACGGGTAGTAAAGTGGCCACATCTCCCCTGCGGTTGCCATGTGCACTTACCCTTGCACCGTAATATAAACAATTTTATTTAACATGCATTAAAAATGTCTACACTAATACATTAAAGTTAGCACTGGCTTACAATGCTAACCGACCATCTTCCTTTTTTAAACAATGTTCTATATTTGAATTTGACAGTTTTCAACCAGTTTGTCGTGTCATAGTGCAATAGTACAGTTCCAATCTTTATTGTGCATCATGCTTTGTGGTGCATTTTTTTTTTACCTTTACGTCAAAGTCATATCATTATTGTCAAAAGAACCTTATAAATATACTATATTTTGACAAAATCACTGCATATGGTATGAAATTAATAAAAATTCTGGGCAAGTATGTGGAATGATTCAAGTTTCGAATCAATAATATGTCTTCAAAACGCTATGTATTATATACAAACTAAAAAATATGATGAAAAAAAATTGTTATAATGGCTATAAATTAGCAATGCGTTACTAAATTGCTTGATTGTTTTATTAATATAACGAAAAGTAATTTACATGTATGTATACGATACTATAAAAAAAAAATTTAAGACACTTTCAAATTCAAAAAAAGAAGAGCCTCTCAAGTATTACGTTTTATTATAAAGTCTTTATAAAACCTCATTTGATTGAATATATTCTTTTTTTGAAAACTTCATTAAAATAATATAGTGTGTAAGCGTATTACCTCAAGGTCGAATGGAGTACAATAATAGGGTACCAATGCCCCGCGG
This sequence comes from Hypercompe scribonia, assembly GCA_949316085.1. NCBI lineage: Eukaryota > Metazoa > Arthropoda > Insecta > Lepidoptera > Erebidae > Hypercompe > Hypercompe scribonia. The sequence continues at coordinate 20,970,528 of OX438974.1, forward strand.
CTCGACGGCAGTGAGTGAATGTATTCATCTCCCCGCACTAACCCGCCATGTGCACTACCCCTAACCGAACGAAATATAAACAAAGCTGAACCAGAGATGTTCGTACAATACATCGACCTTTTTTTTATTTATTAATCAGGCATAGGCAACCAGTATTTTGGGATTAGGAAGGCTGTTTAATTGTTGAAGTAGTAATGTTGATTTATTATTTAATATATTTAATTGGAGCATAGAGAAGCTACTTATAATACTATATGTAACAGTATTAATGTTTATACTATTTATAAACTCAATAAAAGTTGGCCATTTTAATTTTAGTAACCTAAGAAAACAATACTGATTACAATATTGAATGACATTGAAGTGCTTTTTCGTATTTTCAAATTAGAAGCTCTTCACTAAGTGAACATGAAAGATTTTGACGAGACTTTTACTGCCAGATATAACAGATGTTATAAAGAGTAACTTAAGCTACTTAAGTATTAAGTAGCTTAAGAAAAAAAAATGGATTACGTGAAACGAAAACGGACGAAATTAAAACCAACGAAATAGTGAAGAATATGTGATTCAAAAACAACAAGAACCGTGGGGTAATCCCACGCGACGCAGCTAATAACATTATATTTATAAAGTTATTTTTGAATAAGTCTAAATACTGCATAACGTAAAGCAGAGTATTATGGATTAATATCAATACGTTTGCAGTAAGCCGAAGCGAATAATAATGGCGGACCCCATCCCCTTCGCGTCATGTGCACTCGCCCTTATTTAATCTGAAACAATTTGCTGGTACCCAATAGACGATATTCTATACTGTCATTTGCTTTGATAGTCACTATTTAAACATCAATTCTTTATTTGAAAATTGTTTTTTTCTCTTTATGGTAATAGATTATTTTTTAATTTATTCAAACCATTCTAATTTCAAAGTGCTTACTTTATTTGAAATTAAATTTACTAATTTGCACTTGTTCGATTGTGTTACGATTCTTTACACGCAAAGTTAACTATAGTAATGTTCCTATTTGTTTAAAAAAATCATGTACCAGTCTTTTGAATGAGATATGAATCATAAAGGGCAATGAATTTCAAATCATTAAAAAACAATTACGGCAAAATGCCAGCCAATTATCGTAGGTATATTAGTAAAGCTTGGTTCAAGTTATTTGTTTTATTGGTACTATTAACATGAAGCCTTTTATTGTCGATTTGTGGAATGTAGATTTTTTTATCATGACGATTTTTTTTTTAATTTCATGTTTCTTTAGACTTCTGTACATGTATTTTAAATATGTGTGTTTAATTTTTTTATGTATTTAAAATTTAAATTATATTTCATTTAGTCTTTGCCAATAATTATAACTTTAAACACCCTACGATTTGAATAAATTGTAGAAGAAATATGGTTATACATACCACTAATGTATTTTCTTTTGTTTATTGTACAATCATCGCTAAATTTAAATTTAAACTTTGTGCAATATAATTAATATTTCAAGAGGTTAGAACATTTAAGAGATCCAAAGCCAAATATCCAAATTAAATCCCAATAGTTATCCCTACTAATATTATAAATGCGAATGTAAGTTTGTTTGTTACGGTTTCATGCGAAAATTACTCAACCGATCATCATTAAAATTTCATACACATGTTCTTGGAGGTATTAAAAGTAACATAGGATACATTCTATTAAAAAAAAAGTATTTAAAATGATCTGTTAAGAAACTTAGTGTGGCAGACCAAATTTCACGCAAGCGAATTAGTTAATTTTATATTGGTAACACTGAAGCTAGCTAGAAGCTAGTCATCGATTGTAAACTGTTTTGTCTTTGCCTATTTTATGAGTTTTCATTTAGCTTGCAATAAATGTTTGGATGAAATCTTCCAACTCAATTTTGAAGCAGATCTTCAGCCGATTGAGTTGAAATTTTGCATGCATGCGTATATGTGACAGTGCTTGTCTGATGATGGAGCTGGAAGATTGCCGTAAGAATACCGTAACGAAACGACGTAACCCCATCGAGTTTTGACTCGTTTGATTCATCTTCATGAGTACTTCCTTTCTAAATGGTATCGAGGGTCTGATGATGAAAGTGATCATACTTTCCCAGTAATAAAACGACGTAACCGCCTTGAATTTGGGCTTTCGTGATGAGTATTTTAGTCCCAGATAATATCCATACGCGATCTGAATATTTCTGAGGTAAATAACTTTGTTCCATTTATCATGAATGTCAATTGCATGATATACAGACTGTAAACTTGTCCTGCGATAACTGAATAGTATTTTTTTTTTAATAATTTAAGTTCATAATAAAAAAATACTTTAAAAACAAGTTTTTTTTTGTTTTGAAAAAGTTTTTCCACTTTTAAATAATATATATTTGATTAGTTTATAAAACATGTAGTCTATACTAATAAATCACTTTTTCGTGCATATTAAAAAGCTATGGATGCATTATTTAAAAAAAAAGATAACTCGTACATTAGGAATAAATCCTGTGTCGCGGGGGACTTCACAAACATACAAGAAACGGACACAAAGAACACCCAGACTCAGAACAATAATGTATGTAACACACATGTGGATGTCCCGTGAGGGGTTTGAACCCACAACACTCGGCAGAGAGAGAGCGGCGTAGCATCCGCTTTAACAACTACTCCATCCGTGCAATCAAATACTCGTATATATAGAGAACCTGCACATGACACGAGGGGAGGTTCGCAGGAGCATCGGATGCATTTAACTGCCATTATTACGAAACCAGTCGACCTTGATGAGATGATAATTGTAGGAGTATATGTGGTGTTAAATTGGAAACATGGTAGTAGACGGAGTGATGTAAGAATATAAGAGTCATATGAGTTTTTGGAATTTAAACCATATTCTCAACGGTGAAGGTCGAAGACTAAGGAATGTACTTATATTAGCAGTAGAATTGGAATTTTCGAGATTATTGAGCACTTAAAGTTCATACACACCCCTCGGTGAAGATCTGAAACAAGTTAATAATTGTAATTTTTTAGCCAACTCTTGTAACTCTTAGCCAATTTACGCTAGGGCGGCCAGTCTTAACGGTGACCAGCCAATTAAGTCAGAGACATTAGTGCACAAATGAGTGCGTAAAGACAGGTGCACTCTCTGTTCTCTTACTCTCACAATCCGACGGGACGATTCTCCGAAATGACTGGGCAGAGATCAAGCGCCGGACCGACGGCTTTACATGTTCTCCAAGGTACGGGAGTAAGACCTCCAACTTCTTAACTCCGGTTTGTTAGCATTTCTATCATCAAAAAAACGCAATTACGCTTTTTGACCCGCCCTGTAAATCGTACCTAAGATCTCTTGATTGGCAGTTGCATACGCTAACCGCTAGACCAACGAGACAACTCGCGTATATATAGGTTATCTTGCCAAAGAATATCAAGTCAATTCTAGTGATCGACCGATAGTTTCGGTTTCGGTTTCACCTGTAGTTTCGGTTTCGGCCAAAAATAGCCGAAATTTACGTAAACTATTTTGTGTCATTTGATGAACTTCGGCTGGTCACCTGGGCCTCTGTTATTATTTTTAGTATTTTATTTTACACTATTTAACTGACTGTATGTATATGCAAAATAAATGTATCAAAATACACAAGATTTCTATATTTAACACTAACTGTTAAATGTTTAGGTAAGTTTCGGTTTCGGTTTCAGCTGAAATTGAGAGCAAGGCCGAAAGATTGGTTTCGGATTTGGTTCCATCTAAAAACCACTTTCGGGCAGACTCTAGTAAATTCCTTAGAATTTACAGTATTTCCGTGCCCAATTTGTACGCCTTAAGTGAAATTAGATTAAAAGTTGCCAAGATCATAATTTTTAAGTTAAATTTGCCACGATTGTAATGATTTTAAATAGGTTGACAAACTCTACCATAAAATGGGACATTTCCAACACTTCTGTGACACTAAATGACTAAGCAATTATAACTGTGACTTCAGCAAAAGAAACATCTTGTCAAACGATGTAAATACGAAAAATGTCCCAATAAATTGGGCCGCCAGACGTAACAAATTGTTTAATTACTGGTCGCGTGACATATTCAATCTGCCGTACGAAGTTTGTCCCATACTAATTGGACTTAGGCGCCAAATTTTATTTAAGCTTCGGATTTGAGTCAGCGTTTTGTGTAAGGCGGTGTGAAATCGTGATATATTTATCTCGGATACAAATCCATCACTGAAACCTGTCGGTTCGTGAATTTGTGTTCAAGATGGATGGATAGTTGTATTGGCTTAGGTTGCTGTCTGTTTGCAACCACAGATTTGTAAATGTAATTTTTTATTGAAATTGTAAATGTAAACTTTTATTTTCAATACAATAAATTGTTGTGCAAATATTTTTCTTAAGCTAATATAGCGTGGGTCAAGAATTCGTTAACATTTGAATCTAACATCCCGCGCAAACATGCTACGGGAGTTCTTAAGACCGATGCTAATGGAATTTGCTGGCTACAATCGTAACACATGGCTTCAATAAGATGGAACCACTTGTCACACATCCCATGAGTCCTTGCTGGTGGTCAAAGATATGTTTCCGTAAAAACTAATTTCCAGACGAGGCGACATTCTATGGCCACCCAGAAGTCCAGATCTATCCCCAGCACACTTTGAAGAATGGTATCTACATCGATAAACCAAAAGCACTGTGTCAACTAAAAGAAAAATCAACGAAGAGATGTCGCCGATCTCGCCATCCAATCTTTTTGCCGACGTGTATTCAAAAATTTCGGTGCTCGCTCGTGCGTGGTCATTTAGACGATGTAATTTTTAAAAAATAGATTACAACTAATTAACTTTCTTGTGAATAAACAATTTTTATAATATATCAGTGATTTTTTTATACCATTTTTTTAAATGTTAACTAATTCGTGGCCCATCTTATATAATATAAATTTATAATCATATAAATACTGTCGTCTGTTTCTTGTCTGTTGACTACAGTGTTGAACCGAATTCAATTAAATTTGGCATTTAATAGTCCACTGTTGGACATAAGCCTCTCTTTAGTAAGGAGGATTTAACCTACTATATCACACTAGCCAGACGACGGCCGGACGGTTTGTGTCAAGGTTTCCTTCTATTTGCAGTGATGTTGTTCTGCTAAGTTTGATCCCTCAGTTGCATCTTACGACACCCACAAGAGGAGTAGAGGTGGCAACTCTCTGTATTCTTAGTTTGCCACCACACGAATTTGTGTTTATATTTCAAGAAACAAAAGATAAGTAAAACAAAAAGTAAGATCACAGTTTTGTATTAAATTTCTTTTCTAATGTGCCAGTGCTCGACAATTGTAGTTCAGAATTTAGGCAGTATTCTCTCTGTCTCTCTGCTAAAACAAGGATGGCGCGTCTAGATAATGAAAAAATAACGCAGGTGGATATTTTACCATTTAGAGATTAATCTCATAATTGCTAGCCGAGCTTCTGCGGTAGCAATGATAAGGAATAAGATTTTTCTCGTCAAGGTACGACGTATATTTCACAGTGTATTTTTAAATTGTATTAACTAGACTTACTGAGACTGAGATAAAGTTTAATATTGAAGATTATAGAGTATTGCATTAATATATTTTACTTTGTAAAGTAACTAATCGCTACCTGCCTATTTATTGTTTATTATCTGACAGTGTGTGTGAGTGTAAGTGTATTTGTGTCATAAAGATAGCCCTCGAACTAGGAACTAAAACTGAAACACCCTATCTCCAAACAGTAATGTGTGGAACACAAAAAGCGATGTAGAGATCGAACCCGCAACACTCAGCGTAAACATAAATAGCGGCGATTTCACTACTTAAACCACTACACCATTCGTGCTGGTAAGCATTTGTAAAAGTAGAGCAGTTTATAGTTTTTTTACAATTTATGTCCTTGGGGTTGGAGATTGTGGTTTAAATCTAGCATTTATCAAACGTATAGTAAAGCTGAATTACGACCTGTTCATTCTTGTTTAAATATAAAATTTAGTTCTTTCATCATCATCAGCAACCTTCAATAATCTACTGCTGGACATAAGCCTCTCCTTAGCAAGGAGGTTTTAGCTCAGTATACCACACTGGCCAGACGGGTTGGTATAGGCGCTAGAAGGGGTCTAGATGTCATAATAACAGCTGTTCTCGTATCCCTCCTATCTCAGACGCGGAGTGGCACACCGTGTAGTTTTAGTCGGTCCGATTCCGACACACCACTCCGCCGCCAGCACCGGTGGGGTAGCGGTTCGAGGGGGTTTTCACACGATAAAAAAAAGGGTTTGTTTTAAGTTTTCTTTCCGTTTGCAGTAATATGTCCAGCGTAATTTGATCCCTTAGTCGGCCCTTACGACACCCACGGAATGAATACGGGTGGTGATGTTTAATTTCCATTCTATTTACGTAGTTGTATTAAGATGGTTCTCGCTATTCCCACACAACTGATATATTTACAATAAAATTGATAATTTGCATAAGTTGCGTTAAACAACGGGTCATGTTTGTATGATTCTCGGACTCCCTGAGTATTACCAAAAGCAGTATTAGACTTGACACAGCAGTGTGGCATAGCTAAGACCCTAAACCTAGAGTTTTGGTTCTTCATTATGATTAGCTTGCTTTTCTTCTAAGGCTCTGTCAAAAGTTCAGGCTACTCCGTCTTATACTAACACCATTTGTTTCATGAAGTACGTTCATAGTCCTTTTTTTTTTGAATTCTATATATTTTTAACTACCTCTTGGTGTCTTTAATACTTAAAATAGAGCTTGAAAATCATATTGTCAATTTCATTATAGGTTAATTTACTTATTCTATGATTTTAGATATTTTGGTCACAAAAAAGAACCAAAACATGAATGCGCCGAATGTTTGCAATTATTATTAAATAACTAATTTTCTAACTACTACTAACTTTGACTACTTCGTAAGTATTAACTATAAATAGCTTTAATGCTTCTTTGAGAACGCATTCAGTAAGCAAATTCTTCATAGCCAAAGACTGAACTGCTTAATATAGCCGAAGGAGTTTTAACGATGGGGTAAGGTGTGGCGAATCCACCTCCCGTAACAGTTGGAACGAATCATTTTTACAGCCTCCTAGCGACAGGATATTTCCCTGGACATTAAAATTTCATTTCACGGTCTACATTAAATTCTGGTTTGCGTACACGGGCTGCTGGGCACCTAGATGACGGTTTTAGTGGGCAGATTTATGTGGTTCCTTGTAAAATATTTATATATGTTTTATTTAAGAAAGCTGTGGAATAAATATCGAGCGTTAAACCTGTCTGGATGAGATCTTTCCGTTTTCTAGGTGAGTTTATTTTTAAGGAAATAATTAAATTAAAATATTAATTGCTAATTTAAAGTACTTGATATAATTTCCGGCTTCCGCGAGCACTTGAGCTGAAAGACCACGAGCCTGAAGCAAATCTATATGGTTGTCCAGATAAACTACAAGTGTTAATACTCAATTGTAATGGGTGGGCCAAGAATTCGTTAACATTTGAATCTAACATCCTGCGCAAACATGTTACGGGAGTTCTTGAGACCGATGCTACTGGAATTTGCTGGCTACAATTGTAACATATGGTTTCAACAAGATAGAGCCACTTGTCACACTGTTTCTGCCGGTAGTCAAGGACTGATTTTCAGACGAGGCGACATTTCATGGCCACCCAGAAGTCCAAATTTATCTGAAGCATACTTCTTTTATGGGGTTAATTAAAGAATCGTCTCTACATCATTGACCCAAATATACTACGTCAACTAAAAGAAAAAATTAGCGAAGAGATGTTGGCGATCTCGAAGTTTCTTTGCCAACGGATTTCGAAAATTATGGTGCTTGCTTAGTAGAGTGCAAACGTCGAAACGGTGGTCATGTAAATTTTAAAGAATACTTTTCAACTAATTAGCTTTCTTGTAAATAAATAATTTTTGTAACGTAATAAATGGTTTTTTTATACGATTTTTTCAAATGTTAACTATTTCGTGGTCTACCTTATATACAAATAAATATAATATAATTTATCTACAAATAATATTATAATATACGCTTATGTTAAAAATACATTGTTGTTTTTTTGTTTACCATCGGTAGATGTCGTTGATAAGTAACGCTGGATCGCGACAGTGATATTGTGTGCTTCACAGTGACATCATAATTCGTTTTAAGAAATTGTTATTTTTTGAGAACCTTAAAGAGACCCTTAGAGTTTAGAATAGATATATATTTATAGATAACAGCAGTTATATCATTTCACCCCTACAGACCCTTGATATCGTTCAATGGCTTCACTTGTTTTGCCAAAGGAAAAAACCCTCAATAACCATAGAAACGCGGCCTCCTAAACATCTAATCGGGGTTTTTAGAAATTTTTTAAAGATGATTTCGACAAATTGAGACTCTGAAAATAAGAACGTCACCTTGTTGGGTCGGGACGTTTAGATAGTTAGAGTCGTAAATGTAGCATTTTAATACTGAGTCTACCGGTCAGGTGTCTTCCCACCGGAGGCTGCTTCAACACGATCGCTGGACGTTCAAAGAGTTCAGGCTATTTTATGTTATATAGTGGATAATAGAGTTACTTATCCGATTGGGGCATGCGCTCCTGCACTCCATTAAGGCATTAAATGTTTATAAAATCTTAATGCAGTGCAGATTATGTAAAACGTTACTTTTCGAAGTCTCCAAAATCCACAAAGAATCTATAATTTTCGTTTTCTTTTAAAGCTCTCAGATACAATTACTTATACACGCAAAACGGTTACATAATCTGTAGTAGATGCTTCATTAAAAAGACATGCCAGGTTTATTGACCTTATTATATCGCTTACACACAATATATTTATATCGGAACAAAAATCTCCGATTATTAGCCGTCCATTACTTGTAAAAGACGACAAGCACCGACTTAACGCCGTGTTCCCCTCGCAGTACAAATTGCTAGTGCACAATAGTTGGGCCTAGCACGCACCATTACTGGCCTTACAATGCTTCGGCGTCCACAATAGAACTATTGAAATGTCAGAACAATAGTTAGGCACTGTTTACACTGAGATTTTTTCGACGACAGCTTGCGATCGGGAAACGACGAATTCGAATTGATTGGGCTAATCCATTTAAATGTTACGCCAATTAGAGTTGGAATAAAATTTCGAAATTCGAATGCTTTTATAAAAAAGTTGCGTTAACTTTTTTAATTTCTGTATCGCGATACAGAAATATACACAAAAGTCCTATTAATATTAATTTAACAGCCTCATTGTAACTCATAAAATTTGTTACAAATAAAGGTTATAATCTGAAATAACGTAAGTTTTTATCAGGGAAAAGTTATACAAAATCGATATTAATGCGAGAAAATCGTATGTAAAAGCAAATAAATTCTAGGTATAACAAAATGGGGTCTATAAAAACATTCCACATCAACTACTGTCGCAACATAATAACACCGAAAAAGCATCAGCGTTAGGGGTGTGCCTACATGTCTTTGCGATATGTTTCAAGTATTTCGAGTACTCGAAACAAGCGGAGTTATTTTGCTTGAAGTGTTTGAATAGTGCCAAACTGGGGGTTGGTTTCCCCCTTGCACTATTGCTGACACGGCTAAATGACTCCTTCTGAATTGACGTAGAAGCTTACGCCTATAAAAGATTTTGGCGTTCAAGAATGTTGAGAGACCGCTGGTGTGCTTCAAAGCGTCTTTACAACATTGACGATATTAAAACCTCATTTTTAATGACTTTAAAAAAAGCAAAACTCCATCATGTGTAAAATGATTTGGAAAATTGCTTTTTTACTTGAGCGATTGTATTTCTGCATGGTTCTATTCAAATTTTAAGTAGAAAATTCTAAGAGTTTCTCCTTCTTATGGTGTAGTATCTCTGTAGATAAATAAAGTAAAGAAAGAAAAGATGTCCTAAATATCATGTAAAACTAACTGATCTTATTCATTTGTGATAGGTTAATATTAGTCCTAAGTTTGTATTTGTACATAGCACTTCTCTTATTAGGCTATGTGATTCTGTCCATCATATGTCCTGTCATAATAAGGTTGCCCATCGTGCATAACATTGCTAGTAGCATACAATATTACTAGTATAATCATGGAGTTCGTGACGGGGGGTGCAAAGGGGTGCACTTGCACTCCCCTGGCAAAAAAGAACATACATAGAAAAACACATATTTTATTTTTTTTTATAAATCGACCTACCAAAGTGACTATTCTGCCTGATGGAAAGCATGAAACACACGCTATGGCGACCCAGTGACATGCTTTTTCACGCCTCGCTTGAAGGACCCGGGATCGTAGTGGGAGGGAAATCTGTGCGCTGGCAACGAATTCCAGGCCTTAACCGACTTGCACAGGAAGGAAGAGCCGAACCGTTTAGTTCGGGAGCGTATATCTACCATTCTGAAACGGTGACTTCCAAAGCCAGCACGAGTTGTCCTGTAGAGGAACGGAAAGGATGGGATCAGTTGGAAGAGTTCGTCAGAGTCGATTTCATAGGTATTTCATATTTAATATTGGTTAATGATGAATGTGCATGTATGTAGATGTACCCCCCTGAAAACAATTGTGGTGAAAACCATGAGTATAATAGAGTATATCAACTGTTGTAGGTAGGACAAGGACAAGACACTAATTAATAAAAACATATTAAATCTGAATACAAATTAAATTTTGATAGTGCGAGTTGTAAAATATTGTGTATCTTTGATGAGGAATCACGTTAAAGTCTCGTCAAGAAGATGTACCTTGTCAGCGAGGTTTTTTTTATTTATGCCATACTGGTCGTGGAACTTGCTGACGGCAAAAGACTTAAGTCATATTATATGCTCTTATACATCTACTGGCTTTTGCCCTCGGCTTCGCTTGCGTAGAATTTGGTCTGTCACACTAAGTTTCGTAGCAGATCATTTTAAATAAATGTATATATTTTTAATAAAAAGTAATGGAAGATTTCATCCAAACATTTATTGCAAGTTACATAAAAACTCATAAAATAGGCAAAGGCAAAACAGTTTACAATCGATGACTAGCTTCTAGCTAGCTTCAGTGTTACCAATATAAAATTAACTAATTCGCTCGCGTGGAATTTGGTCTGCCACACTAAGTTTCTTAACAGATCATTTTAAATACTTTTTTTTTAATAGAAAGTATCCTATGTTACTTCTAATAACTCTAAGAATATGTGTACAAAATTTCATGATGATTGGTTGAGTAGTTTTCACGTGGAACCGTAACAAACAAACATACATTCGCATTTATAACATTAGTTGGATGTTTACGTTTTTAACATTTAATAACTTTCTATTAAATATTAAATATTTTACTTGAAGATATTTTGTGATTTGATTGGGATATTACTATTGAATAGGCATATAGGATATACGAGTGGATGTGTTACTTAATGATAAGTGGCCACCGCCGCCAATAGGCATTTACAACTCAAGAGACCCTTTGAGTAAAGAACTTGAGGTTGAAAAATATTCGATATTTAGGAAGAGATTACTGGTAAAATAAACCATTGTCATATTTATGAAGTCTATATTCCACACAGTTTTTAGACACAACCCATTGTCAGTTAAATTCCAGTGTGTTCAAGACCTTATTTTGACATTACCTGTCAATATTGATATTTCTTTAGTTTGTGTAAAAAAATAACCTCTTTTAAAACAAAAAAATGCAAATAAACATTGTCAGAAAATGAAATGAGAATAGTCTAAGACTTTATAAATCTCTTTGTAAGTATGTCGCCATAGAAATATTTTCACCATGTGAATAAAAACTAATTTACGCACGCGACCGTGTTGGCGCGTCAATCATCAAGTAGGGTTGTATAGAACCCCAGTTTGGTAAAAAAATACTCGAACCCCTACATGGTAAACAAAGAAACTTAAATTGGATCCCACTTATTGTTGTCTTAATAGAACTTTGAATTTTTTATTACTTTCACCGTGTAAATAGCTTAGAAGGGCCGATCAATCAAACGGTTATTGAATAATGTCATTGTTAGAACAAAATTAGATTTTTTATATAAAAGGCGAAGTACAAAGATGAGGTTTAATTTAACATAATTAGAAAATATTTCTCTTATAATTCAACGAGAAAAGAAATCGCTTCATTAATAGTGACAGTCTTCATTTGCATGAATAATATGTATTATAAGTGGTTTGGCAGTCAGTTTTGCAACCTGGCAGATCAAGATGGCTGTCCGTAAAACCACTTATTTTCAATAAATATGAATACTAAACATTCATGAGTAATTATATAGGAAATTCTAAAGATATATACTTATTTAGTGTCGCGTGTAACATTGTACATTTATTCCTGTAGGCTCATCGATATGTCTCGGCAATTCGGAAAAAAAACTCAATGCCAGAGACAATTCAGTCATAGATAAAAGAAATCTGACAAAATTTATAAATGTCTGTATGCAGGAGTTTCATTAATCGCAATAATTATATTATACGTATCAAAGTTTTGAATAAAGTACCTAAGTATTCTATTCTGTTGTAATTTCCATGTGTATAATGTAAGCATCATATTAATTTAGTTAATAAACCAGCCTTGTCTTTAAATCGTGTTAAATTTTTAATTTGATCATGTCTTTGAAATGTAATTTGATGTATTTTAAACTTACTTGTCGATATTAACGAAATGTGTCGTTCAATATTCCGCGTAAAATCTAATATTGTATATACCACATTTTTTGCAAATTAATAATTAATTTTCTGATTAAACCTTTTTTGTTTTTTTTTTGTATCAAGCTTTGCATCGTCATCGACTAGTACAAAATGCCTATGGTGTTAAAAAGTAGAAAAGAAAAAATACCATATGAGAAACATAGCTGTTTACCTTTGCAGTTTTTTTTAATTTTACCTGTTCGCTAGTTTACGAAAATTTTAATTTAGTTTTGATTTTCTGTTTCTTTTTTGTTTTTTTAGTTTAGTGTGCTCCTAACCGATTTCGGCCACAGCGACTGTAGTAGCGGCGGCAGTAGGTTGTGTTGTGACTTCAACGGAGACCAACCAGTAGTAGGTTAGGCCCAGGAGATGTTATAATGCGAAAGTGTGTACGCCAACACCGGTGTACACTCTGTTCCCTCACTCTCATAATCCAAAAGAACGGTTATCCCCAGGTAGTACAGCCACGCTGATTGCAGCATGAACGGCCTGGCTCGTCCGGGACAGTACTACCCTCCCACAGAAGACCGACCTAAAGCGACAGCATCCGTGCTGTGTGTTTCGTTGGTGAGACCGGAGGCCCGTTAATGCAAGGATGACAGTTGTCGTGGTAAGTGTGTGCAATACAATGCCACGATGACTGTCATGCCTTTTACGTCCCCAAGTGTGGCGTAAAAAATCGTAAGAGGCCGCCATAGTGTGGGTCACCATACTGCAATGTCTGCATTCGCAACGAGTATGATCACTACAACTTTTAGATTCTATTCATGCTTTCCATCAAGCAGAGTAGAGTCACTTTGGCAGGCTATTAAAATAAAAAAAAAAAAATATCCGACACGACCAGGAAGAGATCAGGTGTAGGAACGATGGCTTTACGTGCTCTCCGAGGCATGGGAATTGAGACACCAACATCCAAACTCCGGGCTGAAAAACTCAATAACACTTTCTGGTTTGACCCGTATGTCGAACGCGAGACCTCTTGATCGGCAGTGGTATACACTAACAGCTAGACCAAGGAGGCACTATAGTTTTTAGATATTTCTAAGAGAATTAGATAAATGATATTTGTCGTAGTTGTGGACATATGAACGGAAAGGATCATTTCATGTGTCTTAAGGATTCTTCTCTTATCTTGCTGTGTTTTGTATGTCGTGATTTTCCTTTGTAATGTCAATCTTTAACAAGATATTAACTTATTACCTTTTAGCTTGTTTATTGTGTAATCTACGTCAATAAATTCAGTTCTGTGTTAAATGCCGCTTCTGTGAATGTCGTTCTTCAAAGAATTATTTTCAGATTTAGGTGGAAAATTGTAGCTTCTGAGTAGTAATGAAATAGAACAACTAAAGGTCGGTGTTTAAACGTTAACTGTTTGATTACGTTTAATTAAATTTGTAAGGACTTGCCTATTTTCCTAGCCTTACTAAACACAAAGAATACTAAGCAGAAGTGTAAAGGCTACACTGTATAGGTGTGCCAAAAATTGATAATGAACTTAGTGAACTGCTTAACATCTCAAGAACATGTTTGGTTGAATGAATTCGATGAACACGGTCGTAAAAAAACAGTTTGTTTTTGTATTGAGTACTTACATATATCCGTGTGGTGACGGATTAAGAAAACATAGTGTTACCATCCCTATTCATCCCATGGGTGTCGTAAAAGGCGACTAAGGGAACAAAGTATGCAAGACATTATCATTACAAAGAGAAAGAAAACTTGAAACAAACCCTATTCCAACCCGTCTGGCCAGCGTGGTATATTAGGCCAAAACCTCCTTTCTAAGGAAAGGCCTATGTCCAGCAGTGGACTGTGAAGGCTGTTGATGATTGAGTACTTTATTATGTACTGATAAGGCTTACAAAAGTTACCCTTATAATTTAATGTAAATATATATGACTATTATCAAAATATGAATTAATAAATGTCGGAAAGGTGCTTCGACATAAATGTCAGTCGCGACCAGATTGTTACTACAGTTTAATAGAAAACCGATGCTAAACCATTTATTAATTGATTCTGAGTGAGTGAAAACAACAAAGATATACTGGCGAAAGTGGATTTGTAGCTATTTGAGCCCGTTACAGAACTCATTTCGACGTTTTTTTTAGGTGCATTAAACACTTTTTGGGTGACCAAAAATCATGAAACCCGCGTCATCGTCACCGAGTTTTCCATGAGCAATACGTATACTTTGCATGTTAAACAAAAAACGGTATACATGGCGCACTCTCTATGGACGCTCGGTTGAGGCGCGTGTGCCTGCAGGGTAATGTACGCGATGTGGACGACGTCACCGTTTCAGAGAAATTAAAAGATTCGGAGCGGGCGAGGTAGCTATTATCGTGCATACAAATACAGTTTTAAATTTTCACTTCTGTCGGCAGTCCTCAATGCTGCCTCCGATTTCTTGTTTTGTAACGATCTCGACTTAGAAACTGCCTACAAAAGTTTATCTTCATCTCTTATTTGGCTACCGTATAAAACCAAATAGAAACAAAATCCACAGTACTCACATTAAGTTCCCCGACACTAGTTAACTCCACAATATCCTACCAAAAATTTAATGCTGAACTGAGACATCACTGAAATATTTCTACCTCTCATTTAGACTACAGAAATTCAGCTGTACAGCGTGTATACGAAAGGCTCACTGTACTCGTTAGAGCCACATTTGCTTCAACGAGTGAATTTTACATATACCTATATCTCTCAGTGTTAATTCCTGAACTAAATACTTGAACATATATTGTTCAAAAAGTTCAACTAGGACACGTCTGTGACGTAACATGTGGTTTTAATATTCAATTTAACCCTTGTGTTTTTTTTTAATTATAAGCCCCAGTTTAAATCATAGCTACTGTTTATATGTGCAACGTCAGGGATGGTACCAGTCAATATTCGTTGTATTAGAATGTAAAATATTTCATTATCATTATCAGCCTATCGCACTGTTGATCATAAGCCTCTTTAATTCAGCTTTATCGTTGATAAGAAACTTTCGGAAAAGTGTCGTCTGAGTGCTACGTGTTGACTCTTCTTTCTTCTTTCACTCTAACTGTGTTAGAGCTAGTAGTTAGAGTTGTGTTAGAGTTATATTTCAGCACATATGAACTACTTAGTTTTTCAACAGCCTTTAACAGTCCACTGCTGGACATAAACCTCTCCTTAACAAGGAGGTTTTGGCCTACTATACCATGCTGGCCAGACGGATTGGATAGCTAATTTTTATTTTACTTGATTTCTTATGTAACTACTATCAAGCGACCTGGTAAAAACAAGATGTAATTTAAAACCTTATTTAAAAATGACTATCTTTCACTCCCACTACACTAAAAAAGGAATCTAAAACCCCAAACTACTTGTGAACTGTCGCTATTATTAGTATATAGTATATTGGTTTTTAGTATATTGATTTTTTTCTGAAATACCAATGATTGTAATATCACCAACTTAGGTGCTAAATGAATTCTACTCTATTATGAAGTTACCAAGAGATTTTGAGAAATTGAAACAATGTTAAGCTTATATTCAATACTTAAACATAGTTGCGTAGTTTCTGGTCTTATTTTTTATCATTCTCAAAGGATTACTCATTAGTATTCAACAAACAGTTGCTCTGTAATACTGATTCGGGATTTTAATCTCCAAAGTGCCGGCTTTCGCGTACACACATAAGAACTGTAAACTTTGGAGGTGAATAGTTGTAAATATATAATGAACAAATCATCAGAAGTGGCGTAAAGCATACAGAATACCGTCTGTTACATAACAACCAAAATGGAGACTAAAAATTTCAAGGCACAATGTATTTTTAATGTAATATGTTCTTCTATGAGGACCAGTTTCACTAGTTACTGATTTAGTCTCAGATATCTGTCATATAACACTGTTTAATAGGAAACAGTCGCTGTTATACGTGTGGTTTTCATATTTATAGGGAGGGCCACGAATTAGAAAAAGACATATAAATAAAACTATTTGATATATTATAAAAATTGTTTGTTTACTAGAAAGCTATTAGTTGAAATTTATTTTATAAAAATATATCGTCAAAATGATCACCGTTTCGACGTTTGCACTTAGAAAAGTGAGCACCGAAATTTTCGAATCCTCGTCGGCAAAGAGACCCCGAGATTGCCGACATCTCTTCGCTGATTTTTTTCTTTACGTTGACGTAGTGTATTTAGTATTTGGTTAATTGATGTAGACACGATTCTTTTAAAAACCCCATAGAAAGAAGTCTGCTGCGGATAGATTTGGACTTCTAGGTGGCCATGGAATGTCGCCTTGTCTGGAAATCAGTTTCACCGGTAATATGTCTTTAATCACCGGCAGAAACTCATTGAATGTGAGGCAAGTGGCTCCATCTTGTTGAAATTATGTGTTACGATTGTAGCCAGCAAATTGCAGTAGCATCGGTCCCAAAAACTCCCGTAACATGTTTGCGTGGGATGTTAGATTCAAATATTAACGGATTCTTGACTAACCCTATATTTGTTTAAATCAAAAACTTGAGAAAAAGTCTATCAGGGACTTCTCAATAAGAAGAGAAACTAGGCCCTAAGTGTAGTAAATATAGTATGAATTTAAAATGATGAAATGTATGCTTCAGTCTATAAAAATATTATTAAAGCATTTGTTAATTAAATTCTATAATACATTTCCCTGTTGATAGTTTTCTTATCAGTTCAACAAATGTCATGAACAATGTTAAAACTAACGAAATTGTAAATCGTTGTATTATTCAAATTTTGTAAATATTTTTATCCTCCTGTGTAAAGTAAAAATAAGCACCAACATGACTCACTGTTGTAAAAATATAATTAGAAATCCATATACGGTATATATATAATTATCGTGTCAGTGTTTGTAAAAAATATCCTCTGAAACGATTTGATCGATTTTTATGAAATATTTTGTGTATATTCGATAGGTCTAAGAATACATCATAAACTATATTTTATCAATAAGGGGTTTCCACGTGAAGTCTTGAAGAATAACACTACCACGCTCCTGCTCGATGCCTCCGGGACGGAATTAAATAGCTTTGAGAGCTCTACTTATATAGGTATTTCACTAGCTTTTAGGAGCTCTGTTGTAATTCCATCTTCACCAGGAGCTTTGTTGTTGTTAAGTTGTCCGAATGCGATTCTAATCTTGCCCAGGTCGATGTCGGGAAGCTCATCTGAGAAGTGGCGAGTCAGACTAGCACGCGGGTCATCCGCGCTATGGGTCTCGGGTGGACGTGTTCGTGTGGTGTATAGATCCTCATAGAACTTTGCGACTTCAGCAAGAACCTCTGACTTAGAGGTGACGGTGGTGCCTTGTGCAGTTATTAGTTTAGTCAGGTGACTGACAGACTTTGGACAATTGTGTCCTCAATCGCTCGAGTGTTTGTTTGACGCATGTCTAGTCTTACCAGCCTCTTTACCTGCATATTCAGTTCCTGACACTGGTATTTGTTGTCTCTCGTCTTTTCCTCACAATTTCTAAGGTCTCACTTGTGAACTTAGACTTGCGTCCAATGCTCTCCGATCGAAAGTGGTTTGAACCCACCTCGCGGACGACACGACTTACGTTCTGCACGGTTGCCCACATGGCGAACCGGTTTTGAAGCTCTAGAAGAAAGCTTTCGCGCCCAGCTTCGACCTGCTGCAGATTTGGTTTAAGAGTCGACTTCATCAGGCGGGCCCGTTCCGTTTTGATATATAGATTTAAGGTGCCTCTCACGAGTAGGTGATCACTTCCTGTATTGAACCTATTGATCACAGAGACATCCCTAAATATATGGCGTTTGTTTGTGATGATCCAGACGATCTCGTTCTTTGTAGCTCTTGTCGGGGCCTAGCCAGGTCGACTTCCTTTGAGGCTTCTTCTGAAAAAAGGAATTTATGATATAGAGCCCCTGGGCCTCGAGAAAGTTTATTAGCATTTGACCCCGTCGATTTCTGTGCCCATAGCCGAATGGTCCTACCCCGGTTTCGCCATAATCATATACTCCCGTTTTCGCATTGAAATCGCCCATGACAACTGTGAAAGAAGTGTTGGCACGAGACAGAGCCTTAGATATATCTTTCTATAAGGCCTCAACCTCATTGTCAGGATGTGTAGACATGGTTGCGTACACTTGTATGACCTTCAGGGAATACCATCTGGTTATTTTTAAGATGAGGTACGCTACCCTTTACGATACGCTACCAACTTCTTCCACGCTGCCCTTGAATGACTCATGGATCATAAATCCGACACCGCCTGGGGATGGTTGGTCTCCCTGTCGGAAGTAGAGTAGGTGACCAGAATCTAGAGCTATCATATCCTCACCCTGTCTTCGGACGTCTGATAGCTCCAAAATATGCCAATTGATATGATTTACCTGCGCTTCCAATTCGGAAAGGCGATCGTCCAGTCGCAACGTGCGTCCATTACACGTCACCAGGTATATTTGTCGGTAGTACCCTGCCGTATCCCGGGGATTCTTCGCACCGCATGATGACATTAATTTCATAAATTGCCACTTTTCGCGGCAAAATGTAATGAAATTCCGAGGTTTAAAAGTTAGACAACATGTTACCGATTATAAATACTTATTTAACACGCAGTTTGTAAACTTTTAGCATTATTATCAAAAACCCTATACTTATCAAAGAAATAAACCAACCACGATAATCTTAATATTTATCAAACTGATGTAGGTGAGATTCAAGTAGGCAAATTATCGTATATCACATCACACGTTGAAGTGCACAATAAACATATCAACGAACAAGTGTTTCCAATATACAGGTGTGGAATCGCATCTCACAATCACTTCTTAAAATAAATGTGATTTAAATATTGAAATACTCATACTTATACACATCACACATACGTACGTTACGATATAAATAGACAAGAACACGGTGTCGTGTCATGACACAAATTGTTTTTTTAGAAATTAGCTGAGATAACTCTATTCTGCCTGATAGAAAACATGAATAGAATCTAAGAATTATGGTAATGTCCGCGGTTATGATGAATCGTAGGTAGCCCACGGTACGTCGGGGTTACAGGGATTTCCTTACTAGGGTGTACCTGGTTCTCCGGCTATCGGTGCCTCAGATGGCGTGGGGTTTTTGGTCGGTTCGAGTCCGACATAACCACCTTTCGGTGGTAACCGTGGGGATTTCGGCATAGAAAAAAAAAAGGTGACACAAGTAGGTGAGATGTTTTTGTATTTTTTATTTAAGATCCTGCCAAACCGACTCTACTCTGCCTGATGGAAAGCATGAATTGTGATCACCATAATCATTGCGAATGTAAACAATACAGTAAAGTGGCCTAGTGAGATGCTTTCTTGCGTCTCGCTTGGAGTCGTAAAAGTCATGATAGTCATTATCTCAGTGTAAGGCTCACACACTTACCACGATAACGTCACCCCTACGTCACTGAGTCTCCTGTCTCGTACTCACCAAGAAACACGATAGCACGGATATTGTCGCCTTAGTTTGATCTTCTATGAGAGGGTAGTACTGCCCCGGACGAGCCGGCCCGTTAGTGCTGAGATCAGCGTGGCTCTACTACCTATTTAGAATAACATATTTAATAATAATAAAAACATATCTAGGGAGCGTTAATTTGATAAAAAGATAGTAAATATTTATAAATTTAAAAATGAATCACAAGTTTCTCTACTTACGGTGTAAAATTATTTGAAATATTTCAACAGAATTATCTCTTTAAATTCGCAAAAGGAAACTTAAGCAAACCGAATCAGAATGTTTTAATGCTTTTGATTTTGCTTGTCATTGTCATTTTTATTATCAGATTAAATCTAATAAAATAGAAACAGAAATTGTTATAATCTTAAACTTCCGAGAAAACTAATTTAGCAAGGATACCAAAGTGGTCATTCCTTTTATCCGTTATTTATACCTTTTTTTTTCTTTTTTTGTTGTCGGGGTGGAAAATCCCTTCGGATCTCTGACTCCTTGGGGACGCAGGAGCCAGGAGTATGTGGTGTTTCCACTAAAAACCACCCCAGCGGCCGGTCTCAGGCGTCCTTCTCTGAAGGGGACCCGGACCATGTTATTTCAGGTCCCCTCCAGAATCAACGCTGCGCCTAGTCAGACCCTATCCTGGGGACGCCATAAAGGCAACCCCACCTATCAGTCCGGTTGTTATAATTTGTTGCGACCCGATCGCATTTTTGCTACCAGGCCGAAACAAATTATTCTATCGCAGACCGCAGCAATCCGTTATTTATACCTACTATTAAAGAAAATGCATCTATGACAATAGTGTCTGTGTATGTGTCTGTAATATTATCATATTCTTACAATTAATGCAATAATGTTTAAAGTTAAATCAGGGTTCTATAGGCATTCAATAAGTTTGTTGAACTATTATTCAGTAAAAATGTGACTTTGTAATTTTTCAGCAATCTCACAAATAGTACACAACGTCGGACATTCGCTTTTGTCCTTCTATTTCCACCAGGTTCTGGGTAAATTCAAAAATTTTACGTGTCCCGTCTGTCGCATGCATACAATTTTAAATAGCCATTGTGTGAACTGCCTTTTATTGAGCTCTACCAAATAGTGAATTTTGTTTGATGTTTCAGCGTTCACTTGTTACATATTCACAATTTACGCTTTGATAAAATTAGTGATAATGCTTCACCGTCTGGTAACATAGCGTAGATAAACATACTCTCTTGTCTATGCACATCTACATACATCATGCTAAGCCTTTTTTTTTTCTTGACGAGGCGGAAAATCTCTTCGAAACTCCTGCTCTTTGGGATGCAGGAGTCAGGAGTGTGTGGTGTTCCCAATAAAAACTGTCCCGACGGCCGGCCTCTGGCATCCTACTCTGGGAGGGGGGACCCGGACCATGTGATTTCAGGTCCCCCTCAAATTGACACTATGCCCCGTTAGACCTTATCCTGCGGGAAAAATATTTCTCACTCACAGAAATCATGCAATGCAGGTTTTTCATCAATAATCGATTAGTATTTGTCAAACAAAAATTAATGTCTTTTCCGCTGTTGACTCATCTGATGTATGTGTTATGAAGTAAATGCTTGAGAGTATATAATATAGCTAAAATTTTAAAACCAACCTACTAAAAACTCAAAACACTTTTGAGAACACTTTATATTATTTTCCGCTAATAAAAAAATCAATGAAAATTTCAGTTAATTCTAAAATATGAGATATTTTTTTATCTGTGTCATGTTCTCAGCTTTTAAATATATATATTTTGTCAGCATATCAGTTTTTAAGATCTAAACAACACACAAATTAGATATTTAGCTGTAGGTAAATAATCGAAAATTTCTTGCTGGAAAATTGCCATTAAGTTTTAACGACTACTTGTTACCGTAGAAATTTGAACTTTAAGATTTAAGCGACACAGTCTAACTTTCTTCTGCAATGGAAAAGTATACAATTTCAATAACCGCTAGAAATGATTTTGTCAGAAAATTCTTGGATTAGTCGAAGTATAATATATGCAGAACCATCTAAAACTGATCTCGTGGTTCTCTGACAGCACTTTCTTCGTTAGAAATAGAAGATTTTTACAGTAATGTGTGTCACAGCTGTTTGCTAGAACACTTACGAAGATTGAATCTAATAGTCGAACATAACTTTTAGGTTTATTAGATTCACGTGGTACTAGAATTTGCTGCAGATACTTGTGTCTTTGAGCCTTTTATCGTAGTGCGACTTGAATTTATTGGGTAGCGTTTTATTGAGTCTTCATTATTCAAAGGCAAGAAATACATCTTTAAATTATACTTTAAAGTACTATTTCGTCTTTACTATTTATTACTATAATTAGACAGGACTAATCTTTTAGTCCTGTCTAATTATGTATAATCTAATTATGTGTAATAAATAGGCAAGAGACATATATAGGCCTGAGCCTATATATGTATTTAGGTTTTGTTCGGCATCGTAATTAGTAACCCAAAATAAAAGTAGATTAGCGATTCTTTATAATTTTAACTATCTACCTCTAATAAACGGTTCAGAGATAAGCCAGAATAACCAGACGGAAAGATCAACAGACCGACAGAGCAATATACAAGTTAAATGTAACTATAATACGTTGTTTAAAGTACAAACGAGTTTGAACATGATTCATATTAACGTAAGTAAATAAGTTCCCCTCTATTTGCTAAGACCAGTCAATAAGCCTTCCATTCTATGCATTGTTTGTTTAAAAAATCAGCATCCGAGAGGCATTTCTATGTGTATTCGCAATTATTTACATAATTTATTTCGTTTTAACAATAACCTTTGAGATTAAATACACATATTTGATGCTGAATTGTTCACATTTGTGTTTTTAGCTTCTATCTTCTTTTTTATATTACATACGAGTATAGAACTGTTGTGTTGATTCAAAGTTATCTCTATTGTATGAGCTCTTAGTGTTTGAAAGTGCTGCCATTTTTGTTCGATTTTAATACCGTCATTTGTCGCGAGTTTCTTACTTATATGTACAACTGTTTTTTTTAAGAAGATTAACCTTATTATTCATAGCCCCTTGATAATGGCGGCAAAGCGTAACAAGCAAACTTTATCGCGTTTGTGATAAGAATAGATTATACAGGTGGGCGATTATTAGTTAACATTTGAAAAAATCGTAAAAAAAAATACGTGTGGCACTCGGGGATTGCCGCGGTAAAGCTATTGCATAGCATTTATATCAACTTTTGCAATTATAATATTTCGTCTCAATCCGTGCGAGCTTCGTACAGTCTACACGCATACGTCTAGTCGTACGCACACAAACACCGCCGAAAGTCGAAGACTGCCGAATTGAAACGACGTTAGACGATGCATGGCTTTCAGCGCCACACCACTGTACCGGTCGGAGTGGCGGGTGTTAGGTTTATTTTCGTTACGAAATTTCTTTATTCGGTCGCCGCGCTCGAAGCCCGCGATAAAAGCTATGCAATAGCTTAAAAACCATTTGATATATTATAAAAACTGTTTATTTACAAAAAAGCTAATTAATTTCAATTTATTTTTAACAATTACATCGTCTAAATGACCACTGTTTCGATGTTTGCAATCTTCTAAGCGAGCACCGAAAGGCAAGCTGGCCCGTTCGTACTGCAATCAGCGCGTAGTACTACCTGTCGAAGAGATGTCAGATTTACACATCAAACAGTTGCTACTGTAACGCTCACTGGTTTTTAACCTCCGAGGCAAAAAGAGTGTCTATGTGTCTGCCAGTGGAATCATATCTCCTAAATGAATTGACCGATTTGTATGTGGTTTTTTTATTTGAATAAGCATAAAAGTTAGACGAAAGTGGCATTTTCTTACTGTAATCTAACTACCTCCTTACTAAGCAGAGGTCTATGGTCAGCAGTAGACTGTGAAAGGATGACGATTCTAAGTACGTGTAAAAGCTTGTAAGCTAAATGACTGAGTCGCGTGAGAAGTACAACAGTATGATAGTAGACAGGTATACTTCATATTTCTTTTATTATTTAGTTCACATGTGTGCAGTCATGAAATACAAAACAGTAAAACAACTTAATACAATAAACACGCTTTTCATGTTTACGTGAAGCGGCTTTTACAAAGTAACCTGCGGTTCATTGACTCAAATGTTATTCTTTCACCTTGATAAAGTCAGTTTGTAAACTATAAACATAGAAGGCGTTTGTTTACATACAAGTTTACAAATGCGATTGATCCATTTCGGATGAATTCGACTGAGGCTACGTAATGAAAGTTTTAGTCCCTTTAGATTTCAGAATCAATGATTGAAGCCAATCATGGTAATAAATTTAAATGATACTATCTGTTACCTAATCGTTTATTCTTGCTTACATTTTGCTAAAGTTTATCCGTACTTACATTCCTATAATTAGTATAATAATACAATATCAGCACACATCTCACACACGGGCGTCTGTTCCCAAAGTGGTTAAGGCCTGTACTTTTTTTTTGTATTAAACCTACCAAAGTGACTCTATTCTGCCTGATGGAAAGCATGAATAGAATCCAAGAGCGGTGGTCGCCATACTCACTGCGAATGCCGACAGTGCAATATGGCGACCCACGCTATGGCGGCCTAATGAGATGCTTTTTCACGCCCCGCTTAAAGGACCCGAGATCGTAGTGGGAGGGAAACACGTGCGCTGGTAATGAATTCCAGGCTTTAACCGATCTGCACAGGAAGGAAGAGCTGAACTGTTTAGTTCGGGAGCGTATGTACTATGGTAACTAGACTTCTGATCGCCATCAGCCTCTAATGAACCACTACTGGGCATAGGCTTTTGCATAGATAGGAAGTTTTGGCCTACTATATCACGCTGGCCTTCTCTTTGCAGTGATGTTGTCCTGTGTAGTTTTAAGAGATGAATAGGAGTGGCGACATTATGTGTTCTTAATTCATCACAACACGGATGATTGCTGATAAATAAACTTATTTCTAAGCACATACATCTTATAGATAAATTACACCCAGATACAGAACACATAATCGTGTCAATTACACAAAGATTCGTACTGAGTGGGAATTGAACCCGCGACCTCTAGCTAAGCAATCAGAATTGCTAACCACTAGGCCTAACAGATCCATCAATTACAATAATATCTACTTTGCATTTTTACTAATCTCCGTTTACCAGTTTATAACCCTGTAAAGAGCACTGTTGAAGATTTGCCCGTAATATGTCAGCGGGCTCGAAATTATAACTATTAAATACATCTCTGACTACCCTTCTGTATAGATAGATATATCTTCCTCCGAGTCTTTTTCCCACACTAGGGAATACTCCACGTTAAGTTCTACTACGATACGGTTGAATTTCAGTTTTGTGCGTGAAGTGATTGCCATCTGACCCCACTATCTAAGTACTGAGTGATGTCGGAGTTCTATAGAAAGACTGTTGTTGGAATTTTCAACAACAGTCTGTCTATCCGTGCAATTTTGGGTTCTAACTCACCGTAACAATTGCTAAAGATTTTTGTATGAAAACCAGTACCAACGTGACGTCCACGGCATGTCTTTTTTTTTTCTCTTAAGAGCCTACCAAAGTGACTCTACTCTGCCTAATGGAAAGTATGAATTGAATCTAAGAGTTGTTGTCACCATACTCATTGTAAATGCTGACAACGCAGTATGGTGACCATGGCGGCCTTGTGAGATGCTTTTTCACACCCCGCTTGGGGATGTAAAAGGCGTGACAGTCGTTGTGACAGTGTAAGGCTTACACAGCTACTACGATAACTCCTCCGAGCCACGGAGGCGTCTCAATGTGTTAAGACTCATGGACTGACCTGGCTAGAATTGTCTAAATTTACAATTTGTTACTCGACTCGATTACCACTTAGCCAGTATCCCCGAGTAAAACTTTCATCTTTACAAATACGAATGATGTACAATACGAATACTAATATAGTACACAACATTTTTATGCCCATCATTAAAATGGCAAATAATTCTAATTTAAGTGACATAATTTAATTTATCTATGAATTTAATTAATAAGTAATTTTGGTGGGTTTTATTATAATAATTAAATAAATAGCAGAGTCAGAACGGATTTAGTAAAGAAACTTGCGGGGTTTATAAGGGTAAAGGAACTCGCATTCTGTAATTATCTGGCAAGCGTCGGTTTATCTATATATAAATAATAAATAATTCAGACATTTGACACACAACACCATCTAATCCCACGCTAAGCAGAGCATGTACTATGGGTACTAGACAACTAATATAAATACATATATACTTTTTTTGTAAATACTTACATAATATACATAGAAAACACTGAAACTCCAAAACAAATATTTGTAGACCATGCAAACGTTTGGTTCGACCCGGGAATCGGACCCGAGACCGCAAGTACAACAGTCGCATACGCTATCACTGTGCCACCGAGGCATATGAAGAAATTCCCCATTACCCGCAGGTATATAATGTCATATAACGTATTATATGGTCACTATTCCACTTCTCAGGGATGTGATGCTTTACAGTTTATATTATTTCCTGATAAATGGAATAGAATGGAATAAACTATAATACACATCCATTTTTAGCGGCTTTATTGCTAGAAAGCTATTGCTTGCGAGTATCCTTAGGATGGACATAGGCCTTGCGCAAAGTTCTAAATAATAGCTGGTCCTGTGCTACCCACACCCAATTGCTTCCCGCGACCTCACTGTGTCGTCAGACTACCTCGCGGGAGGCCTACCAAAGCTACATTTTTCAGTACGCAGTCGTCACTTCAGAACCTTATGGCCATATTGGACATCGTTTCTGTGTGAAATAGACCTTACCTACTACCACTTAAGTTTAGCAATTTTTTTGAGCCATATCGATGACCTTGGTTCGTCTAATTTTTGATCACGCTGAGAAACTTCGCAGCCTGTGTCCAGCAATGGCCGTCGTGTGGCTGAGATGATGGTGATGATGATGATAAACTTTAAGATGAACTAATCGACTGTTAATAAAAGAGTTAGTGAAAACTTGATGAAAAGAAGGGAAAAAGAACCATATAATATAGGAACATTAAACAGCATTTGGAAAAATTTGAAAAAGCATTTCAACAGTAAATTTAATAAATAATTATAAAAATCGGATTTACAGTTTCAGAGATTAGAGCACCTAAACAAACAAAATTCTTTTGGACTTTTACTATTAACACAACAACATAATATGTTCAACCTAACACCTTCAATTTCAACTTAAACATAATTTTAAGCAGTTAATAATGCTAAATATTTTCGGACATCCGACGCACAACGCCATCTAGTTTCAAATTAAACAGGGCTTGTGCTATGTAATCTAAGTTGACTGATAGAATGTTTTCATATATTTTTTTTTTTGTAAAAATTTGCATATTATACATAAAAAGAACCTTAACTCTAAAACAAACATTTGTAGATCACACAAACCTCTTTACTAAGGAGACGTCTATGTCCAGCAGTAGGCTGTCAAAGGCTGTTGATGATGATGATGATACAAGCATTTGGACCCACCCGGGACTAGAACCAAGTTATTAATGAAGTAAGGAGAAGTTAATTTGGTTAAATATTACACTAGCGACTATAACTAGATGTATATATACTTTCTCACTATAAAAATATTGTAAGACTCAGTAGAAATTTGTCGGCGAAATTCTTTGAAAATCGGCGGTAAACTGTTTAATTAATTTATATACATAAAAATGAATGTTTGTCTGTCTGTCTGTCGGTATGTCCTTTATAGAATCGTAAACTATACATTTGATCATGTGATTATTAGTTGTAAAGTTGTTCTGCATGAGTCCACGAAGGTTTCTGAGTTGGAATGAATTTTCCCTTTCATGTCTTTCTTCAAATTTATTTTAGTTGGTGGTGTAGCAACGCGCGCAGTGTACAGCTAGTGTAATATATAACCGGGAATTGATTCATGTTACTTATACATTAATCATTTCTGAGTATTAGTAGAGTGCATCCACGTGGAAGAGTGTTAATTACAAGAGATACTAGGTAGAAGAGCCACACTGATTTCAGCACGAGCGGGCCGGTTCGACCGGGGCAGTACTACCCTCCCAAAAAAGACCAACCTAAAGCGACATCATCCGTGTTGTCGTGTTTCGTTGTTGAGTATGAGACCGGAGGCCCATCGATGCAGGGGTGACAGTTATAGTGGTACCTGTGTAAGCCGTGCACTGTCACAATGACTGTCATGCCTTTCACGTTCGCAAGAGGGGTGTGAAAAAGTATCTCACAATGCTACCATAGTGTGGGTCACCATACTGCGTTGTCAGCATTTGCAATGAGTATGGTGACCACAACTCTTGGATTCTATTCATGCTTTCCATCAGGCAGAGTAGAGTCACTTTGACAGGCTTTTAATATAGAAAAAAAATATATAAACCTGATTTTAAAGACAGTACTTTAGTTAAAGATGTCCTTCCTGATTAGTGTCACCTTTATTACCTACCCTTTTTTTTGTTGTCGGGACGGAAAATCCCTTCGGATCGCCGGTTCCTCGGGGATGCAGATCCAGGAGTTTGTGGTGATTCCACTAAAAACCACCCCGGCAGCCGGTCTCAGGCGTCCTTCTCTGAAGGGGATCCGGACCATATTATTTCAGATCCCCTCATTTATTACCTACCTTTAGAAATCATTATAACACGGTATAAAATGATTTATTACACTGTATTTTTGCTTTAAGAAAATGGATGCCTCAAGGTAGCATATGATATTTAAGTTTTATTCGTCTTAGAAAATCAATTTATCTGCTATTTTGTTTAGACGGTACAGGGCGTTTGCGCGAATGTGCGTGTATATTTAAATTGCCATGTTTGTGTACGATAGCGCAATGAATGAATATTTTATTGTACCACATGATACTCATAATTAAAGTAATTCATGAAAAATTATTCCCTAACCATTTCAAAATATCAAAAATGCACAACGTTAATATTCAAATTTCCACTTCTGATGGCATTCCAGGAGTGCAAACCGTTGTTTTTGAGTGTTTTTAAGCACTGATTTTCAACGAACAATCATTAGGTTTCATAACATTTTCTTTTGTAAGTCATGAACCATTTGGTTGCGGTCCATGTGGTCAATTTGCCATCGTAACCAAACGGCAGACGGTGTGGTGACCGCAGCAGCGAGAATTATGATAAATAATTTTCAATCTCTCTAATTGTTCACGCTGCGTATCACCTTCATCGAACTTTAGTAATAACCACAGTGGTGTGGCTATACCACCACGAGTCAGACCTCAGAGCCTCGTTCGTTGTTTAGAAGGGTGCACCATCTGCAGGTGAGGTAGGCTCACAGGGTCAGGGATGGTAGGTGGCCCCGCTTACACTCCTACTTGGATGTGGAATACTCAAGTCCGATATAGTTGACGCTCCTTGAGGGAGACCTTCGTTCAGCAGTGGACGGTGATAAGTTGATCATATATGTAGTCTGTATATTGCCACCAATTGTCCGACATGCGCATATTTTAAAAGACGTGAATTTGCGAACTGACTTTTACCATTTCTTCTGTGTTGTAAAATACTTATAGAAGAATTTATCAATATATTTTAAATCTCTAGTATTTATTAAAGTAGTTATTGAATCAGTAGCCCTAAGACCATCAAACCATGAAATCAGCAATCGGCTGATTGAATGCACGCCGTATCCACTCAATCAGAATATGCGTTTTGATTATCCCTCCCCCGACTATTAATTAAAGTGGTCTGTAGGGAAACCTCTACAACAGAGACAATGATGAGGAGTGGGGGGGGGGGATAATTTGTGATTTAATCAAAGACTGTTTTAGGTTATGTGTGCGATGTACATACATGTTAATAAGTGTTTACAGTTCAGTTGCTGCTAATTAATAATACAGATATTTTTTCCTTTTTTTTCTGGCTTACGAAACCAAAAAGAGAACCTATGTCGCGGGAGACTTTACAAACATACAAGAAACAGACAAAGGACACCCAGACTTAGAACAACAATTTGCAGATCACACACAGTGTTGTCCCACGTGAGGTTTGAACCCACAACACTCAGCGCAGTAGAGAGTGGCGTGGCGACCGCTTAAATCACTGGACCAACCGTGCAGTTAAAAAATAAAATAGAAAAGTGTTGAATCCGTCCGTCTGTCTGTCCACACTATTTCTTACAGATTATTAGTGTTAAAATTTGAAAATTATCATGAATGTACATACTAGTCGTAACGACAAAGTGTTTTTGTTTTTTTTTGTAACAAACACACATGTCATCTGATGAAAGGTGATAATCAACACTACTAGCTCTAATGTTACACCTGCTACACACATCTCTGCATCACCCAAAGGTTGACTGGAAGAAAATGCCTACGGCATTAAGTCTACCTTATGCAATGTCACTTATTTGCAGAAAGTATAAATAAATAAATAAAATAAAAGCTACATATAAACATACTAAGACTATTTTGAGGAACTGTGTCAATAAGTTCAAAAGAAAGACAAGTTAAGACGTAAAATTGTGATAAACTAATGTTACGTAGGCAAGTTACAGCTTGTTAAGATTTTACAACTTGCAACAACATTACCATTCATTAATATATTTTGAGCTGTGGTTTAATTTTGGCGTGTAGCGCGGATGTGTGCTTGTTCTTAGGCGCGCTGGTTCCCGCCATTCTCTGAAACGCAACTTTGTCCTGTTTCCTGTACAATGTTCTTACATTATCATTCTACTGTAAGACTTACATGCATTGAATGTACGCATTATTTAATTTCCAAAAGCCAAGTATTTAAAATTAGAGATTTTGTAATTTTTATTTTTCTGGATATCCGGAAAGTGTTTTAGTGTAGTATAAAGGGTTTAGCCGGATACGTATGACGAGTCGGCCCCTAAATGCGAATCGATATCGAAACTTATGTTTTAATATCGACTTGATGTTCAAACACGATTTATGTACTTTTCGCGACCGACTTCCGCTTTGACCTTGAGATAGAGAGCAAAATATCCGTATGCTTGACTATTACTGAATGTGATATATCTCTGAAGCTAATTAAGATAAAGAAGTGAAACTAACGCGAGATGTTAGGTTACATTACAGAGTATATCACATATATTTTTTTATAATTTTTAGAATAAAAAATTACATTAAAAAAATAAAAAATAAAATAGTCATGTTTTTTTTTCTGAGATCTCTGTGACTTACAATTACGAAATTAATATATGTTATGCTCCTTTGTGTACTCTATTACCCATAAAAATTGCGTCAAAAAAAAGTTGGTGCAACACAACGAAAAAAAATTATATGTGATTTCTGTCTTATGGTATACCCATGTATTATAAGATGCACATTACATCATTGTTTTTTTTTTTGAAACTTCACATCAGCTTGTTTTAAAACATAAGTAAATAGTCTTAAGAGATAGGATAATAGTTAAAAAAGAAATGAAAAAAAAAACAACCAGTGTTCAATACTTATTATTATTACTTTTTCGTGTCAATCAAAATACAAGAAACAAAATATTAATCATCGTCAATGTTGAAATTAATTACAATCGGAACACTTTGAGTCGCAAATAACTTAGTTAGGACCTCAGCAGGACGTACGATTTTAGATAAATATCGTCCATATGATAGATAATAAATAATAGCTGCTACATGAGAACAACATCCCACTGTACGTTCGCCATTGGGGCAATCACAGCAATAACGAAGAATACTATTGTAGTCATTACCTTCGGAAATATAGTGAATGTAAATTCGATAGACTTTTCTATTTATATGTCTTGATTTTACTTCTGCTTTGATGATATTAGGTGCTGATTTCACATATTGTACTGAGAGATTATTTTGATCGTCCATTATTTCGGCCAAGTAAGATATAGCTTGTGAAAATTGATATGAGCCTGTGAATAAAATCTTGAGCTGATCTTCAGTCAAACGTGGAAAATCAAGTAGTTCAGATGCCGTTAAACATTTCAGTGTATTTTTTTTTCGGTTCCAACGCTGACTTTGTACTTCTTGACTTAAAGTATTTTCTATTTCCATTCTACTTTTGCCATTACTGTTCCATTTACTATTTGACATATAATGCAATACTTGTGAGTAGATGCAACACGTTGAAATGGAACTTTAATATAATCATCACACAGATGGTATTTATATGTAAAATCACTGTCACTACTGTTATCAGAATCTTCAGAATAAACGTAAGTTTCTTCCGGCACTTCTCTAGTCGCTAATTCTTCACCAGGTTCTTTTATGCTTGAAGATACCTCGTTAAATGCTGTACATTTAGAAGTAGAAGCTTTTTTGTTAACATATGGGATAAGTGGACACTTCTTACAAAAAATATCATTAACTATTACGATTTTATTCAAACAGTCACTAAACACTTTAGCTTTTTCTTCATTCTTTATAATTTTTTTATAACCAGGAATCTTACACAGGTACTTGTTACAATTTTTACACTTTCTCGACATTATTACTTAATAATGATTTGGTTCGATAGTTAATAATTTCAAAATGCTGATACAAAATACCTATGACAGAATTTGAGTCACAAACTGCCTTCTTGTGTAATACAAATGACTGCCTTCTTGTGTAATGCAAATGACTGCGACTTTAGCTAAACAAACGATGCAGTAAACATCGTGATAACAAGTTCGAACTTGTTTGTTTATACACTCACACTACATAGCGCGAATCACATATAATCTTTTTTCGTTGTGTTGCACCAACTTTTTTATGACGCAATTTTTAT
Source organism: Hypercompe scribonia (assembly GCA_949316085.1). Lineage (NCBI taxonomy): Eukaryota > Metazoa > Arthropoda > Insecta > Lepidoptera > Erebidae > Hypercompe > Hypercompe scribonia. The sequence goes on from OX438974.1 coordinate 21,003,449, forward strand.
GGGTAATAGAGTACATAAAGGAGCATAACATATACCTAGTCTTGCCATAAATATTGTAATAAAGAAAAAAGAAAATTGTTAACTGCAAATAACATTTATTACTTTTACAGTGTGTCAGTTTAATACATAAATATAAAACAATTAAAAATATAAAAAGCTTATTCGAAGTGGTCTCCATTGGCTGCAATACAGTCCTTTAAACGATGAGGCCAGTTATCAATAGAAGCACGCACTCTTTCCATGGGAAAATTCTTCACTGCCAATCGTATAGATTGTTTTAGGGACTCCAAATTATCATGGCGTTTAGAGCAAGCTGTACTCTCTAAAACTGACCACAAATCATAATCCAGCGGATTAAGATCGGGACTAGACGACGGCCAGTCTTCAGCTCTGATGAAGTCCGAAACGTTCGATTCCAACCAAGACTGCGTGGACCGAGCTTTATGACCCGGCGCCGAGTCTTGCTGGAAGGACCATACTTGGTTATTGAACATGGTGATGTTAAGGGGCTTAACTACCTTCTCAAGAATGGTATCTTGATACACTTGTGCCGATGTTTTGATACCTTTTTCACAAAAATATGGCTCAGTCACTCCTTCATAGCTAACACCCCACCAAACCATCACTGAAGTCGGATAATGTCCACGTTGCACTCTGTCGACTAATTGGGAAGCTTCCTTAGAGCTTTGAGCATAAATACGGTCATTTTGTTTGTTAAAATGTTGCTCAATTGTAAAAATTTTCTCATCCGTAAACAAAATTTTTCTGTGACCTCCCTTTGCGTACCGCTTCAGTAGTTGTTTCGATTTTACCACCCTATTCTTCTTTAAATTATCAGTTAAGAAATGGCCAGTGCGTCTCTTATAGGCTGCAAGTCCTAAGTCATCTTTTAAAATACGCGACATGGTTCTAGGTGCTATCTTCATTTCCCGAGATAAAATCTTTTGCTTTCGGACAGGATTTCTTCGAATTCTTTCCCTTACTGCTTTGACCACCTTTTTCGTACGAACACTACGTGGACGGCCAGATCTTTTTCTGTCACAAACAGAGGAGGTCTCATTGTACCTATTAATAGCCCGGTACACAAACATTTTACTAATACCAAGTGTATGGAGAGTTTTAAAAATTGCATTTGGCTCCATACCTACTTTGTGTAATGCTATCACAGCGATTCGGTTCTCTTTATCACCCCACACCATTTTAATATCGCAAAATATTTTACAATGTATTGGCGCCAAAATGAGAAAACACAATGAACAATCGTATAAAAATGACAGATTCGAAATTCAAATGTAATATTTTTTTATAATTAAGTGTAACAGTATTTATGGCCAGACTAAGTATTAATTTCGTGATTGTAAGTCACAGAGATCTCAGAAAAAAAAACATGACTTTTTTATTTTTTATTTTTTTAATGTCGTTCTTTATTCTAAAAATTATAAAAAAATATATGTGATATACTCTGTAATGTAACCTAACACCTCGCGTTAGTTTCACTTCTTTATCTTAATTAGCTTCAGAGATATATCACATTCAGTAATAGTCAAGCATACAGATATTTTGCTCTCTATCTCAAGGTCAAAGCGGAAGTCGGTCGCGAAAAGTACATAAATCGTGTTTGAACATCAAGTCGATATTAAAACATAAGTTTCGATATCGATTCCCATTTGGGGGCCGACTCGTCATACGTATCCGGCTAAACCCTTTATATGTAATTTATTGTTCTGTTCATTTAATAAAATTTGTTCATTTTCAATGATAATTAATAGTTGAATATGATTATTCAACTATGATAACCATTAGTTTGTACCGCGATAACTGCCTAACACGCAAGCGTCGCAACGAGTTAAAGCCTTAAAAAAATAATTGACAATCTATTGAGTGACGGAAAGCAGTATGCTAATGTATTCGTAACTTTTATTCCTTTAACTTATTGATTACAGAACATAGAAATATATTAATTCGTATAATTCATTTTCAATCTCTTGTATCTTCGTCTAAATCATAAAATATTGAATATAAAAGCCCGATGTGAGCGAAAGACCTAATCAATGCAGCCATAAAGCTTTTTACCTATAAAATTTCAATATCGCATTTTAACGGGCTAGACTTGCGAAACGGTATTCTCATTTCTTATCAATGAAATTGCGTATAATGCTTAAGCTATCGTGCATCTCTTTTGTTACGGTACGGATAAAAGGGATGGATAATGGTTCGAAGTTCAAAGGTAATCACGGAGCACTAGGAATATTTTAAATATATGATTCCATTTTCGAAATATTTTTTTTATTGCACATTCTATTAGTCGCTTTGAATATAAAAAGTTGAAGCAATGAGGTCTAAGCGTCTAGTACAGAAATATAGAACAAATATATATACAAAGACTCACGAGTACAACAACATTACAGTTCTTTTGGGAGACATAGGCATCTTTTCTAATAGTCTGGTAGAATTCAGAAATAATTTTCGAGCTCTTATGCTGGAGAAAGTCTAATTGTTTAATTATTTACACACTTACCTACCATTTAAATATAAAGAAATATGTATCTGTGTGTGTCTGTGTATGCTTGTATATGTGGCTGTGAATGTATACATGCATTTGTATGTGTGTCTGTGTGTATGTATGTGTATGTGACTGCCACTAGCCTATGATTGTTTAATTAATTATAGTTGTTTTTTTTTTAATTTTCCTTCATCTGCATAGGCCGTTTGTGGTCACTATTTGTGTTCAATATTTATTTCTTTTTGTAAGGATCATGTTGTGGTCTCCTGTGATAGAGGAAGCGTAAGATATGAAATTTTAACTGTATTTTATCGGTTTTAAAACTCGCATGTAAAATGTATTTCTTGTCAGAGATCCATAATAAATAAATAAATGAAATCTTATATTATCTTTTCATTATTCTTTAAGGACAATGACTTGTGGAATTCACTCGTAATACTAAGTTATACAAAAAATATTAAACTATGTCGTGTGACACCCATGCTTCAACACAATCTATTTAAGCGTAACCAGAGCAAATTTGTAGTAGCATTTCATCGAGTGAAAGGAGTAACCGGATCCCTAATCCGCTCCTCTTACTAATTTCTTTTCCCTTTATTTATTTAAAGGGTTTTTCCCTAATAGTATATACCAGTACTATTAGGCCTTTAATTATACAAAGATCATTTTACTGGTGACATTTTTTAGCTTGTTTGAATGTCTACACTTTGAATTATATCGACATCCAAACAGTTCAGGCTTGACTGTTTTGTTACTTCATTTCATTTAGTTTAAGTCTTGATATATTCCGTTAACAAATGGTAAACAATGTTATACACATCATCATCATCAACAGCCTTTTATAGTCCACTGCTGGACGTAAGCCTCTCCTTAGCAAGGAGGTTTTAGCCTACTATACCACGCTGGCCAGACGGGGTTTGTTTCAATTTTTCTTTCTCTTTGTAATGATATGTTCCTTAATAGTTTCTTCCCTTAGTCGTCTCTTACGACACCCACGGGATGAATATGGGTACCACTATGTATTCTTAATCCGTCACCACATGGACAATCTATACACATCACATCACAATTCGGTGAATTAACTCAACGCATTAGGTATTGAAGTTTTCTTGATGGTATGTACTCGTACCTATCCAGAATATAATCTACGAGCTGTTGTTATCTATTTATATATTGATCTATTTATTTCTAAAATACCCGACCACGGTGTATGAGGAGGCTGGAACTGAATAGTCTTGGACCAAATTTCTTTTATTGTTGAGTGTTGTTTATTTTAGAATGTTCCTATTAATTTTGTACGGATAAACTAGTGACTTTGGTTGCAGGTTTTTTTTTATTTTTATTTTTGAGCCTATCGAAGTATCTCTACTCTGCTTAGTCGAGAGCATAAGTAGAATCCAAGAGTGCTAGTCACCATATTCATTACGAATGCAGGTAATGCAACATGGTGACCCTCACTATGATGGCCTAATGAGATGCTTTTTCACGTCCAGATTAAAAAACTCGTCATCAGAGTGGGCGGAAAACGTTTCTGCTGTGTAGTGTGCTCCAGGTTTTGACTGATTCAAATAGAAAGGCCGAATCATATAGTTCGTGACTTCCAAGACCAGCACGTGTTGTCCTGTAGAGAAAGGAAGAAGATGGGACCAGTTGAAAAAGCTCGTCACTACACTCTCTGTGGTAACGGTGGTTACCACAGAGAGTGTATTACTTTATTGAACAAAGCAGCAGTTTAAGGGACTCACTGGCTTCGGGACTGTCAATAATATGGACTGCTCGTCGCTGCAACTAACCGAGATCGTCAAGCAAGTATTGCATGCATTCATCGCAATGATGAGAACAGGACTCTACGTAGTAGCAAATCTGAGTCTCATTAAGAAGACACAGACGCTTGGGCAAGAAGAACTGTCTCACCCTGTTCAGCATATCTAGTATCCGTGAGGCTGCCTGAGCTACGATGTCAATTTACTCATGCGGGTTGAGATCCAGACAAAAATCTATACCCAGCATACAGAACTTATCTTTTAGTGGCAGTTAAGCATCACAAAAAGTTGTGAGACGAAGAAACGAAGACTTCATGGTGGAAAGGCGTACATGGAAGACAGTAGTCATTTATCCTCGGTTTAGCTGTCTACTCCTTTGCCCACTATTCCAAAAAACAGTTGAATTAAAACATAAATTGTGTATTTTGAATGTGCTAACTGTGAAAGTACCTGGTATTGCAATTATATTTGTTATGTGTTTTTGCTTCATTCTTTAGGCAGAAGATGTGAAAACTGTGAGAATGGCTAGTTTCTCCTGCCATATATCTTACCTTACGCTGATTGGTAACCATTTCAGCAAGACTCTGCTAGCACTACACACCTAATGAAATAGCTTCATTTGATGGACTTGTTTGAGGTACAAATAACTTCGACCTTTTTCGTTTCTTTTTTCTTGTGAAAAGCTAACAATACAATTACATTATATCATGTTTCAAGTGATGACCTTGTATGTATCTTGTCTTGGTTCCTTTAATCTTGTAAATTACAATTTATATTCTTCACCGGTATCGTTGCCAGCCACGGCTGGTATCAATTTAAGTAACGAATTGAATATCGGTATTCTGTATAATAAAGCAGTCTGACGTCATTGCGTAGGTTTGTAATATATTCAGATTACATTTCCATCCATCCAAGAATAATCAACATCATCCTGATTGGTACAGTTTTCTTTTATGTCACAATAAATAATTAAATATAGGATGGGTCAAGAATCCGTCCACATTTGAATCTAACATCCCGCGCAAACATGTTGCGGAAGTTTTTGGGATCGATGCCACTGGAATTTGCTGGCTACAATCGTAACACATGATTTTAATAAGTTGGAGCCACTTATCACACATCCAATGAGTCCCTGCCGGTGGTCAAAGACGTGTTTCCGGGAAAGCTGATGGCCAGCCGAGGCGACATTCCATGGCCACCCAGAAGAGCAGATCTATCCCTAGCATACTTCTTTTTATGGGGTTTTTAAAGAATCGTGTCTTCATCAATAAATCAAATACTTTACGTCTAATAAAGAAAATATCAACAAAGAGGTGTCGGTGATCTCACGGTCCCTTTGCTGACGAGTATTCAAAAATTTCGATTCTCGCTTAGAAGAGTGCAAAAGTCGAAACGGTGGTCATTTAGACAATGTAATTTTTAAAAAGTGCATTCCAATTATTAGTTTTCTTGTAAATAAAAAAAAATTGCAATACATCAAATATTTTTTTTATACTATTAATTAATTCGTGGCCTACCTTATATTATGAAATCTGCCCTTAACTTTGCTATTCACGGTAATATAAGAACACCCTTAGCAAGATTGTGTCATCTTAGTTTTCCACACTATCCTCATCACCCATATCTTGGAATATTTTGCACTTAAGCCGACCATGAATCTTTAGCGGTTAGTTTATTAACACGTATTCAGTTTCATTACATTTTCCCGGACCTTCGCTGTAGTGTGAGTTGGTAGTGTGTAGAAATACCAACAGAGGGTAAATTTGTGATACATATACAATGTTAAGCAAGGTGTTGTCGTATTTTAGGACCGTAATCTGCTGACCAAAACTAGTTTCTTATGTAAGTGTACGTTCTCTCTGGCTTTATATCTTGAAAAGGAAAGGCCAGTAGTGGACAAAATCAGCATTCTATAAATGTATTAGTTTTTTTTGACTGTACGGTTGGGTTAGTGATTTAAGCGATCGCTACCCCACTTTCTACTACGCTGAGTGTTCTGGGTTTATACCCCACATAGGACAACATTGTGTGATCCACAAATTGTTGTTCTGAGTCTGGGTGTTCTTCGTGTTCGTTTCTTGTATGTTTGTAAAATACTCCGTGACACAGAATTTATTCCTAGTGAGGGTATTGTCTTTTTAAAGAACGAAAAAAAAATACTTGACTTTTTTTTTTTAAAAAAGTTTAATTCATCTTTTTTGTAGAAATTTGTACCGTCGTGGGTCGTTTGATGAGTACAAAAGGATAAGTTGTAAAAAGATAAAAATAACATAACACAATTATAAATATAAAATAAGTACATGTTACATCTATTATCACAAAGCATGGGGAAGCAAGCCGTGGCAAATCGTTGCCATGATCACAGCCGACCTTCGTCACCAATACTATCAATTGTGTAGTCGCTTTGCAGCATACTCTATACACGTCTTAATACACTCATAACCAGTGCAGCCGCACCAAAAACGTAACGAGGTCATTCGTTTAGTTCAGATTTTACTCCTCACATTTTTCTTATACCGGGCGTCTTATATCAAAAAAACAATTCTTAAGGAGTAAACTCCAAAAACCTAAATTAGAAAGCTGTTAATTCCTTTCTTACTTAATGAGTATATTTTTTTTATTCTGGACCTATGAAAGTGACTCTACTCTGCCTGATGGGAAGCATGAATGGAATCCAAGAGCGGTGGTCGCCATACTCATTGTGAATGCAGACATCCAGTATGATACTTTACGGTGCATAAAGTACTAGTTAAAGCTGTTCGTCGATTATATAAAGGTTTATATTGGTTATTTGCCTCGGTGGTGCAGGGGTAGCATATGCGACTGCTGTGCTTGAGGTCTCGGGTTCGATTCCTGGGTCGGGGCAAATGTTTGCAGGATTTGCAAATGTTTGTGTGTATGTGTCAAACGTCTGAAATATTTATTTATTTGAATTAGAATTAACCATTGAATATGTTAGAATTTCCTTAAAATTTGACGGTCTGATTACGTTAGTCGTTGAATATTTGCTGCAATAAGAGAGAGGTTCAAAATATAAGCTTATACTTCAATACGCTTCTGACATTTTGTGGAAGATTAACTCTTTGTAGCAAGTTATTAGATGTTATACATATGTAGAAAGTTGGGGAGGTATCTAGGTTACTCATGCACAGAGCCAGAAACCACTAATGCGTTCCTGTAGCCCATCCCAACTGCCGAAGTAGGCCGCAGTGGGGTTTAATGGGCAGACCGGTTCTCCGAGAGGCCTATGTACGCTCTTCGTACTCCTGCTCTGTCTGTGGTGGATAACCTTCCCTAGATCCTATAGGAATCACACAGTTCATTCTCTGAGTTACCAACTTGGCAAATACAATCAATTTTAACGTCTAAAATTTCTGAGCCACAGACGTTCTACAGAACGTTCTACAGACTGCACGATTGGTCTAGTGGTTTAAGCGGTCGCCACGCCACTTTCCACTTCGCTGAGTGTTGTGGGTTCAAATCCTACATGGGACAACACTTTGTGTGATCCATAAATTGTTGTTCTGAGTCTGGGTGTTCTTTGTGTCCGTTTCTTGTATGTTTGTAAAGTCCCCCGCGACACAGGATTTATTCCTAATGCGGGCGTTGTCTTTTTTAAAAAAGAAAGAAAAGAAAGAAAAGAAAGAAAGAAAGAAAGAACATATGGCACTCGGGTACGATGCCAAACAAATAGTGTTGGCGTGTTTGCTAGTTTCATATTATTTATTTACATTTTCCAGTTGTAGGACCTTCCTCTCGTCTTACTTTCTGCCCTCCTTGGGCAACACGTGTTGAACTCAGAAGTCACCCTTTTAGAATGGTAGATACACACCCCAGAACTAAATGGTTCGGTTCTTCCTTACTGTGTAAATCAGTAAAAACCTGGAAATCACTACCAGCGCACGTGTTTCCCTTCCACTATGAGCCTGGGTCCATTAAGCGGAGCGTGTGAAAATCTTACTAAGCCGTCATAGTGTGGGTAGCCATACTGCATTGTCTGCATTCGCTATCAGTATGGCGACCACCACTCTTGGATTCTATTCATGCTTTCTACCAGGCTGAGTAGAGTCACTTTGGTAGGCCAAGAATAAAAAAAAGGAAAATTCACAGACAGATCAGATCCAAGAGCGCTGTCCAGGATGCTCAATCTTGATACAACTGCTAGGATAATTATTTGTGCAATATAATGTTGTGATTAGTTCAATGTTTACATACAATAGTATTAATCCTTGATGGTGAGTAAATATTAGAAAAACAATGTGCTTTTGAAGATTTTTAACTTAGTCGTATTATAATTAGGCAACCCAAACCTGAGTTTTCTGCCAGCAAACTTTTAGAGTGAATAGAAAATAGCTTGCACTTCTAAAGAGCGATTGTGACACATTACAATGTATTGAGGGACACGCATAGTTGTTACATATTAATGTTGCTTGTCACGTCCCACACGACATATCGACAATCGTGGATTGATTGAATTCTCATTCGATTACCATCAACCGATTTATACATAGTAATCGCTAAGATCAAAATAACAAACCGAATGGCTGTATTACAAAAAATGGTTTATTGTGGGTTCGTTAATCCGATATTTAATACTTTTATATAGCCATATAGTTTTGATGACGAACTCAAATTGTTAAGAATAATAAAAAATCGCACATTTCACACAAGGCAGTCTGATCCCGAACTAGACAGAACCTCTGCAACGGTAACGCGACTGTTGCTGAATATACTTACGAGTACATATTTCTAATTACATACACAGAACCAAACAGATGTCATTCGGACCTACGACCTCCTTAGCAGCCAGGGTCACCAACAAACAATTGTTCTTTAGATTTCTCATCAATTGTCTTGCAATAAAGTTTATAAAAGTACTAAAAACCACATAAAAATAAGACAGGGCTTCTTTTTCGACCATCTTGTTAGCAATAAATCTGCTTTGTCAGCAGATCTCAGTGTAGGAAGTTCAAAGTCAATCTAGAGATAATAAATAGCCCTATTAAGCTTTTTATTCTTTGAAGGTATAGGTGATATTGTCATAAAAATATGTGTAAGAACTAGTGGTATTGTTATCTCATTAAATGGCAACACTTATTCTTTTGTCATAGAATTAAAGCTGGACAAGTAAGACGTCTATCAAACGTCGTTCGTTTTAAAATACTTTATTAACAGACTAGCTTTTGTGTACAGCTTTGCTCGTGTAGAAGTAAATATTTTCTATTTTCTAATATTTTTATTTTTGAGTGAAAATATGTATTCTTTGTTAGTTCGGAAATAAACGTAAAAATCAATCAGAGGTAAGTCCGATCGACTCGCCGTCTTTGACATTGAATTCGATGTGGGCGTGAACAGCACAGTAAAACAAAGCATTCAGTTGGTGCACGACTACTTTTCTCATCGGGAGTAGGCGATACCTAATTTGTCTCTTGGCACATAACGGTGGTCCGCGTCAGAGTAATTAAACCACAACAAACAGTTACCGGAAGTTTGGACGGCTAAAGTGAGATCGGGTTTGGGAAGCTCACCTCGGATTAATCGTCGTGTACACACTTACATACTTTCAAATAGCACCCACTTTACAATCGTCGTTCTACGACAAGGGTATCAGGTGTATATTTGAATTTTTACATAGTCTAAATCTTTAAGCACAATGTCTGGTAGCGTTTAGTATATAAGTCGTTAGAAGCAGAGTGTTTTTACGGTAGTCATCGTTTACGCTAAAGTGTCTTTAGATGTATTCCTGGTAAAGTATATCCAAAATTTTATGATGACCATATGATTAGCTTAGTCAATGGTTGCTAATTGCTAAGCCAGTGGTCGTGGGTTCGATTTCCACTTTTCCAATTTTGTGAGATAAACATGGTTACTTGTTCTCTATCTGGGTGTAATTTTTCTATAGTCTATGTATGTATTGAAGTATGTTTGCCAGTAGTCTGGTTACCATAGTACAGACTTTGACTAGTTTGGGATTGAAGGGCCGTGTGTGAGATGTGTGAGGATATTAGCGGCGATAGTTATTTATTATTAGGCAACTGTCTACTGGTTTGTTTCCTATATGATAAAACGTCTAAAAATAAGATGTGTTACAAATATACATATGAGATGTGAATACAAGAATCCTAAATTCCTGTCTGAATTCTCCATAACACTAAAAGTCACCAAACCGGCAACTATTTTAACAACTTGATAACCAAATTAAATTCAGCTCATGCATCGTTTCCATTGCGAATTCACACTGAGCGGGTCTATTCATTATTTAAATGATAATATCTAATTAAGTCTAAAGCTGTCAAGAGCGCGGTATGCCGTGGCACGTCCATGGGGTGCCAGATTAATGAACGACAATAGTTGCAGTCGGGTAACATTAGCTGTGCACGTTACTGGATGCATTGTACACACACAAAAGAGGAGTTACGATATATAAACGTTACAACCAGCGGTCCTATCGCTCGTAGCAATCGCTTACAGACAATTTTTGTAATAAGTAATCATAGAGTAGTAGTATGGCGTACAAATATTAAATACGAAATATAAAAAATAGTCACTAACTTTAAATGTATAAAAACCGCATGTATATCTACACATATACATAAACAAACTAAAATATGTACTGTCTATAACGTGTATTTATCGTCATCATCATAAGCCTATCGCACTTCACAGCTGGACATAGGCCTCTTTCATTATACACCACTCTGATCGATTTTGGGCTTCTCGCATCGTTCTCTTGCCAATCGTTTTGCGCAAATCGTCACTTCACCTGGCCTATGAGTGCTATAAAGTAATTTCCAAGTATTAGGCAAATAATAATTCGGTACTAGCTTTTTAAAAACAGGCAAGGTTTACCTTGACGGTTTGTGTCAGGCAACTTGTTCCTGTCTTACTGCCTGTACAGCAAAGGGTTTGATAGAATGTTTAGGCTAGGAATTAAGCTTTTCAATTGACAATGAGTGTCATGTAAGAACTAATAACGCTCTATAAGATAAAAACCTGTGTGAGAATTAAACAGAAAACTGTATAAAGAAAAAGCGTATTATATTATTTATTTATTATTATATGTCTTTTAATATTACTTCGAACTTTTTTTAGGGCAGTTATACTCGGTTAGTTTTGTAAATGATTTTGGCGACTCGTACCAACAAAGATTTATCAAAGCGTTTTGTTAAAACACGGAGTACATCCACAATAAAAAAATTGGAATGCTTCTGTATGCTCTAGTAAAGTCCAAAGATTCAGTTGATTTAAAGTAAATTGCCACACTTACTCAAGGGAATTCTGTTCCTAATCAATAAGCAGGTGACAAAAACATTGAAAACACAGATTATGAACTCTCGTTGAAGTTTTTACTTAACGCAAACAATGTTCTTCACACCTTTAATACGTACTTCCTCCTCAAAAGGCAGCAATCCACTTTTGACTCTTGACTTTAGGTTCTATGAACTGCGGAGACCTGTAGCGGCTTTTACATTACAACAAAAAGAAAAATATACAAAAACGCCATCTAGCGAAGACACATCGAACTACGAGGTATGAACAAAACGTATGAATGTAATGAACTACAATGCAACTACTAATCCTGTATCGCGGTATAGAGATTCGTGTGGCAATTAGCATATATACAACATCCCAACATCAACCGTTGGGCCGTGGCCCGCCAGCCATGATCACCTCGCCTGGTCGGAGGATCCTCCCTTTGCGTCGGAGGGATATATGACACACGTCCCTCCACAAGACCTTTAAAGCTTAAGTGACTCGTCTGCTCTTTTTATTTATTTATTTATTTAAACTTTATGCACTTTGTACATCGGCGGACTTAATGCCCAAGGCATTCTCTTCCAGTCAACCTTAGGGTGGTATAGAAATATTGTAAGGGAGGTGCACAGAGGTTATATTGATGATGAAAATATACCATACATGAGTACATATACATACATGAACACATACAATACATACGTTATAAAATATATACATAAATATATACATACACACACATTTAGGTTATATTCGTACACTATAACAACTTGACTATAAGCTGAGCTGTCGATAAGACGATTCTTCAATCTCTTTTAACCATCTGCATCGTTGCTCTAGCGATAAACATATGTGACTACAGATCAAGAGGTCTCAGGTTCAGTTCCCGGGTCAGATCAAAAAGTGTTATTGAGTTTTTGTTTGGAAGGCGTTTGGAAGTTTAAGTCTTAACCCTCGTGCTTCGGAGAGCACGTAAAGCTATCGGTCTTACGCCGAGTCAATCCCCGGTTGTTTCGGTAAGGCCTCTCATTCAATTTTAAGAGTAAGAGAACAGAGAGTGCACCTATGTTTGCGCACACACTTGTTCACTATATATCTCCTGGGTATTAGGTTAGTCTCTGCAGAGAATGGTCACCGAATACACTAATTATATGAATAATAGATTCATTCATTTGTTTTAAAATGAGTGAAACGCGATAACATAGCGCAATAAAAAGTAATAGTTACCTCATAAGGTTCATTTTCATATTTAACTTCCTCGTTTTAATAAGCACTGAAAAATTTAAATATTATTCAGTAAAGCTTTTAGCTTCGCATTAATTTTTCTCGCCTCTCTGCCTATAGCATCAAGCACTTGACTCTGTTTGCCCTTATTTTTCCACAATCACGAGCTCCATTAAAATAAAATCTCTGTTTTTCTTGTATCAAAAATAAACTATCATAAATACTGTCGGAGGGTAGGCAGAGGCATATTACGCCTAATTTTTATCAGTGTTTGGGTCCCAGGTAATAAGTGGCAGGGCCTGTTGTCGTTAATCGGAATCTTTTGTTTGCCAGAACCTCGTTCGTCGATCACCACACTGCACACACACCACTTGCAGATGAGGTTGACTAGGAGCCCTAAGTTCTTGGTGGGCAACCTATGCGCTCACCTAATTAGCTACAACTATCTATGTTTATTAATCTCTGTCAATATTCTAGAAAAGTTCGATCAGTTCAGAATATTTGAAAAAGTTTTAATTAGGGTAATTAAGGTTTAAAGTAGTTTAAATCGGACCTAGTAATTACAAGCTACCTCAGTGTGCGATGGAGCGTGCAGTGCTGGGTGTTTTTCTGGCTGATAAAATTCGTAACGAGGAAAAAGTTTTAATTAGGGTAATTAAGATTAAAAGTAGTTTAAATCGGACCTAGTAATTATAAGCTACCTCAGTGTGCGATGGAGCGTGCAATGCTGGGTGTTTCTCTGGCTGATAAAATTCGTAACGAGGAAAAAGTTTTAATTAGGGTAATTAAGGTTTAAAGTAGTTTAAATCGGACCTAGTAATTATAAGCTACCTCAGTGTGCGATGGAGCGTGCAATGCTGGGTGTTTCTCTGGCTGATAAAATTCGTAACGAGGAAAAAGTTTTAATTAGGGTAATTAAGGTTAAAAGTAGTTTAAATCGGACCTAGTAATTATAAGCTACCTGAGTGTGCGATGGAGCGTGCAATGCTGGGTGTTTTTCTGGCTGATAAAATTCGTAACGAGGTTATTCCACAGAGAACTGAAGTAACTGCCATCGCACGGAGATTCAGTACGCTGAAGAGGAAGTGGGCCGATCATGTCTCCAGACGAACCGCTGGTCACTGGAACCGAAGTGTGCTAGAGTGGAGACCACAATTACACAAACGTAGTGTAGGCGGCGCGATGAACCGACCGACTTGAAGAAAGTGACTGGCAGCGGATGGATGCGAATTGCCCAAGACCGCGATGGTTGGCGCTTCTTGGGAGAGACCTTTGTTCAGGAGTGGACGGTGATAGGTTGATTTGAGACTCGGTCAGTGTGCCGGAAAACTTCATTACACAGACAATAAACTAATTAATTCGACAATAAAATAACTTGGTGTAAATATAATTTAGTCATTATTATGTAACATTATTAAATAACAAACTGCTTCTCACAGAATATATCCCCGGAGGGGTAGGCAGAGAAATATTTTTCGTCAGTATTTTGGTCTCACACAATATTTAATATTTCGAATATTTGACACACAACGCCATCTAGTTTCAAACTAAGCAGAGCTTGTACTATGATCACTAGATTGACTGACAGTATACTTAAATACTTTTTTTTGTAATAACACCCAAATTCTAAGATAAATATCCGAAAATCATACAAATATTTGGTTCGACCCGGGAATCGAACCCTCAAGCGCAGCAGTCACATGCACTACCGCTGCGCCACTGAGGCAATGGCGAGCCTATTGCCGCTATATCACAGAAAAGAAACAACGTTTTATTGGTTCTATATGACAATTGTATATTTTTATAACTTTTATTTAGCAGCCATCTTTTCTTATGAACTTGTCTTATTATATTTTTGTTACAGCTTATGTACACAAATAATATAACTCGTACTGACAGTTACCAAACCGTTTCCTCAATAATAGTGACAGGGGATATTGTATGGAGGTTATCGTATACCATTGAGATAAATGATTCTTCTTGAGTTGCAACCGCGTACTAGAAACGGGAGGCCCCCTCACTAGGTGGTCTGGCGGCTTAGTGAGGGTCGCGGTAAGCTGTTGCATGCAGGCAGTTTCGGACTGGCTGTTGTGGAGAGCCTTGGAGGTAGGCTCACGTCTAGCAGTGGACGTCTTTTGGTTGAGATGATGATGATAATAATGAGATGATTACAGACAAACACTACGGCCGCTACCTGTATATTTGCTTGTTTGCTTGTAACCCACTTTTGAAACATGTTTTGTAGTTTTTAAACTATATTTCTATTTTTCGTTTCTCCGTTTAGGTTGAGAACTCGGTCATACAGCTGGAGAGGTAATTTACATGGCGCTGATAACATCTGCTCGGTGTCTTTACCTTTTCATACGATCTGAATACGCGCTGAACTACGAGATGGTTTCTTTAAATAGAATCTGCTTTTCGTCTGATAAGCTTTTGCCATAAGCTTTACTCACGTTTTTATGCAACTTGTCTTTTTGAATGAAACCTTACGCACTTTTCCGTACCTTTGAATTCGTGTTTCAAAAAATTAGCGATAATTAGTTTGATATAGCTTAACGAACACGTATACTTATTATATATTTGAGCGAAGTCCACGCGTGTCGGTGGTGGCTTTCTAACAGCTGACCTGCCTACTCGTTGAGTCTTAAGTAAAAACGTAAATAAACATGTCAGTTACAAACAAACATACACGTGAAACTGAGTAAAGCGTTTTAAAAACAAAATTTGTGTAACTGACAACATTAATTAGGTATTTGTTACACTTCTTACCAGTTGCAAAAAAAATTTCAAGTTGTACTTACTTCCATGTGTCAAAACTTTATTTGCTTTAATTTAATAAATATCTGTAAAATATATGACTTCTTAATTTCGCCGATATATTTCTCACGTTCGCCGAAACTCTGGGTTGAACTCCGTTTCGATGTTAACAGTAAAATAAACACCTCACAAAGTTTTTCAATCAACGCTAGAGGATTTAATTATGTTCTCAAAATCAAATATTTAAATATATCACAGATATAGAAAGTAAATTGCTTAACTTGGTTTATTTCTAACAAATTCCCGGTTATGAAATGTAATTGAAACTCATATTTTACGATTAGCCGAACTCATCTTTTATTGAAATGTTTCTGTGATCAACAGCTTTCAGCTGTCCACTGCTGGACATAGGTGTCTCTTTAGTAAGGAGAGACATAATTAACATTGAAAACAAATCTTGGAATTTTAGTCACCGTTGTCATGTCAAACTTTTCTATCTACGTATCATCATCAACAGCCTCATCATAACAGTCCGCTGCTGGACATAGACCTCTCCTTATAATAATGTCTATATGTACAACATAGGTAACGATCTCACTATGTAAAATCCACCAAGAATTTGTAGTTTTAATATAATTTGATGGGAGACCTAAAATAATTTTAATGTTTTTGTAATTTATATGTAACGAAGGTAGTTAAGAAAGATTGTTATTTTGATTTTTTAAATATTTCGGACAGTTAACAGACCGCCGTCTAGTTTTAAACTAAGCAAAGCTTGTGCCGTGATAACTAGACTGACTAATAGAATACTTATATACTTTTTTGTAAATACATACATATTATACATAGAAAACGCCTAAACTTCGAAACAAATATTTGCAGATCATACAAACATTTGATCTGACCCGTGAATCAAACCGGAGACCTCAGGCACAGCAGTCGAATTCACAACCACTGCGCCACCGAGGCAGTTTATTTGATTTTTATAGTTTGCAGTTGATTTTTTATTTCATTACATATGTATATGTCGTCGCCCATTTTTAATGATGCATTTAATGATAGTAAAGGTATAATATATAAAAAAATGTGTGCGTGTACTAGCATACACTCGTAAGAAGTGAAACTTCTTAATGATGTTATTTTTCAAAAAAATAATTTAAACCCGTCCGAAGTCGATGCAATCGCCACCTGGATTTCAAAAATGTAACAACTCAAAACGGGGCGCAAAATACATTGGAGACATTTACCAATCCCTACTCCGCTGGAGAAAGTATACTTTGAATCACGCGTGGTAGGGATAAGAAAAAGATGGCGCGTAACGAAAAAATGTGACGCGTAACGAAAAAATGTTACACTAAATTTTTTATTTTTTTTAAATTTAACTAAACTAACTAAACTATAGCTGTAGCTCTGGGAGATGATGATGATGATGTCCTCCTCGACGTATCCGCCGACGGCGACCCTATGGCGTTCTCCTGGCGTATGCAAAACCAAATTTCGTCCTGAATGTGCGGTTACAGATAACGTAGCAGAGTTGACCGCTTTCATTGCGCGTGTAGTCGTAGACAGGCCTCGGCTGGGTCTTTCACGAGTGCCTTCTCGCATCAAGCTCTTTTAGACGCTGTTGCTCATACTTGTCAACTCCGCTCTTGATTCGCCGTCTCCACTCGGATCGATGTAGTGATAACCTCTCCCAATCTTTCATCCGGTATGCCACAGTTAACTAAATGTCTTATGAGGACATCTTTGTACCGCAAACATTGTCCACCAACCCTACACCTGCCCTACTGGAACTCTGCGTAAAATACTGCTTCAGGTAGCCTATGATTTTCCACACGGACCAAATGTCCGCACCATCGCTATGATGACTAAACTTAAAATATAGTGCTAACAATCACGCGTCGGATACTATTGTGTTAACATTACCAACTTTATTTGTATCTTTAGAACCGCTAATAAGCCATTTTTCTGGTTTTCAAAGATATAAGAAGATAATATTACTCAACCCACATAGTACTGCAGTTGGTTGACTGTGGTTTCAATTCCAACCATCCATCCATCCATTCCATCTTATTGCCTTCTCAGTGACCTAGAATTTATTCGGGAAAATCAGGTATATAGTTTACGAACTTTGAATTGATTTCGTTGTAATTTAATACCTACTAAAGGTTATCTGGTTGTCAAATTTCGACCGTTTAAGTGTGGTAAACTATTTCATTGACCAGTATAACTAGAACTATCATTCTCAAGGCTTTTATATTATGATATATCAAAGTGTATGTTGGACATAATCAACAGTTTGTATTAGTTCCTTTTGAACATGACCTTTCTTTAGAAAGGAGGTCTTGACCACGCTGGAAATATTGAAGGTGCAATTTCTTTAACAGTCCGTGTGGCAAAGGATCAAGAATATTGAGAGTCATCACCCTTATTCGTCCCATGGGTATCATAAGTATTGATTGAAGGAAGAAACTCACAGGACAACATCACTGAAAAAAGATGCATAACTCGAACAATCCTTATACCCACTCGTCTGGCCAGCGTGGTATGATAGGCTAAAGCCTCGTTACGAAGAAGAGGCCAGCAGTGGACTGTTAAAAACTGTTGATAAAATTAATTTTCTACACATAAGTACTCTAAATATAATACTTTCTCATGCACCATCTTTTCAAAAAGGGGCGTAAAAAAGCATCTCACTAGACCGCCATAGTGTGTGTCACCACATTGCATTGTTTGCATTTGCAATGAGTATAGTGACCACAATTCTTGGATTCTATTAATGCTTTCTATCAGACAGAGTAGAGTCACTTTTGTAGGCTCTTAATATAGAAAAAAATAGAATAATTCTACTCTACGTGTGTATGTCACTGAACTCCTCCTAAACAGCTGATTTGAAGGATTTTTGGTGTATGCATTCGGGTGGCGCCTAGTGTAGTTTAGATTCACATAACAACCTGGCTGGAAAGTTAAAAAAAATAGTCTTCGGGTACGAAGTTCGTCGGGTCAGCTAGTATTTATATAAAACAAGAGTACATAGAACTTTCTTAACATATTAGTCTTAATTATCATCGCATTTTTGAACAATATTGCATATTTTGATAAAATAATGGCTGATTTAAAACGTAATGATATTTTAATTCCTTTGAATTGTGTGCTTGCTTTCGAGAATGATAGAGAAATCTAGTAGGTTGTGTATGTTCTATATGGTTTGATTAATCTATTTTTACTTAAATCTGTTTTATGTACACTATAACACACATTATATAAATACATGAATACTTTAACTTAATATTCTTTGTGTAAATTATCAACAGCCTTTTACAGTCCACTGCTGAACATAGGCCTCTCCTTAGCAAGGAGGTTTTGGCCCACTATACTACGCTGACCAGACGGGTTGGAATAGGGTTTGTTTCAAGTTTTCCTTCTCTTTGTAATGATGTTGTCTTGCATATTTGGTTCCCTTAGTCGCCTTTAACGACACCTACGGGATGAATAGGGATGGTAACACAATGTAATCTTAATCTGTCGCCACACGGATTATGTGAGTGTGAGTAAATAGGGTTTACTTAATTTCTCTTTGCTTTACCTAGTCCAGGAGGAATATAAAGGGTTATGTTGTCCAATAAATGACTCGTAACCATTGTTTCACTAATAAGCTTCACGGAAGAAAAACCCCTTTAGTAGAGAAAACTTCTTCTAATCTAGAAGAAAGTTTTGGTTACCAAAAGTAACATTCTACTTTATTACTACTACAATTAGACTTACAATCAATTAAATAAGTTACAAAACAAAAATATTTATTAATCATCTTCGGTTGAAATCTGTCGGTATCATACAACAATAGGGTGTTTGTAATCGCAGACAGAAAAACTGAACCAGAAAAACAAAACAGGCTGTATCACAGCTGAATCTAGGTTCCGTGCTTGTTATACCGGGAACAAACCTCAGCGGGTGCATTGGAGAAGCTTTGAGAGCCTTACAATAGCGCCAACGGCTCTTTGACTGATGTATCCTACGACATTGTAAAAATACTACCAACCCTGTTTTTTGAAATTCAACCTTCTGCTATTATGTTAAGGTGTACACTACATAGTATTGGAATCCTTTTCAGTATTCATTCTCATCAAACAATTTATTAGATGTTGCGGGTAGATACAAAAAAACATTAGTCAAATTTGAATGTTGACGTTATTAATGATGTTATAAATAAGATAGTTTAGTCACTATTCACGAGAAAAAAGTCAATAATAATGTATAATAAATACCGTTCAATTAGAGATTTGTGAAAATTTAAAAACCTCCGGAAACTAATTACTGAGATACCAGAGATATTAAGTCACAGGCAAGAGCTAGTCCTAAATTATTATTAGTAGTAGAAAATTGTATTCCTACACAGGATATTTAGAATATTTTACTGAAAAATTAGGGTAACGAATGAGGTACCTAGATACTTATTACAATTTCTAAGTTGCCAGATACATGCTCTAGACTCTAGAGTATAGAGTCTTATGTAAGATATTTAAATTTAAAAAAATCGTGTATAATTTACAAAGAAAAATATAAGACCTTCGCAGTATCTGTAACATTATTTTAAACAAAAGCAATTTCAATAAAACTACCCTACAACCAACCCTTGTTCCATTCTTTAGGGTCTTGCAAAATTATGTTTTTCTTTTCAGTTCCGACTTGAGTACAATCGGAGGCAAGATGAGTGGCAACGGGTTGAGGGGCGGTCGGAGAATCCCCACTCCAATGCCCCCTCCGAAAGAAACAGCTACACATTATTCAAGGTATGTGTTTGATGTAGAACTTAATCTGTAAGGAAACATTATTTGAACTGTAATTTCTATTTTTACCCGACTATGGCGAAACCAAAAGGAACTATGATTATGTGAATGCGTGGAACTCTTTCATAAAACGGATATGGTAGTGGGTGTGACGAAGTCTCTACCTTGACCATTTTTGTACCTATACATTATTGAATTTCCCTCTGAACGATTTTCTTGTTTAGTCTTTTTTTAGACTTCCTTTTTACGTCTTTTAACTTTATTTTTTATAATTATTGAATTAGTTAAACTAAAAATACGAATAGATCATCACTTGGTTTTTTAGCGGTTTGCAAATCTATGTTTCCAATAAGTGTAAATAGTAAGTATACATATAAGTGACTACTTATTTAAAGCGATTGAAAAGCTCAATTCTCTTAATAAAACTTCAATCAAACTTAAGTACCGATCTACTTCTCTCACAAAATGTCAACAAAGATATTTTTGTAGCCACAGCAACTATTTAGGTGCTTTGTAATTTCGTAGTTATAAATAAAATAAATTGTATACTGTAAATGTTTTAGACTATATTGATAAATGATTCTTTAAATGTTATGATGTCTTAGAATTCTATTTTCTTGTGTATTTATACTATTTCAATCAACTTAGTAGACAGAGCTTGATTGAATTGCTGCAAATCACGTTCGTGTCTTAACTGTTGATTTGAATTACATTGTTTCCTTTTATATATCTACTCATCAACACGTTAGCAGTTTATCGAAATCCCGGTAAGCCTATTCAATGTTTATGAATTTATTTGGATGCAAGGATGGCATAATTCTTAAAGTATGTGTCTCATACTGTGTGTGGAGGTTCAATTCTATTTATCCAAAGTATGGAAGACTCGTTTCCTCACTGGACAAAAACGATTGTTCCTTGTCTAAATTTTGTTCGTAGGTTTAATGTTCGTAAACAGGTGGAGTATTCAATCACAGGTCAGGTAACACATATAAAGGTCTGCCAGGGGCTTGTGTTGCTACTCTATTGTAAAATAGGCTCTAGAGCCACCACCGTGAATAATATCTGTATGCGTTTGCTTCCTTATATTATAGGAAAATCCGAAGCTAATTTTTACAAAAAATCCTAATGCGGTTCATGGATGATTTGGACAATGTTAGTCTTGTATTTTAATATTATTATCGACTGACTTCAGTTCATCTACTACTTCACAGTGAGCCAGGTGAATAGCACAATTCACGTGGAACTAAATTAGCCTTCGAGACCGTTTGTTAACTTTTATTACACCTCTAGCCCGGAAGTTCTATTCTTAGTCGAGACCACACGGCAAGACAAGGGAAATAGGATTGCACATGTAAGTCTCTTCCATTGTATCGAGATGCAGAAGCTGGTTGTATGAATTGTTTCGGATTGCTTTTACGAAGAAGCAAAAGGTTCGATCTGAATAAGTACACTCAAAACACGATTGAATGAATTCATACTCAATTATTGTTCACAAGTGGTACTTCAATCCTTGGATTGAACATATCTATTTATTTTATCATTAAAAATAAATTTTAATCAGTAATTTAAGCAGTGCAATATTATAAATAGTTTCATAGGGCTAAAATGCCTGAACGCAGAATACAAAATCTGTACCAAATTACATATATCCAAACTATTGGACGTTACGGCGTGTCAGAAATAAACATTCTATATTCGTTGGGAACAGAAAATAATTATGAGTTATAGCAAATATCAGTTTTATTGTTTATTGATATCAGAAAGGGATAGATTGTTACCACTGCAATAATACATTGAGAAAATATTGGTTTTTGATAATTTTACACTACACTTTTGGTCGACTTAAAAAAAAAATTATATCATCAACATCGTCCGCCGTAAACCCCCCGGTGGGGTGACGGCCCGTGGGGGTTCCCACATGTTAAAAAAAACACTGATGGACATAGGCCTCTCCTTAGAATGGAGGCCTACACTATACTACGCTGGCCATACAAGTTGGTATAAGGTCTTTTTTTTTGTTTTCCTTCTCTTTGCAGTGATGTTGTGCTGTGTATTTTGCTCCCTTAGTCGCGTCTTACGACACCTATGGGCTGAAGAGGGGCAGTGACATTTCGTATTCTCAATCCGTCACCAAACGCACAAAAAATGGGAATGTTCTCAATTTCCTCATAACTTCGACATTTATTACCCGGTTTGATGCCAGCAAATTGAATTCCTTGAAACATTTTGAAAAGTACATTTTTCCCTAACTTTGTTAAGAATAAAAGTAATTCACACTAAAAAAAACTCGAATGATTTAATAGATATAGATATCACTAATGTCAAATAGACGAATGTAAGTCCTTCAATTAAAAAAATATGAATCATTTCCTTCATTCGCAACGCTAATAAGAATAAGAAATCGGAAGCAAACAGCGAACTAGACGGGACCATTTTTGAAATACAAATTGAAAACAAATTCCTTGCTCAAAGGCTCTTTTGAAGTAGTCCTGTCGGCCATCTTTCCTTGTTCAAATTCTCTAATGACACTTAGGAGGAGAACCGGAGATTGGGCGGGAAACACTGAAAGCTGTGAATTTTGCCTTGTTTCAAGTAAATGTAACCTTATTACAATTTTCCTACTTCGAGGATGTAATCTGCATTATTATAATGAGGAAGTCCGTTGAGTTATGTTACGGTTGATTGTCCTGGGTATCGAAACTTTTGGTTTTTATCTTTTGAGTTTTTCTTTCCTTTATCTGTGTTTTTATTTAATGAATTAGTATTTTGTATAACCCTTAAACCTTGGTGGGCAAATTAGAAACATTTTCCCTGGGATGGAAAAAAAATATATTACTTTTTCTGTAGATTAATACAGAGAGCATCATTTTCTTTTTTGATAATAAGAGTTGTGGAATATTACATGAAATAATTAGAAGTGGGTACACTAATTAAATAGGAAAGTGTGAGTAAGAAGGGAGTGTAATGAAAAGGAATTCACATGGAAATTATAAGAAAGTTAATAGGTACGGGAAATCGGGCAGTATAAGCCAAGTATCATCTTGGAATTACAAACCCTCTAACTAAGTTTAAAAACAAATAAAAGCAAACCTATAAATTAAAATGTACTCTGTACCATTACTAAATAAAACCACCGCAACATTAATTAATCAAACGTTCCACTATCTACAATCCAACCAATGTCTCAATCTTATTGTTTGACTTGAAATTATCACAATCAGTACCAGAAAGGTGTTGAGAACCATTTATCACAGTTAGTGATATAAATGAGGTGGTGTTTTGTAAGTGATATGCTTGTTTAGGCACGTCAACAGTATCGAGTGACGATTTCAACGTACTCTCATTCCCTCACGATCACGTGGGACTGTCCGACCTCATTTAGCTTGACGAGGGACAACTTATGGAGTTTATGAAGGTATTCTGGTAAGAAAGTTGAGGATTTAATTTTATGTTGTGTTTTACAAATGTATCCGAAAAGAAGTCAACTTGGTACTGTTGGTTGCCGAAAATCTGTTTATAGAATTGAAAGTTAAATAAGAACTTGAAAATTAGGACAAAAACGGTTAAGTAATCATTTATTCGAACACCGAATAAATTATGAAGTTTCATTTCAGCTACGATTATTTTGAAATTAATTTGAGTCTGGTTTAGTGATTATTTTGACTGCTTAGCCAAACGTGTGATTCGGTACCATCCAAGGCAAAAATATTGTTTGAGGAACGCAATAGTTTGTACTGTTATTTTTTATATTCTGGGGCTATCAAAGTGACTCTATTCTGCCTAATGGAAAGCATGAATAGAATCCAAGAGTGGTAGTCGCCATACTCATTGCGAGTGCAGACAATTGGGTAGATGACTGTATCCTAAACAAATATCAATGTCCACTTCTTTAAAACTAATATCACGAAACATCTTGGAAAATACAATTAACACAGCTTTTTATTATTATTATGAATTTCGTTCAAATATAAAGTAAATTATATTGTTCAATTGAGTAGTCTAAAACAGTGACGTCACTATTTGGTAATTACTACATTTATCATACAAAATTGTCGTTTTGACAGATGATAAAAAGTAACTAATTTGACTAAGGTGTCGTGTAGCCTATTCAGTAAGGCGACCCGTATTATGGCGGCCTTATCTAAAATATATGTGTATTAAGAAATATTTTAGTATGTTTTTCAGCAATTTCTGTTATCACAGTATAGACCGTGTGTGACATGTTTGAAATTATAATTTTTATTATTCTATAGGCAGTATACCGTGGAATCTATCACATATTTTAAACACAGTAAAATGTCACATATTATATGTATAAAAAAATTACACGAATATGTGAAAGGTAACATTATACTCCGAAGTTATTAACTGCACCCTTACAAGTGCTAAGTGCCCAGTTTGAATTTCAAAGTATTACAAGGAGTAGACAATATGGCGTAAGAAACGATAAAAAGTACTGAGGGACTTGTACTTTAAATTATCTGGAATAAATCTTTACTTAAAGTTTTATTTATTTATTTTTTATAGATTTATTTTGACGGATTTGTTTTTAATTTTAATTTGTCTTTTTTTTAAATTTTGTATAGAATGCTATGAAAGACATGATATTTTTATCAGGAAATCCAGATATCTTATGATTGGCTGATTTGATGATAAAGTGATGTTGAAACAAAATGTCGGCCATTATAAGATCTACAGTAAAGTCTACAAAACTTTACGTCTAGCTTTTATACTTAAGCTACAATAATTTCATTTGAGTTAGTAAGGGTTTTCACCAAAATGTTCTCATGTGTATGACCATCTGCGTCTAAGAATCATCGCTAGAAAAACTTCCTTAAAAAAAACGTATCTAAATCGGTCCACTTATTTAAGAGCTATGATGCAGACAGACATAGCGGTCAAACTTAAAACCCTTCATTCTGCGTCGGGGTTAAAAAAGTTTCGATATATAGTAGGGAATTTACCCAGTTTTTATTAAAAAAAAAGGTGGCGCGCATACAGTATGACTGTAATAACTAACTAACCGTATGTAACTGTTAATATAATAAAGAATGACTATAAAACAAGCTATAAAACTTATTTCATAATATTTTGGTTGCAGTCGCTACTTAACACAATTAAGCCTTTTAATGTCCTAATTAAACTACTTCCAAAGTACACCAATACCAATACCAAAACCATATCAATTGCACCGGAACGCAGCGCAAAAAAGGCGCATATAGAAACAGAAAAATCCCCTTGTTATCGATGTTTAAAAAGGTCCATTCACAATCTCATTAGGTCGAATATGCCCAGATGTTCAACCACCATTAAAGGGTGTTTTTAAAAATAAATATTTAGCTTTGACCGCGGTGGTGCATATAAAAAATGAATGCGGTTCACAGGAGCTGTTGAGTCTGTACATTTTCGATGACAGCGAACACAAACAGACGCACGTGTGGTTACTGGTGGTTGTGGCGTAAATCATGAGAGATAGAAGTAATATTTTAATACTGAAAGCTAAAACAAAGTTATACGATGAATGATTAAAGTGACGCTGTTATAATAGTTTGTGACTGCTAAGTGAGGGTTTGTGTTCGTCGTTCGTTTGATTCCGATCCAGGACAAATAATTGCGCGATGATCATGACTGTTCTGTTCTGGGTCTGGGTGTAATATATACATACCTAATATATATGTATTTCGGAATGTGTACCACAGTACAGGCTTTACTTTGCGTAGGATCAGATGGTCGTGTGTAATACACATAAAGTTATTATCATTAGTAATAGGAATACCAACTTTGGGAATTGCTATTTTTTGATATCATCTAGCTAAAATATAACCCCTCATCATCTAATCCTAACAAAGCTATGAAAAGTGTTTCACTAGAAACTAGCATCCGAACCTTTCATACGTCTTAATATAAATAGAACTCTCCATTGTAATTTCAGTAAATAAATCTTAATGAAATATGTAATATAAGATCATTTTTTCGTCATTTGTCATTTTTTGAAATTATTTTTAATTTTCCTTTATGATCATCACTGACAATAATCAATATTGCCAGTGATGATCATAAAGGAAAATTGGATTTCTTAACTAATACGGATTTTTAATAATGACTAAGTTAAAACTATGTAACACTTACTTACATCAGTTTTTTTATTTTTTTATGATAATACAATATAACAGTACATATCAAATCTGTTTAATTAAGGATTTTCGTAATTTCCCATAGCTTGGACCAACATTAATTGTATAAACCTTCAGTCTATTAACGGTCGGAGTCGTCTACAGCGCATTAAAATAATTTAGAAACAAGGTATTCATATTCCGACATATTTCATCATGTCACGTTGCCTCCACCACCTTTTCACCGAGATCGTAATTTGTACTTAAAGAGGTAACTTCAAAATGAAATGAAATATTAGGGTAAAATAAAATAATATGTAGAAGGTAGAGTCATATTTACCATCTGTGGTAATGACAAATGAGATGGTTGAACTAAAAGAAATAGTGAAATTTTTTTCCTAGAATTTTCGAGCAAAGGTATGTGTTATGTTGTCTCGTCTTAGCCGGGGCACTATAGGCTCTTAATAACAAGTCAAATATATTGACACGAAAAAGTGTAACATATATAATACATTAAATAATAATATTATACTTTGAATCATGG
This sequence comes from Hypercompe scribonia, assembly GCA_949316085.1. Taxonomy (NCBI): domain Eukaryota; kingdom Metazoa; phylum Arthropoda; class Insecta; order Lepidoptera; family Erebidae; genus Hypercompe; species Hypercompe scribonia. Next base: position 21,030,394 of record OX438974.1, read on the forward strand.
ACTCGTCAACATTATTAATTGATCGTCTTCGAAGAACCCTTAACGAACTGTCAGAAATGTCTCCTGTCAAAAACGTCTTCCATCTTTCAAGTGGCAGTTGGCAGCTGACACTTACCTCATAGGTGTATAGTTTCTGAGTACAGCTGAAGTATAAAATGACAGATTTAGCCATTTTGCTTACGTTACATGTTAGTGTTATATTATGGTGTGCTGATGGATTAAGAATATCGAAGGCCAGCACTCCTATTCCTCGCGTGGGTGTCGTAGGAGGCGATTAAGGGAGCAAACTAGAACAACATCACTCCAAAGAGAACGAAAATTTGATACAAACCCTACACCAAGCCAGCGTGGTACAGTAGGCCAAAACCTTCTTTCTAAGGAGAAGTCTATGTCCAGCAGTGGACTGTTAAAGCCTATTGCTGATGATGATGATAGTTTGATGATTATTTCATTTAACAATGGATACATTAATTAAGTATTGACCAAAGCAATTCCTGCCAGCCTAGTCGCTCCAGAGATAGGTGACCATTCTGAACACATTGAGAGCCTTCCGTGTCTTTGAGAGCATAAGCCATAGGCCCGGTTGTCATAAGAACATCTGTGTCAATTGTTATGGGAACTCGTTAGTTAGAGCCTTAAAAAGAGAGACAATAGTGTATGCACAAAACTTCGAAATTGTCTAGAACTTGAGTTGTAGTGGTATGATGTTAGTCGCTACATGTTAATATTGAAGTTGAACCGTGTCGTAGAAGACTAACTGCCGGTTTCATAGTTTGCGAAAAGGCTCAGAGGATAAGGATGATGTTTTAAAGAGTTCTGTAACAAGATGGATTAACAATTGACATCACATTTTTAGTTTCTTTTTTTTTAAGAGCCTGCCAAAGTGACTCTACTCTACCTGATAGAAAGTATGAATAGAATCCAAATTGTGGTCACCATACTCTTTACGACTGTAGTCAATGCAGTATGGTGATCCACACTTTGGCTGCCTAGTAAAATGCTCCTTCACACCTCACTTGGGAACATAAATGGTATGAAAGTCATCGTAGCATTGTATTGCACATACTACGACAACTGTCATCCCTACATCAATGGGCCTCCAGTTTGGCACTCACCAACGAAACACCACAGCACGTATGCTGCCGCTTTAGGTTATCTTTTGTGGGAGGGTAGTATTGCCCCGGTCGAGCCGGCCCGTTCGTGCTGGAATCATTGTGGTTATACAATTATTTCTGTTACATGATGTAATTTGCCTGGTTAGTTATGTATAATGCCGTTAGAAAACTGTTACTATGTCTCCAAATTTCAATCAGACATTGATAGCCTAAGGTAATATCCGATTCTGTTCATGACAGCAGGTTATTGATGTCGGTCAGATGATTATGAACCTCGATCATTAACCCTATTTAAACTAAACTTTGACGTCTCTCTGAAGACGAAATTCAAAATTATTTGTTACTCAATATCTACTACAATAATATTGGAAGAAATGGTGAAAATAGGGATTGTGGTTAAAGATAAGAAATTTAACATATTGAACTCTCAACCACCACTACCACCACCACTTGGTACTACACTAACTATAAGACAGTTACCCCAAGTGACTGAAGAGACCATATAGAGATAAACATTTTTAGAAGATGATACACACTGATTCTGCTTGAATAACCCTATATATGTGCATCGTGTTAACATTCAATCAAAAAAATCATCTGTATTTAAAATTAACTTTATTCTTTATTCATTAAAACTCACTTTAACTTCTTCCCCACTGCCGGACATAAACCTTTCCCAAGGCAAATAAGTAGATAAATAAACCTACTTAATTTTTATCCATCACTCTTTCCCCTTCTGCCTCTGAGATCTCAAGCTTCTTACTATCTTGAGCCATCCCTTTTTTTTTTTTTTTTTTTAACGTGTGGAAACCCCCTCGGGCCGTCACCCCACCGGGGTTTACGGCGAGGTGGTGTGTCGGAATCGGACCGACTAAAACCACACGGTGTGCCACTCTGCGCCTGAGATAGGAGGGATCCGGGAACCGCTGCTGTTACGACATCCAGATCCTTCCCAGCGCCTGCCCGCTAAAGCGGGCACCATCTGCGGATAAACTCTCTATTTAGGCGACGTACGGCACACGTGCACCTCCCCACGTCACCTCCTCGCGGCTGGCCACTACAGCGGATGGAGGGGAAAACCCGTCCCGTCCACCCGCGGCCACACTCAAGGCGGCATGAGGCGCTGGTATGCGCGCCTCCGCCGCCCGGCTCGCCGGCGGCGAATTGGGTCCGAGTGGATATCATCCTCCCGGGCCTTCTCCGCCGCCTCCTTCCGCGAAATTACGTCTTCGCAGAAGGTTGCGACCGCGGTAAAACAACTGTCGCTACCGGCCATGGAGCGTATGACGGCCGGTAGCGAGAGATCACCTCCAATAACTGCAGTGAGGACCCCACGCTGCGCCGCCCAAGCGGAACAAACCGCTAGCGTGTGCTGAGCCGAGTCCTCACTACAGTCGCAGTGGTGACAGGCGGGACTCAATTCCCTCCTGACGACCGAGTGCAGATACTTCCCGAAGCAACCGTGCCCGGAAAGGACCTGCGTCAGTCGGAAGGAAAGGGTCCCGTGCTGCCGCCCTGCCCACTCGGCGATGACCGGCTGGAGAGCCTCCACGGCGGCAAAGCCAGCACGTGGAGCCTCCAGCCGGGACGACCAACGAGCCATCGTGGCTCGACGAGCGGCCTCTCGCCACTCGCGTATCACTTCGGGCGGGGGCCGTATGCCGCTACCCGCCCGGAAGTCAGCCGTCCGCCGATAAACTTCGGCGAGCACTTCCGCCTCCAAATCCCACGGGGGAGTTCCGGCCAAGGCACACGCCGCCTCCGTCGATACGGTGCGGTAACCACGTATGGCTCTAACCGCCAATAACCTCTGAGGGCGCCAGAGGCGAGCCCTATTCTGGGCGGTCAGAGCCGCCGCCCACACCGGTGCACCATACAGTGCCATTGACCGGACAACCCCCGTGTATAACCGTCTCGTCGCGACGCTGGCTCCACCCAAATTGGGCAAAAGTCGCCCAAGGGCAGAAGCAGCGCCGACCAGCTTTGAAGTAAGCTGTCGGAAGTGCTCGTCGAAGAGCCACCTGCCGTCTAGGATCAGGCCCAGATACTTCATCTGGGCCTTAATCGGTACGAGGACCGAATTGACAACGATAGAGGCGCCGGGGGGTGGACCACGACGGGGCCCATGAAACAAAAGGGCCTCCGTCTTATCTAGGGCCACCCGTAAACCCAGCGCCTCAATGCGCCCGACCACCAAAGAGATTCCCACGGTGGCCAGGCGCGCCGCCTCTTGAAAGTTCGCCCCCCGCGCCGTGACCAATGTGTCATCGGCGTAACAAATTACGCCCAGCCCGGGGGAAAGACGACCTCGAAGGGCCCAGTCGTATCCCATATTCCACAGGAGTGGTCCGAGGACAGACCCCTGTGGAACACCGCACGACATGGGCCGCCGCCTCAGAATACCATCTCGGTCCTCGTACATGACGGTACGCTCCTCAAGATAGTCTGCCACAAGCCGCCTCAGGTACTCTGGCACCCCGTGGTAGTGGAGTGCTTCCCTGATGCAGCTAAATGGCAGACTATTAAATGCGTTGGCGATGTCCAACGACACCGCCAGCAGCACGCCACCACAGCTCACCGCCTCTTCGGTCACGGCCCTCAGGCGCAACACAGCATCGACTGTCGAACGCCCGGCTCGAAACCCGTATTGGGCGACCGACAGATTGGAGCCCACCTCGCAGAGGTGCCGGACGATGCGGGCAGAGAGTATCCTCTCAAACAATTTACCCGCCTCGTCCAGCAACACGATGGGCCTATAAGCCGCGACCGAATCGGCCGGCCGTCCCGGCTTCCGTAGTAGGACCAGCTTCCCGCTCTTCCAGCCCTCAGGAAAACGTCCGGACGCCAAGCTGGCGTTTAGGACTTCCCCGAGGCGATCCGACATGTGGTCGAGGGTTCGCGCCAACACTCGGGCAGGTATTCCATCTGGCCCAGGGGCGGTGTTTTTAGAGCGAATCCGTAGAACGACCGCCCCTATCTCCGATTCCCTGACGGGCGGAACATTATCCTCGTTCCGTCCCCCGTCGTCTTCGACCATGAAGGCCATCGACGGGGGTGTGTGCTCCGCCCGCTGCGGGAAAAGACCCTCGACCACTTCCCGCAGGAAGCTGGGCTGGAGTGTCTCTGTAAGGGGGGGGCCCGACGTGCGGAGCTTTTGTCGCACCGCACGATAAGGGCGACCCCAGGGGTCACGATCGAGACCCTCCAGCATCTCCTTCCTCTTCACTTCTTTGGCGCGGCTAATGGCCAGCTTCAGAGTTTTCCGCGCCTCTCGGTACTCCTCATGAAGCTGGTCCTCCACGCCGTCTACGCGGTGTCGCCGCCGACTACGGGTGTAGGACCTCCGGGCACGAGTACAGGCCGCGCGGAGGTCCGCCAACTCCTGGGACCACCAGTAAACCTCCTTCCGTGGAGGCTGACAACCTCGGATGCGGGGCATGGCCGCATCGCAGATCTGCGTAATCGCATCGCGGAAACGACCAGCCCCCATGTCGACCTCCTCGGTCGGAGCCCGCGGAGACAGCCAGGAGTGAATAATGGCTGCCTCCTCTAGTAGGTCCCTATTCAGTTTGGCTACAGCCCACCGCGGAAAGCGAGAAGAACGCCGCGCCGCGTGACCCCTACTGGGGTCCTGGGTCCGGGAGAGCTCAAATCGGATGTAGAGGTGATCCGAGAGCGTCTCAACCTCTTCCAGGACGCGCCAGTTCCTTACTCGTGCGGCGAGGGCAGGGGTAGCGAACGAAAGGTCCACTATCGACCCTCCCTGCTGTCGCACGCACGTGTTGGTGGAGCCTCTGTTAAGCAAACAGAGGCCCACCGAGGCCGCCCACTCCTCTACGGCCTCGCCCCTTGCGTCCGACCTGGGGGAACCCCACGCAACGGACTTTGCGTTGAAGTCCCCCAGCACAAGGACGTGCCCAGACGCTAGTCGCCGCATCGAGGTCTCCATGTCGTTGAGAGAGGCCTCGAAGTCGCTCAAACTCCGGTTGGGGGAGAAGTATACACCGTATACGGTGATCCCCCCCCACTCAGCAGCAACATATCCAGTACCCTTGTCTCTTAACGACAAGGGCGGGGAATGAGCCGCTGTGGAGCCGACGACTGCCACGGAGCAGTCCCGGTCTCCCATCCAGTTTGGACGGGGAGGAACATGATAGGGCTCCGCGACTACAGCTACACCGATCGACCACTGTGCCATGGTTTGTAAGAAAAGATCCTGCGCCGCGGCACAGTGGTTCAGGTTCGTCTGGACAAGAAGGCTGGAGACTCGATCCATTACTGGACTGTCTCGACAACCTCCTCCATGGGCGACGACGTCGTCTCACGTACGACCTCAGAGGCAGCCTGGGTCGATTGGCTGGCCATCGTCTGCCGATAATAACGGGATGGCTTACAGCCCCCCTGCCCTATCTGGTGATTGGCGGGTTTGTTACCCGCCGCACACGCTGGGCAGTGAGGGGCCGCAGAGCATTCTACCGCCTTGTGCCCCGGTCGACCGCAGCGGAAACAAAGTCCGCTGCAGTCCAAACTATTATCGCACTTGACACGAGTGTGTCCCTCACCAAGGCATTTAAAACACCTCATCGGTCTCGTTGCCAGAATTGTGACTCTGGCGTTTACGAGACCGATGAGTATCTTGCCAGCGTCGGCCAAAACTTTGGCCGACGCTATGGGACAACTTACCCACACCGCACCAAGGCCCCCTGGACCGGGGCGGATGGTGCCAACCCTGATGTTATCCGTGTTGCATCCAGTCCTCTCCTGAACTGCAACACGGACATCTTGAGCTGTTACTGAGTCGTCCAGGCCTGAAATGCGCAGTTCCGCGCACTTTGTTGGCCTGGCGATCTTGACACCATCCGTGGCTGCAAACATATTTCGCAGTTTCTCCGCAAACGAATCTGCTGTCTTTGCGCCTTCAGCCCCGGGGAACTCCAAGACTCGAGCTCCCGTTTGGGCGAGGCGCAACTTGACACCTACCGTCCCGAAATCAGTGGCGAGACTGTCCCGAGCCTTCTTGAATAAAGTCGCGTAGGACAGTCCGCCACTTGCCGCCTCCGGCGATACGGTAACCACTATAGCCGCGGTTTTTGGCGGCCTTAGCTTCCGTGGCTTCTTGGTGGTGTTTGCCACCGATGGCGACTGCGGGGTTGAAGCTGCTTTCTGGGCAGCCTTTTTACCCCGCTTTCGGGACTTCTTCTTAGCTCCTCCGACTAATTGCCAACCGTCATTGGAGGGGGCAGATGTGGAGGGACCAGGCGTAGGTGTTGGAGTGAGGAGCGGAGGAAATTTTGCTACACTCTTTACCGCCGTTTTATGTCCTGCGACCGGTGCAGCCGTCTTGGTTGCTGCCTTGGCCTCCTGTTGTGTCCTCGTGGCATCAGTAGATGCAGACACTAGCACCGCTGTCGCATATGATTTGCGGCCACTTGTAGCAGAAAGCGGAATCGGTGCTGATGCGGCCCTTCGCCTATCTGCAGCGAGTGGTGGTCGGATAATGGGAGCTGGGGGTAATCTCGCCTCCAGGCTCGCGAGACGTCCGTCTAGCATATTCCCTACTGCCTCCATAATTTGGCGCAAGTAAGCATCGCTGACGTCACCTGAACCGGGAGTGGGGGCAGTTTGCTTCGAAGCCATCACCTGTCGCTTAGAGACACCCACCTGCGCCCGAAACTGGGCAAACTCGGCGCTCAGCTTAGCCACCTGCCCTGTCAGGCATTCATTAGCAGCCTGAAGGCGAGCCACGTCCCCAACGAGGGTTTCGACGACCCCAGCAATTGCGGAGGAGGAGTCCTTAAGGGCCCTAACGAAGGTGCTCTTAAGGTTCCTAGATTTGGTAGCCACCTTTTGGATGATGGCCACCCCAGCATTTGCTGTCTCCTGCAAAGATACCGTTGTTTGGGGAACAGAACCCCTTTCCACTGGCTCTCGGATCTTCTGCAGGAGATCTGAAATCTCCTCCTCCGCTGCACTTTCGCCCTCCGCTCTAACCCGTCTATAGGCTTTTGCCTTCGAGAAGACAGAACCTGAAGGGGTAGAAATGGTCGTGCGTGACCTGCCTCGGCGGCTGCTTCCCACTTTAGGAGGTAGCATCTCCTGGGACGTGTCACTCTCCTCGTCCCTGGAGCGTCCGCGTTTTCTGCTGTCGCAGATTTCCACTTCTGTGGACTCCAGTACGTCCATAGTCGTGCTTGGGTTACCGTCATTCGACGGATGGGCGGATTTGGAACGCAATCGCTCCGATTTTCTTTTTTGGCTCCCAGCAGCCAAATTGACTTCTGGGAGCCCTACTGAAATAGGAGCCCCAAGTATGGGTTCCTCCTCGTTCGACGAGAAGTCAGTTCCCGGCTTCCCTATCTTACTCCTCTCTTTCTTGTTGTCTTTATTCATTTTATTTAAAAAGGTTTCCATAGTTAGACCCACGAGTGGGGGAGAATTAAAAGTCGACCCGGGCAGAGATCCCCCAATACCCGGGCAAGCGTAAATTTGTGCCCAACTGAGGGGTCCGCAGGTGCCTCAGCTGGGAGTGTGCTTACGACTGAACTACCCATCAGCCATGCATCCCCTGGCCACACACCAGAACACGGGATTCGGGGTAATTTTTTAAAGAGGTTTTCTTCCTCGCAGTCCGGGCGGCTAAGCCAAGACCCTCGCCCCCGATTTGTGTCGCGAGACATAACCACGACACTCCTTTCGGGATTACGATGTGACAACGGTGGCAGGAAGATTAAATCTTTCAATGCCTGCTCGGCGGCAGTGTGAGTACACACCGAGCCCGTTCTCCTTTCTCCACCATTGAGAGTGGAGAAACGCCGACCCATGAAAGGGTCCCACCATCATGATTTTTTATCGAGGTTTTCCTCCTCATTGCTCCGAAGAGCGAAGAGCCAACAGAGGAATCGACAAAAATGCCCGCTCTGTTGGACCAAGCCTCAACCGGATGGCCGAAGAAAATGGCCTCCTCTTCTTCGTGCTAGAATATTAGCCGTTGGCGGTGATATCCTCTTCCAAATGGCACAGGAAGAAACAGTGCCGTCGCCAACGTTACCAGGGTGCACCACGTGGAGGTTTTCTAGCCCAGCACCCCATCTTGAGCCATCCCTCAGTCAAGTAATGGTTTCGTCGCATTGTTATTTAATTCTTCATAAAGAATGCAAGCGCTATAAGGACTATTCAAGTACCATCATGAGGCTCACGCGTTGAGTGCCCTATCGCCTGTATAGAACTAGGTTTAAGGGTCCTGGAAGAGACCATAAACGTAGTAATGAACATTACTTGTATTGTCGTGGGTATCGTTACGTGTGTTGGATCAATGAAGCATTACAATAGAGAGTAATTTAGTTTTAATGTTCATATCTTGTCGTTGGTCGTCAAATCTGATAGAGATCATTCGTGTGCCAGAATTATCGTTATTAGATGACAAAAACAAATAACAAAACACGCGCCTTCATTTCTGGCATGTGTAACTGTCACCTGTCCGTAAGCTTATATATCTACACTACGAAAAAGAAACGAATGCCTAAATCTCTTTCAATGTTATTCCAATTTCATCATAATCGTCAATTGCCTTTAACAGCCTACTGCTGGACATAGGCCTCTCCTTAGAAAGAAGGTTTTGGCCTACTATACTACGCTGGTCAGATGGGTTGGAATAGAGTTTGTTTCAAATTTTCCTTCTCTTTGCAGTGACGCTGTCTGGCATATTTTGTACCCTTAGTCGCCTCTTACGACACCTGCACGCAGGGCGCTCCTTGTCACCACTGTCGCGTCACTGGGGGTGATTCGATTAAAACCACCGTATCGCACTATACTGTATATTTCACACAAATATAGCAACCAATACATGTGCCTTGAAAGGTTTTTTTGAACATTAAACATCTGGCGTATTTAACTTGCCATGCGAAACAAAATATATCGCGATTCAGAAAATATAATAAACGCCATCTATCGAGCGATCGACAAACTCTGTTTATGCCGCTTCTAAACAACACTCATGGGAAGAATAGGGGTGAGGACGCTATATTCTTAATCCGTCACCAAATGGAGAGTCATTACCCTTATTTTAATGTCTTAAAAGAACTTATTTAATTTACATTGGGTTCAAACTTTTTTTAATAATAAAGTTATTCGATTATATAAATTCAGAACAATTTGGGGTCTTACTTGCAGCCATTTTTATTTTAATTAGATTGAATTGAATGGTGTGGACTTTTTAATGCTACCCCATGATATGTCATACGCTATATAGAGTTATGACTAGTATGGGAGTTATCTTTTAAACACAAAAAACAAAAACAAAATATTAAAATTGAACGTGTAAAAAAATAACTTTTCTTATTTTCAAATTGCCGCAAGTGCTTTTTGGTACAATATTAATTTTACAAATGTTAGTATGTGTAGTATGTTAGATGATATTAATTTTACAAATACAAAGAATATTTATTTTAAATCCACAAACTACATGATTAATGGTACTTCAAGTTAAACAGTAAGTGAACGCACTAGACAGGCGAAAGAATAGCTAGGAGTATCTCATTTGTCAAAATTGGTTTTAGCATTGCGAGGGGATGAAGAGTGCCAGGAGTCCTATGTTATCATGGCTGCTACAGCTTAAATTTTATACTCGTACAATTGTATATAATCTTGTTTATTTTTAAATACGGATTCGTACAAATAGCATTTGTTTCTCCAGTTTATTTAAAGTTGAGTATGTAGTAGTGCAGTCCTTTTGTGATTCATCAACCAACTTATTTTAACCCACTGCTAGTCATAAGCTTTTCAGAATAATAGCACCACGACACCCTAATAGAAAACACTTTTGTTTATTGGGCTATAATTTGACGAGAAATCTTTTCTGTGGTGATTATCTTTTTACAAGGGAGTCCTCTAATTATTATTATATTAATTTGCCCACTTACTTCATCTATATAATCACTTAGGTAATTTGATTATATTGTGTTTTTTTAGTACTAGACTAGAATAGGTAAAAAATTGATTGGCTTTTAATTTTATCTTTATTTTATAGGCAAACTCTGAAACTCATACGCTCCTAGGTTGGATTGGTCAATCCTTAGGTCTGTTTAAAAATTACGATTTTCGGCCTTTGACTAAAGAATTTTCGTCAAACGTAGGAGAGACTAATTTGATTAGGTTGAGTTTGACTAAAAATATTTCATTCAAAAGGCAAAATTTAAATATATGCCGGGGATTGCCTGAAGGTTTTGGCCAAATCTAGAACAAACTAGTCCTTTCGTGAAGAGACTGTGCATCGAACTTTGACTATAACTTATATAATATTATTACGAACACTAAAGATTTCTTGTCTATTATATGATAATAGTATTTATTATTTAATAAATGCTATTATCATATCTATGTATTTTTTTTTTCTTCATGTAAGCTTATAATCTGTGTAAGTCACATCCAGAAGATCGTAGTTCTTTTGTACTCCAGCTTGCATTAACCATAGAAGAGGTCGTTACACAAGCATTCTTCGGACAATACCTCTTATTAATGCTCTCTCATAACTCTATTCAGAAGAATATTGAGGTACTTATACATGTATATAATTTTGTTTTATTACCCCTTAAAGCAGATAATATACTTGTAGTTTCCTAAAAATAAATAAATAAATATTTCGGACATTTAACACACAACGCCATCTAGTTTCAAACTAAACAGAGCTTGTACTATGATAACTAGACTGACTGATGGAATACTGATATACTTTTTTTTGCAATATATAGAAAAAACCCAAAATCCGAAACAAATATCTGCAGATCATAAGAACATTTGGTCCGATCCGGAAATCGGACCCGAGACCTCAAACACAGCAGCCGCTTTCGCTACCACTGCGCCATCGAGACAGTCGGACTAATTTTCTACCAGTATTCTTGGTTTGATGAAAAAATATTCTATAGTATGGGTCACCTTACACGTTGTGATGTAGGACGCTTAAGTTCTTGAAAAAGGGTCTCTATTGTGTCCAAAATTTGTTGGTGATCGACAAAATACACATAATTTTGAAACATACACAAAATACACTAATTTAAGATTAGAACAAGGAGTAAATATTTTTTTTTTTTTTTTTTTATAAAAAAGACAACGCCCGCATTTGGAATAAATCCTTTGTCGCGGGGGACTTAACAAACATACAAGAAACGGACACAAAGAACATCCAGACTCAGAAAAACAATTTATGGATTACACAAAGTGTTGTCCCATGTAGGATTTGAACCCACAACACTCAGCGAATTGGAGAGCGGCCTGGCGACCGCTTAAACCACTAGGCCAATCGTGCAGTAAATTATTATTATTACATTATTATATACCTTAACATTATCGAAGCGATATTAGAACTCATGTTGACCTGGTTTGAATTATATGTTTTTATCGTTATTGAACTATAGAAAAAGTCTCGTGTATTTTTTGTGGCATGTCAAGCATCATACGAGGTTTTAATGATATTACTATATATTGCACTATTATTTTGAAACTGCACGAATGGCGTAGGGATTTTACTGGATTTTTTCCTACTGTGGTGAGTTATCTCTTTAAACCAAATAATTTAATAAATAGGCTTTGTTTGAATATTATGTTATTTTTTGTGTTTCAATGTTGATGTTTGTGTTTGACAGTTTATTTTTGAAAAGTATACAGTACATTTCAGTGAATTTCATAAAGATTCTTATGTAATAATGATGAAAATGGAACTACAAACTATATTTCAGCTTCATCATCAGCCTACCGCAGTCCACTACTGGATATAGGCTTTTCTAATTGCACGTCACTCTGATCGTTTTGGGTTTCTCAGATCCAACTTTTACCTGCCATCTTGCGCAAATCGTGACTCCATCTGTGGGCGTCGTATACTACGTTTGCCGATATGGTGTTTAATCTCATCACAATGGTGGGATATATGGTGTTAAGCAATTGTGGAACGTAGTTGCCGCAGGCTTAATCCCCTACTTTATTTAGGGGTGGGAGGCCCTAGGAAGATGTCAACACACTCGTGACTCTTGAATTACAGGTGCGGCAATAGGTACTTACTATCAGGTACAAAATCTGCTCGTATGTCCCTTATCACAAAAAAAATATTAAAATATCTGTTCATGCTGTTTTTTATTATTTTTGACTTCTGTTTTTATGTTTCTTTCAATTCAGTTCGTTTACCGTACGCCATAATGTATACAAACATGTTATAATAAATGTTAAAGCAAGCAATTATGAACCTTGTCGGTCACGGCAAAATCTGGTAGCGAAGACACGACATTCTATTTTTTTATCTTTTTTAAAAATCTCGCCAGCATTAGGAATACATCCTGTATCGTAGGAGACTTTACAAACATAAGAAATGAACACAAAGAACAGCCACACTCAGAACGACAATTAGTGGAACACATGACGTGTCGTCCCGTGATTTGAATCCACAACACTCGGCGCTGTAGAGAGTGGCGTGGCGACCGTTTAAACCATTTCGCCATCCGTGCAGTCGCCGCCATCCGTCCATTATCCATGAAGCATATTAGAACATTATTTCTATTTATATTTTATATGGTATAACTATGTCATACTTATAAAAAATCACAATATTATATGTTGTCACTGCATATTACATTATAATGAAATTTTATTATTTATTTTTTTTTTTTTGTTTAACGGACAACGCCCGCACTAGGAATAAATCCTGTGTCGCGGGGGACTTTACAAACATACAAGAAACGGACACAAAGAACACCTAGACTCAGAACAACAATTTATGGATCACACAAAGTGTTGTCCCATGTGGGATTTGAACCCACAACACTCAGCGCAATAGAGAGCGGCGTGGCGACCGCTTAAATCATTAGGCCAACCGTGCAGTCGGTATTATTCTATAATAGTGTTATTTCAATAGTAAACTGTCCGTGCCAGGAGCCATTACAAAGTAGTCGATATACTTTGGATGTTTCCAGAATGTACATACAAGGAACGATCAGTATTCTTAATTTTTGAAAATGTGGTTTGCTCCTTTTTGTATTGTCTTTCTTAATAGTGTGAGTACATTTACCATTATCAATGGTATTTATAACAATAATAATGATTAACATAAAATTTAATGACATACCTTTAATGTATAAGAAAATTCTTTACTAACAGACGTCGTTAAGATAATATTATTATACCTACTCAACAGATAGTACAACAGTGCTATTCAATATTGAAGAAAAACCGACTATTCAAAGCAGATAAGTAACATCAAGAACTCTTTGTTTTATATATTGTATTATACACATATTATACACATAAGTTAAGATAATGCACTATTTTATATCAAGAGTGCATTAACTAACCATTGAAATGCAACGTTGTCTCATTAAAATGAATTATTAAAAATATAAAAAGAAATCTGTCAGAAGTGGGATTCGAACCCACGCCCACAGAAGTGGACTGCGACCTGAACGCAGCGCCTTAGACCGCTCGGCCATCCTGACGTTAAATCCTATGTTGAAATAGTAGTTTTATGCTTACAAGCACGTATTTTAAAAGCATAATGGTCATCAGTTTACGCGCAGCCCAGATTAATTTTTCCTCTAATAAGAGAGCCCCAGAAGGAATCTCGAGATTTACTCGATTTACTTATTTTATTTAAGGAGTAATGATGATGAGGACATAGAAGGGCTGAAGGATATCCCATTAAATTAGGAAACAAACAATCGAAGGTTAAAACGACTCGAGCGTGTAAGTTTGAAGTAAGTTAGGTTAATTACACGCTAAAAAATGTGTATTTCAATAATCTAGTGATTTGATCATGACTAAAGATAGTAAAAGTATCTCAGAGATTCAAAAAAATAATCGCTAGCCTCACACTCGAGCGCAGACATTTGTTTTTATTTTTTTTTTATTTTAGAGCCTGCCAAAGTGGCTTTACTCTGCCTGATGGAAAGCATGAATAGAATCCAAACGATGTAGTCACCATAGTTATTGCGAATGCTGACAATGTAGTATGGTGACCCACACTATGGTGGTCTATTAAAATGCTTTTTTGCGCCTCACGAGGGGACGTAAAAGGCATGACAGTCATCGTAGCAACGTTTAAAGGTAACAAGCAAGTCGTCTTCCTAAAACGTCTACGTGCCTTTCTTTGTCATATTTTATAATTAAGTACAAAAATAGAAGGCTAAATATATTCTGACAGTCAGATTTAAATACCTCTAAACTTAAAAAATGCACGACAAGAACATCAAACTAAGCACTCTTTGTAAAAATATGACACAGTCGAGTATTTCGAAATGGAGAGTTTTTCTTGTATATTCAAAAAGTCGATACGAGCTTGAGCTACTTTTAAAGCATCAGACAGTTTAATGAAGGCATTTTAAGCGTCCAATTCTGATGTGTCCGAATATTTTGGTTGTCTATTTTCTTCCTTTACATTTTTGTAAGTCTGTAGACGCTTTTCCCACTGCTGAAAGTGGAAACAACATGCAACATTATTTATTCTATCATTTCACCTGTCAAACGCAACAGGTTCTCATGACGCTCGAGAAATTCTACATTTAGCAGCATTAACTCTCTAACTACTAAGTTTGTAAACGTGACTTCATGAAGTTACAAGGTAGTAGAGCCACGCTGATTTCAGCACGAGCAGGCCGGTTCGACCGGGTCAGTACTACCCTCCCACAGAAAACCAACCTAAAGCGCCAGCATCCGTGTTGTCGGGTTTCTTTGGTGAGTGTGAGACCGGAGGCCTATTGATGCAGGGGTGACAGTTATCGTAGTAACTGTGTAAGTGTTACACTGTAACGATGACTGTCATACCTTTTACGTCCCCAAGCAGGGTCTGAAAAAGCATCTCACAAGGCCGCCATAGTATGGGTCACCATACTGCATTGTCTCCATTTGCAATGAGAATGGTGACCACAACTATTAGAATTTATTCCTGCTTTCCATCAGGCAGAGTAGAGTCACTTTGGCAGGCTCTTAATATAAAAAAGACATTGACTCTCTAACTACCAAGTTTGTAAACCTGACTTCATGAAGTTAGTTAAAGTTGTTTATTACAACTTGTAGCAAATATTCTATGTAATGAAAATGTTATATTTGCGCATTTTCTTCTTTTATTCTGTAACTTTTTAATTCAATCTTGTTGTTGACATCTAATGAATGTACTTACTTTACTACCTGCTTGCATACTTATTGCTTATAACATTTTGGTAATCATGAAAAGGTACTTTGGTACGTGTTTATATGGTACCTGTTTTGTTTGTAGATGTGAAGTACCTAATTACAGCAACAGCCATTAATACCGAATGACCACAAACCGCTTAACATTCAAGTCGAAAGTAAGCGAACTTCTTGTCTTAGGAATGAGTTGCCAGCACAATCACAGCCCTAGTACCCGACTGCATATAGACCATATGCGTATACTCGTACACTATGGTACTCTAATATAACTCCTACACTGGAACAAGAGGAACTTCAAGCAAAATTAACCAAGTTTTAATGCTGTAATCAATGTAATACTCTTAATTTTCTTCGTTGTTGTATGATTTTTTTAGTATCAAGCTGAATTTAATAAATTATAAGTAGAAATGATTAAAATCTGAAACTTGAGAATTAACTTGGCAGCGATACCAAAAGTGGTCACTCTAGTTTCACATTCTCATTTGAACAAAATTTTCTTAACCCATCTGACTACAATGGCGGTGAATAAATATATTTGCCTTAATCATAACAGAACCGATGAACGAGTCTAATGATAGATTTTATTTTAAAAAACATATATTTTTATCATACTGTATCGACTGCATATACACTACGTTTATACA
Source organism: Hypercompe scribonia (assembly GCA_949316085.1). Taxonomy (NCBI): domain Eukaryota; kingdom Metazoa; phylum Arthropoda; class Insecta; order Lepidoptera; family Erebidae; genus Hypercompe; species Hypercompe scribonia. The sequence goes on from OX438974.1 coordinate 21,046,316, forward strand.
TATTTTGCCCTTTTTATTTATGTAGTAGTTAATTTATGGATGTTAGTTATATTTAATGCATGTTTGTCTCCTATTTAGTAAAATTATTATATGCTAAATAAATAGATTCAATATAAACAATAACAACTTGTATTAGAAACTCAATATCTTTGCAACTATCGCATGTTATATCTCTACATATAAGGTGGAACACGAGTTAGATAACATTTGAAAAATCATGTAAAAAAATCATTTGAAATATTATAAAAATGGCTTACAAGAAAGCTAATTAGTTGGAATTTATTTTTTAAAAACTACATCGTCTAAATGATCACCGTTTCGACGATTGCACTCTTCTAAGCGAGCATCGAAATTTTTGAATACTCGTTGGCAAAGAGACTGCGAGATCGCCAACATCTCTTCGCTGATTTTTCTTTCAGTTGACGTAGTGTATTTTGTTTATTGATGTAGACACGATTTCATAAAAAGAAATATGCTGAAGATAGATCTGGACTTCTGAGTGGCCATGGAATGTCATCTCGTCTGGAAATCAGCTTTTCCGGAAAAATGTCTTTGACCACCGGCAGAGACTCATTGGATGTGTGACAAGTAGCTTCATCTCGTTGAAATCATGTGTTACGATTGTAGCCAGCAAATTCCATTAGCATCGGTCCCAAGAACCCCGTAACATGTTTGCGCGGGATGTTAGATTCAAGTGTTTATAAATTCTAACCCCACCCTATACGTCACTGGAAAGTCATGTATGCATTGCTATGCTCAGGTTTCAGGTTCGATTCCCGGACCAAATATTTGTATGACCTGCAAATATTTGTTTCGGAGTTTGGGTATTTTCTATGTATAATATGTATGGTTTATAAAAAAAAAAACATTGAAGTATTCTGTCAGTCAATCTAGATTTCACAGTACAAGCACTGCTTAGTTTGAAGCTTTGTTTATTAAGTACCTATTATATTATTGCTAATTAGTATAATTTCTTCCTACTGTACTACCTTAGATTTCTTAAAATGCTTAGTATTCATGCAAAATTTCTTCGATTTCGCACGTGTTTCCCTCCCACTACGATCCCGGGTCCTTAAAGCCGGGCGTAAAAAAGCATCTCACTAGGCCGCCATAGCGTGGGTCGCCATATTTCACTGTCGTCATTCGCAATGAGTATGGCGACCACCGCTCTTGGATTATATTTATGCTTTCCATCAGGCAGAATAGAGTCACTTTTGGTAGGTTAAATATAAATAAAATAATAATAATAATAATAATGGACATTATGAAGACAGCATGGCGTCGCGTCCGGTGTTCCGTTTGATCTTGTGCATGTGGTTCCGGTGGCGCGTGCGCAGACAAATGAACACGCACGTGCGATTATGCACTTGTTAGGCATTCATTGTGAATTATTTCTATGACGTTACTCGTAGTATAGATATATACAATTTTACGATCTAATTATGGCTTAATCTAGTTTTATTTACTTGAAATATAAACAAGTTAATTGTTTTTCTAACAGTTTGTTGTTTTATAAGATTTTATTAGTTTTGTTCCGGAGTGTCATCACCCATATTTATCCCGTGGATGTCGCAAGAGGTGACTAAGAGAGCTAATTATGAAGGGCAACATCACTGCTGGAAAGGCAATCTTGAAATAAACCCTACACCAATCCGTCTGGTCAGCGTGGTATAGTAGGCCAAAACCTCCTTGATGAGGACAGAGCTATGTACAGCAGTAGACTGTTAAAGGCTGTTGATGATGATGATGATGATGATAATGATAAGTTTTGTTGACAAGACTAATCTTAGTCCGTATAGTTTAAACACGCTGCCTCAGTGGCGCAGTGATAGCATATGCGATTGCTGTGCTTGAGGTTTCGGGTTCGAGTTTCGAAGTTTGGGTATTTATATAAAAAAAGTATTTATGTATTTAAATCAGTTATCTAGTACCCATAGTACAAACTATGTTTAGTTTGGGACTAGATGGCGTTGTGTGTCAGATGTCCAAAATATTTATTTATTTGTTATCTATTTTAGGCCGATTGAAAAAAAAAAAATTAAAAGAACATTAATTTTTTTTAAAAAAAGTTCTTAACTTTTATTATATTAAAAATTTCGAAGTGTCATTTTCTATTATTTCTGTCCCATATATAAAAATTAAGTGAATTAAAACAAGCCTAGCGTCGGCAATTACGCTCACACTATTACTTTCAAGTGTCGCTTTCCCAGTATCTACAACAATGGATTGTCTGACGGTCACTCTTAGCTTCAAACAGGCTATTCATAAGAGGAATCATTTAAATTTCTTCACCGTGTACCATGTTGCATCGACGCCAAAATAAAATTTTGAAATTAGAATCACGATAAAAACGATGGCGATTATTTAATTTTGAATGATGAAATATAAAAAAGAATTAAAATTGGAATTACAAGATTTGTATTATTTCCAAATATGATTTCTGAATTATTTCTACAGTCTCTGACACATTTTCAAAGTCGACTTGTATACTAGGTGCAGTATTACATCCAACTCAAGTTTTAAGAGAGGAACTGAATGAATTCCACGCTTAGATTTGAGTTAATTAACAAGGAAAAAGCTTTAATTACGCTTACAGTTGATGTTTCAGCGTTTACAGAAACTATCTTGTTTTTCACTGTTTAGTTTTTGACTGTTTGAATTTAGAATAGACTACAGTTTATTGCATTCCAATAAAAATGTTAAAGTTTTTTTTTAAGAGCCAGAGTGACTCTACTCTGCCTTATGGAAAGCATAAATCCAAAGAATGAGAACTACAAGAAGATATTATGTATAATGCGCGGCTTTATTACTAAAAATAATTTCTTCCAGGCAACATTTTGATGGACAAATCGATAGGCGATAAAATAAACTACTTTAATTCTTTTATAAGGGGATTTACGATGATTATAAGCGATTAAGTGTGTTGTATCGCATTAAGTACTTAAGTTAGACAGAAGTTAGATATATATATGTATACTAGCTGACCCGGCAAACGTTGATTTGCCATTTTTACTAAAATGGCTATTAAAAAACAAAGGTTGATCGTAGAAAGGTGAAAATTGAGAATTGTATGTATTTTCGTATGTTGTATCATAAAAAAATAGAAATTAAAAATTTTGTCTGGAAAATAAAAAAAAATATTTAGGGTTGTACTACCCCTAACATTTAGGGGGATGAAAAATAGATGTTGGTTGATTCTCATAGATACCGGATAAGCACAAAAAATCAAAATCGGTCAAGCCGTTTCGGACGAGTACGGCAACGAAAACTGTGACACGAGAATTTTATATATTAGATGTATATGTATATAACTGAGTCTTAATTAGAGAGACTAGAGCCACTTTGGTAGGTTTCTATAAAAAAATAATAATTGCGTTCTAAGTTTTTGTATGGTATGTTTTGTATGGTAATGTAAGTTTTGTATGGTATGGTATAGGGATACAAAACAGTAAGTGAGCCATCTGAGTAATAAAAAGTTCATTACGACTCTTTCAGCTCTAAAGAAAGGGGAAACCAGAACCTGAGACGACCAGAACGGTGAACAGCCACGACAAAATGTTTCCTGTGTGTGTCATCCTGCAGGATGAGACTCTGCTCTGTTCGACTCTGCAGAGTATTGAGAGTTTGAGACCTTTGATAGTAAGCATTTACTGGGAACTATATTTTATAACCTCACGATGACACCTAAGACAACTGAAACAAAATTATGAATCGACTACACCTTACTAAATCAGGGCTATAAAAGCCTGATCCTGTTTCTTAATAAACTACATTTAAAACTAGGAAGTACTAAAAATAATGTTGTATGTGGAAGCAACAACTTTTACGTCTTTTGTACTTACGAAAGGTTTATGACAAAAGCACTTGCTTTTGTTGTAAAGATTTTATTACACCTTATGAGTTTAAGCGTAATTCACCAATAAAGCGCTGATGAGCTTCTGCACCTGTTTCCTCTTGCGGCCCGTCATGTACGGTGACTTGGGCAGATCAAAGTGGACCGGACGCGAGTGCTAACAATTGAGTTTTACTCCATGTTCAACCAATGCGTCATTGATTTTAAGTCCTCGCTGTTTATTTTTAGAGCTTAAGTTTGTATGTCAATTAGTTTTATAAAATCTTTATTCTCATAAGAACAATTTACACACTTATATATGATGGAATTTCATTATAAATATCACTGAATGTCATCTTGTGACGAAGCATGCATTTGTTAGGTAAAAAGCATAACTTCATGCAACATAAAAAGGTAAAAATTAGTCTTAATTAGGTTGAATACTTACGCCTGTTTGTCATTTGGGGTAAGCAGAGACTGTACAACACGATTTGCCACGATTGTGACATACAGTTTATATTTCTTCCATAACCATGAGACGACTAATTCAACTCTTCAATACAGTCAAAAATCTTTCAAAGATTATGCTATTTTAAATGAATTTCTTTTTTACTTGAAAATAAACACATATTTATAGTGTTATGTGGACCCTTACAATATACATAATACAAGTCAGGCATGCTAATATAGTTTATAGCTCTTCTTCTCTCTGTAAGTTATCGGAGTTATAATACGATCTCACAGAAACCCGATACAAAATATAGCTTGCAATGTTTTATATCGGCATAACTGCGCGGATGGCGTAATAGTTTCAGCAGTCGCCAGTCGCCACACCGATCGCTACTGTCCTGAATATTACGGGTTCAATCCCCACAAGGGACTACAATTTGTGTGTTCCACAAATTGTTGTTCTAAATCTGAGTGGTTTTGTGTCCGTTTTATGTAAGTTTGTAAAGTCCCCGAGAAAGGATATATTCTTAATGTAGGCGTTGCTTTTTATAAAAAAAGAAATACTTTTTGAGTAAGGTTACTGGAGATCTAAATGAAGACGGGTAACCCAACTACTAAAAAGAAATTTTCTGCTAAAGTAACTTCACCTTCTCACTCATTTACGCACCACCCAACGGTAGACTGGTAGAGAATGCCTTTGGCATTAACTCCGCCATTGTAGATTTTGTGCATAAAGTTATTAAATATAAATAAATGAAAAAAATATTATTGTAATTAAGGTTCCAGTAACATATTAAATGTAAATACAGGTAAAATAGCGCCCTAAAAATGTTGCATGACGCAAGAGAGTAGACTGAAATCGACGCATACCGATCAATTCTTATACCGGGTAGTGGTAACACAATGCGACGTAAATAGAGTGCGATACGGAGGGTGCGAATGTATGTCTAATTGCCTACGGACGTGTCTCAACTTGGTTTTATGAACCAAGTGCATCTGTGCAGGGTTGCTGCACAACTTCTGTTAAAGTTTTTTGTTACTGGCGTTCTAAACCGCACAAATATAACAATGAGTTGAACTGCTATTTATTTTAAAATCATTTGCGTTTCGCTTTCTTGGATGTGCTTTAATAAATTCTCCAAAACAATTATAAGTTACATTGTAATATGTTAATGAAAACAAAAAAATGTGACTATAGATAATAATTTAAAGTCTACTTGACAATAATTGATCATAATTATTACACAGTTATCAAGATGGGTATTTGTTCATGAACTCAGGCGCCGCAGACAAGATCATAGACCACCACAAATGAATGAATCTCATTATCAAAGCAACAGGTGGAGATTGAGAGAAGGGAAAGTTGTTTAACGTTAATTATGGTCATTACTATTATGTTTGAGTGTCAGTATATTGAGAGAGTGTTAACTATTCTCTCTTAGGACCCTGACTGTTAGCAGATTGTAATCATGGACGTAGGGAGGAGAATGTAAAGAAAGAAAATACGTAGAAAATACAAAATTTGTGTGGGACTCCCGGAAAACTGGTCTACCCACTAAACCCCGCGGCGGCCTACCTCGGCAGTCAGGAGGAGCTCCAGGAACGCATTAGCGGCTTCTAGAGTCCTCCCTGCCGTACCTCACAAGTGAGGTACATCACGGCACCTCATTCCCCAAGGGCAGGACGCTATCGCACCTCTCACCTCCCATAGAAAAAGACCTAGTATAATTTCGTATTTCATATTGGTTAATAATACGCGTAAATGTAGATACACTCAACTACCTCTGTATCGTCCACCACAAGAGGGTTTGACCATCACGGTGGTGATAAGGCCCATTGATGCAGGGGTGACAGTTATTGTGATAACTATGTGAGGCTTACACTGCCACGATGACTGTCATGCCTTTTGCGTCCACAAGCGTGGCGTGAAAAAGCATCTCACTAGGCCGCCATAGTGTGGGTCACCACACTGCATTGTCTGCATTTGCAATGAGTATGGTGACCGCAACTCTTTGGATTCTATTCATGCTTTCCATCAGGTAGAGTAGAGTCACTTTGGCAGGCTCTTCATAAAAAAAAACTAACTCTGGTGACGCTCATAGTTGTAATAATAACATGTACAGTCACAGATTGCCTTTAAATACACATTGTTGCAACCTGAAAGGTTTGCTTCATAATTAATTGCAACATGGTTGCATGTAGATGGTTATGTATAATTAATTAGCTCCGGAAGAGGCTCAGGCTATATTGTATGCGGTGAGCGAAAGCGTTCTGTTTATAGGGCTGTTACGATATACATTAGGCACTAACAAGACATAATAGTAATGCTATAGAAGGCGCTACACTGTGCTGACTAGTCTCAAATTAAATTTAGCACTTGCTAGAGGACTAGAATCTAAATAAACAAATAATCCGTCTTTGTTTTGTTTTAAAATACCCACACATAGAAATGTAATTACATCAATTTAGGACAACATCGTTTTTATGAAAAATCCTGTAAAATATTATGTAAATTTACAAAATCTACAGTAATAGGTATCATTTTTGTGACGTCATAAGCCTGGCTGTCTTGTCGAAATTCCATTATTAGAACCGTGCTCGTTTTGCGTACTATAGAAACTATAGTTCATTAAGTAAGTCGATAAACCACGTATATCCTCCAAATCCTTATACAATATCCAAGAAATCCTTGTCATTTTCTCATTTCTACTCAAACTAAACGTTCAACGTTGTGTTCTGCCAGAATAAGATTCAATGTCAGGTTTAAAAAGTTTCTTAAATCCTTCCTAGGTGTAGCAGAAATACATAAGAGTGCAAATCACTGCTCTATTTATCACTCAAACTATCGCAGTCCACTACTGAACGGTTTCCCCCAAGGAACACCAACCATGCCGGTCTTGGACAATTCGCATCCATCCGCTGCCAGCCACCTTCTTCAAGTCATCGGTCCATCGTGCCGCAGGGCGCCCTACACTACGTTTGCTCAATCGTGATTTCCACTCTAGTACACATCGGCTCCAGCGACCATCGGATCGTCTGGAGACATGGCCGTACTGATTCTCCGTTCGATGTCCGAATAACCTCGTTACGAATTTTACCAGCCAGAGAAACGCCCACTGTTCTATTGACGACCTATAATTTAACTCCATCTCCATCATATTCATCATATCTAAATTATATTCCCAGACTTTCATTTGTCACAGAATCAAACGAGTATTTCACTCAAGAAATATATTATCGAATACATTTTTTTTAAACCAAAACTGGCAACCCTACGCTACCTGTGGCGTCATAAAGGCTACTATGCACTAGCAATGGGGTGCAGTTTAAATACACACGCACACTTCCAGGCACGCACGCACACACGTCGTATTGCCTGCGTGCACGTTGTAAACAGTGCCGATTACTGCGGGCTATAAAAACCAAAAGATAAGTCCTAACGCGTGCGTTCAGAGATCATGCTTGATAGAATGCATCGTTTATGTGTTGGAACGCCAAAGGGATGACTCCGATATTTGTTCGCAATAAATGATTTAACATAAGCCATACTGGGAATCAAAATGAGGGGCATTTGTTTTGGTTAACAGGCTCAGAATGTAAAGACTCGATTTGAATTTTTTTTTAAGAATACATACTTCTCATATAAAGTCTACGGTAAGTTGCTAGTCCAGTTTTCTATTTTTGAGGCATCTTAAAGCATAGACCTGTTCGGTAGTAAATAGAAATAATTGAAGCTGCTGGAAAGGTGATCAAATTATAGTCAAGAAAATTTAAAAAATACAAATAATTAAAATGTGTCTTCAAAGGACAGTTCTCTTTGAGTTGTAGGTGCTCTGGGTGGTGGTAGTCACTTACCACCGAGGTCAACAGGTGACCCGTTCTAACCAAAAAAATCTCTGCGTGCTTAGCCTAGTCTTGTAATGAAATAAAATACATGCGTAATGTATCCTAGTGAAATATTTTCAACGTAATTAGAAATGTTAACAAAAACTTAGAAGTAACTACTACATTAGTTTTCAAATCAGTAGTGCTCTCTATTGCAAAATTTTGTCATATTAAAAAACAACAACTTTGACAAAGTTCAAAAGCATAATAATAGATGGCGCTTTACACAATTTTCGTGAATTCATCGTATTGCTGCCACCTAGCGTTGAAATGAAGAACTAACCACCCAGATAAACTTGTAACAAGTAGACCAGATGGCAGGTAGAGTACAATTTTTAGTTTGTGAAAAAAAATCTATTTTATTATAGAACAAAGGATTTAATTCATGAACTTTAGCTAAAAACTATTTTATAAGCTGCAAGTCTTTTGGGACACCTACCAGTACCTAAGTGATGACGCGGAGTAATTTTTATTCGTTCGCATGTAAATATTTTAAATATTCAATTTGTTATACTTATTATTTAGTTTTTCAATTTTTAAAGGAGGTAAAATTAATTTTAAGTTTCATTTGCATTGTTTGCAACTTAATATATAATTTGAAAAAAAAAATATACCGTTAAACAATGTGTATGATATTATATAAGTACTATACATTTAAATTTACTGAAGAGATTAAAATGAAAGTTACCCTTTACAAAAAATACTTTTTGTAGTTTATTGTGTTGTAGTTTCATAGATATTTATAACAAAAATTATAATTTTTTTGCCTTGCAAAATACACAATGCAATGCATGGCATATAACATTTTAAATGAATATAATAAACGTCCAAATAACTCACGAACTTCACCAACAAACTCTACTATCAGTAAATATGAAAGAAAGAAAATAATATAATAAATAATCTACTACAACAGCTTTACGAAGTACACGTAGAATAAAGTAGCTGACACATGATGTCACAAGCTCATCCATTAAGAGTATACAACACTGTGCAGTTAGTAATATTTATGTGAGAGTGGGACCTTGTAGTTTTTTTTTAACGTGTAGAAACTAGGGCTGTCACCCCACCGGGGTTTACGGCGAGGCGGTGTGTCGGAATCGGACCGACTAAAACCACACGGTGTGCCACTCTGCGTCTGACATAGAAGGGGTCCGGGAACAGCTGCTATTACGACATCTAGATCACTCTTATAGTAGTACAACCTCGCAACAGAAACTAATACAACGAGCCCCGAGGCGACAAATGAATGTGTCTCATTATTGTCGCTTATGAAAATAAGGGACAGGTATTTACTTTACTATTAAAGAAATGAGGTTTCCATTAGTCCTAAATACTAATGGTTCCTTTCTTTAGCTAGTAGAGCCACGCTGATTTCAGCACAAACGGGCAGACTCGACCGGGGCAGTACTACCCTCTTACAGAAGACCAACCTAAAGTGGCAGCATCCGTACTGTCGTGTTTCGTTGGCTAGTGCGAGACCGGAGGCCCATTGATGCAGGAGTGACAGTCATAGTAGTAACTGGGAACCTTACACTGCCACGATGACTTTCATGCCTTTTACGTCCCCAAGCCGCCGTGAAAAAGAATCACTCATAACTAGGCCGCCATAGTTTAGGTCACCATTGTCTGCGTTCGCAATTAGTATGGTGACTACAACTCTTGGATTCTATTAATACTTGCCTACATAAATCAAACAGTTAAATAAGTGTATCGCGCACACAGAATAACGACACAAGGGACTCTTAAGTTTATACATATGTAAAAAAACAAACAGAAAACTAATATTTATTAAAAGTGAGAGAAGTCTATACAATTACAATAAAAAAAATTAATTACTGCTACAAATAGACCAATTAAATAAAATGAAAAACAATCTTAAAATTTAAATCTCTTATTCACAATCCTGTTCCCATATGTTGACTTACTTTAGAGCGCGTTAGAAAAAGTTAACACGATAAGCTCTAATATACCCTAAGACTTAATAATTCCGTACCTACTACATACCCTAACCTCCCCTATTCCTTAGATATTATCGCGTTGTCAAAGCAACACGCGTATAGAGGCTGCTACTCGATTATACGCGCTCTATCAGTTCATCAAACATGAAAGTATATTCGCCTTACACCTGATACTGGATTGGAGTTGGTTGGAGACAAGAACTACCGAGGGGGGCAGAATAAACTCATAAAATTCACTTATATTGTAAAACTCTTATAAAATGGCTGGTAGTAGACGCCACGTTGATTTCAGCATGAATGGGCATGCTCAATCGGGGCAGTACTACCCTCTCACAGAAGACACAGCATCTGTGCTGTCGTGTTTCGTTGGTGGCACACACAAAGGCACTTTTACAGGTTCTTAAAAAAAGCTATTCCACCATTACCCTTTAGCCAGGAGTTAAACTTCGTGTTCAAACACGACTAGAGATCATCATCAATAGTGTTTAATAATCAATTGCTAGATAGGCCTTTCGTTAGTGGCCTACTAAACTAGGACGTCGACGCTCCCACCTGTTTACGGTTCAAGTCAACTTTTCCTTCTTTTTGCAATGAAGTTAGAAAAATAGTTTTAATTCAATTAATATGTATATTTTTTCATACTGCCTTAAAAATCTATTCAAAATTGTCTGGCGTCTTTTAGACAAGTACTTGCATGTCTTAATTTTATCTTGAAAGGCTGTTCGTCGTAAAAATTAATTAATTAGCGATCTTTTAGTATTCTCTTTACATATTTACTTACAGTATTTTCTCTTGTCAAGTAAATGTTCAGTTACTAGAAGCATAACAAAGCACTTTGATGCCATCACCGGATCTTTCAACGAGGCTTAAAAACGGCGAATTTAATTTCAAACGCAATTTTGACTTCATAATATGACAAGCATGTTGGTTGAGTGGTTAGTGAGTCTAACTACTAAGTAGGAGGTGATGGGTTCCATTTTCACCCTATACAAAAATTTGTGTGATGTGTCTGGGTGTAATTTATTTATGTAAACTAGCTAAGCCGGAGAACTCTGTCCGCCTTAGAGGCAATAAATAAGCAGACTTTGGATTTTATTCAATTCAAATTTTTATAAGGATATATAAATATAAAAAACAAGTATTTTAATAATTCTTCATTGTTTATGTATTTTAGTGCATAGGTTGCATTCGTCAGTTAAGCACCTTGTGATACACGACATTTTTTGTTTTGTTGTCAGGCGCAAGTACAAACAACGCAGATAGGCTTCCGACCCGTGAACATGCCACTTATAATCATGTGGAAAACATTGATTTTCCACATTCAGACCACAAACTTTCAAAGATTGGCCTTATAATTTGTTAATGGTCGTGGCGAGTGCTAGACGGTTCGGCAATTTTTATAAATAAATATGCATGTATTTAAAAATATTGAAGTATGTTTATCAGCTGACTAAGTGATAGACTTTGCACAGTTGTGTAACCTGAAAACTGTCTTGGTCAGCGTTTTGAAATTGTCTTTAATGTTACGCATTCATACTTCCGAGTACATTAAAATGTATAAGCTAAGTAGACGCAAGTTCAGCGGTGTGTCTAGACGCGGCCACATTTCATAACGAACAACGAAAGGTAACATCTAACACCAACTATTAATTCAATGGATACACGCCAAGTACCAACTACTACTGAATATGTTACAATAGCCAGTATTAAATCTAGTCAATATATTATTCAAAGACATTTCAACTACAGAGCTGGTGGAAGGAAACCAAGAAACATATACATCTATATACAATAATCTTCAACCCTATCACGAAGGAATAAGGTAGTATTTCGATTTAGGGTTTGTTGTGTGCTTCCATAGTATATATTTGTTAATAAGTACGTATAATTCACCACTCTACAGTGACTGAGAGCGCGTCAATATGTGAGAATGCCTGTGTACTGCGATACACGTTCAAGTTTAGAAATTGATAGTAAAGTTGATTTTCTCGACTAGTGATGTACCACTTTTGAACAATTAGCAAGATCCTTTTAATAAATAATAATAATAAATATTTTGACTACACGGTTAGCCTAGTGGTTAAAGCGGTCGCCACGCCACTCTCTACTGCGCTGAGCGTTGTGGGTTCAAGCTCCACATGGGACTCCAATCCAATGGGACAACACTTTGTGTGATCCATAAATTGTTGTTCTGAGTCTGGGTGTTCTCTGTGTCCGTTTCTTGTATGTAAGTCCCCCGCGACACATGATTTGCTCCTAGTGCAGGCGTTGTCTTTTAAAAATAAGAAAAATAAGAATAAGAATTTTGGACATTTGACACAACACCATCTAGTCCCAAACTAAACAGAGCTTGTACTATGTGTACTAGATAACTGATATAAATACAAATTTTTTTTTATAAATACATACATGTTATACATAGAAAACACCCAAACTCCGAAACAAATATTTGAAGATTATACAAACATTTTATCCGACCCGGGAATCGAACCCGAGACTTCAAGCACAACAGTCGCATACGCTACCACTGCGCCACCGAGGCAGTTTTAATTCTAAGTTAAGATATTGTAAGTAGTAAAATCCTATTGTAAGTAGAAGTAGATTTTATAAAGTTTGTAAATTTGTAAAGAGCTACACAACTAAAGACTTAAGAAAAAGAAATGGATTGTGGGATTTTTTTTTAACTTGCCCAAAAGTCGGATTTTTTCACCTACCAAGTCTTATCAAACAATAAACCATTACCGGTTCACCACAGCGTCGCAAAAACATTACAAAATAATATTTTATCACACCACATCTTCAAAAGTAAGTGATGGCAAGCCAAATAAAATCTTCTGAAATAAAAATAAAAAAATACTCGAGAAAAACGATTACGCCGGCACAATAAGGGACTATATTAAGACGATAAAACCTCCATAAGATGCCCCATAATATGTGTGATAACATTATAAAATATGTGTGCGAGAGTTTCCGCGCAGTCGGCCGAAATTGCCATTTTGTAACTGGGTTACAGTTACGAAAAATCAACAACGATTTTTGTTTACTCAGATTCGTGAACATACTGTATTCTAAGGGCAAAAGGACAAAACATATAATTCTAACACGCAAACATACTGTATACTGAGGACTATAATCACAATAGAACCAAATAGGTTTGTCTCAACGTAAAAATCTTAAATAGTTTAGTTTTTTTTCACTGGTATTCCTGGCCTCACCTACAAATCTTGGTGTTGAGAACGCTAAAATTTGTCCACCTATAGTGTGTTTATGTGTGAGAATAGCTTTGACATCAATTAGATAAATGCCTTCTAAATAAAATTTAAATATTAACCATCAAACACACCCACAAAGCTCTTAACACATATGACATACACGTATGCTATCGTCTCTTGCATGTTTTGCAGTTTTTATGAAACTCCATTTTTTAAAACCTTGTATTGTAGAAAGCTTGCAATAATAACGATATGATATTGCAAGTCTTGTTCATTAGGTTTAATTATATCAGGAAATAATTGCAAATGCAGCTTGATATTATATTTTGTGTCTTGGAAAACTACTAGATGCCGCTTTACCATGAAAATCAAGTTTTTTTTATCTACCACAATATTTAAAACAAAAGACCTACATTGAAGACGTCACTTATTCTGAATGCTGTTAAGGCTCTATCACAAGTAAATTAGCTGGTTATTGTTATATTATATGTTGTGTTAAATGTTTCATATAGTGTCACATAGCGTGGCGACGCATGTCGTAGAGACGCGTCGCCATTCATTAGTTTAGTAGTAGTGTTTCACATTAATAAATATTACCACATTCCATCTAACCGCTCGAGTCGATCGTTCATAACATTGAAGCCTCAATATTGTCACGGGACCATTTGATGGGTCGAAAGACCTTTTGGTAGTGATCCTCAATAGGATGCTATAATAATAAAATAGAAGTTTCGCAAGGATAGCGACAATATAATACTTATGTTATCGTACTAGTAAGTACTGACCTTGAGCAGAGGAAAATGGTTTTTGTTTTATAAAGTCCTGTAAAATATTCTCTGTCTCGGGGGACTTCACAAAGATACGTAAAGCGGGCACAAAGAAAACTCAAACTCAGAATAACAATTTGATTATCACACAAAGTGTTAACTGTTTTTAAACTCGCGGTTTTTACACATACACATAGCTTTATTACGATAAAATTATTTAAAAAAATTACGATATCTTTTATGAAGGGAACGGGTCTCATGTCCCTCCAACACAAAGTGAGGATCCTCCGACCAGGTGAGGTTGTATATATTCTAATCGCTACAAGAATCTCTATTTCGCGATACAGGATTAGTAGTTGCTTCGTAGTTCAATGTATCCTCGCTAGATGGAGCTGTAGTATGCTTTTCTGTTTGCATTGTATGTGAAAGTCGCCACACTTTTGTTGTCCGACGTTTCGAACGTGTTACATGGATAGGTAGGTAGGTCGAAGGTGTCGAAACCTTTTTAAACAATTTTATCGACAATAAGTGCGGAGGTTGTCCCATGTGGCGGCGGGCTGACCACTTAACACGCTTAACCACTACGCCACACGGGCAATCAATTGTCCCATAGTAGGATGAAAATGATATCCTTAGTATGGTGCTGGAGGCCCATTGATGCAGGGGTGACAGTTATCGTGGTAACCGTGTAAACCTTACACTGTCACGATGACTGTCACGCCTTTAACTTCCCCAAGCGGGGTGTGAAAAAGCATCTCACAAAGCCGCCATAGTGTGGGTCACCATACTGCATTGTCTGCATTTGCAATGAGTATGATGACCACAACTCTTGAATTCTTTTCATGTTTTTCATCAGGCAGAGTAGAGTCACTTTGGCAGGCTCTTAATATAGAAAAAATAATGATTTTACAGAAATACGTGATTCAAATATTTGGTTTGAATATATTACAAGTTTGAAATTTAAAAGTAGGTAGTAAGTTTCGCAAACAAGTTTCTATAAAGTCTGACAAGGGTCTTGAAATAAGAAAGCGGAAAGTTTTTTAATAAAACCTTTTTGTAATTAAGTTAAAAAGTTAAAAATCAAATAGAGAATGAACAAGAGTTTATTGACCGGAAACAACTTGCAAATTATGAATATTTCAATAACTGTGCTATTGTGGTCACTACTCCTTTACTAATATCCGTAAGGGAGTCTTGTTACTTACCCCTTTCTATTCAGTATGGGGTAAGTAACCAGGTTTAGTCCGATACGAGTACATTATATGTGTAGTGCTCATAATTTCTCACTAGTTGCAATTGAAATATAAGTAGAATAGAACTGGAGAGCAGAATATGATCTGTGCTGTAATAATCTTGCGTTGTATTAATCATCATCCTCATCACCAACAGCCTTTTACAGTCCACTGCTGGACATAGGCCTCTCCTTAGCAAGGTTTTGGCCTACTATACCACGCTGGCCAGACGTGTTGGAATAGGGTTTGTTTCAAGTTTTCCTTCTCTTTGTAATGATGTTGTCTTGCATACTTTGTTCCCTTAGTCGTGTTTTACGACACCCACGGGATGAATAGGGGTGGTAACACTATGTATTCTTAATCCGTCACCACACGGACACCGTATTAATAAATACGCTAAGATACTATAGTCTTTTTTATGGTAAATAAATCTGTTCACGCTCACGCATCATCACACTACGGGCAATAGGAGATGCAGACGAGATTTAGCGTGTTAGCTAGTATGTTATATTAATACTCGTATATTATCAACTCGTGAGAGATTTTAACACAATTGGATCGGCTCGAATCAAATGATAGCACGACCTCACGTAACCCCGGCGTTTCTTACTCACGATTTACTTAAACCTTTATTTACTTTTTACCTAAACATTGAGGTTACTAGAGCCCAAAGTTCTCCTACTCGTGATCTGAAAAGGACGGCAACGCATTCAAAACTTTTCTTCCACGTATCAATTGGCAGCGGCAGGTACTTTCCACCAGATGAACTGCCTCTTACAAGACAAAAGAAGTCCATAATCACACAAAGAACTTGAAAACAAAAAAATAAAACATTAAACGTAGAAACCCTTTGAAATTCTGCAGTAATTCATTACAAACTGTGTCAAAATACTTATCCGTCGTCATTCGGCACACGCAGCCGCCATCTTGTTATTCGTTGTTTAGACAGATGTGCGTTTAAATTGTACAAATTGTTATTTTTGTCACTGGTGTTCATTTACGTCTGCTTGTTTAGAGACCAGACCTACCCTCAATTAAGGGATTACTAAACCCAATTTGCATGTAATAACTCGAAGGTAATTGCGCAGAGGTGTTTGGTGGGAGTTTGAATTCAAATATTGTTTAATATTGTTCATTGGAGCTTGTGTTTCGTTTGGGTTATAATTATTTAGACGTGACTTTAGATATGATGAACTTGTATTAGATCTCACATATAGAGTTAAAAAATTACAAATGCGGTCGAAAATGTTAGTTTTATCAGGTTTTTAAAGGATCTCAAATCACAATTTTAGTCGAATAATGTGATACCAGAATTACAAATTTTCATTTCTGGTGATATATTTCTGCCTTTCTTCTGCTGCTTTCTTTACTTTTCTTCTTCTTTCTAAAGAAAATTAAAACTGTCTTAACCCTGCCTTACGCACACACGAGAGTGATTATCATAGGAGTATCTGACTACCTCTGTCTGTCATAAGTCTTACTTTCATGTTGCCACTTTGTCTAGTTACTACCTCGAGTCTAAAAACTTTGTATTCAATTATAGATGACACATGAAACATGTCTGACCACCGGCAGGTACTCATTGGATGTGTGACAAGTGGCTCCATCTTGTTGAAACCATGTGTTACGATTGTAGCCTACCAATTCCAGTAGCATCAGTCCTAAAAACTCCCGTAACAAGTTTGCGCGGGATGTTAGATTCAAATGTTAAGAATTCTTCGCCCCTAAAATAATTAACATCGATTTTGTATTTGATTCATTTTCTTGTAAAATAATATTCAAACTTTTCCTGAAAACATTAATGTAGTGACTGCATATTTTGTTTAAAGGCTAAAAACACAATCTGTTACTTG